>JAPYKT020000040.1:0-1200000 GCA_028749325.2 Caryopteris x clandonensis
AATTACGATTTTCCCCCTATAGGATAAAAACTGAGTATTTATTGAAAAATACACCATAACTCTTACACCGTTTGTCAGAACACTTTGAAATTCGCCCCTTATCACTAAAATAATGTGTGGAATCTACTGTAAAAATTTCAAGCAAAATTAAATATCTTGAAAAATTACGATTTTGCCCCTGTAGGATAATAACTGAGTATTTATCGAAAAATACACCATAACTCTTACACCGTTAGTCAGAACACTTTGAAATTCGTACCTTATCACTAAAATAATGTGTGCAATCTACTGTAAAAATTTCAAGCAAAATTAAATATCTTGCAAAATTACGATTTTGCCCCTATAGGATAAAAACTGAGTATTTGTCGAAAAATGCACCATAATTCTTACACCGTTTGTCAGAAAACTTTGAAATTCGCACCTTATCACTAAAATAATGTGTGGAATCTACTGTAAAAATTTCAAGAAAAATTAAATATCCTAAAAACTTACAATTTTGCCCATATAGGATAATAACTGAGTATTTGTCGAAAAATGCACCATAACTCTTACACCGTTTGTCAGAAAACTTTGAAATTCGCACCTTATCACTAAAATAATGTGTGGAATCAACTGTAAAAATTTCAAGAAAAATTAAATATCTTGAAAAATTACGATTTTGCCCCTATAGGATAAAAACAGAGTATTTGTCAAAAAATACACCATAACTCTTACACCGTTAGTCAGAACACTTTGAAATTCACACCTTATCACTATAATAATGTGTGGAATCTACTGTAAAAATTTCAAACAAAATTAAATATCTTGCAAAATTACGATTTTGCCCCTATAAGATAAAAACTGAGTATTTGTCGAAAAATACACCATAACTCTTACACCGTTTGTCAGAACACTTTGAAATTCACACTTTATCACTAAAATAATGTGTGGAATGTACTGTAAAAATTTCAAGCAAAATTAAATATCTTGCAAAATTACGATTTTGCCCCTATAGGATAAAAACTGAGTTTTTATCGAAAAATACACCATAACTCTTACACCGTTTGTCAGAACACTTTGAAATTCGCACCTTATCACTAAAATAATGTGTGGAATCTACTGTAAAAATTTCAAGAAAAATTAAATATCTTGAAAAATTACGATTTTGACCCTATAGGATAAAAACTGAGTATTTGTCGAAAAATACACCTTAACTCTTACACCGTTTGTCAGAACACTTTGAAATTTGCACCTTATCACTAAAATAATGTGTGGAATCTACTGTAAAAATTTCAAGCAAAATTAAATATCTTGCAAAATTACGATTTTGCCCCTATAGGATAAAAACTGAGTTTTTATCGAAAAATACACCATAACTCTTACACCGTTTGTCAGAACACTTTGAAATTCGCACCTTATCACTAAAATAATGTGTGGAATCTACTGTAAAAATTTCAAGAAAAATTAAATATCTTGAAAAATTACGATTTTGACCCTATAGGATAAAAACTGAGTATTTGTCGAAAAATACACCTTAACTCTTACACCGTTTGTCAGAACACTTTGAAATTTGCACCTTATCACTAAAATAATGTGTGGAATCTACTGTAAAAATTTCAAGCAAAATTAAGTATCTTGCAAAATTACGATTTTCCCCCTATAGGATAAAAACTGAGTATTTATTGAAAAATACACCATAACTCTTACACCGTTTGTCAGAACACTTTGAAATTCGCCCCTTATCACTAAAATAATGTGTGGAATCTACTGTAAAAATTTCAAGCAAAATTAAATATCTTGAAAAATTACGATTTTGCCCCTGTAGGATAATAACTGAGTATTTATCGAAAAATACACCATAACTCTTACACCGTTAGTCAGAACACTTTGAAATTCGTACCTTATCACTAAAATAATGTGTGCAATCTACTGTAAAAATTTCAAGCAAAATTAAATATCTTGCAAAATTACGATTTTGCCCCTATAGGATAAAAACTGAGTATTTGTCGAAAAATGCACCATAATTCTCACACCGTTTGTCAGAAAACTTTGAAATTCGCACCTTATCACTAAAATAATGTGTGGAATCTACTGTAAAAATTTCAAGAAAAATTAAATATCCTAAAAACTTACAATTTTGCCCATATAGGATAATAACTGAGTATTTGTCGAAAAATGCACCATAACTCTTACACCGTTTGTCAGAAAACTTTGAAATTCGCACCTTATCACTAAAATAATGTGTGGAATCAACTGTAAAAATTTCAAGAAAAATTAAATATCTTGAAAAATTACGATTTTGCCCCTATAGGATAAAAACAGAGTATTTGTCAAAAAATACACCATAACTCTTACACCGTTAGTCAGAACACTTTGAAATTCACACCTTATCACTATAATAATGTGTGGAATCTACTGTAAAAATTTCAAACAAAATTAAATATCTTGCAAAATTACGATTTTGCCCCTATAAGATAAAAACTGAGTATTTGTCGAAAAATACACCATAACTCTTACACCGTTTGTCAGAACACTTTGAAATTCACACTTTATCACTAAAATAATGTGTGGAATGTACTGTAAAAATTTCAAGCAAAATTAAATATCTTGCAAAATTACGATTTTGCCCCTATAGGATAAAAACTGAGTTTTTATCGAAAAATACACCATAACTCTTACACCGTTTGTCAGAACACTTTGAAATTCGCACCTTATCACTAAAATAATGTGTGGAATCTACTGTAAAAATTTCAAGAAAAATTAAATATCTTGAAAAATTACGATTTTGACCCTATAGGATAAAAACTGAGTATTTGTCGAAAAATACACCTTAACTCTTACACCGTTTGTCAGAACACTTTGAAATTTGCACCTTATCACTAAAATAATGTGTGGAATCTACTGTAAAAATTTCAAGCAAAATTAAATATCTTGCAAAATTACGATTTTGCCCCTATAGGATAAAAACTGAGTTTTTATCGAAAAATACACCATAACTCTTACACCGTTTGTCAGAACACTTTGAAATTCGCACCTTATCACTAAAATAATGTGTGGAATCTACTGTAAAAATTTCAAGAAAAATTAAATATCTTGAAAAATTACGATTTTGACCCTATAGGATAAAAACTGAGTATTTGTCGAAAAATACACCTTAACTCTTACACCGTTTGTCAGAACACTTTGAAATTTGCACCTTATCACTAAAATAATGTGTGGAATCTACTGTAAAAATTTCAAGCAAAATTAAGTATCTTGCAAAATTACGATTTTCCCCCTATAGGATAAAAACTGAGTATTTATTGAAAAATACACCATAACTCTTACACCGTTTGTCAGAACACTTTGAAATTCGCCCCTTATCACTAAAATAATGTGTGGAATCTACTGTAAAAATTTCAAGCAAAATTAAATATCTTGAAAAATTACGATTTTGCCCCTGTAGGATAATAACTGAGTATTTATCGAAAAATACACCATAACTCTTACACCGTTAGTCAGAACACTTTGAAATTCGTACCTTATCACTAAAATAATGTGTGCAATCTACTGTAAAAATTTCAAGCAAAATTAAATATCTTGCAAAATTACGATTTTGCCCCTATAGGATAAAAACTGAGTATTTGTCGAAAAATGCACCATAATTCTTACACCGTTTGTCAGAAAACTTTGAAATTCGCACCTTATCACTAAAATAATGTGTGGAATCTACTGTAAAAATTTCAAGAAAAATTAAATATCCTAAAAACTTACAATTTTGCCCATATAGGATAATAACTGAGTATTTGTCGAAAAATGCACCATAACTCTTACACCGTTTGTCAGAAAACTTTGAAATTCGCACCTTATCACTAAAATAATGTGTGGAATCAACTGTAAAAATTTCAAGAAAAATTAAATATCTTGAAAAATTACGATTTTGCCCCTATAGGATAAAAACAGAGTATTTGTCAAAAAATACACCATAACTCTTACACCGTTAGTCAGAACACTTTGAAATTCACACCTTATCACTATAATAATGTGTGGAATCTACTGTAAAAATTTCAAACAAAATTAAATATCTTGCAAAATTACGATTTTGCCCCTATAAGATAAAAACTGAGTATTTGTCGAAAAATACACCATAACTCTTACACCGTTTGTCAGAACACTTTGAAATTCACACTTTATCACTAAAATAATGTGTGGAATGTACTGTAAAAATTTCAAGCAAAATTAAATATCTTGCAAAATTACGATTTTGCCCCTATAGGATAAAAAACTGAGTTTTTATCGAAAAATACACCATAACTCTTACACCGTTTGTCAGAACACTTTGAAATTCGCACCTTATCACTAAAATAATGTGTGGAATCTACTGTAAAAATTTCAAGAAAAATTAAATATCTTGAAAAATTACGATTTTGACCCTATAGGATAAAAACTGAGTATTTGTCGAAAAATACACCTTAACTCTTACACCGTTTGTCAGAACACTTTGAAATTTGCACCTTATCACTAAAATAATGTGTGGAATCTACTGTAAAAATTTCAAGCAAAATTAAATATCTTGCAAAATTACGATTTTGCCCCTATAGGATAAAAACTGAGTTTTTATCGAAAAATACACCATAACTCTTACACCGTTTGTCAGAACACTTTGAAATTCGCACCTTATCACTAAAATAATGTGTGGAATCTACTGTAAAAATTTCAAGAAAAATTAAATATCTTGAAAAATTACGATTTTGACCCTATAGGATAAAAACTGAGTATTTGTCGAAAAATACACCTTAACTCTTACACCGTTTGTCAGAACACTTTGAAATTTGCACCTTATCACTAAAATAATGTGTGGAATCTACTGTAAAAATTTCAAGCAAAATTAAGTATCTTGCAAAATTACGATTTTGCCCCTATAGGATAAAAACTGAGTATTTATTGAAAAATACACCATAACTCTTACACCGTTTGTCAGAACACTTTGAAATTCGCACCTTATCACTAAAATAATGTGTGGAATCTACTGTAAAAATTTCAAGCAAAATTAAATATCTTGAAAAATTACGATTTTGCCCCTGTAGGATAATAACTGAGTATTTATCGAAAAATACACCATAACTCTTACACCGTTAGTCAGAACACTTTGAAATTCGTACCTTATCACTAAAATAATGTGTGCAATCTACTGTAAAAATTTCAAGCAAAATTAAATATCTTGCAAAATTACGATTTTGCCCCTATAGGATAAAAACTGAGTATTTGTCGAAAAATGCACCATAATTCTTACACCGTTTGTCAGAAAACTTTGAAATTCGCACCTTATCACTAAAATAATGTGTGGAATCTACTGTAAAAATTTCAAGAAAAATTAAATATCCTAAAAACTTACAATTTTGCCCCTATAGGATAATAACTGAGTATTTGTCGAAAAATGCACCATAACTCTTACACCGTTTGTCAGAAAACTTTGAAATTCGCACCTTATCACTAAAATAATGTGTGGAATCAACTGTAAAAATTTCAAGAAAAATTAAATATCTTGAAAAATTACGATTTTGCCCCTATAGGATAAAAACAGAGTATTTGTCAAAAAATACACCATAACTCTTACACCGTTAGTCAGAACACTTTGAAATTCGCACCTTATCACTATAATAATGTGTGGAATCTACTGTAAAAATTTCAAACAAAATTAAATATCTTGCAAAATTACGATTTTGCCCCTATAAGATAAAAACTGAGTATTTGTCGAAAAATACACCATAACTCTTACACCGTTTGTCAGAACACTTTGAAATTCACACTTTATCACTAAAATAATGTGTGGAATGTACTGTAAAAATTTCAAGCAAAATTAAATATCTTGCAAAATTACGATTTTGCCCCTATAGGATAAAAACTGAGTTTTTATCGAAAAATACACCATAACTCTTACACCGTTTGTCAGAACACTTTGAAATTCGCACCTTATCACTAAAATAATGTGTGGAATCTACTGTAAAAATTTCAAGAAAAATTAAATATCTTGAAAAATTACGATTTTGACCCTATAGGATAAAAACTGAGTATTTGTCGAAAAATACACCTTAACTCTTACACCGTTTGTCAGAACACTTTGAAATTTGCACCTTATCACTAAAATAATGTGTGGAATCTACTGTAAAAATTTCAAGCAAAATTAAGTATCTTGCAAAATTACGATTTTGCCCCTATAGGATAAAAACTGAGTATTTATCGAAAAATACACCATAACTCTTACACCGTTTGTCAGAACACTTTGAAATTCGCACCTTATCACTAAAATAATGTGTGGAATCTACTGTAAAAATTTCAAGCAAAATTAAATATCTTGCAAAATTACGATTTTGCCCCTATAGGATAAAAACTGAGTATTTGTCGAAAAATGCACCATAATTCTTACACCGTTTGTCAGAAAACTTTGAAATTCGCACCTTATCACTAAAATAATGTGTGGAATCTACTGTAAAAATTTCAAGAAAAATTAAATATCTTAAAAACTTACGATTTTGCCCCTATAGGATAATAACTGAGTATTTGTCGAAAAATGCACCATAACTCTTACACCGTTTGTCAGAAAACTTTGAAATTCGCACCTTATCACTAAAATAATGTGTGGAATCAACTGTAAAAATTACAAGAAAAATTAAATATCTTGAAAAATTACGATTTTGACCCTATAGGATAAAAACTAAGTATTTGTCGAAAAATACACCATAACTCAAACTCCGTTTGTCAGAACACTTTGAAATTCACACCTTATCACTAAAATAATGTGTGGAATCTACTGTAAAAATTTCAAGCAAAATTAAATATCTTGCAAAATTACGATTTTGCCCCTATAAGATAAAAATTGAGTATTTGTCGAAAAATGCACCATAACTCTTACACCGTTTGTCAGAGAACTTTGAAATTCGCACCTTATCACTAAAATAATGTGTGGAATCTACTGTAAAAATTTCAAGAAAAATTAAACATCTTGAAAAATTACGATTTTGCCCCTATTGGATAAAAACAGAGTATTTGTCAAAAAATACACAATAACTCTTACACCGTTAGTCAGAACACTTTGAAATTCGCACCTTATCACTAAAATAATGTGTAGAATCTACTGTAAAAATTTCAAGAAAAATTAAATATCTTGAAAAATTACGATTTTGACCCTATAGGATAAAAACTAAGTATTTGTCGAAAAATACACTATAACTCTTACACCGTTAGTCAGAACACTTTGAAATTCGCACCTTATCACTAAAATAATGTGTGGAATCTACTGTAAAAATTTCAAGAAAAATTAAATATCTTGAAAAATTACGATTTTGACCCTATAGGATAAAAACTGAGTATTTGTCGAAAAATACACCTTAACTCTTACACCGTTTGTCAGAACACTTTGAAATTTGCACCTTATCACGAAAATAATGTGGGGAATCTACTGTAAAAATTTCAAGCAAAATTAAGTATCTTGCAAAATTACGATTTTGCCCCTATAGGATAAAAACTGAGTATTTATCGAAAAATACACCATAACTCTTACACCGTTTGTCAGAACACTTTGAAATTCGCACCTTATCACTAAAATAATGTGTGGAATCTACTGTAAAAATTTCAAGCAAAATTAAATATCATGAAAAATTACGATTTTGCCCCTGTAGGATAATAACTGAGTATTTATCGAAAAATACACCATAACTCTTACACCGTTAGTCAGAACACTTTGAAATTCGTACCTTATCACTAAAATAATGTGTGCAATCTACTGTAAAAATTTCAAGCAAAATTAAATATCTTGCAAAATTACGATTTTGCCCCTATAGGATAATAACTGAGTATTTGTCGAAAAATGCACCATAACTCTTACACCGTTTGTCAGAAAACTTTGAAATTCGCACCTTATCACTAAAATAATGTGTGGAATCAACTGTAAAAATTTCAAGAAAAATTAAATATCTTGAAAAATTACGATTTTGCCCCTATAGGATAAAAACAGAGTATTTGTCAAAAAATACACCATAACTCTTACACCGTTAGTCAGAACACTTTGAAATTCGCACCTTATCACTATAATAATGTGTGGAATCTACTGTAAAAATTTCAAACAAAATTAAATATCTTGCAAAATTACGATTTTGCCCCTATAAGATAAAAACTGAGTATTTGTCGAAAAATACACCATAACTCTTACACCGTTTGTCAGAACACTTTGAAATTCACACTTTATCACTAAAATAATGTGTGGAATGTACTGTACAAATTTAAAAGCAAAATTAAATATCATGCAAAATTACGATTTTGTTCCTATAAGATAAAAATTGAGTATTTGTCGAAAAATGCACCATAACTCTTACACTGTTTGTCAGAAAACTTTGAAATTCGCACCTTATCACTAAAATAATGTGTGGAATCTACTGTAAAAATTTCAAGAAAAATTAAACATCTTGAAAAATTACGATTTTGCCTCTATAGGATAAAAACAGAGTATTTGTCAAAAAATACCCCATAACTCTTACACCATTAGTCAGAACACTTTGAAATTCGCACCTTATCACTAAAATAATGTGTGGAATCTACTGTAAAAATTTCAAGCAAAATTAAATATCTTGCAAAATTACGATTTTGCCCCTATAGGATAAAAACTGAGTATTTGTCGAAAAATACACCATAACTCTTACACCGTTCGTCAGAACACTTTGAAATTCGCACCTTATCACTAAAATAATGTGTGGAATCTACTGTAAAAATTTCAAGAAAAATTAAATATCTTAAAAAATTACGATTTTGCCACTATAGGATAATAACTTTGTATTTGTCGAAAAATACACCATAACTCTTACACCGTTTGTCAGAACACTTTGAAATTCGTACCTTATCACTAAAATAATGTGTACAATCTACTGTAAAAATTTCAAGCTAAATTAAATATCTTGCAAAATTACGATTTTGCCACTATAGGATAAAAACTGAGTATTTGTCGAAAAATGCACTATAATTCTTACACCGTTTGTCAGAAAACTTTGAAATTCGCATCTTATCACTAAAATAATGTGTGGATTCTACTGTAAAAATTTCAAGAAAAATTAAATATCTTGAAAAATTACGATTTTGCCCCTGTAGGATTAAAACTGAGTATTTGTCGAAAAATGCACCATAACTCTTACACCATTTGTCAGAAAACTATGAAATTCGCACCTTATCACTAAAATAATATGTGGAATCAACTATAAAAATTACAAGAAAAATTAAATATCTTGAAAAAATTACGATTTTGCCCCTATAGGATAAAAATAGAGTATTTGTCAAAAAATACACCATAACTCTTACACCGTTAGTCAGAACAATTTGAAATTCGCACCTTATCACTATAATAATGTGTGGAATCTACTGTAAAAATTTCAAGCAAAATTAAATATCTTGCAAAATTACGATTTTGCCCCTATAGGATAAAAACTGAGTATTTGTCGAAAAATACACCATAACTCTTACACCGTTAGTCAGAACACTTTGAAATTCGCATCTTATCGCTAAAATAATGTGTGGAATCTACTGTAAAAATTTCAAGAAAAATTAAATATCTTGAAAAATTACGATTTTGCCACTATAGGATAAAAATAGAGTATTTGTCAAAAAATACACCATAACTCTTACACCGTTAGTAAGAACACTTTGAAATTCGTACCTTATCACTAAAATAATGTGTGGAATCTACTGTAAAAATTTCAAGAAAAATTAAATATCTTGAAAAATTACGATTTTGACCCTATAGGATAAAAACTGAGTATTTGTCGAAAAATGCACCATAACTCTTACACCGTTTGTCAGGAGGCTTTGAAATTCGCACCATATCACTAAAATAATGTGTGGAATCTACTGTAAAAATTTCAAGCAAAATTAAATATCTTGAAAAATTACGATTTTGCCCCTGTAGGATAAAAACTGAGTATTTGTCAAAAAATACACCTTAACTCTTACACCGTTTGTCAGAACACTTTGAAATTCGTACCTTATCACTAAAATAATGTGTGGAATCTACTGTAAAAATTTCAAGAAAAATTAAATATCTTAAAAAATTACGATTTTGCCCCTATAGGATAAAAACTGAGTATTTGTCGAAAAATACACCATAACTCTTACACCGTTTGTCAGAACACTTTGAAATTCGCACCTTACCACTAAAATAATGCGTGGAATCAACTGTAAAAATTTCAAGAAAAATTAAATATCTTGAAAAATTACGATTTTGCCCCTATAGGATAAAAACTGAGTATTTTGTCGAAAAATGCACCATAATTCTTACACCGTTTGTCAGAAAACTTTGAAATTCGCACCTTATCACTAAAATAATGTGTGGAATCTACTGTAAAAATTTCAAGAAAAATTAAATATCTTAAAAACTTACGATTTTGCCCCTATAGGATAAAAACAGAGTATTTGTCAAAAAATACACCATAACTCTTACACCGTTTGTCAGAACACTTTGAAATTCGCACCTTATCACTATAATAATGTGTGGAATCTACTGTAAAAATTTCAAATAAAAATTAAATATCTTGCAAAATTACGATTTTGCCCCTATTGGATAAAAACTGAGTATTTGTCGAAAAATACACCATAACTCTTACACCGTTTGTCAGAACACTTTGAAATTCACACTTTATCACTAAAATAATGTGTGGAATCTACTGTAAAAATTTAAAAGCAAAATTAAATATCATGCAAAATTACGATTTTGTTCCTATAAGATAAAAATTGAGTATTTGTCGAAAAATGCACCATAACTCTTACACTGTTTGTCAGAAAACTTTGAAATTCGCACCTTATCACTAAAATAATGTGTAGAATCTACTGTAAAAATTTCAAGAAAAATTAAACATCTTGAAAAATTACGATTTTGCCTCTATAGGATAAAAACAGAGTATTTGTCAAAAAATACACCATAACTCTTACACCGTTAGTCAGAACACTTTGAAATTCGCACCTTATCACTAAAATAATGTGTGGAATCTACTGTAAAAATTTCAAGCAAAATTAAATATCTTGCAAAATTACGATTTTGCCCCTATAGGATAAAAAACTGAGTATTTTTCGAAAAATACACCATAACTCTTACACCGTTTGTCAGAACACTTTGAAATTCGCACCTTATCACTAAAATAATGTGTGGAATCTACTGTAAAAATTTCAAGAAAAATTAAATATCTTAAAAAATTACGATTTTGCCACTATAGGATAATAACTTAGTATTTGTCGAAAAATACACCATAACTCTTACACCGTTTGTCATAACACTTTGAAATTCGTACCTTATCACCAAATTAATGTGTACAATCTACTGTAAAAATTTCAAGCTAAATTAGATATCTTGCAAAATTACGATTTTGCCACTATAGGATAAAAACTGAGTATTTGTCGAAAAATGCACCATAATTCTTACACCGTTTGTCAGAAAACTTTGAAATTCGCATCTTATCACTAAAATAATGTGTGGATTCTACTGTAAAAATTTCAAGAAAAATTAAATATCTTGAAAAATTACGATTTTGCCCCTGTAGGATTAAAACTGAGTATTTGTCAAAAAATACATCTTAACTCTTACACCGTTTGTCAAAACACTTTGAAATTCGCACCTTGTCACTAAAATAATGTGTGGAATCTACTGTAAAAATTTCAAGCAAAATTAAATATCTTGAAGAATTACGATTTTGCCCCTGTAGGATAATAACTGAGTATTTGTCTAAAAATACACCATAACTCTTACACCGTTTGTCAGAACACTTTGATATTCGCATCATATCACTAATATAATGTGTGCAATCTACTGTAAAAATTTCAAGCAAAATTAAATATCTTGCAAAATTACGATTTTGCCCCTATAGTATAAAAACTGAGTATTTGTCGAAAAATGCACCATAATTTTTACACCGTTTGTCAGAAAACTTTGAAATTCGCACCTTATCACTAAAATAATGTGTGGAATCTACTGTAAAAATTTCAAGAAAAATTAAATATCTTAAAAAATTACGATTTTGCCCCTATTGGATAATAACTGAGTATTTGTCGAAAAATGCACCATAACTCTTACACCATTTGTCAGAAAACTATGAAATTCGCACCTTATCACTAAAATAATATGTGGAATCAACTATAAAAATTACAAGAAAAATTAAATATCTTGAAAAAATTACGATTTTGCCCCTATAGGATAAAAATAGAGTATTTGTCAAAAAATACACCATAACTCTTACACCGTTAGTCAGAACAATTTGAAATTCGCACCTTATCACTATAATAATGTGTGGAATCTACTGTAAAAATTTCAAGCAAAATTAAATATCTTGCAAAATTACGATTTTGCCCCTATAGGATAAAAACTGAGTATTTGTCGAAAAATACAACATAACTCTTACACCGTTTGTCAGAACACTTTGAAATTCACACCTTATCACTAAAATAATGTGTGGAATCTACTGTAAAAATTTCAAACAAAATTAAATATCTTGCAAAATTACGATTTTGTCCCTATAAGATAAAAACTGAGTATTTGTCGAAAAATGCACCATAATTCTTACACCATTTGTCAGAAAACTCTGAAATTCGCACCATATCACTAAAATAATGTGTGGAATCCACTGTAAAAATTTCAAGCAAAATTAAATATCTTGAAAAATTACGATTTTGCCCCTGTAGGATTAAAACTGAGTATTTGTCGAAAAATACACCATAACTCTTACACCGTTTGTCAGAACACTTTGAAATTCGCACCTTATCACTAAAATAATGTGTGGAATGTACGGTAAAAATTTCAAGCAAAATTAAATATCTTGCAAAATTACGATTTTGCCCCTATAGGATAAAAACTGAGTATTTGTCAAAAAATACACCATAACTCTTACACCGTTTGTCAGGACGCTTTGAAATTCGCACCATATCACTAAAATAATGTGTGGAATCTACTGTAAAAATTTCAAGAAAAATTAAATATCTTAAAAAATTACGATTTTGCCCCTATAGTATAATAACTGAGTATTTGTCGAAAAATGCACCATAACTCTTACACCGTTTGTCAGAAAACTGTGAAATTCGCACCTTATCACTAAAATAATGTTTGGAATCAACTGTAAAAATTACAAGAAAAATTAAATATCTTGAAAAAATTACGATTTTGCCCCTATAGGATAAAAATAGAGTATTTGTCAAAAAATACACCATAACTCTTACACCGTTACTCAGAACAATTTGAAATTCGCACCTTATCACTATAATAATGTGTGGAATCTACTGTAAAAATTTCAAGCAAAATCTTGCAAAATTACGATTTTGCCCCTATAGGATAAAAACTTAGTATTTGTCGAAAAATACACCATAACTCAAACACCGTTTGTCAGAACACTTTGAAATTCACACCTTATCACTAAAATAATGTGTGGAATCTACTGTAAAAATTTCAAGCAAAATTAAATATCTTGCAAAATTACGATTTTGCCCCTATAAGATAAAAATTGAGTATTGTCGAAAAATGCACCATAACTCTTACACCGTTTGTCAGAAAACTTTGAAATTCGCACCTTATCACTAAAATAATGTGTGGAATCTACTGTAAAAATTTCAAGAAAAATTAAACATCTTGAAAAATTACGATTTTGCCCCTATTGGATAAAAACAGAGTATTTGTCAAAAAATACACAATAACTCTTACACCGTTAGTCAGAACACTTTGAAATTCGCACCTTATCACTAAAATAATGTGTAGAATCTACTGTAAAAATTTCAAGTAAAATTAAATATCTTGAAGAATTACGATTTTGACCCTATAGGATAAAATCTAAGTATTTGTCGAAAAATACACCATAACTCTTACACCGTTAGTCAGAACACTTTGAAATTCGCACCTTATCACTAAAATAATGTGTGGAATCTACTGTAAAAATTTCAAGCAAAATTAAATGTCTTGAAAAATTACAATTTTGCCCCTATTGGATAAAAACTAAGTATTTGTCGAAAAATACACCATAACTCTTACACCGTTTGTCAGAACACTTTGAAATTCACACCTTATCGCTAAAATAATGTGTGGAATCTACTGTAAAAATTTCAAGCAAAATTAAATATCTTGCAAAATTACGATTTTGCCCCTATAAGATAAAAACTGAGTATTTGTCGAAAAATGCACCATAACTCTTACACCGTTTGTCAGAAAACTTTGAAATTCGCACCTTATCACTAAAATAATGTGTGGAATCTACTGTAAAAATTTCAAGAAAAATTAAACATCTTGAAAAATTACGATTTTGCCCCTATAGGATAAAAACAGAGTATTTGTCAAAAAATACACCATAACTCTTACACCGTTAGTCAGAACACTTTGAAATTCGCACCTTATCGCTAAAATAATGTGTGGAATCTACTGGAAAAATTTCAAGAAAAATTAAATATCTTGAAAAATTACGATTTTGCCACTATAGGATAAAAATAGAGTATTTGTCAAAAAATACACCATAACTCTTACACCGTTAGTAAGAACACTTTGAAATTCGCACCTTATCACTAAAATAATGTGTGGAATCTACTGTAAAAATTTCAAGAAAAATTAAATATCTTGAAAAATTACGATTTTGACCGTATAGGATAAAAACTGAGTATTTGTCGAAAAATACACCTTAACTCTTACACCGTTTGTCAGAACACTTTGAAATTTGCACCTTATCACTAAAATAATGTGTGGAATCTACTGTAAAAATTTCAAGCAAAATTAATTATCTTGCAAAATTACGATTTTGCCCCTATAGGATAAAAACTGAGTTTTTATCGAAAAATACACCATAATTCTTACACCGTTTGTCAGAACACTTTGAAATTCGCACCTTATCACTAAAATAATGTGTGAAATCTACTGTAAAAATTTCAAGAAAAATTAAATATCTTGAAAAATTACGATTTTGACCCTATAGGATAAAAACTGAGTATTTGTCGAAAAATACACCTTAACTCTTACACCGTTTGTCAGAACACTTTGAAATTTGCACCTTATCACTAAAATAATGTGTGGAATCTACTGTAAAAATTTCAAGCAAAATTAAGTATCTTGCAAAATTACGATTTTGCCCCTATAGGATAAAAACTGATTATTTATCGAAAAATACACCATAACTCTTACACCGTTTGTCAGAACACTTTGAACTTCGCACCTTATCACTAAAATAATGTGTGGAATCTACTGTAAAAATTTCAAGCAAAATTAAATATCTTGAAAAATTACGATTTTGCCCCTGTAGGATAATAACTGAGTATTTGTCGAAAAATACACCATAACTCTTACACCGTTAGTCAGAACACTTTGAAATTCGTACCTTATCACTAAAATAATGTGTGCAATCTACTGTAAAAATTTCAAGCAAAATTAAATATCTTGCAAAATTACGATTTTGCCCCTATAGGATAAAAACAGAGTATTTGTCAAAAAATACACCATAACTCTTACACCGTTAGTCAGAACACTTTGAAATTCGCACCTTATCACTATAATAATGTGTGGAATCTACTGTAAAAATTTCAAACAAAATTAAATATCTTGCAAAATTACGATTTTGCCCCTATAAGATAAAAACTGAGTATTTGTCGAAAAATACACCATAACTCTTACACCGTTTGTCAGAACACTTTGAAATTCACACTTTATCACTAAAATAATGTGTGGAATGTACTGTACAAATTTAAAAGCAAAATTAAATATCATGCAAAATTACGATTTTGTTCCTATAAGATAAAAATTGAGTATTTGTCGAAAAATGCACCATAACTCTTACACTGTTTGTCAGAAAACTTTGAAATTCGCACCTTATCACTAAAATAATGTGTGGAATCTACTGTAAAAATTTCAAGAAAAATTAAACATCTTGAAAAATTACGATTTTGCCTCTATAGGATAAAAACAGAGTATTTGTCAAAAAATACCCCATAACTCTTACACCGTTAGTCAGAACACTTTGAAATTCGCACCTTATCACTAAAATAATGTGTGGAATCTACTGTAAAAATTTCAAGAAAAATTAAATATCTTAAAAAATTACGATTTTGCCACTATAGGATAATAACTTAGTATTTGTCGAAAAATACACCATAACTCTTACACCGTTTGTCAGAACACTTTGAAATTCGTACCTTATCACTAAAATAATGTGTACAATCTACTGTAAAAATTTCAAGCTAAATTAAATATCTTGCAAAATTACGATTTTGCCCTTGTAGGATTAAAACTGAGTATTTGTCGAAAAATGCACCATAACTCTTACACCATTTGTCAGAAAACTATGAAATTCGCACCTTATCACTAAAATAATATGTGGAATCAACTATAAAAATTACAAGAAAAATTAAATATCTTGAAAAAATTACGATTTTCCACCTATAGGATAAAAATAGAGTATTTGTCAAAAAATACACCATAACTCTTACACCGTTAGTCAGAACAATTTGAAATTCGCACCTTATCACTATAATAATGTGTGGAATCTACTGTAAAAATTTCAAGCAAAATTAAATATCTTGCAAAATTACGATTTTGCCCCTATAGTATAAAAACTGAGTATTTGTCGAAAAATACAACATAACTCTTACACCGTTTGTCAGAACACTTTGAAATTCGCACCTTATCACTAAAATAATGTGTGGAATCTACTGTAAAAATTTCAAGCAAAATTAAATATCTTGCAAAATTACGATTTTGCCCCTATAGGATAATAACTGAGTATTTGTCGAAAAATGCACCATAACTCTTACACCGTTTGTCAGAAAACTTTGAAATTCGCACCTTATCACTAAAATAATGTGTGGAATCTACTGTAAAAATTTCAAGAAAAATTACATATCTTAAAAACTTACGATTTTGCCCCTATAGGATAATAACTGAGTATTTGTCGAAAAATGCACCATAACTCTTACACCGTTTGTCAGAAAACTTTGAAATTCGCACATTATCACTAAAATAATGTGTGGAATCAACTGTAAAAATTTCAAGAAAAATTAAATATCTTGAAAAATTACGATTTTGCCCCTATAGGATAAAAACTGAGTATTTGTCGAAAAATGCACCATAATTCTTACACCGTTTGTCAGAAAACTTTGAAATTCGCACCTCATCACTAAAATAATGTGTGGAATCTACTGTAAAAATTTCAAGAAAAATTAAATATCTTAAAAACTTACGATTTTGCCCCTATAGGATAATAACTGAGTATTTGTCGAAAAATGCACCATAACTCTTACACCGTTTGTCAGAAAACTTTGAAATTCGCACCTTATCACTAAAATAATGTGTGGAATCAACTGTAAAAATATCAAGAAAAATTAAATATCTTGAAAAATTACGATTTTGCCCCTATAGGATAAAAACAGAGTATTTGTCAAAAAATACACCATAACTCTTACACCGTTAGTCAGAACACTTTGAAATTCGCACCTTATCACTATAATAATGTGTGAAATCTACTGTAAAAATTTCAAACAAAATTAAATATCTTGCAAAATTACGATTTTGCCCCTATAGGATAAAAACTGAGTATTTGTCGAAAAATACACCATAACTCTTACACCGTTTGTCAGAACACTTTGAAATTCACACTTTATCACTAAAATAATGTGTGGAATCTACTGTAAAAATTTAAAAGCAAAATTAAATATCATGCAAAATTACGATTTTGTTCCTATAAGATAAAAATTGAGTATTCGTCGAAAAATGCACCATAACTCTTACACTGTTTGTCAGAAAACTTTGAAATTCGCACCTTATCACTAAAATAATGTGTAGAATCTACTGTAAAAATTTCAAGAAAAATTAACCATCTTGAAAAATTACGATTTTGCCTCTATAGGATAAAAACAGAGTATTTGTCAAAAAATACACCATAACTCTTACACCGTTAGTCAGAACACTTTGAAATTCGCACCTTATCACTAAAATAATGTGTGGAATCTACTGTAAAAATTTAAAGCAAAATTAAATATCTTGCAAAATTACGATTTTGCCCCTATAGGATAAAAAACTGAGTATTTTTCGAAAAATACACCATAACTCTTACACCGTTTGTCAGAACACTTTGAAATTCGCACCTTATCACTAAAATAATGTGTGGAATCTACTGTAAAAATTTCAAGAAAAATTAAATATCTTAAAAAATTACGATTTTGCCACTATAGGATAATAACTTAGTATTTGTCGAAAAATACACCATAACTCTTACACCGTTTGTCAGAACACTTTGAAATTCGTACCTTATCACCAAAATAATGTGTACAATCTACTGTAAAAATTTCAAGCTAAATTAAATATCTTGCAAAATTACGATTTTGCCACTATAGGATAAAAACTGAGTATTTGTCGAAAAATGCACCATAATTCTTACACCGTTTGTCAGAAAACTTTGAAATTCGCATCTTATCACTAAAATAATGTGTGGATTCTACTGTAAAAATTTCAAGAAAAATTAAATATCTTGAAAAATTACGATTTTGCCCCTGTAGGATTAAAACTGAGTATTTGTCAAAAAATACATCTTAACTCTTACACCGTTTGTCAAAACACTTTGAAATTCGCACCTTGTCACTAAAATAATGTGTGGAATCTACTGTAAAAATTTCAAGCAAAATTAAATATCTTGAAAAATTACGATTTTGCCCCTGTAGGATAATAACTGAGTATTTGTCTAAAAATACACCATAACTCTTACACCGTTTGTCAGAACACTTTGAAATTCGCATCTTATCACTAATATAATGTGTGCAATCTACTGTAAAAATTTCAAGCAAAATTAAATATCTTGCAAAATTACGATTTTGCCCCTATAGTATAAAAACTGAGTATTTGTCGAAAAATGCACCATAATTTTTACACCGTTTGTCAGAAAACTTTGAAATTTGCACCTTATCACTAAAATAATGTGTGGAATCTACTGTAAAAATTTCAAGAAAAATTAAATATCTTAAAAAATTACGATTTTGCCCCTATTGGATAATAACTGAGTATTTGTCGAAAAATGCACCATAACTCTTACACCATTTGTCAGAAAACTATGAAATTCGCACCTTATCACTAAAATAATATGTGGAATCAACTATAAAAATTACAAGAAAAATTAAATATCTTGAAAAAATTACGATTTTGCCCCTATAGGATAAAAATAGAGTATTTGTCAAAAAATACACCATAACTCTTACACCGTTAGTCAGAACAATTTGAAATTCGCACCTTATCACTATAATAATGTGTGGAATCTACTGTAAAAATTTCAAGCAAAATTAAATATCTTGCAAAATTACGATTTTGCCCCTATAGGATAAAAACTGAGTATTTGTCGAAAAATACACCATAACTCTTACACCGTTAGTCAGAACACTTTGAAATTCGCATCTTATCGCTAAAATAATGTGTGGAATCTACTGTAAAAATTTCAAGAAAAATTAAATATCTTGAAAAATTACGATTTTGCCACTATAGGATAAAAATAGAGTATTTGTCAAAAAATACACCATAACTCTTACACCGTTAGTAAGAACACTTTGAAATTCGTACCTTATCACTAAAATAATGTGTGGAATCTACTGTAAAAATTTCAAGAAAAATTAAATATCTTGAAAAATTACGATTTTGACCCTATAGGATAAAAACTGAGTATTTGTCGAAAAATGAACCATAATTTTTACACCGTTTGTCAGAAAACTTTGAAATTCGCACCTTGTCACTAAAATAATGTGTGGAATCTACTGTAAAAATTTCAAGCAAAATTAAATATCTTGAAAAATTACGATTTTGCCCCTGTAGGATAATAACTGAGTATTTGTCTAAAAATACACCATAACTCTTACACCGTTTGTCAGAACACTTTGAAATTCGCACCTTATCACTAATATAATGTGTGCAATCTACTGTAAAAATTTCAAGCAAAATTAAATATCTTGCAAAATTACGATTTTGCCCCTATAGTATAAAAACTGAGTATTTGTCGAAAAATGCACCATAATTCTTACACCGTTTGTCAGAAAACTCTGAAATTCACACCTTATCACTAAAATAATGTGTGGAATCTACTGTAAAAATTTCAAGCAAAATTAAATATCTTGAAAAATTACGATTTTGCCCCTATAGGATAAAAACTGAGTATTTGTCGAAAAATACACCATAACTCTTACACCGTTTGTCAGAACACTTTGAAATTCGCACCTTATCACTAAAATAATGTGTGGAATCTACTGTAAAAATTTCAAGCAAAATTAAATATCTTGAAAAATTACGATTTTGCCCCTATAGGATAAAAAACTGAGTATTTGTCGAAAAATACACCATAACTCAAACACCGTTTGTCAGAACACTTTGAAATTCACACCTTATCACTAAAATAATGTGTGGAATCTACTGTAAAAATTTCAAGCAAAATTAAATATCTTGCAAAATTACGATTTTGCCCCTATAGGATAATAACTGAGTATTTGTCGAAAAATGCACCATAATTCTTACACCGTTTGTCAGAAAACTTTGAAATTCGCACCTTATCACTAAAATAATGTGTGGAATCTACTGTAAAAATTTCAAGAAAAATTAAATATCTTAAAAACTTACGATTTTGCCCCTATAGGATAATAACTGAGTATTTGTCGAAAAATGCACCATAACTCTTACACCGTTTGTCAGAAAACTTTGAAATTCGCACCTTATCACTAAAATAATGTGTGGAATCAACTGTAAAAATTTCAAGAAAAATTAAATATCTTGAAAAATTACGATTTTGCCCCTATAGGATAAAAACAGAGTATTTGTCAAAAAATACACCATAACTCTTACACCGTTAGTCAGAACACTTTGAAATTCGCACCTTATCACTATAATAATGTGTGGAATCTACTGTAAAAATTTCAAACAAAATTAAATATCTTGCAAAATTACGATTTTGCCCCAATAGGATAAAAACTGAGTATTTGTCGAAGAATACACCATAACTCTTACACCGTTTGTCAGAACACTTTGAAATTCACACTTTATCACTAAAATAATGTGTGGAATCTACTGTAAAAATTTAAAAGCAAAATTAAATATCATGCAAAATTACGATTTTGTTCCTATAAGATAAAAATTGAGTATTTGTCGAAAAATGCACCATAACTCTTACACTGTTTGTCAGAAAACTTTGAAATTCGCACCTTATCACTAAAATAATGTGTAGAATCTACTGTAAAAATTTCAAGAAAAATTAAACATCTTGAAAAATTACGATTTTGCCTCTATAGGATAAAAACAGAGTATTTGTCAAAAAATACACCATAACTCTTACACCGTTAGTCAGAACACTTTGAAATTCGCACCTTATCACTAAAATAATGTGTGGAATCTACTGTAAAAATTTAAAGCAAAATTAAATATCTTGCAAAATTACGATTTTGCCCCTATAGGATAAAAACTGAGTATTTTTCGAAAAATACACCATAACTCTTACACCGTTTGTCAGAACACTTTGAAATTCGCACCTTATCACTAAAATAATGTGTGGAATCTACTGTAAAAATTTCAAGAAAAATTAAATATCTTAAAAAATTACGATTTTGCCACTATAGGATAATAACTTAGTATTTGTCGAAAAATACACCACAACTCTTACACCGTTTGTCAGAACACTTTGAAATTCGTACCTTATCACTAAAATAATGTGTACAATCTACAGTAAAAATTTCATGCTAAATTAAATATCTTGCAAAATTACGATTTTGCCACTATAGGATAAAAACTGAGTATTTGTCGAAAAATGCACCATAATTCTTACACCGTTTGTCAGAAAACTTTGAAATTCGCATCTTATCACTAAAATAATGTGTGGATTCTACTGTAAAAATTTCAAAAAAATTAAATATCTTGAAAAATTACGATTTTGCCCCTGTAGGATTAAAACTGAGTATTTGTCAAAAAATACATCTTAACTCTTACACCGCTTGTCAAAACACTTTGAAATTCGTACCTTGTCACTAAAATAATGTGTGGAATCTACTGTAAAAATTTCAAGCAAAATTAAATATCTTGAAAAATTACGATTTTGCCCCTGTAGGATAATAACTGAGTATTTGTCTAAAAATACACCATAACTCTTACACCGTTTGTCAGAACACTTTGAAATTCGCACCTTATCACTAATATAATGTGTGCAATCTACTGTAAAAATTTCAAGCAAAATTAAATATCTTGCAAAATTACGATTTTGCCCCTATAGTATAAAAACTGAGTATTTGTCGAAAAATGAACCATAATTTTTACACCGTTTGTCAGAAAACTTTGAAATTCACACCTTATCACTAAAATAATGTGTAGAATCTACTGTAAAAATTTCAAGAAAAATTAAACATCTTGAAAAATTACGATTTTGCCTCTATAGGATAAAAACAGAGTATTTGTCAAAAAATACACCATAACTCTTACACCGTTAGTCAGAACACTTTGAAATTCGCACCTTATCACTAAAATAATGTGTGGAATCTACTGTAAAAATTTAAAGCAAAATTAAATATCTTGCAAAATTACGATTTTGCCCCTATAGGATAAAAACTGAGTATTTGTCGAAAAATACACCATAACTCTTACACCGTTTGTCAGAACACTTTGAAATTCGCACCTTATCACTAAAATAATGTGTGGAATCTACTGTAAAAATTTCAAGAAAAATTAAATATGTTAAAAAATTACGATTTTGCCACTATAGGATAATAACTTAGTATTTGTCGAAAAATACACCACAACTCTTACACCGTTTGTCAGAACACTTTGAAATTCGTACCTTATCACTAAAATAATGTGTACAATCTACTGTAAAAATTTCATGCTAAATTAAATATCTTGCAAAATTACGATTTTGCCACTATAGGATAAAAACTGAGTATTTGTCGAAAAATGCACCATAATTCTTACACCGTTTGTCAGAAAACTTTGAAATTCGCATCTTATCACTAAAATAATGTGTGGATTCTACTGTAAAAATTTCAAGAAAAATTAAATATCTTGAAAAATTATGATTTTGCCCCTGTAGGATTAAAACTGAGTATTTGTCAAAAAATACATCTTAACTCTTAGTCAAAACACTTTGAAATTCGTACCTTGTCACTAAAATAATGTGTGGAATCTACTGTAAAAATTTCAAGCAAAATTAAATATCTTGAAAAATTACGATTTTGCCCCTGTAGGATAATAACTGAGTATTTGTCTAAAAATACACCATAACTCTTACACCGTTTGTCAGAACACTTTGAAATTCGCACCTTATCACTAATATAATGTGTGCAATCTACTGTAAAAATTTCAAGCAAAATTAAATATCTTGCAAAATTCCGATTTTGCCCCTATAGTATAAAAACTGAGTATTTGTCGAAAAATGAACCATAATTTTTACACCGTTTGTCAGAAAACTTTGAAATTCACACCTTATCACTAAAATAATGTGTAGAATCTACTGTAAAAATTTCAAGAAAAATTAAACATCTTGAAAAATTACGATTTTGCCTCTATAGGATAAAAACAGAGTATTTGTCAAAAAATACACCATAACTCTTACACCGTTAGTCAGAACACTTTGAAATTCGCACCTTATCACTAAAATAATGTGTGGAATCTACTGTAAAAATTTAACGCAAAATTAAATATCTTGCAAAATTACGATTTTGCCCCTATAGGATAAAAACTGAGTATTTGTCGAAAAATAAACCATAACTCTTACACCGTTTGTCAGAACACTTTGAAATTCGCACCTTATCACTAAAATAATGTGTGGAATCTACTGTAAAAATTTCAAGAAAAATTAAATATCTTAAAAAATTACGATTTTGCCACTATAGGATAATAACTTAGTATTTGTCGAAAAATACACCACAACTCTTACACCGTTTGTCAGAACACTTTGAAATTCGTACCTTATCACTAAAATAATGTGTACAATCTACTGTAAAAATTTCAAGCTAAATTAAATATCTTGCAAAATTACGATTTTGCCACTATAGGATAAAAACTGAGTATTTGTCGAAAAATGCACCATAATTCTTACACCGTTTGTCAGAAAACTTTGAAATTCGCATCTTATAACTAAAATAATGTGTGGATTCTACTGTAAAAATTTCAAGAAAAATTAAATATCTTGAAAAATTACGATTTTGCCCCTGTAGGATTAAAACTGAGTATTTGTCAAAAAATACATCTTAACTCTTACACCGCTTGTCAAAACACTTTGAAATTCGCACCTTGACACTAAAATAATGTGTGGAATCTACTGTAAAAATTTCAAGCAAAATTAAATATCTTGAAAAATTACGATTTTGCCCCTGTAGGATAATAACTGAGTATTTGTCTAAAAATACACCATAACTCTTACACCGTTTGTCAGAACAATTTGAAATTCGCACCTTATCACTAATATAATGTGTGCAATCTACTGTAAAAATTTCAAGCAAAATTAAATATCTTGCAAAATTACGATTTTGCCCCTATAGTATAAAAACTGAGTATTTGTCGAAAAATGAACCATAATTTTTACACCGTTTGTCAGAAAACTTTGAAATTCGCACCTTGTCACTAAAATAATGTGTGGAATCTACTGTAAAAATTTCAAGCAAAATTAAATATCTTGAAAAATTACGATTTTGCCCCTGTAGGATAATAACTGAGTATTTGTCTAAAAATACACCATAACTCTTACACCGTTTGTCAGAACACTTTGAAATTCGCACCTTATCACTAATATAATGTGTGCAATCTACTGTAAAAATTTCAAGCAAAATTAAATATCTTGCAAAATTACGATTTTGCCCCTATAGTATAAAAACTGAGTATTTGTCGAAAAATGCACCATAATTCTTATACCGTTTGTCAGAAAACTCTGAAATTCGCACCTTATCACTAAAATAATGTGTGGAATCTACTGTAAAAATTTCAAGCAACATTAAATATCTTGAAAAATTACGATTTTGCCCCTATAGGATTAAAACTGAGTATTTGTCGAAAAATACACCTTAACTATTACACCGTTTGTCAGAACACTTTGAAATTCGCACCTTATCACTAAAATAATGTGTGGAATGTACGGTAAAAATTTCAAGCAAAATTAAATATCTTGCAAAATTACGATTTTGCCCCTATAGGATAAAAACTGAGTATTTGTCAAAAAATACACCATAACACTTACACCGTTTGTCAGGACGCTTTGAAATTCGCACCATATCACTAAAATAATGTGTGGAATCTACTGTAAAAATTTCAAGCAAAATTAAATATCTTGAAAAATTACGATTTTGCCCCTGTAGGATAAAAACTGAGTATTTGTCGAAAAATACACCTTAACTCTTACACCGTTTGTCAGAACACTTTGAAATTCGTACCTTATCACTAAAATAATGTGTGGAATCTACTGTAAAAATTTCAAGAAAAATTAAATATCTTAAAAAATTACGATTTTGCCCCTATAGGATAAAAACTGAGTATTTGTCGAAAAATACACCATAACTCTTACACCGTTTGTCAGAACACTTTGAAATTCGCACCTTATCACTAAAATAATGTGTGGAATCTACTGTAAAAATTTCAAGCAAAATTAAATATCTTGAAAAATTACGATTTTGCCCCTATAGGATAAAAACTGAGTATTTGTCGAAAAATACACCATAACTCAAACACCGTTTGTCAGAACACTTTGAAATTCACACCTTATCACTAAAATAATGTGTCGAATCTACTGTAAAAATTTCAAGCAAAATTAAATATCTTGCAAAATTACGATTTTGCCCCTATAGGATAATAACTGAGTATTTGTTGAAAAATGCACCATAATTCTTACACCGTTTGTCAGAAAACTTTGAAATTCGCACCTCATCACTAAAATAATGTGTGGAATCTACTGTAAAAATTTCAAGAAAAATTAAATATCTTAAAAACTTACGATTTTGCCCCTATAGGATAATAACTGAGTATTTGTCGAAAAATGCACCATAACTCTTACACCGTTTGTCAGAAAACTTTGAAATTCGCACCTTATCACTAAAATAATGTGTGGAATCAACTGTAAAAATTTCAAGAAAAATTAAATATCTTGAAAAATTACGATTTTGCCCCAATAGGATAAAAACAGAGTATTTGTCAAAAAATACACCATAACTCTTACACCGTTAGTCAGAACACTTTGAAATTCGCACCTTATCACTAAAATAATGTGTGGAATCTACTGTAAAAATTTCAAGCAAAATTAAATATCTTGCAAAATTAAGATTTTGCCCCTATAGGATAAAAACTGAGTATTTGTCGAAAAATACAACATAACTCTTACACCGTTTGTCAGAACACTTTGAAATTCACACCTTATCACTAAAATAATGTGTGGAATCTACTGTAAAAATTTCAAGCAAAATTAAATATCTTGCAAAATTACGATTTTGTCCCTATAAGATAAAAACTGAGTATTTGTCGAAAAATGCACCATAATTCTTACACCGTTTGTCAGAAAACTCTGAAATTCGCACCTTATCACTAAAATAATGTGTGGAATCTACTGTAAAAATTTCAAGCAAAATTAAATATCTTGAAAAATTACGATTTTGCCCCTGTAGGATTAAAACTGAGTATTTGTCGAAAAATACACCTTAACTCTTAGACCGTTTGTCAGAACACTTTGAAATTCACACCTTATCACTAAAATAATGTGTGGAATGTACGGTAAAAATTTCAAGCAAAATTAAATATCTTGCAAAATTACGATTTTGCCCCTATAGGATAAAAACTGAGTATTTGTCAAAAAATACACCATAACTCTTACACCGTTTGTCAGGACGCTTTGAAATTCGCACCATATCACTAAAATAATGTGTGGAATCTACTGTAAAAATTTCAAGAAAAATTAAATATCTTAAAATATTACGATTTTGCCCCTATAGGATAATAACTGAGTATTTGTCGAAAAATGCACCATAACTCTTACACCGTTTGTCAGCAAACTTTGAAATTCGCACCTTATCACTAAAATAATGTGTGGAATCTACTGTAAAAATTTCAAGAAAAATTAAACATCTTGAAAAATTACGATTTTGCCCCTATTGGATAAAAACAGAGTATTTGTCAAAAAATACACAATAACTCTTACACCGTTAGTCAGAACACTTTGAAATTCGCATTTTATCACTAAAATAATGTGTATAATCTACTGTAAAAATTTCAAGAAAAATTAAATATCTTGAAAAATTACGATTTTGACCCTATAGGATAAAAACTGAGTATTTGTCGAAAAATACGCCATAACTATTACACCGTTAGTCAGAACACTTTGAAATTCGCACCTTATCACTAAAATAATGTGTGGAATCTACTGTAAAAATTTCAAGCAAAATTAAATATCAATAAAAATTACGATTTTGCCCCTATAGGATAAAAACTGAGTATTTGTCAAAAAATACACCATAACTCTTACACCGTTTGTCAGGACGCTTTGAAATTCGCACCTTATCACTAAAATAATGTGTCGAATCTACTGTAAAAATTTCAAGCAAAATTAAATATCTTGAAAAATTACGATTTTGCCCCTGTAGGATAAAAACTGAGTATTTGTCGAAAAATACACCTTAACTCTTACACCGTTTGTCAGAACACTTTGAAATTCGTACCTTATCACTAAAATAATGTGTGGAATCTACTGTAAAAATTTCAAGAAAAATTAAATATCTTAAAAAATTACGATTTTGCCCCTATAGGATAAAAACTGAGTATTTGTCGAAAAATACACCATAACTCTTACACCGTTTGTCAGAACACTTTGAAATTCGCACCTTATCACTAAAATAATGTGTGGAATCTACTGTAAAAATTTCAAGCAAAATTAAATATCTTGAAAAATTACGATTTTGCCCCTATAGGATAAAAACTGAGTATTTGTCGAAAAATACACCATAACTCAAACACCGTTTGTCAGAACACTTTGAAATTCACACCTTATCACTAAAATAATGTGTGGAGTCTACTGTAAAAATTTCAAGCAAAATTAAATATCTTGCAAAATTACGATTTTGCCCCTATAGGATAATAACTGAGTATTTGTCGAAAAATGCACCATAACCCTTACACCGTTTGTCAGAAAACTTTGAAATTCGCACCTCATCACTAAAATAATGTGTGGAATCTACTGTAAAAATTTCAAGAAAAATTAAATATCTTAAAAACTTACGATTTTGCCCCTATAGGATAATAACTGAGTATTTGTCGAAAAATGCACCATAACTCTTACACCGTTTGTCAGAAAACTTTGAAATTCGCACCTTATCACTAAAATAATGTGTGGAATCAACTGTAAAAATTTCAAGAAAAATTAAATATCTTGAAAAATTACGATTTTGCCCCTATAGGATAAAAACAGAGTATTTGTCAAAAAATACACCATAACTCTTACACCGTTTGTCAGAACACTTTGAAATTCACACCTTATCACTAAAATAATGTGTGGAATCTACTGTAAAAATTTCAAGAAAAATTAAATATCTTAAAAAATTACGATTTTGCCACTATAGGATAATAACTTAGTATTTGTCGAAAAATACACCACAACTCTTACACCGTTTGTCAGAACACTTTGAAATTCGTACCTTATCACTAAAATAATGTGTACAATCTACTGTAAAAATTTCAAGCTAAATTAAATATCTTGCAAAATTACGATTTTGCCACTATAGGATAAAAACTGAGTATTTGTCGAAAAATGCACCATAATTCTTACACCGTTTGTCAGAAAACTTTGAAATTCGCATCTTATCACTAAAATAATGTGTGGATTCTACTGTAAAAATTTCAAGGAAAATTAAATATCTTGAAAAATTACGATTTTGCCCCTGTAGGATTAAAACTGAGTATTTGTCAAAAAATACATCTTAACTCTTACACCGCTTGTCAAAACACTTTGAAATTCGCACCTTGTCACTAAAATAATGTGTGGAATCTACTGTAAAAATTTCAAGCAAAATTAAATATCTTGAAAAATTACGATTTTGCCCCTGTAGGATAATAACTGAGTATTTGTCTAAAAATACACCATACCTCTTACACCGTTTGTCAGAACACTTTGAAATTCGCACCTTATCACTAATATAATGTGTGCAATCTACTGTAAAAATTTCAAGCAAAATTAAATATCTAGCAAAATTACGATTTTGCCCCTATAGTATAAAAACTGAGTATTTGTCGAAAAATGAACCATAATTTTTACACCGTTTGTCAGAAAACTTTGAAATTCGCACTTTATCACTAAAATAATGTGTGGAATCTACTGTAACAATTTCAAGAAAAATTAAATATCTTAAAAAATTACGATTTTGCCCCTATTGGATAATAATTGAGTATTTGTCGAAAAATGCACCATAACTCTTACACCATTTGTCAGAAAACTATGAAATTCGCACCTTATCACTAAAATAATATGTGGAATCAACTATAAAAATTACAAGAAAAATTAAATATCTTGAAAAAATTACGATTTTGCCCCTATAGGATAAAAATAGAGTATTTGTAAAAAAATACACCATAACTCTTACACCGTTAGTCAGAACAATTTGAAATTCGCACCTTATCACTATAATAATGTGTGGAATCTACTGTAAAAATTTCAAGCAAAATTAAATATCTTGCAAAATTACGATTTTGCCCCTATAGGATAAAAACTGAGTATTTGTCGAAAAATACAACATAACTCTTACACCGTTTGTCAGAACACTTTGAAATTCACACCTTATCACTAAAATAATGTGTGGAATCTACTGTAAAAATTTCAAGCAAAATTAAATATCTTGCAAAATTACGATTTTGTCCCTATAAGATAAAAACTGAGTATTTGTCGAAAAATGCACCATAATTCTTACACCGTTTGTCAGAAAACTCTGAAATTCGCACCTTATCACTAAAATAATGTGTGGAATCTACTGTAAAAATTTCAAGCAAAATTAAATATCTTGAAAAATTACGATTTTGCCCCTGTAGGATTAAAACTGAGTATTTGTCGAAAAATACACCTTAACTCTTAGACCGTTTGTCAGAACACTTTGAAATTCGCACCTTATCACTAAAATAATGTGTGGAATGTACGGTAAAAATTTCAAGCAAAATTAAATATCTTGCAAAATTACGATTTTGCCCCTATAGGATAAAAACTGAGTATTTGTCAAAAAATACACCATAACTCTTACACCGTTTGTCAGGACGCTTTGAAATTCGCACCATATCACTAAAATAATGTGTGGAATCTACTGTAAAAATTTCAAGAAAAATTAAATATCTTAAAAAATTACGATTTTGCCCCTATAGGATAATAACTGAGTATTTGTCGAAAAATGCACCATAACTCTTACACCGTTTGTCAGCAAACTTTGAAATTCGCACCTTATCACTAAAATAATGTGTGGAATCTACTGTAAAAATTTCAAGAAAAATTAAACATCTTGAAAAATTACGATTTTGCCCCTATTGGATAAAAACAGAGTATTTGTCAAAAAATACACAATAACTCTTACACCGTTAGTCAGAACACTTTGAAATTCGCATTTTATCACTAAAATAATGTGTATAATCTACTGTAAAAATTTCAAGAAAAATTAAATATCTTGAAAAATTACGATTTTGACCCTATAGGATAAAAACTGAGTATTTGTCGAAAAATACGCCATAACTATTACACCGTTAGTCAGAACACTTTGAAATTCGCACCTTATCACTAAAATAATGTGTGGAATCTACTTTAAAAATTTCAAGCAAAATTAAATATCAATAAAAATTACGATTTTGCCCCTATAGGATAAAAACTGAGTATTTGTCAAAAAATACACCATAACTCTTACACCGTTTGTCAGGACGCTTTGAAATTCGCACCTTATCACTAAAATAATGTGTCGAATCTACTGTAAAAATTTCAAGCAAAATTAAATATCTTGAAAAATTACGATTTTGCCCCTGTAGGATAAAAACTGAGTATTTGTCGAAAAATACACCTTAACTCTTACACCGTTTGTCAGAACACTTTGAAATTCGTACCTTATCACTAAAATAATGTGTGGAATCTACTGTAAAAATTTCAAGAAAAATTAAATATCTTAAAAAATTACGATTTTGCCCCTATAGGATAAAAACTAAGTATTTGTCGAAAAATACACCTTAACTCTTACACCGTTTGTCAGAACACTTTGAAATTCGCACCTTATCACTAAAATAATGTGTGGAATCTACTGTAAAAATTTCAAGCAAAATTAAATATCTTGAAAAATTACGATTTTGCCCCTATAGGATAAAAACTGAGTATTTGTCGAAAAATACACCATAACTCTTACACCGTTTGTCAGAACACTTTGAAATTCGCACCTTATCACTAAAATAATATGTGGAATCTACTGTAAAAATTTCAAGAAAAATTAAATATCTGAAAAAATTACGATTTTGCCACTATAGGATAATAACTTAGTATTTGTCGAAAAATACACCACAACTCTTACACCGTTTGTCAGAACACTTTGAAATTCGTACCTTATCACTAAAATAATGTGTACAATCTACTGTAAAAATTTCAAGCTAAATTAAATATCTTGCAAAATTACGATTTTGCCACTATAGGATAAAAACTGAGTATTTGTCGAAAAATGCACCATAATTCTTACACCGTTTGTCAGAAAACTTTGAAATTCGCATCTTATCACTAAAATAATGTGTGGATTCTACTGTAAAAATTTCAAGAAAAATTAAATATCTTGAAAAATTACGATTTTGCCCCTGTAGGATTAAAACTGAGTATTTGTCAAAAAATACATCTTAACTCTTACACCGTTTGTCAAAACACTTTGAAATTCGCACCTTGTCACTAAAATAATGTGTGGAATCTACTGTAAAAATTTCAAGCAAAATTAAAAATCTTGAAAAATTACGATTTTGCCCCTGTAGGATAATAACTGAGTATTTGTCTAAAAATACACCATAACTCTTACACCGTTTGTCAGAACACTTTGAAATTCGCACCTTATCACTAATATAATGTGTGGAATCTACTGTAAAAATTTCAAGCAAAATTAAATATCTTGCAAAATTACGATTTTGCCCCTATATGATAAAAACTAAGTATTTTTCGAAAAATACACCATAACTCTTACACCGTTTGTCAGAACACTTTGAAATTCGCACCTTATCACTAAAATAATGTGTGGAATCTACTGTAAAAATTTCAAGAAAAATTGAATATCTTAAAAAATTACGATTTTGCCACTATAGGATAATAACTTAGTATTTGTCCAAAAATATACCATAACTCTTACACCGTTTGTCAGGACGCTTTGAAATTCGCACCATATCACTAAAATAATGTGTGGAATCTACTGTAAAAATTTCAAGCAAAATTAAATATCTTGAAAAATTACTATTTTGCCCCTGTAGGATAAAAACTGAGTATTTGTCAAAAAATACACCATAACTCTTACACCGTTTGTCAGGACGCTTTGAAATTCACACCTTATCACTAAAATAATGTGTGGAATCTACTGTAAAAATTTCAAGCAAAATTAAATATCAATAAAAATTACGATTTTGCCCCTATAGGATAAAAACTGAGTATTTGTCGAAAAATACACCTTAACTCTTACACCGTTTGTCAGAACACTTTGAAATTCGCACCTTATCACTAAAATAATGTGTGGAATCTACTGTAAAAATTACAAGAAAAATTAAATATCTTGAAAAAATTACGATTTTGCCTCTATAGGATAAAAATAGAGTATTTGTCAAAAAATACACCATAACTCTTACACCGTTAGTCAGAACAATTTGAAATTCGCACCTTATCACTATAATAATGTGTGGAATCTACTGTAAAAATTTCAAGCAAAATTAAATATCTTGCAAAATTACGATTTTGCCCCTATAGGATAAAAACTTAGTATTTGTCGAAAAATACACCATAACTCAAACACCGTTTGTCAGAACACTTTGAAATTCACACCTTATCACTAAAATAATGTGTGGAATCTACTGTAAAAATTTCAAGCAAAATTAAATATCTTGCAAAATTACGATTTTGCCCCTATAAGATAAAAACTGAGTATTTGTCGAAAAATGCACCATAACTCTTACACCGTTTGTCAGAAAACTTTGAAATTCGCACCTTATCACTAAAACAATGTGTGGAATCTACTGTAAAAATTTTAAGAAAAATTAAACATCTTGAAAAATTACGATTTTGCCCCTATTGGATAAAAACAGAGTATTTGTCAAAAAATACACCATAACTCTTACACCGTTAGTCAGAACACTTTGAAATTCGCACCTTATCACTAAAATAATGTGTAGAATCTACTGTAAAAATTTCAAAAAAAATTAAATATCTTGAAAAATTACGATTTTGACCCTATAGGATAAAAACTGAGTATTTGTCGAAAAATACACCATAACTATTACACCGTTAGTCAGAACAGTTTGAAATTCGCACCTTATCACTAAAATAATGTGTGGAATCTACTGTAAAAATTTCAAGCAAAATTAAATATCAATAAAAATTACGATTTTGCCCCTATAGGATAAAAACTGAGTATTTGTCGAAAAATACACCTTAACTCTTACACCGTTTGTCAGAACACTTTGAAATTCGCACCTTATCACTAAAATAATGTGTGGAATGTATAGTAAAAATTTCAAGCAAAATTAAATATCTTGCAAAATTACGATTTTGCCCCTATAGGATAAAAACTGAGTATTTGTCAAAAAATACACCATAACTCTTACACCGTTTGTCAGGACGCTTTGAAATTCGCACCATATCACTAAAATAATGTGTGGAATCTACTGTAAAAATTTCAAGCAAAATTAAATATCTTGAAAAATTACTATTTTGCCCCTGTAGGATAAAAACTGAGTATTTGTCGAAAAATACACCTTAACTCTTACACCGTTTGTCAGAACACTTTGAAATTCGTACCATATCACTAATATAATGTGTGGAATCTACTGTAAAAATTTCAAGAAAAATTAAATATCTTAAAAAATTACGATTTTGCCCCTATAGGATAAAAACTGAGTATTTGTCGAAAAATACACCATAACTCTTACACCGTTTGTCAGAACACTTTGAAATTCGCACCTTATCACTAAAATAATGTGTGGAATCTACTGTAAAAATTTCAAGCAAAATTAAATATCTTGAAAAATTACGATTTTGCCCCTATAGGATAAAAACTGAGTATTTGTCGAAAAATACACCATAACTCAAACACCGTTTGTCAGAACACTTTGAAATTCACACCTTATCACTAAAATAATGTGTGGAATCTACTGTAAAAATTTCAAGCAAAATTAAATATCTTGCAAAATTACGATTTTGCCCCTATAGTATAATAACTGAGTATTTGTCGAAAATGCACCATAACTCTTACACCGTTTGTCAGAAAACTTTGAAATTCGCACCTTATCACTAAAATAATGTGTGGAATCTACTGTAAAAATTTCAAGCAAAATTAAATATCTTGAAAAATTACGATTTTGCCCCTATTGGATAAAAACAGAGTATTTGTCAAAAAATAAAGAATAACTCTTACACCGTTAGTCAGAACACTTTGAAATTCGCACCTTATCTCTAAAATAATGTGTAGAATCTACTGTACAAATTTCAAGAAAAATTAAATATCTTGAAAAATTACGATTTTGACCCTATAGGATAAAAACTAAGTATTTGTCGAAAAATACACCATAACTCTTACACCGTTAGTCAGAACACTTTGAAATTCGCACATTATCACTAAAATAATGTGTGGAATCTACTGTAAAACTTTCAAGCAAAATTAAATGTCTTGAAAAATTACGATTTTGCCCCTATTGGATAAAAACTAAGTATTTGTCGAAAAATACACCATAACTCTTACACCGTTTGTCAGAACACTTTGAAATTCTCACCTTATTAGTAAAATAATGTGTGGAATCTACTGTAAAAATATCAAGCAAAATTAAATATCTTGAAAAATTACGATTTTGCCCCTATAAGATAAAAACTGAGTATTTGTCGAAAAATGCACCATAACTCTTACACCGTTTGTCAGAAAACTTTGAAATTCGCACCTTATCACTAAAATAATGTGTGGAATCTACTGTAAAAATTTCAAGAAAAATTAAACATCTTGAAAAATTACGATTTTGCCCCTATAGGATAAAAACAGAGTATTTGTCAAAAAATACACAATAACTCTTACACAGTTAGTCAGAACACTTTGAAATTCGCACCTTATCGCTAAAATAATGTGTGGAATCTACTGTAAAAATTTCAAGAAAAATTAAATATCTTGAAAAATTACGATTTTGCCACTATAGGATAAAAATAGAGTATTTGTCAAAAAATACACCATAACTCTTACACCGTTAGTAAGAACACTTTGAAATTCGCACCTTATCACTAAAATAATGTGTGGAATCTACTGTAAAAATTTCAAGAAAAATTAAATATCTTGAAAAATTACGATTTTGACCCTATAGGATAAAAACTGAGTATTTGTCGAAAAATACACCTTAACTCTTACACCGTTTGTCAGAACACTTTGAAATTCGCACCTTATCACTAAAATAATGTGTGGAATCTACTGTAAAAATTTCAGGCAAAAGTAAATATCTTGAAAAATTACGATTTTGCCCCTGTAGGATAATAACTGAGTAATTTTCTAAAAATACACCATAACTCTTACACCGTTTGTCAGAACACTTTGAAATTCGCACCTTATCACTAATATAATGTGTGCAATCTACTGTAAAAATTTCAAGCAAAATTAAAAATCTTGCAAAATTACGATTTTGCCCCTATAGTATAAAAACTGAGTATTTGTCGAAAAATGCACCATAATTCTTACACCGTTTGTCAGAAAACTTTGAAATTCGCACCTTATCACTAAAATAATGTGAGGAATCTACTGTAAAAATTTCAAGAAAAATTAAATATCTTAAAAAATTACGATTTTGCCCCTATAGGATAATAACTGAGTATTTGTCGAAAAATGCACCATAACTCTTACACCGTTTGTCAGAAAACTGTGAAATTCGCACCTTATCACTAAAATAATGTGTGGAATCAAATGTAAAAATTACAAGAAAAATTAAATATCTTGAAAAAATTACGATTTTGCCCATATAGGATAAAAATAGAGTATTTGTCAAAAAATACACCATAACTCTTACGCCGTTAGTCAGAACAATTTGAAATTCGCACCTTATCACTATAATAATGTGTGGAATCTACTGTAAAAATTTCAAGCAAAATTAAATATCTTGCAAAATTACGATTTTGCCCCTATAGGATAAAAACTTAGTATTTGTCGAAAAATACACCATAACTCAAACACCGTTTGTCAGAACACTTTAAAATTCACACCTTATCACTAAAATAATGTGTGGAATCTACTGTAAAAATTTCAAGCAAAATTAAATATCTTGCAAAATTACGATTTTTCCCCTATAAGATAAAAACTGAGTATTTGTCGAAAAATGCACCATAACTCTTACACCGTTTGTCAGAAAACTTTGAAATTCGCACCTTATCACTAAAATAATGTGTGGAATCTACTGTAAAAATTTCAAGAAAAATTAAACATCTTGAAAAATTACGATTTTGCCCCTATAGGATAAAAACAGAGTATTTGTCAAAAAATACACCATAACTCTTACACCGTTAGTCAGAACACTTTTAAATTCGCACCTTATTGCTAAAATAATGTGTGGAATCTACTGTAAAAATTTCAAGAAAAATTAAATATCTTGAAAAATTACGATTTTGCCACTATAGGATAAAAATAGAGTATTTGTCAAAAAATACACCATAACTCTTACACCGTTAGTAAGAACACTTTGAAATTCGCACCTTATCACTAAAATAATGTGTGGAATCTACTGTAAAAATTTCAAGAAAAATTAAATATTTTGAAAAATTACGATTTTGACCCTATAGGATAAAAACTGAGTATTTGTCGAAAAATACACCTTAACTCTTACACCGTTTGTCAGAACACTTTGAAATTTGCACGTTATCACTAAAATAATGTGTGGAATCTACTGTAAAAATTTCAAGCAAAATTAAATATCTTGCAAAATTACGATTTTGCCCCTATAGGATAAAAACTGAGTATTTATCGAAAAATACACCATAACTCTTACACCGTTTGTGAGAACACTTTGAAATTCGCACCTTATCACTAAAATAATGTGTGGAATCTACTGTATAAATTTCAAGAAAAATTAAATATCTTGAAAAATTACGATTTTGACCCTATAGGATAAAAACTGAGTATTTGTCGAAAAATACACCTTAACTCTTACACCGTTTGTCAGAACACTTTGAAATTTGCACCTTATCACTAAAATAATGTGTGGAATCTACTCTAAAAATTTCAAGCAAAATTAAATATCTTGCAAAATTACGATTTTGCCCCTATAGGATAAAAACTGAGTATTTATCGAAAAATACACCATAACTCTTACACCGTTTGTCAGAACACTTTGAAATTCGCACCTTATCGCTAAAATAATGTGTGGAATCTACTGTAAAAATTTCAAGAAAAATTAAATATCTTGAAAAATTACGATTTTGCCACTATAGGATAAAAATAGAGTATTTGTCAAAAAATACACCATAACTCTTATACCGTTAGTAAGAACACTTTGAAATTCGCACCTTATCACTAAAATAATGTGTGGAATCTACTGTAAAAATTTCAAGAAAAATTAAATATCTTGAAAAATTACGATTTTGACCCTATAGGATAAAAAATGAGTATTTGTCGAAAAATACACCTTAACTCTTACACCGTTTGTCAGAACACTTTGAAATTCGCACCTTATCACTAAAATAATGTGTGGAATCTACTGTAAAAATTTCAGGCAAAATTAAATATCTTGAAAAATTACGATTTTGCCCCTGTAGGATAATAACTGAGTATTTGTCTAAAAATACACCATAACTCTTACACCGTTTGTCAGAACACTTTGAAATTCGCACCTTATCACTAATATAATGTGTGCAATCTACTGTAAAAATTTCAAGCAAAATTAAATATCTTGCAAAATTACGATTTTGCCCCTATAGTATAAAAACTGAGTATTTGTCGAAAAATGCACCATAATTCTTACACCGTTTTATCAGAAAACTTTGAAATTCGCACCATATCACTAAAATAATGTGAGGAATCTACTGTAAAAATTTCAAGAAAAATTAAATATCTTAAAAAATTACGATTTTGCCCCTATAGAATAATAACTGAGTATTTGTCGAAAAATGCACCATAACTCTTACACCGTTTGTCAGAAAACTGTGAAATTCGCACCTTATCACTAAAATAATGTGTGGAATCAACTGTAAAAATTACAAGAAAAATTAAATATCTTTAAAAAATTACGATTTTGCCCCTATAGGATAAAAATAGAGTATTTGTCAAAAAATACACCATAACTCTTACACCGTTAGTCAGAACAATTTGAAATTCGCACCTTATCACTATAATAATGTGTGGAATCTACTGTAAAAATTTCAAGCAAAATTAAATATCTTGCAAAATTACGATTTTGCCCCTATAGGATAAAAACTTAGTATTTGTCGAAAAATACACCATAACTCAAACACCGTTTGTCAGAACACTTTAAAATTCACACCTTATCACTAAAATAATGTGTGGAATCTACTTTAAATATTTCAAGCAAAATTAAATATCTTGCAAAATTACGATTTTGCCCCTATAAGATAAAAACTGAGTATTTGTCGAAAAATGCACCATAACTCTTACACCGTTTGTCAGAAAACTTTGAAATTCGCACCTTATCACTAAAATAATGTGTGGAATCTACTGTAAAAATTTCAAGAAAAATTAAACATCTTGAAAAATTACGATTTTGCCCCTATTGGATAAAAACAGAGTATTTGTCAAAAAATACACAATAACTCTTACACCGTTAGTCAGAACACTTTGAAATTCGCACCTTATCACTAAAATAATGTGTAGAATCTACTGTAAAAATTTCAAGAAAAATTAAATATCTTGAAAAATTACGATTTTGACCCTATAGGATAAAAACTAAGTATTTGTCGAAAAATACACCATAACTCTTACACCGTTAGTCAGAACACTTTGAAATTCGCACCTTATCACTAAAATAATGTGTGGAATCTACTGTAAAAATTCCAAGCAAAATTAAATGTCTTGAAAAATTACGATTTTGCCCCTATTGGATAAAAACTAAGTATTTGTCGAAAAATACACCATAACTCTTACACCGTTTGTCAGAACACTTTGAAATTCCCACCTTATCACTAAAATAATGTGTGGAATCTACTGTAAAAATTTCAAGCAAAATTAAATATCTTGCAAAATTACGATTTTGCCCCTATAAGATAAAAACTGAGTATTTGTCGAAAAATGCACCATAACTCTTACACCGTTTGTCAGAAAACTTTGAAATTCGCACCTTATCACTAAAATAATGTGTGGAATCTACTGTAAAAATTTCAAGAAAAATTAAACATCTTGAAAAATTACGATTTTGCCCCTATAGGATAAAAACAGAGTATTTGTCAAAAAATACACCATAACTCTTACACCGTTAGTCAGAACACTTTGAAATTCGTACCTTATCGCTAAAATAATGTGTGGAATCTACTGTAAAAATTTCAAGAAAAATTAAATATCTTGAAAAATTACGATTTTGCCACTATAGGATAAAAATAGAGTATTTGTCAAAAAATACACCATAACTCTTACACCGTTAGTAAGAACACTTTGAAATTCGCACCTTATCACTAAAATAATGTGTGGAATCTACTGTAAAAATTCCAAGCAAAATTAAATGTCTTGAAAAATTACGATTTTGCCCCTATTGGATAAAAACTAAGTATTTGTCGAAAAATACACCATAACTCTTACACCGTTTGTCAGAACACTTTGAAATTCCCACCTTATCACTAAAATAATGTGTGGAATCTACTGTAAAAATTTCAAGCAAAATTAAATATCTTGCAAAATTACGATTTTGCCCCTATAAGATAAAAACTGAGTATTTGTCGAAAAATGCACCATAACTCTTACACCGTTTGTCAGAAAACTTTGAAATTCGCACCTTATCACTAAAATAATGTGTGGAATCTACTGTAAAAATTTCAAGAAAAATTAAACATCTTGAAAAATTACGATTTTGCCCCTATAGGATAAAAACAGAGTATTTGTCAAAAAATACACCATAACTCTTACACCGTTAGTCAGAACACTTTGAAATTCGTACCTTATCGCTAAAATAATGTGTGGAATCTACTGTAAAAATTTCAAGAAAAATTAAATATCTTGAAAAATTACGATTTTGCCACTATAGGATAAAAATAGAGTATTTGTCAAAAAATACACCATAACTCTTACACCGTTAGTAAGAACACTTTGAAATTCGCACCTTATCACTAAAATAATGTGTGGAATCTACTGTAAAAATTTCAAGAAAAATTAAATATCTTGAAAAATTACGATTTTGACCCTATAGGATAAAAACTGAGTATTTGTCGAAAAATACACCATAACTCTTACACCGTTTGTCAGAACACTTTGAAATTCGCACCTTATCGCTAAAATAATGTGTGGAATCTACTGTAAAAATTTCAAGCAAAATTAAATATCTCGCAAAATTACGATTTTGCCCCTATAGGATAAAAACTGAGTATTTATCGAAAAATACACCATAACTCTTACACCGTTTGTGAGAACAATTTGAAATTCGCACCTTATCACTAAAATAATGTGTGGAATCTACTGTATAAATTTCAAGAAAAATTAAATATCTTGAAAAATTACGATTTTGACCCTATAGGATAAAAACTGAGTATTTGTCGAAAAATACACCTTAACTCTTACACCGTTTGTCAGAACACTGTGAAATTTGCACGTTATCACTAAAATAATGTGTGGAATCTACTGTAAAAATTTCAAGCAAAATTAAATATCTTGCAAAATTACGATTTTGCCCCTATAGGATAAAAACTGAGTATTTATCGAAAAATACACCATAACTCTTACACCGTTTGTCAGAACACTTTGAAATTCGCACCTTATCACTAAAATAATGTGTGGAATCTACTATAAAAATTTCAAGCAAAATTAAATATCTTGAAAAATTACGATTTTGCCCCTGTAGGATAATAACTGAGTATTTGTCGAAAAATACACCATAACTCTTACACCGTTAGTCAGAACACTTTGAAATTCGTACCTTATCACTAAAATAATGTGTGCAATCTACTGTAAAAATTTCAAACAAAATTAAATATCTTGCAAAATTACGATTTTGCCCCTATAGGATAAAAACTGAGTATTTGTCGAAAAATGCACCATAATTCTTACACCGTTTGTCAGAAAACTTTGAAATTCGCACCTTATCACTAAAATAATGTGTGGAATCTACTGTAAAAATTTCAAGAAAAATTAAATATCTTAAAAACTTACGATTTTGCCCCTATAGGATAATAACTGAGTATTTGTCGAAAAATGCACCATAACTCTTACACCGTTTGTCAGAAAACTTTTGAAATTCGCACCTTATCACTAAAATAATGTGTGGAATCAACTGTAAAAATTTCAAGAAAAATTAAATATCTTGAAAAATTACGATTTTGCCCCTATAGGATAAAAACAGAGTATTTGTCAAAAAATACACCATAACTCTTACACCGTTAGTCAGAACACTTTGAAATTCGCTCCTTATCACTATAATAATGTGTGGAATCTACAGTAAAAATTTCAAACAAAATTAAATATCTTGCAAAATTACGATTTTGCCCCTATAGGATAAAAACTGAGTATTTGTCGAAAAATACACCATAACTCTTACACCGTTTGTCAGAACACTTTGAAATTCACACCTTATCACTAAAATAATGTGTGGAATCTACTGTAAAAATTTAAAAGCAAAATTAAATATCATGCAAAATTACGATTTTGTTCCTATAAGATAAAAATTGAGTATTTGTCGAAAAATGCACCATAACTCTTACACTCTTTGTCAGAAAACTTTGAAATTCGCACCTTATCACTAAAATAATGTGTGGAATCTACTGTAAAAATTTCAAGAAAAATTAAACATCTTGAAAAATTACGATTTTGCCTCTATAGGATAAAAACAGAGTATTTGTCAAAAAATACACCATAACTCTTACACCGTTAGTCAGAACACTTTGAAATTCGCACCTTATCACTAAAATAATGTGTGGAATCTACTGTAAAAATTTCAAGCAAAATTAAATATCTTGCAAAATTACGATTTTGCCCCTATAGGATAAAAATAGAGTATTTGTCAAAAAATACACCATAACTCTTACATCGTTAGTCAGAACAATTTGAAATTCGCACCTTATCACTATAATAATGTGTGGAATCTACTGTAAAAATTTCAAGCAAAATTAAATATCTTGCAAAATTACAATTTTGCCCCTATAGGATAAAAACTGAGTATTTGTCGAAAAATACACCATAACTCTTACACCGTTTGTCAGAACACTTTGAAATTCACACCTTATCACTAAAATAATGTGTGGAATCTACTGTAAAAATTTCAAGCAAAATTAAATATCTTGCCAAATTACGATTTTGTCCCTATAAGATAAAAACTGAGTATTTGTCGAAAAATGCACCATAATTCTTACACCGTTTGTCAGAAAACTCTGAAATTTGCACCTTATCACTAAAATAATGTGTGGAATCTACTGTAAAAATTTCAAGCAAAATTAAATATCTTGAAAAATTACGATTTTGCCCCTGAAGGATTAAAACTGAGTATTTGTCGAAAAATACACCTTAACTCTTACACCGTTTGTCAGAACACTTTGAAATTCGCACCTTATCACTAAAATAATGTGAGGAATGTACGGTAAAAATTTCAAGCAAAATTAAATATCTTGCAAAATTACGATTTTGCCCCTATAGGATAAAAACTGAGTATTTGTCGAAAAATACACCATAACTCTTACACCGTTTGTCAGGACGCTTTGAAATTCGCACCATATCACTAAAATAATGTGTGGAATCTACTGTAAAAATTTCAAGCAAAATTAAATATCTTGAAAAATTACGATTTTGCCCCTGTAGGATAAAAACTGAGTATTTGTCGAAAAATATACCATAACTCTTAAACCGTTTGTCAGAACACTTTGAAATTCGTAGCTTATCACTAAAATAATTTGTGGAATCTGTTGTAAAAATTTCAACCAAAATTAAATATCATGAAAAATTACGATTTTTCCTCTATAGGATAAAAACTGAGTATTTGTCGAAAAATACACCATAACTCTTACACCGTTTGTCAGAACACTTTGAAATTTGTAGCTTATCACCTAAAATAATTTGTGGAATCTACTGTACAAATTTCAAGCAAAATTAAATATCATGTAAAATTACGATTTTTCCCCAACAGGATAAAAACTGAGTACTTGTCGAAAAACACACCATAACTCTTACACTGTTTCTCAGAACACTATGAAATTCGTACCTTATCGCTAAAATAATGTGTGGAATCTACTGTAAAAATTTCTAGCAAAATTAAATATCTTGAAAAATTACGATTTTGCCCCTATAGGATAAAAACTTGGTATTGGTCGAAAAATACACCATAACTCTTACACCGTTTCTCAGAACTCTTTGAAATTCGTAGCTTATCTCTAAAATAATGTGTGAAATCTACTGTAAAATTTTCAAGCAAAATTAAATATCATGAAAAATTACGATTTTGCCCCTGTAGGATAAAAACTGAATATTTGTCGAAAAATACACCATAACTCTTACACTGTTTGTTAGAACACTTTAAAATTCTTACTTTATCACTAAAATAATGTGTGGAATCTACTGTAAAAATTTCATGCAAAATTAAATATTTTGAAAAATTACGATTTTGCCCCTATAGGATAAAAACTGAGTATTTGTCGAAAAATACATCATAACTCTTACACCGTTTGTCAGAACACTTTGAAATTTGTAGCTTATCACCTAAAATAATTTGTGGAATCTACTGTACAAATTTCAAGCATAATTAAATATCATGTAAAATTACGATTTTGCCCCAATAGGATAAAAACTGAGTACTTGTCGAAAAATACACCATGACTCTTACACTGTTTCTCAGAACACTATGAAATTTGTACCTTATCACTAAAATAATGTGTGGAATCTACTGTAAAAATTTCTAGCAAAATTAAATATCTTGAAAAATTACGATTTTGCCCCTATAGGATAAAAACTGGGTATTGGTCGAAAAGTACACCATAACTCTTACACCGTTTGTCAGAAATCTTTGAAATTCATAGCTTATCTCTAAAATAATGTTTGAAATCTACTGTAAAAATTTCAAGCAAAATTAAATATCATGAAAAATTACGATTTTGCCCCTGTAGGATAAAAACTGAATATTTGTCGAAAAATACACCATAACTCTTACACCGTTTGTCAGAACACTTTAAAATTCATACTTTATCACTAAAATAATGTGTGGAATCTACTGTAAAAATTTCATGCAAAATTAAATATCTTGAAAAATTACGATTTTGCCCCCTATTGGATAAAAACTGAGTATTTGTCGAAAAATACACCATAACTCTTACACCGTTTGTCAGAACACTTTGAAATTTGTAGCTTATCACCTAAAATAATTTGTGGAATCTACTGTACAAATTTCAAGCAAAATTAAATATCATGTAAAATTACGATTTTTCCCCAACAGGATAAAAACTGAGTACTTGTCGAAAAACACACCATAACTCTTACACTGTTTCTCAGAACACTATGAAATTCGTACCTTATCGCTAAAATAATGTGTGGAATCTACTGTAAAAATTTCTAGCAAAATTAAATATCTTGAAAAATTACGATTTTGCCCCTATAGGATAAAAACTAGGTATTGGTCGAAAAATACACCATAACTCTTACACCGTTTCTCAGAACTCTTTGAAATTCGTAGCTTATCTCTAAAATAATGTGTGAAATCTACTGTAAAATTTTCAAGCAAAATTAAATATCATGAAAAATTACGATTTTGCCCCTGTAGGATAAAAACTGAATATTTGTCGAAAAATACACCATAACTCTTACACTGTTTGTTAGAAAACTTTAAAATTCTTACTTTATCACTAAAATAATGTGTGGAATCTACTGTAAAAATTTCATGCAAAATTAAATATCTTGAAAAATTACGATTTTGCCCCTATAGGATAAAAACTGAGTATTTGTCGAAAAATACATCATAAGTCTTACACCGTTTGTCAGAACACTTTGAAATTTGTAGCTTATCACCTAAAATAACTTGTGGAATCTACTGTACAAATTTCAAGCATAATTAAATATCATGTAAAATTACGATTTTGCCCCAATAGGATAAAAACTGAGTACTTGTCGAAAAATACACCATGACTCTTACACTGTTTCTCAGAATACTATGAAATTCGTACCTTATCACTAAAATAATGTGTGGAATCTACTGTAAAAATTTCTAGCAAAATTAAATATCTTGAAAAATTACGATTTTGCCCCTATAGGATAAAAACTGGGTATTGGTCGAAAAGTACACCATAACTCTTACACCGTTTGTCAGAACTCTTTGAAATTCATAGCTTATCTCTAAAATAATGTGTGAAATCCACTGTAAAAATTTCAAGCAAAATTAAATATCATGAAAAATTACGATTTTGCCCCTGTAGGATAAAAACTGAATATTTGTCGAAAAATACACCATAACTCTTACACCGTTTGTCAGAACACTTTAAAATTCATACTTTATCACTAAAATAATGTGTGGAATCTACTGTAAAAATTTCATGCAAAATTAAATATCTTGAAAAATTACGATTTTGCCCCCTATAGGATAAAAACTGAGTATTTGTCGAAAAATACACCATAACTCTTACACCGTTTGTCAGAACACTTTAAAATTCGTACCTTATCTCTAAAATAATGTGTGGAATCTACTATAAAAATTTCAAGCAAATTTAAATATCTAGAAAAATTACGATTTTGCCCCTATAGGATAAAAACTGAGTATTTGTCGAAAAATACACCATAACTCTTATACCGTTTGTCAGAACACTTTAAAATTCATACTTTATCACTAAAATAATGTGTGGAATCTACTGTAAAAATTTCATGCAAAATTAAATATCTTGAAAAATTACGATTTTGCCCTATATGATAAAAACTGAGTATTTGTCGAAAAATACACCATAACTCTTACACCGTTTGTCAGAACACTTTGAAATTCGTAGCTTATCGCTAAAATAATGTGTGGAATCTACTGTAATAATTTCAAGCAAAATTAAATATCATGAAAAATTACGATTTTACCTCTATAGGTTAAAAACTTAGTATTTGTCGAAAAATACACCATATCTCTCATATTGTTTCTCAGAACTCTATGAAATTCGTACCTAATCACTAAAATAATGTGTGGAATCTACTGTAAAAATTTCAAGCAAAATTAAATATCTTAAAAAATTACGATTTTTCCCTTATAGGATAAAAACTGAGTTTTTGTCGCAAAATACACCATAACTTTTACACCGTTTGTCAGAACTGTTTGAAATTCGTAGCTTATCACTAAAATAATGTGTGGAATCTACTATAAAAATTTCAAGCAAAATTAAATATCATGAAAATTTACGATTTTGCCCCTATAGGATAAAACTGAGTATTTGTCGAAAAATACACCATAACTCTTACACCGTTTGTCAGAACACTTTGAAATTCGTAGCTTATCACTAAAATAATGTGAGGAATCTGCTGTAAAAATTTCAAGCAAAATTAAATATCTTGAAAAATTACGATTTTGCCCCTATAGGATAAAAACTGAGTATTTGTCGAAAAATACACCATAACTCTTACACTGTTTCTCAGAACACTATGAAATTCGTACCTTATCACTAAAATAATGTGTGAAATCTACTGTAGTTTATCATCCCACTAGCAGAAAGATATAAGTGAATAATGTGCATTAAAAAATGAAATTCTATAATAAATATTTATGTGGCGAGCTAGTTGGCAGGATTAATTGATTGGTTGGAGCTCAATAAGCCTTCAAGGTTTCCCAACACCATCCGCCACCCTAAGTTTAATCTAAGACAACAAACATTGCATAAGAAATTCTAAAGGAATGAATATATATATATATATATATATATATATAGTTTGGGGCATCAACCACTAAAAAGATTAGCCAGTTATTGACTCCATGGTAACCTGCTCCTGCTGGCCTCCCGTCTATACAAACTACAATAAATACAAGAATTAGCAAAATATTGATTTCAAAGAATTATCATTACTATTATTTTTTTTATAAATAATAACAACACACCTGCCCCTTTTTCAGCAGCAGCATCAATAATTTTAATGAGGACTTCATTCTTGTCTTCACTATAAACTTGAGTCATCAGCATAAATAGTAGATTGATAAAACTTCTTTTCCCATCCTTACATTCACAATAAATTCCAAATTAAATTGTTACTGATAACAATAAATTATATGCAAATTTATATCAATATCTATCAATATATATTTGATTGATAAAACTACGATATTTATTAATTTTTAAGTTATTATCTATCAAAATATGTTTATTTGATTATCTTTTTATTATTTTTCATTTTTCACTAAATATTTTAAAAGCTTATAACTTTTTTATTTCAACTTTATTTTTTTAATATATCTAATTAATTCTCTTTCATGATCTTTAATTTGATATCAATATTGCACACATATGTATACACACATACATACATTAAAATTTAATCATTAATTATAATTTTTTTCTTACATTAATTGTGATATATATATATATATATAGAGAGAGAGAGAGAGAGAGAGAAATCAACTTTTAGCTTCCTAAATTATTTTTGACTATGATATCAATTTTTTATACAAATATATATATATATATATATCAATATGTATTTATATATAAGATATAATAAAATAATTTGATTGATAGAGTCACGATTTAATGGTTACTAAGTATCACAATAAAAAATAATTATATTATTTTATATTTAGTTTAGTTATTTTATTATGAGAGTGTATCATAATAAACTTATATTTTGTAAATATAAATTGTAGTTCAATTTACATCCTATAATTCCGCCAATTTTGGGATGTAGATAACCAATATATTTGTATATATAAATTAGATTACAATCAGTCTGATCTAAAAATAAAAATATTTTAATATTTACATAATAGAGTAAGATTAATCTATGTAATTTTATTTTTATCAAATTTCATGTTAAAAATAGAACAAAAATTTAATATTTTACTTTTAAAAATTTAAACGACCATAAAATTAAAATTCTTTTTTGACAGAAAAATTGTCACAAGAAGAAGAAAATATTATATATTGCACACCTTTTGAGATATATTTAACATCAATATATATATAAAGAGAAGTACAAGTTAATATGTCATTCTATAAATATTCTTTTTATTTTAATTTTTTTTATAAGCCAAACAACGTCTATCACTAGGCGCATCATTAGTTAATATGTCAAAGCAAAACATGTCTTTAAAATATAATTTTATTTTTTAACAAATTTAGTACTTCGTATATATATAAGTAAAACGATGTTTTTTACTTTGTTTTTCCGCCTAAATGTTACTTACAGCTTGACATAGAAATATCTTTATAATTGTAAAAATATTGCAAATCAAAAAGAATTTATGTTAGTTTGGAAACAAAAACGTTTTAGATATGAAACTTAGAACCTGTAAATCATGTCCATAACAATGGTGATTTTATTAAATCCAAAATAATTAAATATATTTTTTTACTAATTAACTTGTTCGGTTTTATTATTAATTTTAATATTGTACTTATAATTTACTTTATTATATTTAATTTGGTAAAAGCATGGAAATAATTAATACCGTTGACTTAATTAACGTTTCCTATAATATTGAAAATAGAAAATTTCCTTAGTTATGGGATATGTGAAGATCATATCATTAATTGATTAATTAAGTTTTAATCTAACAACAAATAAATTAAGTATAATTATTATTTTTTTTTTAATATTTTATGTACTAAATAACATATTTTAATAATAAAAACATACATAAATAACTTTCGTGCATCGCATTGCATAAGGCCTCACATTAGTTTTTTATTAAAATATAATTTCTCAAATTAAATCATAAAGAAATATTTGGATTGGTTTAAGTTGAGACTCTTAATCCTGTTTGTTTAATATCTTCTAATTTTAAATTTATAAAATCAAAATTCTCAAAATTAATAAAATTATAAATAAATTAAATAATTAATTAATGAAAAATAAATAGCCACAGGAGAAATTGCTAGATAATGGTATAATAATATGAATTACAATTAAATTTTATTATGTTCAACTATATGCTAAACTTAAAAGTCAGTCAAATTCTATTTTTGATAAAAAAAAGTTCCATCACAACTAAATTTATAGATTAAAGTGCAGTGTTTAACTTTTTATAGAAGAAAATTTAATATCAAACCAATAATTTCAAGAACAAATGTTACAAATTTTTTGTTATTTTTATATAAAGAGATTTTGTGCTTACATCTCTAGACACTATTACATTTATCTTTTTAGCTTCATATTCAACTTTATTTTGTTAAGTTAAAGGTATGAGTTTTTTATTTTTTTCTTTAAATTAATGATGTCACAATTACCTTAGAATTTATGTTTATATTAAATCAAATGCTTTTAATATTTATAATAAAGATTAGTTTAAATAATTCTCTTAATTTATTTTAATATGATCATTTTAACTTCCGTCGGTTGATAGTACAAATTTATAATTTTACACGAGACGTAGACTTTCTTGTTTAGAGTTAAACATTTTTAAAAAAGATTGTTGTGATAAATTTGTTTGCATATTTATTACTATTAATTGTTTTAATTCATTAAATATTTTTGAAAATTACTTTAATTAAGAACATTCAAATAAAATAAATTATACCAACAACAACATCACCATAAAAAAAATGGTAAGCCTGCTCAATAGACACTTGCTATCATCCTTACGTAATTACTTAGAGAGAGTGATTATACTATAATTGTGATTGTCATATAGATAATATAATCAAATCAACTAATGCTTAAATAATGAAATTGAAATCCATTGAATCCTTTGTCCTTAATTACTCAAGCTTTATTTCTTCCCAATTTGTTTTGGGTGATTTGGATTTATTAAACACACTGTTCTTGATTTTGATTGTTTAGATATTATTAGGTTATTTAAATCTGAATGCTTATTTAATTTATTTGTGAAATAAATATTTCAAATTTTGACTTTTGAAATATAATTCATTTTTTGGGACAAAATCATATTCGAAACTCTTTTCTTTTCCGTTTATTTATTAAACAGAGGAGTGTGATAAAAAGATGTGAAAAATGTGCAAATTGGCCCCCAATCATACATTAGGTTCAAATTGGACCCTAAATTATATTTTTGTACGAATATGAACTTTAACTTTTAGAATGAGTCAAATTAGTCCTTGAATTTCTTATTACTATATAAATAGGTCATTTCAATAAATTAAAATAACAAAATAAATTTAAAAAAATGTAATAATAGATAAATAAAAAAATTATTAAAATAAAAATAAAATTTTTAAAATAAAATAATTAAATCTAATTTAGTTAATAGACAAATAAATATCAAAAGACCTTAAATAATTTAAATATAATAAATTATATAATATCTAAAAAACATAACAGGTTATTACATCTGAGACACTTTTTATATTTATATTGTTAATAAATTTTATTTTATTAATTATTGATATATTTGAGTATTTATGATTTAATTTATTAATTTTTAGATTTATTTAATATTTTTAAAATTTGTTTAACTTAAAATAATATTTAGAGGTATATATTTAAAAGCATTCATAACATGTTTGATGATTGCCATATTTGTGAAGGTTATATAGCTTTATAATACGAAAAAAAGATGTTTTCATACCTGGGATTTTCTCTCTGTAAATCAAAGCCAAGCCTGCCTAATCTGCAAACAACCATGCCTACTTCCTTATTATAGTAATAATAAATGGACATTATCCATATTTTATATCTTTTTCCCACTTTCAGTTTTTGAAATATTTTTTATTTTTATGAAAATTAAATATTTATAACGAACTAAAGTAGGATTTGAAGGAATTTAATTTTCTTTTCTTATTTGGAATATAGATACTAAATTCATACAAAATCATGATAAAGTATCTATGCTAATATACTAACAAGATTATTTATAAATTACAAGAAGTCGACTTTTTTTTTTTTTTTAAATTATAAATTTCTTTTAATATTTTTCTATCAAAAAGATATTAAGTGTGGGCGCGTGTTACACACCCGCTCCTTGGGTTTTGGATGGGGGCTGGAAATATGCAATTTAGCAACTTTTCTTAAAGTGGAAAAAACTTTTTACATTTTATAAAAGCAAAAACTCTTTCACTTTTTACGTCTTTTTATATATAATTTATTAAGTTAATTATTTTTTAAAATATTTATTTTAACACCCATATTAAATATATTAATATAAAGTATTAGATCTGAATCATGCAATTGTTAGTTTATTGATAATTTCAAGGTTAAATTTGAGTAATTATAATTATTTGGACTTATTTATATTGGCTTTGACTATATATAAAAATTAATTAAAATATTATTTTTAAATAAAAATATCACATGACCTATTTTTATAATTTTTACATGGAATTATTCAATTTATTTATATAATTATTTATCAATAGAAATATATTACAACTCTTATTCCGTATATTTTAAGTAAATGATAGGCAAAATTACAAATAAATCACAGGATTTCACGGTTTTAACAAATCTAAGACAATATATTTATAATTGTGAATTACTTCGAAACCTATTTGAAAACATCAATCCTATCCTCCACCCAACGTAATACTTTTAACATATAAAAAATATATAATTTAATCTTAATATTTCATATTTATACAATTTTATTCCATTCATTTAAAATTGATATTTAACTTAAATAAAAATTATAATTAAAATATAAAAAATTATTAAAAGAATAAAGTAAAATATTATATTAAAATTTTGAGAAATATAAAACATGAAACAACATATTTAGTAAATAGAAAAAATTCTGAAATAAAATATGATAACTATTTAAATATATCAATAACTATTCTCAAAATAATGATATTAACTAAAAAATATATGTTGTGTGAAAATTATAGTAAAATAAAACGGAATATCTAGAAAATATTCCATAACATAAAAGTAAAACGAGATAAGTAAAATTTTAAATTCATTTAAATTAATAGAAAATTTTTGGAATAAAAATTTAAAATATTCTAATTTGTTGGTTATTAATTTTTATATTTTTAGTATAATGAATAAAACTATTTATCAAAATTTCAGATTTATATCTAATCTTTGTGCAAAATATAAATTTTATTTAATGTCACCAATTCTGAGACTTAATATTTAGCTATGTTTATATAAATAATTTTCAAAGTTAATTCCAGACATAAATGTTTTTAATTTAATATTTTTGTATAGTTTATTTATACTTTATAGTCAAGTTAAACATTAATTTTGAATGAATGGTAGGGATATATTATAATTATATGACAAATTGAGATTTAATTATATGTTTTTAATAATAGGTTCAAATTATAGTGGACGAATAAACGTTGAGGATAGAATTGTTGTTCTTTGATAGACTATGAATTAATATTTGATAGAATTGTTAAAATCGTAAAATATTGGGATATTATTGTAAATTTTGCCTATAAGATACAATATCATAACAAGTAGTTATTACATTGTAACAAAAAAAAAAAGCTAGAACCATTAGTCTTTCATTTTTTAATTTAATAACTTTTATCAAATTAAAAGCATATTCAGCAACATTATATATACAAAAAAAAAAAAAAAATTATATAAATTTGAATTTGAATTGTTTCTTTTTATATTACCCCTTCAAAAATAAAGCTTAATTTGTACTACTAAAGTAAAAATATAATTACTAAAATTTGTAATTTTTACTTAGAATTTTTTAATTTTTTCATTCATCTGTTCCTAATTATTAGAGATTCGATATGACATCTTTCCAATAATTTAACATAATTTTTTATATTTTAATATTATATAAAGAATTTTTAATAACAACATACATGCAAAAAAAGAAAATAATATTTGGGCGGAAAATGAAAATGAAAATATGCATTTGTGTATATATACTAGATGTATGCATGTGCGCTGCACGTGATATAATATATTTATTATATTTATAATTTATAACAAAATTATATTATTATTAAAAATGTACATAATTTATTTTTTATATCAATTATATTTATTTAATTTAAATAATAGTTTTGTATATTAAATTGTATTTAAAAAATTTTAAGTTATCTTTATTAAATAATAAATTGTACAACATTTTGAAATGAACTTTAAATTGTCCCTAAAGTGAATATATATTTTAATTTACTAAAAACTATTGAAGTTAAAAAAAAAAAGTAATAGTATAATATTTTTTTATAAAAAATTTTTTTATATTTTTTTAGCTTAAATCCATATAAAATTTTGATATATTATTTATTCAAATCCATCACATATCAAAAATTTTAAAATTAGTAATTTAATGCATAAAAACTATATTTTATCCATAAAAATTATATTTTATAATTTTAAATGTAATTATGCATTTAATATATATACAATATTGATGTCAAATTAAATATCACAGAAAGAAGATTAATTTCATATATCATATATTAAAAACAGATTTAAAAAAAAAAAGGTGAGACATGTTAATTAATTATGCTTACACATGTAATGAAATGAAGAACTTTCACGATCGTAGAATATAGATATCCATTTAACGTAGTTGCACTATTATAGTTTTACCCACCACCGGAAACTGAATGATTATTTTTTATGCTCTTAATTAAGATATAATTTTCTTTAAAATATAATAAAATAAATATGGAATATCATGTTGCAATATACATCATGCATACTCTAAGTATGAACAAACAACATTTATCTTTGTATGCTTCTATATTTTCTTCATTCGATTTTCTTTAATTTTATTTGCAAATATTGAGTCATTGTCTTTAATTATCATTAAAGTTAGGTTCTGTGTACTTTTACTGGTAAAAATTAAGTTATTATACTTTGATTTGATTTAAAGTGGTCCTAATGCTAAATATATTAAACACTTAATATAGCTCAATTTTAATGCAAATTAAAAAATATACGCAAAAATTTATGTGAATCGAGTGCGCCATGCAATCCGATTTACATAATTATTATTTAATAAAAAATATTAATTATTTACTTAAAAAATATTACTAATAATTTATTAACTTATAACCTTAAAATAAGTAGTAACAATTTTCAAATAAATAAATAATATATTTTAATTAAATAAGTATATTATAGATCAGATGTCTCGTGCATCCAATGCATAAGAGATTCACTCAAAAATATAATGAGATAATATGAGCAAATTCGGAAAAAAACTACTTTAAAATCTAAGTGGAAACAAAGCCAAATATCTTTCACTGAAAAACTAAATTATTAATGATAGATATAAAAAGAAAATATATGTAAATTTAATAGAGAAGTAATGTAAAAGTATTGGAATATTTCACTATATATATACATATATATATAAAGATAAATATCTCTCTATATATATAATAGCAAAAGTCTATCTATTTATAGTAACTTATATTTTTTCCATTTTTTTATTTACAAAAATAGTTATATTAATTTTTTTGATTTTATTAATTTTTTATATTTATTATAATATTAAAAATAATTGTTGTTCGTTAAGATTTTTTAAATAATTCTATGATTGCTAGAATATAGTTGTTGTTCAGATTTTTTTAGGAAATTCTATGATATGTTTTTTTTCTTAAACCATATACATATAAATATATATATATATATATATCTTTTAATTATTGAACAATATTATTATTAGTAGTAAATAACTAATTCATTTGTGAATTGAGTAACTTAATCTTACACTAAAAAAACAAAGGGTATTATTTATGTTATATTGGAATTTATGTAATTGGGGAAAATATAGTGGATTTATTATATTTTATCCATTATATAATTATATGATTTATGTATAATATTTATATTTATTATCATATTCATCCTACAGATACAAATTATTCAATATAATTATATACATTTTAAAAATATAAATGTTATGCATTTTTAAATTTAATAATAGTATACTATAAAATTATATAAAACAATTCATAAAACATTAATATATTTATGCATCACACATACTAGTATGTATATATAATAATAGTACCACAATGAAAAGTTTTGCCCGCCAAAAGTTCACGCTATTTTCCAAAGGTAGAAAATTTATTAAAAAACCAAATCAGTCTCAAAATCTAACAAAAGAAAAAAAGAATTGTATTGGCACGTGGTACAGTTGATCTGGGCGTGGTACGCAAGTTATTCAATTTTATTTTTGTTTTATTTTTACTTTTTCCATTCAAAATTTTAAAATTTTCATAACTTTTTCATCTCAAATTTATTTTTATAAAAATATATTAAATTAATTTTATTTCATAATTTTTAATTATCCATCTTATATATATAATAAAATATTTTTTAAAGTTAATTATGACATGTTATGATACTTAAAGTATTGTTATACAAATTAAAATTGTTTGATATTGTTATCTCATATAAATATCAGTAAAGATATATTTCATAAAATATCATTAAAGACCCCTGTTTCTATCCCTCACATTGAAGGCAAGTGCAAGGCCTCTTTCATACTTAATTTTGGGTCGTAGATGTGAACAAGTAGCCCCATGTCATTCCCGCTGGAGCCCGGTAATCCTAATTGCAGCCCCAGCTCTTGAAGGAAGCTGAAGAAGAGTATGGATTCCACCAGAAGGGTAGCCATTACAATCCCTTGCCACGTGAACGACTTTCGCTTCGTGCAACATATAATCGATAAGGACCTCCCTCCTCCTCACCACCATAACCATCTTGTTAGCTGTTTCAGGGTTTCACACACAAACACATAAATGTAATTAATTTTTCTGGGCTTTTTTTCTTTTCTGTTTTCTTTTTTTTTTTTTTCTTTTTGGGTTCTTGTTTTATATATATATATATATATATATATACCCACATTCTAGGCCAATTTAACTAAATATAGTGAAGAAATTTTTTTTAATAAAATATAGTATAGTTAAAAAATTAAAAAATATAGGTAAAGTCGCCCCGACGGGAGGCGACTTTAACTAAATTTTTTGTTTTTAAATCGCCCATGCAATGGGCGACTATGCATTTTTTTTTTTATTCAGAAAATAGAGGAAGAAGCAGCCATTCGGTCGTGTCACTCGGTCGAGTCACCACTCGAACAGCCGAGTGGTACCTGTAACTCGGCCCAGCCACTCGGCCTGAACAATACTCGGCCGACCGAGTTCGAGGAATGAACTCGGCCAGGGCACTCGATCGGCCACTTAACTCGGCTGGCCGAGTCACGTAAAGTTTCTGGATTACTAAGTCTCGCGGTTTTTTATTTTTATTTTTATTTTTTCTTTCAAATATATCCACACCACACATTCCTCTCTCTATCATATCTATCACCCACCCACACCACACACTTCTCTCTTCCTCATTTCTTTCTTCACTTTTTCTTCACTTCTTCTTCAATTCTTCTTCAATTCTCCTTCAATTCTCTTTCAATTTTTCTTCAATATTCACGGTTCTTTCTTCTCCGTTTCTCCAAAATTTGTTTAGGTATTTTTTTTTCATAGTTGTTTTTGTGTGTGTGTGTGTGTGTGTGTAGTGTTTTGTGTGTGTGTGTGGTGTGTGTGTGTAGTGTTGTGTGTGTGTGTATGGTGTGTGTGTGGTGTTTTGTGTGTGTTGGAGTGTGTGTGTTGTGTGCCTGTATTGTATGTTAGTGTGTGGTGTATGAAATGTATGTGTGTGATGTGTGTTGTGGTGTGTGTGGTATGTGTGCTTGTGTGTATGCTGGTGTGTGTGATGTGTGTGCTTGTGTGTGTGTTGTGTGTGTGCTTGTGTGTGTTGGTGTGTGTGTTTTGGTGATGTGTGCGTGTGTGTGCTTGTGTTTGTGGTTGTGTGATGTGTGCGTGTGTGATGTGTTTTGGGTATGTGTATGTCGATCGGTTTAATTCGTATAATTCGTAATAGATTTTGTTGGATTTTTTGCTATTATATATAAATTGCTATACATTTGTCGTTAATATTTTTTTTATACATTATTTAATGTAGGAACTCTGGGAATTGTTGCTGTTGTTGTGCATTTATCGTGACCCTCAAATTGTTGCCGTTGCATTGAGATATTGCTTCATTTCATATCAGGTTTGAATTTTACTAATTTATTAGTTGAATTTAATTTCATTATACTTTGTAATTATATAGTTTAATAATACCTCTTGCATGCAAAAAAATAGTTAACTCCATATTTTAAGTTTATTAATACATCTTTATTATTTAAGATATGGAGTCTTCAAACAATGTCGGTATTGTTGTTTATATTGGGATAGTAGCGATGTTCCACCTGTTTGTGCAACAAGGGTACCTCGCGACATCGGATATTCTGGCTTGGTATCAAAATTCTTTGAACTGACAAGGATCGATAGCAATGAATATAAATTCAACATATCCGCTTCACTATATGCAAACAACAGATATCATTGTATACCAATCAACAACGATGATAATATATTGGTTTTTCTTTGCACCGGATGCGGATAATCAATATGTAGAATTTCATATTGATCCGAAAAAATTGCAAGATAATGCTCTTCCAGATATTCTCCTAAGCAATGAGTATTATCAATATGCTTCTTACTTAAGAGGTGATGACATTAATAATTCAACACTCGTCAGGCAAGAGCATATTGGTGGAACCTCAAGGTCTAATAATGACAGTATTCCAACTGAAAGAGAAAATGCTCACACAGAGAATCAACCACATGATCCATTGATTGACAATTTTGGTGTGAATGAACTAGAAGACTCTGAACCTAACGAAGACGAGTTGTCCAGTGAATCAGATGAAGATGGGGTGAATATTGGTGATATTCAAACTATGTATTGCCCAAATCAAGAGAGACCACCATCCAATCAACAACCACCATTTCCATCAAGTGCTCAGAGATATTCCATGCATCCGAATATCCCGTTCTTTAATACATCATCACATGAAATGCTTGTGGACTCATTTGATCTTCCAAAATTTTTTAGATATTATGATGCTACTGAAGGAGTGCTCACAAAAGGCATGGTATTCAAATATAAGAAGAATTTGCAGTCTGCAATGAAAGACTTTTCAATTCGTCTAGCGAGGCGTGAATATCGAGTAGAGAAAAACACACATCGTATATGGAAAATCAAATGTAAAAATAATTGTGAGACTACACATTACAACTGGTAACAAACAAAAGATTGATATGTGGGAAATCACTAAGTATGGAGGCCCTCATATGTACCTAATGAACGCGATGTCTGTTGACCATCAAAATTTGTGCAAAAACATGATTGCTGCGTTGCTAATTGGAATGGTTCAGACAGATCCCAGGTATGAGATTAAGTGTGTTCAACAACACGTGTATGATAAATTTGAATATACAATCTCATATCATAAGGCATGGCATGGTTTGAAACGAGCAAGAGAAAATATGTATGGTACATGGGAGAGCTCAGTTTCAAAACTACCCAAATTTTTGGGAGCTCTACAAAAATGGAATCCAGGCACAGTTGTCGAGTGACGCCACATGCCTGAAGAGACAAATGGTGTAAAAATGTTGAAATATGTATTTTGGGCGTTCAAGCCATGTATAGATGGGTTCCAGCATTGCCATAAAATTATTAGTGTTGATGAAACTCATCTTTGCACTAGATACAAGCACAAGATGTTAATTGATGTTTCCATGGATGCAAATCAACATCTTTTACCTTTGGCTTATGCACTTGTGGACGAAGAAAGTTTGCTTCTTGGACATAGTTTCTTCGTATGATATCGAAACATATTGTTCGCCGTAGAGAAGGAATGTATCTGATTTCAGATAGACACGCCGGTCTTTTGAAAGCAGTGGAAAGAATTCCAGATTTTCAGCCACCTCTTGGAGTCCATCATTTCTGTTTGAGGCATGTCTATTTGAATTCAATAGCAAGGTGAAGAATGTGAAGTTAAAAGACATGTGTTGGCAAGCCGGATCAGCTTTCACAATAAGAGAGTTTGAAAATGTGATGGATCAAATAAAGGTGTTGAATGAGAGGGCATATGATTACCTATCGAAAATTTAAAAGGATCAATGGATTCTTACACATGACGGAGGCTGGAGAAAAAGAATTTTGACCACAAATTTGTCTGAGTGCATGAATGGCGTGTAGAAAGGTGCACGACGGCTCCCAATTTGTGCGATTTTGCAGGCTACATTTTATCGATCGATAAAATATTTGTTTGACCGATTGACACTGGGCTGTGAAATGCAACAAAGGAACCAACCATGGCCTGATGAGGTGTACAAGAAGTATGATCAACGACAACGGAAGGCAATGGAACATCAAGTATATAAGGTTGATTTTACTGATCAAACAGCTTCAGTAAAAACATTTGTGCCAGGAACAACGAGATGCTACACACACATTGTAAAGTTGATGCTCAGAGAGTGTAGTTATGGAGACTGGAAGCAAAACGGCATACCATGTTCACATGCAATGCAAACTTGTCGATATTTTGGAGTCAATCTGATGATTTACATGAACTCATTTTACAATAAAAGTACGTATGTGGACACCTATAGTGGTAAGTTTGAGCCATTGCTGATGAATATTATTGGGATGAGGCTTCCTTTCAACTGTGTCATAATCCATCATTGCGCGAGAAGAGGCATAAAGGAAGAGGCAAAACTACGAGAATTGAAAATGAAATAGATTGGGCACAAACACGCACTAGGCAACAATATCGTGCACAAGATCAAGCTGCTACCCAGACAGGAACTTCATATGACCATAGATGATGATTGTTGTGTATAGAATGTTGTAATGTTGTTTGTTTTAGTCGTAATCAATTTTTGGTTTGTTTAATATAATGTGTATTCAAGTTTGAATTAACACTTATTAGTTTTCACTGTTTTTATACAAACATGCGTTAGGCAACAATATCAATTTTTTATTAGTTTTTCCATTTTATATTGAAGTTGTGCAATATTTGAGTTTTTATTTTGAGTTCTTCTAATAGATTTAATCTTATTGCAGTATGGACCACTTCAGAGAATATAGACCTATTAGTGGTGAGATTTTAAGGGAACAACATCTACACCGATCTGAGGATGTATTTGCAGGAGAAGTTGACGAAAAATTGAAGTGCAGACACGGAAGTGGTATCTTTTGGAGACTTGATAACCATAATCCTTATGAGGAAGACCCAGACGATGATGGCAGGGAAATACTCAGACGTACACAGAGGTTGCATTACCGAGTCATATCCATGTTGTATCATATGGGATTCTATGGTGTTTACAGATGTAGTGATTAGACAATTAATAAATCATTAATCACTGCACTAGTTGAGAAACGATACAGTGCCAGAATCCATAATATTTTATGTGGGAAACGAGTGCCACCATCTTTCGGCCGAAGAACTCAATCAGATTTATGGATTTCCCAAGAAGAAGTACTCAAATCTACCCGATTACAGGTTCAATTTACCCGAGTTCAACGCAATGACTTTTTGGAAGGAAATAACAGAGCCTTTTCTAGATAAGCCATCGGCCTACAACCCTAGTAAATCAAAAGCATCGAGTATTTGAAGCCCGGCCATCCGATATTTTCAGAGGTTCATCTCCAGTACAATTTTGGCTAAACCTGAGCCTGGGGTGGTCACCTTGGACGAGCTGTTCATACTATGGTATTTGGTGAAAGGTCAGAAATTCAATGTAGCACCAATGCTCTTAAGGCAATTTGTGCGAACAAAAAATCAGGTAGCTAATCATATTAGAAGTTTGATCACTCCAATTGCTCGACACTACGGGGTGAACTTGGAAGGGATGAAAGAGACGTCAGGCGAGACCACTATAAACCTCGAATTGCTTTGCAACATGAAGATGTGCCTATTACATCTCGGCACCAGAAAGTTGTATTTGATTTTATCAAATAAAAAGAGGTTTGCACTATCCAATTCTCGCCTCACAAATGTTGCTGGAGCCAAAATATTTTACTAAATGGCTCGATTCACATAGAAGCAATCGAGGAGAGTGAATATGAATTGAAGAATGAGGAAAAACGAAGGAAAATGAGGAGAAGAACTATGGATACCCGAACACAGCCTATGGAGCTTGATATTGAAGAACTACAAGGGAATGAAATGATGGGGGAAGCACAACTGCCCTCATACGATCAAACCGGAACTTCACAGCAACCACACCATCCACCTCAGTATCAAGGGGGTGGAATGATTGGTCGGACTGAAGAAATGCTTTGGATGCGCGTGTTGCCAACCTAGAAGAGTATGTGCATCGTCAAGCATACAATTCTCAAATTGCACTTGACGTGCAAAGGCAACAATATGAGTGGCATGTGCAACAAGGCCATTTTGAAGAGAGTGAATACCCAGCTTATCAACCATTTAACCCATCCAACACACAGTACCGACCACCTCAGTGAGTATGTCCCAATCCAACACCGTACCGACTACTTGTTAAGAATGTATTGTTTGGTTTTGAACCTCTTGACTTTGTTATTTATTGATGATTTTGAGTAGTATAAAATTTGATTTGAAATTTTTTCTTATAAAACATAATTCTTGTTATTTGTTGAAGCTCAATAAATTAAGCAATTCATCAACACATTTGATCTTTTTAACAATCTCATGGACTTTTTACCTAACTCAATAAATTAATAAATTCAACTACCACACGAGAAAATAAAAATAAAAAAGAACAAACAATTGGTGTGATATATACAAACTCATGGATCAAAATGGTGAAACAAGAGAATGTACGAAAATGGGAGAACGAACGAAAAACCAAGAAGATGAAGAAATGAGATACTCCACTAGCCAGCCGAGTGGATTTCAGACCAAGTGATTCGGCTGAGTGGAGAGATTTGCACATTCCATAAACTTTCCCTTCACACTCGGCCGGCCGAGTTAAGTGGCCGATCGAGTGCCCTGGATGAGTTCATTCCTCGAACTCGGTGGATCGAGTATTGTTCAGGCCGAGTGGCTGGACTGAGTTACAGGTACCACTCGGTTGTCCGAGTGGTGACACGATCGAGTGGCTGCTTCTTCCTCTATTTTCTGAATAAAAAAATGTATAGTCACCCATTGCATGGGCGACTTCAAAAAAATTAATTTCAGTTGTCGCCCCTGGCAGGGATGACTTTGATTAAAGTCGCCTCCCGCCGGGGCGACTTTACCTATATTTTTAAAAATTTTAAACTATACTATATTTTATTAAAAAAAATTATTCACTATATTTAGCTAAATTGGCCCACATTCTAGATGAATTCAAGATCCTGCATGCACTTTTGGAGGTTTGCCAGAAGCCACTAATCGCTTCCCAAATGCCTTATTACTGTCGGCGATAAAGATCCCGCGCCCGTTGAGGGTCTCCCTCTGCCCTTATTTCATGGATCTCCCATCGAACCAAACAGACGAGGTTACAAGGCTTCTCCAAATCCCACGGATGAAGCTGAAGCACCTGATTTACGAGAGCCAGTATACCCTACCTTGTATCCAGTAGTGAGCCCCGAACCTTGTGCGATTCAATCTATCTGCTTTGGATCATAAAAAAGCGTATATAACTAGTTAATAAAATGAACCAGCACTAGAGCGATGTTGAATTGAGTTCCTTGAACGCACTTGCATCCGTAAGAAAACAAGCAAGAAGAAACTGACTCTGACTGCTCGGCCACGTGGTGCCTAAACGTGAGGAGAAAACTGGACGCGAGACTTCGGAAGGTGTAGAAATGACTCTTCCTGACTTTAGTGGCTAACTTCCCGCGAGAACAAATTCTATAAATTGCTTTGAATGGGCAAATCAATTATTTGTCCTTGAGGGTCCGACATTAATCCTCTCATACCTTCTAATTGATGATCAACAAATCTCGTATGTAAGGAAATGAGCCCAACAAGAGTCATGTCCGCCCCCTTTTTTCCACAAAAATCTCTTGATGGAGTGGTACCAGCCTTCCTTAGTAGAATGGAGAAGGGTGGGATGAAGCCGCACCTTACTATATAAGATAGAAAGCTGTTCTATAACAATTCAAGACAACAAGAAAGCAAGAAAGAAAAAGATAGCGATCGCTTTCAGCCCAATCTGTCTTCACCCATACATAGGTATTCGGGGAATTGGCTGTTTGAAAGGACTGTAAATGACAAGCTCAAAAAAAGGGGCGAAGTTCAGCATATAGTAAGGCAGAGACTCTTTCAGCCAAAGCGATGAAACCTTCTAAAGCTCTCTTTCTGCTAACAATAAATTGGCGCAGCAGCACCTACAAGCATCATTTACTTTATCTATCTTAGTTCCAGAACAATCTACGAATCACGAATCCGGACGCAAAACTTTCCCAGTGGAAAGAGAGCTCCTTACTGTCCAGCTACATCCGAAAAGAAGGATGATAGCGAGTGATTCACTCCTAAAAGTCAATAAGACTCTCTTCCCGCCTATTCGACTTACCAAGGGCAATCCATCCCTTTCTAAATAAGCAAGGTCGCTTTCGTCCAAAGAAGTTCAACCTAGAGTGGACCATTTCCTGCACTTGCCAGAAAGGATCCAACACAAAAACGAAACAAAGTTCCTGACTATTATTAGATTATAAAGTGCGCGAGAGGAAGTAGGTATCAAGCGTGCTCATCTGACTTCATTGGATTTAGCGATTATGAATTCCGTAAAAGTAGAATTATGAGTATTCCAAAAGAAGGATGCAAGGATTCAAAGGGGCATGTAGAGAAAAAAACATTTATAAAAAAAGAATTATTCATTAAAAAAAGCAGTCCTTTGCGCATTGTCTTATTCATTGCGTTAGATACCTTTCTCAAATCCCAATCCCTAGCTAGCAGCAATCAAAATCTCCTTCATGAAAAGGGATTGGCCTTATAGAGCTTTAAGAGTGGAGGAGTCAAGGTCAAAGATTGGAACGAGATTCCTGATGGTCTAGTCTACTCTAGTAGTAGTCACTAGATTCACTATAGTAGTAGAGAAAAAACATTTATAAAAAAGGAATTATTCATTAAAAAAAGCAGTCCTTTACACATTGTCTTATTCATTGCGTTAGATGCCTTTCTCAAATCCCAATCCCCAGCTAGCAGCAATCAAAATCTCCTTCATGAAAAGGGATTGGCCTTATAGAGCTTTAAGAATGGAGGAGTCAAGGTCAAAGATTGGAACGAGATTCCTGATGGTCTAGTCTACTCTAGTAGTAGTCACTAGATTCACTATAGTAGTCCGTCTGGCTGCTCTTGCTGAAATCATTACTCTTCATTCTCCCGTACTTCAATGTCCTTCTTTTAGTTCAAGATAAACATCTTGAATAGTGGGATAACATACATCTGCATCAAGTGAAAGGTTTTTAGTTCAAGATAACAGGAGCTTACATACCGATTCAATATTATATATTCCTTGGGCAGCTACCGACCTATTCTTACTTGGTGTAGCTTGTTATATGGGTCGTGAGTTGGAGCTTAGTTTCCGTTTGGGTATACGAACAGTCCTAAATCAATATGCTGAAATAAAAAATAAGAATTGTGCTCTATAGAATAGATAAGATAATAGGGTCCCCCCAGCCCTAATAGAATGTTCTCCTAGGTGTTCGCGATCGAAGGACCTAGAAAGAAGATCAAATCTAGTCAGGGGCGAAGACGGATTGACAGCGCCATCCAAGAGAAAGGAAAGTTGCGAGGGTATAGGCACCACTACCTGTGGTAGAGAAACATCTACAATAATGAGTCTTGGGCAGTTTATTTGCGAAAATAAGGCTTTGTCAACGGTTTAAGGCTAATGACCAATGGAGCTTGGTTCGTGCAATTATTGTGTCGAATACAAGCTCGAATCTAGGGAAATCCTGACCTACTTTGATAGATCAAGAAAGATCGAGAGAGAAGAAAGGAACGCAGGACTCACTGTTGTTGCAGAGTACACACACAAGTGGAAGATGGGTAAACGGACAAAGAGTTACGCTCTTCTGTGCAAAAAGAAGACAGGAGGGAAGGCGCAGAACCGACCAAGCCCTAACTAAACATGGAGCAAGAAGTCGTAGGTAGCGAGTGTGTCCGGATAAATGAAATAATGCGGGTGTCGCTAATACCTCGAATCGAATATCCCTGGGGTAAGGCACTGGCGCAAGGGAGTCCCTGATCGATAGCGCATCGAATCTCCAAAGTCCCATGGTTACCTACCGCCTATAAGAGAAAGAGAGTCAAATTTAGGCAGGAGTTGCTTGTACTTGAATTTTCTTTGTCGAGATAAAGAACATGAATCACCCAAAATGGTCGGTTTGAATGTCATTTTTCGTGGGTAAAAATATCTTTCCCGAAGGTCTCTTTTCGTCTTTTCGTATCAATTATATATATATATAATAGTGGACTTAATATGCATTAACACTGAAACTATGTTCATGGTGAGCATTAGAAGAACATTTTATTTTTAATTAAAAGATTTCTTTATGCAACTTGATTCAACAAAAATAATAATTGCAGGTAGAAAATTAAAGTATTTTGTTATTATTCTTTATTTTCTTATTAATTTCTCCAATTTTTTATTCAAATATCATTTTTTTGCCATTATTTTGTAAAGTAAGAAAAAATTTACATTTTAATAATATTTCTACACAAAAATTAAGTTTATTTTAATAATATTTTCAAAAATATTTTATATTAGTGATATTTGAGAAAATATTATTATCACATGTGGATTCCAATGATAATGAAGTAATCTATCCGAATAAAGTTGAACTTGCAAAAGTTGATATTATCGATTTGAGTGACGAATCAATTGTGCACAAGGTTTTATTCAATGATCTTTCATCAAGTTCATCCAAAAACTCAAAGAGCGTTGAAATGAAGATTAAGAAAGACTATGAATCATTTATTTGTTAATATAAAAAAATATGGTTGTCATAGTTGAATAATTGAAAATACAATTATTATTTTTTTATTGAAACAAACAATATTTTGTCTGTTGAGATTTTTAATAATATTGTATTTGCGTAGAATGATTTTTTTGAATTTATGTTAGTATTTATTATATATATATATATATATTAATCATGTCTTATACTTTTATCAAATTTATATATAGAAAATGTATACATTTATTCTATAATTCAATTTTTATTTGTACAATTTTGAATACATATCTATGTACATAGATTAATTTTAAAATAATTATATTCAGTGTATGTAATATTAGTTATATTTATAAGAATAAATCAAACTATAATAAATGTTTTTTTAAATTATAAATATTTATATTAATTTTTGCAATTAATTTATAAATTCAATGCAATTTAAATTAAAGTTTAACTTTGATATTTTAGTTTATTATTTATATTTACTAATAAAATGCTCTACAATCTAAATTTTATAATTATAATTAAGTTTTTACAAAATTATTATTATAACATTAAAAATTATCTTAAATTATCTTTTATTCTTAAAATATAAAATTTAATTGATAAAAAATATTACATTCTACGTATTTTAACTATTGGGTTATAACTGAGTCGTATCTTATTAATTAGATTACTTAATCAATATTTAATTTATATAATTAATTTTTATTATCAAAATTAATTATTTAATTTTTTAGTATACAAGTTTAATATGAGGTATATTATAATTATCCTCAATAAATTTTTGAAGCCATTATTTTTCATTTTAATCTAATTTATAATGAGCAATTACCTTAAATATAGATGGTGATTGATGCAAATTTCTTAATCATTCTACTGGCAAACTTGCCCATATATATGAGTAATTTTTTTTTTTTTTTAAATATCTTCATATTATAATCATATACATAATTCCTAATATAGTTATGGAAATCTATAAAATTGTATATTATTTTAATAATTACCTTAAATGTTGATAATGAATTAATGATTGCAAGTACCTAAATTATTTCTTAGGCAAACATGTCTATATTTTTAAGTTGTTTATATTGTTAAAAAATTCGTACAAATTCATAAATTATGACTTATCTCCAGTAATTATTCATAAACAGAAATTTAATTTTTTTTTAAATATCTTATAAATTTAAAATTCATGATTGATCTCCATAATATATTCTATATATAACTTGTAACATAATTAATGAAATTTCTAAAATTTACCATATAACTTATAAATTATTTTTTAATACAAATTTAGTCTTTAAAACAAATTATTTTTGGTATATTATACATAAAAAGTTACAAAAATATGAAAATATATTAAGTTATTATCGAATGTTATGAAGATATGATAAATAAAATAATTAAAAATCATAAGATTCCTCATATAACTTTTATGTTATAATACAACTAATTTTTTTATTATAAATTATTAGGTTATTTTAATCAATATTTATTAATATAATAACTCGATTAATATGATTATATATTATCCATATTTAATAGATATATTTATTCCTAATAATATATATATATATATGCACTTAGGAGTGTAAACGAGTCGAGTCGAGTCGAACGTACCATTATTCAGGATTGTTTGAAATGTTATCGAGCTTCTAATATTTTGTTTGAGATTGGTTTGATTATTAATTGAGTTGAGCCTGAACGAACTTTAATCGAGGCGAACACGAGTCGAGCTCGAGTAGTTTGATATTTTGCACTTGTTTTAACGAATATTTCTTAACGAGCACGAGTTCGAGTCGAACTTTAGATTTTATCAAACGTAAAAGTGTGTTCAAGCTTGTTTGACATTATTATCAAATCGAGTTCAAACAAACTTTTTACGAACGAGCTCAAATCGAGTATCGAATAACTTGGTTTGATTTCAGCCCTACACTTAGGTATGTTAAGAGTTGACCTTCACACTTCTTTTTAGGATCAAGATAAAATAGACATTTAATATTTATTTATAATTTTAATACATATATATTTATTAATTAATTTATAATTAATATTTTTATTTACACAATATTACTAAAAAAAATTAGAGACATTTAATATATTTTATTCTTAGCATAACTAACTAATCAAATAACATCATCTTTAGTTAGAGAAAATTCAAAATATATATTTAGCTATAAATTAATATGTTAAAATTATATCACCATTATTTGATTAACAAAATAATTCTTCTTAAAAATGAGATTTCAAAAGGATTAATTGCATAAAAAATCATAATATTTGATGAAATTTGTATTTTAATCATTACTTTTTAATTTTTTCAATTTCAAGCACCACCTTTTCAATTTTTGCAAATCAAAGCACATGACAGTTTTATACTTTTTTATTTAGCTTAAATTATTATTATTATTATTAGTATTATTATTATTATTATTATTAGTATTATTATTATTATTATTATTATTATTATTATTATTATTATTATACCTTATATGAAAGAATATATAATAAATCTATTATATATTTTTTAAATAACCAATAATTACATAATATTAAATTAAAAAATATATTTCTTATATATTAATACATTACAAACTGTGCAACACACGGGTGCAATACTAATTTATATATTATATTTACATAAAATTGTGCAACACAAGCTAGAAAAACTAGTATTCATAAATTTGTAGTAAAAACTAAGAAATCATATGAGTCTATACTATGTATAATAAATAAAAATACACAAAAAAAAAAAACAATGTATATAATAAGGTATAAACATCCGAGAGGAGATTAAGATGATGCTTCAAGATTTGTTATGAGAACAAAATAAAAAATATATAAATATATAAGGGTAATTTAATCAACTTATTTATATCTAATTTTATCATAATTATTATGGGATATATTTAGAAATTTTGGGGTATGAATAGCCAGACCCAATAAATAAATAAATAAACAACATGCACTGTTCTAAAAATTAAAAAATATAATACCTCGATTCAAACTTACTGTAAACATTACTATCTAAGCATCTCCAAAGGTGTAAATATAATAAATGAAGCGCAAGAAATACGAATACAAGTAGGAGCACTGAATCGATCCAAAGACCTAACTTCCGGCGAAAACCCATCAAACTCCAGCAACGACATAAAATCCATCTTTTCAAGCTTCTTGCACCCCAAAACTTGGATTGTACATGCAATGACCATGATCAAGTATTCTTATTGTTGTCGTACATAAATTATCTTCAAAATAATCTCATACATATCCACCCAACTTGCTAAATAAAGGAATCCATCAAAATTAAATGTATCCGTTACATCCTATTTTACACCAAAATTTTCAAAATATCTTACTCTTTCCTATATCTAAAATACGTGTCGTTTTAACAAATTTCATACATATTAATTAAATCAAGTACCTATTATACTCTTAATTAATTGAGAAAAAACATTAATGACTAGTGATAAACAAAAATATATTATATGTATTTTACTAGAAAAATTAAGGATAAATTAGAAAATAACATTATCTCGCACCTAAAAAATTGTAAAACATCACTTACTGTGCAAAAAAATAAAACTACTAAATATTATATATATATATATGTATATATATATATGTATATATATATATATATATATATATATATCCATCCAAAGGGACAATGCTACACCTACAACTTACATACATCAATTGATAATTTGTGATTTTTCCAATTCAATGGGAATATTCACAATTTAAAATGTATTAAGATAGTTTGAACTAGGATACTCATACGACATCCCATACTTAAATGCTATGAATTAAACAGCAATGTTTATAGGAGATGGAAAAATAGTTGTGCACCTATGTATGCCCTTGGTACATTTGCTTATAGATCTATATATCATAAATATAGTTAAAGAATCAAAATAATAAATTTTCACATATTAAATCAATATGATGTCGTAGAAATTAAATTATATAATATTGAAATAATATTCAAATATCTCTTAAATCAGAATATAAAATTTAATTATACATCATTAATTCAAAATTTATAATTGTTAATTAATAATAACATGGAAGAATATTTAGATCGAAAAACGGCAATTGATCCAATTCTCCCACTGATTTCCAACAATTGATTTCTCTCTTCAATTCAGTCCCCAGCAGCCGCCTCTCCCTTGGATGAATAATGACCAATTCCCTTCCTTTGGTGGCTGCTGATTCTTTTTTCCCTAGCATAAATGAATCCTCCAATCCCCTTCGTGCCTGCCTCAAAAGCTCTCCTTTCCCTAATTCTCTTATGCGCTTAATTAATTATGGACTTAATTATTAATTAATTAAACTTTTAATCTTTAACCTATTATTTCCTCCTTAATGCAGCAGCTATGTTTTTTTTGCTGAAGTGGCCAAGGAGTGGTCCACCTCTCATGTGGGTTATTGTTCAAAATTGTCCATATTTCTATCTAAATAACCACAAAAATAAAAAAGAAGTAGTTCTCGTTGAAAGATTAAATAAGTAAGAAATATAGTGTGCACAAGAATTAATTATATTAAAAATAAAATTTTTATCACAATTTCCCATTTATCATATATATATATATATATATATATAGTTTAAAGATAATATATTTTTGGTGATAAATATAATATTTTTTACCTAAAAAAGTATTAATTCTTTCTAAACAAAAATATTATATTCAAAACACGCTTGTGTAAAAATCACGCATGCCCAACAAATGTAAGCTACTGTTGATTTGAATTCTTTAAAAGAGATATGAGAAAGTTTAAAAACTACGGTATCCTTGCAAGGTTCTAGATTCATTTAAAGGTTATGAGAATCTTAATTAATGTAAATGGATTAAAGATGGTTATATTTAGATATGGGTATGGTTCCGTAAGTTTCAATTTTGGTTCTGGAACTGTCTACCCCAGAATTGAACCGAATCAGAACTCGGTCAATTGTAAAACTGAATAGTTGACCAATGGTTCAGAACCGAAATCGTGCTCATGTCTAGTTGTATTGTTTGATTCTTCAACAACAAATGCCTTCGAATTATAGTTTGCAGGAAGTATATGAAGTACTTTGCTTACTAGTATCTTGTTGTAGTATGAACAAATTGTTTCATTCTCTTCCATATTAAAAAGCACAAATTGATCTTGCATCATTCACAACTTTCTTTCTTAAACGATGTCAGTTCATTCACTGTGGTGTTCAAGAATGTTACAAGCTCCTTTGACATTTGAGCATATTTTGATATGATGGTACATGCTCAAGTCAACTCAACCCATTATATGTTTTTTCATTGAAATTTTCTCTTGAGGTTCATCAACAGGCCATTATGATTGGTGCTTAGTGATAGTGTCACCATCTATCAACAATCTTTGGTGGTATCACTCACTAGTAATTGTTACCCGTGCACGAAGATCAACAAGTTTGATAAGATGTCGAATAGATAACTTTCAAAAATCATAGTTGTCATCAAATAAGACTGGAGAGCGAGGGAATCACGTAGCATCGATTGCGCAACGCCAAAAACTCCAAGATCACACTTAATTACCAAGTGTAAGCTCTTGATGCCAATTGAAAGTGTGTTGCAATCTATAACCAGAATGTTATGTATGATGTTCAAGAAACACCAACTGCAATAATTGTGTTAATGCAACAAAAATTTAATAAAGATGGACACCTAATTAAATTTTCACAAGGTATAAATAACTTGTGAGTACCGGCAGGGCGAAAAAATTCACAATTATAATGGAGTGAATTAGAAAAAGAATCTTGAAAAAAATACAAGAACGAATAAACACAATTGAGAAAAGATACAAAAATATCACTCTCTAGCTCTCTTTGAACACAATACAATACATGTTGGAATATTTACAAATTTCTATGAGAGATGATACTAACATTCTCAGTAACATATACTTAGTAAGACTTGCTCACTAAATATTCTGAATTCGTGTCTTTCAATATGAGATATGGTTGTATTTATATATGGATGCCTAAGACAACACTCTTAACATCTATATATGTCACTCCTCTCATATCTCCATAATGGATTGGTAATGCCCCACTAACTTCATGCCACTTCTTGGTGAAATTGGTCAATCAAGTAGTCATTTCCCCATTTATCTAAGCTTTGATAACTTGGTCCATCATTGTTCATATTTCTAGTGTGAAGAAGTCCACTAAACTCCTTAAAATTTAATATTAACCTGCAAAATAAAATTAAAACAAAAGAAAAAAAATCAAATAGTTGATTTCTCGACTTATTTCTTACATTATGTTACACAAGTTGTCGAACTCGAACAAATACTATTGAATTTCTTACATTACGTTGCTGTCTTCTTTATTGAGGGAAAATTTGGTTAAAAAAATTATTGTTACTTCTCAATATGTCACCATCTACTTGACTAAATAGGATACTAAGTTTGTAGTTAATGAAGATTAACATGTAGTGATTGTCCCTAGTTTTGTAATCCATTTTATTTTTATCTTTATTTCAAACTATTTTCAATAATAGATAGTGTGTTCTATCTGGATAGCAGGTCACTTCTAATGCTTTGCATAAATTATTTTCCCTAATACATTCAAAGAGTGGTTATTAGCAAATAAAAGACTTGTAATATTCTTTAAAAAAAAAAAAAAGGAAAAATATAATGATTGGTATTCTATAACTTATTTGAAAGATTAAATATCTAATTATGTTTTATATTTTTATAGGTTCAATTTAGAGTTAATATGTTCTTGCAGTATGCGCCCAATCAAAAAAATAAAAATATAATTATCATTTCTTTAATTATAGGTACAATAAAAAATCTAACAATGCCAAATAATAATAATAATAATAATAATAATAATAATAATAATAATAATTATTATTATTATTATTATTATTATTATTATTATTATTATTATTATTATTATTATTATTATTCTTAAAATATGGTCAGTATAGTTCACATCTTAGAATCCTTGAAAATCAACAACTTTATAATTTTTTAATGTCGAATAGTAGAAGGACAGTTTGGGTAGAAAAATAACATTTAAATAACTTTTTTTCATTTATTTTCCCTTTATATTAGCATAGGTTCCACAATTTTTCGAATTCAAGATTCTTATCACTGCCTCCAAACCTCTACAATATTGTATATGAATTTTATAATCTCAATTTAATATTTAAATAATTGATTTCCTATTATATAACATTTTAAGCGATCATATGATTTGGTGCGAAAATAAATTAGTAGGGCACTGGTTTGACTCATACAAATTATAATCTCTTAAAATTAGAAATATAATTTAGTAGTAGATGTTGTCAAATCTGATTTTATTGTTAATTGATAAAAGACATAAAATATCTTGTCAAGTACTCACATCAGATATTCTTGGTAAAAGAATTATTGATAAATTTGTGTTGACTTGTGTCCTTAGATTATTTCAACCATTTTTCTTTGGCGATTAAAATTGGCAAATATTCGTTCTTTTTAATAAGATTTTATCAACTAAAATAACACATAATCTTGATAAAGAATGGATAAGTATTTATATTTATTTAGAGGTATGGTAAGAAATTCAATATTGAAATTTTTATGGAGTCAAATACTTGATGTGATATGTTAAATCACCATCTTATTATTAAAAAAATATTAAATTAAAAAATAATAATAATAATATACAATTAAACTCCAAATACATGTGACCTTGTTATACTCCAAAATCAGAATCAACCATTTCCTTCGCAACCTCGCTCCTTGCTTTCGGCTTCTTCAACGGTGGTATTAACATGAAATATCTGATAATTATACTAAATTTACCTTAATTAATAATTCAATATACTTTTCATTTAATACAACACTATATTTTTTCGACTTCAACCCTCCGAGGATTCCTTCCCCGTCGTTGATATCTCCTTCACCCCACCCTCCGGGGATTCCTTCTCCATGGCTGATATCTCCTTCACACGCGCCGCCAGCTTATGCTTGATTCTCTCCATCTCCACATACACTTCATCAATTTCATCCGCTCCTAAATCATCAACCGCTTCCCCCCACCGACCGCTCTCCATCGCCTTACCAATCCTCTTCTGCAACTCAGTCACCTGCTCATCCTCCTCCTCGATTCCCTCAGCGTTACCGTTCCCTACTTCACCAGCAAGTTCAGAAGAAAATTCGACGTCAAATCGCTCCAACACCCTGTCAATGTCAGGCTGGGCGGAGGTGTAGCAATTCCCGGCAGCAGAGAAAGCAATTATGGCTCCTTCCGAATTGTACTTGTTGAAGAACGCCGATGCTTTTTTCACCAGACCCTGCCGCCGTTTTGTGAAGGTCGTGTTTCGCTTTGCACTGTTCTCAATTCGCTCGATTTTGATTTTTCGTCTCACCATGATTCCCCTTTTGGATTTATGAGAAAAGAGAAGTTTGTTAGGATTTGTCTAGATATTCAACTGCAGTGGGTTTCAGGATTTGTGGAAAGGGTGATATATATAAAGGGGTAGAGTAGGGCTGAAGGCGGGAAAGTTCGAAAGTAATAGCAATAAATTGGCGGTCATATTTGAGAACTGGATCTTAACATATTTCAACTGTTTTCGCACCTACAAATCTAGGGTAAATTCATAGTTTGACTTTCAACATATATATATATATATAATTAGGAATCTTAAAAAATTATAGTCTCTTATTTTAATATTTTTATCATTATTTATTTATCTATGATTTTATATTTATTTAATCTATTATCATCTGTTAAAAATATATTATCTCAAATGAAAATGCACAAAGCAAAAATGACAAACATTTATGTTTAAGTATTAAGTAATTACATGCTTAATAATCACATTAGTCCTAAATAATCTCGGAAAACAAACACAAAATTAAAAGTCAAATATAATAGAAATAGTGAAATTAAGTCTCATAATCCTTACTTAATCCTTATCCTTACTTAATATTAAATAAGCTGAAAGCTATGAATTTGTCATGTGCCACCACAACAAAAAAACTCAAATTTAAATAAAAAAAACGTTTAAAATATACTAAAAAAATATCTATAATTTTTTTTGTAGGAAAATGGTAGTTTTTTCTAACTAAAATTTTAAATTTCAAATAAAATTTTTGTTACAAATTTGTTTTTGAAATGTGATATATTGTAGTAATCGTCTTTTTATGATCTTTAATTTGATACAAATATTGTATACATCAAAATAAATTATTATATTTAAAATATAAAATAAAATTTTTATGAGTTTATTTAAAATATATGCTAGGTTTGAATATTGGATTAAATTTTTATATGAATTGAGACGATGTAAAAAATATTAAAAAAAATATAGAATAAAATAATAAACATTTTTATAAAATAAAATTATTATATCATTGAAGTATATAATCAGTTGTTTCATTTTAACATTTTTATCTAATTTTAAATATTTGTATATACTTCAATAAATAATAGTGGGTTGGATTGAGTTTAAATTTTAAAATTCAATTCGTCATGCAATTTATTATTTATTAGATAAAACTTTTGAAATAATGATGCACTAGACATATGAAACTATAATTCGAATTGATTTTAGTGAAACTCTAAGGTTTCTAATTTTTTATATCTATTATATATTGAAAATGTTATTTTATATTTGATTTTATAAGCAGAAACACCATATATATATACATATATATATAAAGAAAAACAAACAAACACAAAATATAATTAAAAAATTCAATATTTTAATTTTTTTATCATTTGAAAAAATAGTGTACTACATGTGTTAAACACTACAACAACACCACTTGCTTTGCTATATTTATATATTTTCAATTTTTTTCATATCACTTATACATTTATAATCTTTTATAATAATAATAATAATAATAATAATAATAATAATAATAATAATAATAATAATAATAATAATAATAATAAAATTAATAATAAAAATTAAATTTCATAACATATTTTTAATATTAAAATATATTTTATCCCGTGCATTGCACGGACGAACAACTAGTAAGTAATTATTTTAATTAAGTCTCATCTTTTTTAATAAGACTAGTTGTTTGTCCATGCAATGCACGGGATAAAATATAATTTTATGTAAATAATATGTATAAAATTATATTATTATTATTATTATTATTATTATTATTATTATTATTATTATTATTATTATAAAAGATTATAAATGTACAAGTGATATGAAAAAATAAAAATATATAACTATATCCGAGCAAGTGGTTATGAAGCAAACATGGTACTTATGAAATATTAAAAAATCAAAATGAATACCTTTTGTCTGTGTCCTTATAGTATTTAACACATGCAATAGACTATTTTTAAATGATAAAAAAATTAAAATAATGCATTTTCTAATTATATTTTGTGTGCATTTGTTTTTCTTTTCTGCTTATAAAATCAAATATCAAATAACATTTTCAATACGTGGTAAATATGAGAAATTAGAAATTTTAAAGTTTCACCCAAATCAATTTTAAAGTACAGTTACATATGTCTAGTGCGTCATTCCTTCAAACGTTTAATCTAATAAATTATAAATTGCACAACAAAGTGAATTTTAAAATTTAAATTCAATCCAACCCACTGTAATTTCTCAAAATCAATATAAATATTTAAAATTAATTAAAAATAATAAAATAAAATAACTAATTATATACTTGAATTGTATAAAAAATTTATTTTATAAAAATATTTATTATTTTATTCTATTAAAAATATTTAATATTTTTTTACATTGTTTCAAATTCATATAAGAAATTAATCCAATTTTTTTATTCAAACCTAACACATATTTTAATAACTCATAAAGAATTTATTTCATATTTTAAATATAATATTTGATTTTGATATATACAATATTGGTATCAAATTAAAGATCGTAAAAAGACAATTAATTATATCACATTTCAAAAACGAAATTGTAACGAAAAATTTATTAGAACATTAAGATTTTAGTTAGAAAAAAAATACCTTTTTCCCTAATTACAATTTTTTAAAGATATTTTTTAAGTAAAAACATTCAAAAAAATTCAAGAAGTGACATGTGTTTTTTAGCATATTTGTAGGATTTTTTAAAATTTATATTAAGTGTAAATTTATTATGGTGATGACACATGGCCAGATTAGGCCATCTCCATTAGTCTGCACAACTATAGTGCAGATTTTACATTACTTTAGTGCGGAATCTGCATTTCTTCTCTAGCAATTTGCACTACTTTCTACACTAAAAAAATTCATAATATTCTTTATATTATATTTTATTTTTAGTCTTTATTTTAATTACTTCATATTTGTGAAACACTTAATATGTAATTTATTAAAAATAATTACATCTTAACTTATTATTTGTTAAAAAAATTACATATAGAATTGAACAATAATAATATAAATTAATTGATTGAAATTATAATTTTATGTATAATATTTTAAATTTAATAGTTTTTTTTATTATAATTGAAATTACACATTTATTATAATTTTATTTTCTATCACATTTAATTAAAATAATTTTAAAATTAATTAAATGAAAATAATTATAATACATAATATATTATTAAATATAAAATATATAAACAAAATTTAAAAAAAAAAAAAAAAAGTGGCATAGACCAGTTCTGCGCCACTCTGACCACAAGATAAAAACTAAAAAAAGAAAATTGCTATAATAACTCATGCTCCAATGCACAGCGGGAGCCTGCTTTCACAGTTTTAAAACCACTCCACCGCATCTCTAGAGTTGGTCTTAGTACATTTCAGCGCTCATATTTTTATATTAAAAAATGATTAATTTATAAATACATTATTTCTATCTTTAATCCTACTAGATGTCCGCCCATACGATGAATGAGGTATAATATATTAAGTATTAACATCACAATAAATGATATAAATATATAAATGAAATATGTAAATGATAAGAATAAAAAACAAAAACAAAAAATGATGATATAAATAAAGAAGGTAAAAAGATATTAAGAGCTCAATTTTTTTAATAAATTACAAACTATAAATTATGAGAAACCATCGTATATACAATATTGATTGTTGAATTACTATATATTTACTCTTCGTCATAAATGAAAGTCTTCACAGTATGTCAATTTATAACTCTTAATAATGCAACATATAATTGTTGTGACTAAAAACAGTTACAAAGAAATAGACCAACATTAGATAGTGATTGACTTTATTAATAAGAGGAATATGTATGTATTGAAAATTAAAATATATTTTTGGATATGATAGTATACCAATACCTTATACCTTGCTTTAGTTCCGGCCATTATATTTGCTTCAAATACATGATGCCAAGTTTGGTAAGAATTAACATTATTTTATTACATAATTCTAAACTTCGATCATTATTTCTCAATAATTTAACCAAAGTACCATCTTTTAAAATCAACTTGTAATTTAAAATAATAGAACATTTTATTGCATTTAAATTTTTTTTTATATGTTTGTTACTCATAAGAAATTATATAAAAAATAAAAAATATACGAAAATATAAAAAAATAATTATGACCATAGTAAATTAAAATATAGTGTAAGTAGATAAATATTTGAAAGCATCAAGGTCAAATAAATAAATAAATAATATAGTGAAACATAACTTAAAATATATATACAATTTGTAAAAATGTTCATAAAGTTAATAAGTTAATATATTTGTAAATATATTGAAATATTAATAAATATTAACTTCCATACCAAATTGCTTGCAAGGATGTGTTTTAATTTTCAAGCAAAATTTAATTTTTTCAGGGTTTCGAGGCATAGTCCAGAATATATTTTTAAAAAATTAAATAAAAAATATATTTATATAATATGTTTTAGTAAATCAATATTTTTATAAATCTATGTAAAAAAATAAGTTTTATATATATATATATATATATATATATGCTATGTTCCAGAATATATTTTCAAATTAATTTTTTTTAAAACTATTGGTTGATAGTTATATGCACGCAAACCAAATACAAAAAATCAAATACACAATACATATCAAATTCTACCCAAATAATCAATCAAATTATATTTATATCTTTTGAATCTCATATATGAATTGATATATGCATGAATGTCAAATTAAAGGTTTTGAAAAAATAATTAATTTGATATAATATATATAATTCATAATAGAAAGAAAATTGATATATGTATTTTAAAAAATTAGAAAAAAAATAATTTTAGAAAAAATCTAATAATTAAAGGCTGACACATCATTTTCTAATATATTTTCACTTTTGAAAATTGAAAATAAGCAAAAAGTTAATAGTGTAGACCATATTTTTATTACATTAATATATATATATATATATAATTGCAAAATTCAATTTTAATTTTCTACTTTTTAGGGGATTAAATTTTATATTTCCATATATTTTTCTATTTTATATAATCGGTTATTATAATATATTTTGAGTAACTTTCGTATATGACTTATCTATTTCGGTCATTATTGGTCGTCATCATAAGAAAATTTTGAATTAACCTTATCTATTTTAATAACTAGTAAAGGAGTAGGGTTAATTACCTAAATAATGCAAAAAAAATAAAGATTTTATAAAATGGTGTGATTTTAAAAAGTGTTCCTAAAAATAGAATAAAACGTCACCAGGACTGACGTTGTTTGGAAAAAACATCACCGAGCATGACATTTTAATCTAATTATAAAAAAACGTCAGACTCACTTATGTTTTTATTTCCAGATTATATATATGTGTTACATGTAATGTAAACTGATGTAAGCATGTGTTATATATACATGCATGCACATATATATATGCACTATATATATGCACGTATATATATATATATCATTTAATATTATATATTTATGTATATATAAAAGATATATAATTGTACTTACTTTTATAATATATTTATATATTTATATTTATATTTTTTACTTATTATTTATTTTTATTATTCAAAAAATTTATTTATATTAATAAGAATCAATAAAAATAAGTGTTTTATTTAAATTAATTAAAATATAATATAAAATATATTTTTATATTTTTTCTTACATATATATATTCAATCTAATTAAATTATATTATAAAAAAATTTCAAAAAAATTAATTAATAGTTATTAATAATTATAAATTTTATGTTAAGTATTATTTGAATAATTTAAATAAATAAATATATATAAATTATATTTTTTTTAAAAGCCATAAACGTAAGTGGGCTTGACGTTTCTTTATAGTGTATATATATATATATATTATATTTATATATTTTAATATATATTAAAAAAAATGTAATATTTTAATTTGAAGATGCATTTATCTTTTTATTTATTATATCGATTTAAAAATATATATTTACGTATATATTTATATTAATTCTGATAAAAATATAAATTTATGTTATATAATTTAGTTTAAATTAATTAAATAATATTATCAATAAATTTCCAAAATTAATGAATATTTATTAATAATAATATAGTTTATTATACGTATTATTTTAATAATTTAAATAAATATATATATGTGTATATACATAATTTAAATTAAAATAAAAAGAAAAAAATTAAATAACGTTACGCCCACTGACGTTTTAAAGAAATGTGAGTGGGACCTGACGTATCTTCAATATATTTTGTTTTATTTATATTTATTCTTTATATTTATATATATATATATATATATTAAATTAAATGTAATATTTTAATTTGAAGATGCATTCCTTTTATTATTTATATTGTCTTTTTATAAAATATATATTTACGTATACCTTTATATTTTTTATATAAATATATAATTAGAAATATATATTTTTTTTTTCTTATATAAATGTATATTATGTAATTATGAACCACTAAAAATTATATAGTTTTGTTTAAATTAATTAAATCATATTATAAATAAATTTTCAAAAATTAATGAATATTTATTAGTAGTTATATATTTTATTATACAGATTATTATAATAATTTAAATAAATATATATGTATGTCTATATATATATAAATACATGAAAAAAGAAAAAAATAAAATAATGTCAGGCCCATTGCGTTTTAAAGATACATCAGTGGGCTTGACGTTGATTTAGTTTATTTTGTTTATATATATATATATATATATATTCTTTAGTGTTATATGTATAGATATATATAGTTATATACTAAAATATATGTAATAATTTAATTTGAAGATTCAATTTTTTTAAAAGTCTGTTTAATTAAATATATATGTACGTTTATATTTATGTTTGTTCTTATATAAATATATATTATTTAATTATAAACCAATATAAATTATATATTTTTATTTAATTTATTCAATTCCTATTATAAATAAATTAAAAAAATTAAAGAATAATTATTAGTAATTATCTAATTTTATTTTGAAGTACTGTGATAATTAAATATATACATTTTGAAATTACATTTAACAAATAAAAAAATAAATAACGTCAGGCCCACTAACATTTTAAAGAAACGTCAGTGGGCCTGACGTTTCTTTAATTGATTTTGTTTTTTTAATATTTTTATATATATTCTTTTGTCATATATATATATATATATTTAAAATATATGTAATATTTTAATTTGAAGATTCAATTTTTAATCTATTTAATTAAATATATATATATGTACGTTTATATTTATATTTATATATATATATATATATTTGTTCTTATATAAATATATATTATAAATTTTTATTTAATTTATTCAAATCATAATATAAATATATTTACAAAAATTAAAGAATATTTATTAATAATTATATAATTTTAGTTTAAGTATTATTTGAATATGATAATTAAATATATATATATATATATATATAGAAATTAAATTTTAAAAAAAGGAAAATATAAAATAATGTTAGGCCCACTAACTTTTTAAAAGAAACGTCAATGTGCCTCATGTTTCTTTTTTTCATTTTGTTTATATATATATATATATATATATATATATTTATATATTCTGTAGTTATATATATATTTATATATATATTAAAATATAAGTAATATTTTAATTTGAATATTCATTTTTTTATTTAATATGTTTAATAAAATATATATTTACGTATATATTTATATTTTATCTTATATAAATATATTATATAATTATAAACCATTATAAATTATATATTTTTATTTAACTTATTCAGATCTTATTATAAATATATTTTTAAAAAATAAAGAATATTTATTAATAATTATCTAATTTTATTTTACGTATTATTTGAATATGATAATTATATATATATATAAATATAGAAATTATATTTTTTTTTTAAGTAAATATATATAATTTTATGATCAATAAATTACAAAAAATAAAATAATTTGGAATATTAATTATTTTTTTATAAGATTTATTAAATTATATTTTAAGAGTTATTATATATATTGATATAAATTAAAAATGAAAAAAATTAATAAAAATTAAATACATTAAACATGACATTTTAAATCATTTAAATAAAAATGATTTCATTTGTATAGTTATATCAGATATATTTTCCAAATATAATCTAAATAAAAATGATAACATTTTGTATAGATATATTAGACATATTTTTACAACATGATAATATCACATCACGTCAGAGTTAAAAAAGAAAAAAGTAAAAGCAGAAAATGCAGGAAATGGAGGAAATGACATTTCATTGCAAACTATTACCATTCCATTTATTTACTGTATTTATTATTGTTGACTATATTAAATGGTAACCGTGCCTCTCTCTCTCTCTCTCCACCCATTTTCTTTATATCTCTCTAACTTTTTTTTTTTTTTTATCAATTTCTTGTTCAAGAGATTTTTCTCCCTACTTCTTCTTCGTCGGATGTTATGTTATCTACTATTCTTTCTTTCTTCTCTTCTCTTCAATCACTTTAAATTCATTTCTCCACTTCCTTCTGCATTATGTTCCAACCATTTTTAGCATAAAAACCAATCATTATCTTCATATTAGGTATGCATTAATTATTTAAATGTTAATTTATTTTATAATTTATATATATATATATTACATATCATTATTTCTGTTGTTTTTTATTTTACATGTTTTAATTTATTTTTTGGTGATAATTCTTAGAATTTAAAAAAAAAATCGCACCAATTATGATATTCTTATTTCTTGTAATTTTTTTGCATGATATCACATATTTTTTTCTCAAATATTAGCCCTAATCATCAAAAAAGTTTTTGCATGATATATCATATAGATCATCTTCAACAACAAAAACATCATTTTTGTAGAGAGAACTCCATCCTAGTAAACTATTTTGTAACCGTTTGATTAAAAGGTAAGTAGTATACACAACATCATTTATTTCTTTGGTTGTTGTGTTATACATGCCTTTCAAATTAAATTTTTAAATTCAAATTTGTTATGTTATATTTTAGTGTACACAATAAGTAATGTTCATATGTATTTTTACATGTAGTTCGTGAATTATTATTCTATGAGTATATTGTTTTATGTGTTCTTAATTTATTTTTTTTGTAGTTATTAAAGTGATGCTATTTCAATTTTATTTATTATGATGTAAATTTGTTTAATGTTGCATGTATTATATGTTTAACTTGATTTTTTTTGCGATATGTGGACTCTATTAATTAAAAATAGCTTAGTATAATTAATATATTATTATATAATACTTAAATAAAATTTTTGCATTTAATAACTTTAATGACCTTTATAAATTATATTTGATAGGTATGGCATCAACATCAAAATCATCAGTATCAACTTCCACATGTCCCAAAAAAAATTTCACATACAAAGGTAATCGATCTATTGTAAAAAAGTCTACAAGTTTCGTACAATTAAGAACACGTAATCAACATCTTAAAGAAGACATAGAGGGGCTGCGAAGAAACTATATTGCCGCAAATGTCATATCCAACATGCAAGAACAAGAAATACAAAAATTACGGCGGCGTGTAAAGATGTGTCAAGTTGAATTGGAGTGGTCATCTAACTGTGTCTCTGTTTTAGAAGGTTGCGTTCGGCGACAAGAAGACATCTTAGGATAGGAAATAAATTTACTACATTGTACTTTAAGTACCATGACAACGGAAAACAATAATATGATAGTGCAACTTGGGGTTAGAGATGAACATATAAACGCCCTTAAACGAGGTTGATAACTTATGTGCTTAATTGGATAATGAAAGACAGCAAAATGTAATTATCCAACAGGAGAGTACGACTAACTTACAACACATGAATATGAAGCGATCACATATACTAGATCTTATAGATGTCACCCCACGCTTAAATAATTGGGAAGATCCAGTTGAGAACGAAAATGTTGATATACAAGTCGTGGATGATAATAATATTGTAGAAAATTTACGTGCTAATGATCATTCACAAAGTGAAGTATATTCTATGTAATTGTATTTTTGTTGTGAAATGTAATGTATTATTTATCATATTGTTCCATGCGTTATTTTAAATATTATGTGTTACAAACTAATTTATTTGTTCTTCATGTTTTTATAAATTTTTATATTTCACGCTAAAAAAATTTATTAATATCACTTTGAAGCAATGACAAGTCACATACGAGTTTCAATTAGAGTATATAGCAGAGGCAAAAGTATACACAAAAATGGAAAATTTTTGTATAGTTGTGCGCGCAATGGTTACACACGAATTGATCGAAATACAGACTTAGCTGCATTGAAAGATAAGATTTACCAATTTATTGGCATGGCTAAAGACCAATTTCATCTGAAAATTTTCACAAAATAAAGGGAAGTATACGGACACAATAATGTTACAGAGTCTGTAGTCCAGATTAAGAATGACGATAATCTTTAGGTTCTTCCTAAATCCTAATGATGGACTAAACTCTATGGACATTTTTGTTGAGAAGGAACAATATCAAAATCTTAGCGAGTATGAACGTATGCTTATGAACCAAGAATGGGGATATTATATGTCGTCTCAACAAGATGTGTCCATCACATCAGTCCAAGATTTCAGTAATCCTTGTGATTATGTGCCATAAATCACTCAAGGATTGGAAAACTTTGGTTTAACCAACACTCTTGTCAGTGGTTCCAAGTCATGTAGTGTCCAAAATGTAAGTGGTCCTAGTAATTCTAGAAATCAAATTAGAGATATAGGGCCGTTGGATGAGTCTACAGAAGACGCTGACCCTTGTGCAGATTCATTAGGTCTGGTTTCCCCATGTTAAACGGAAAATGAAAATTTGGAGGACATAGAAGCAATAGGAAGAAAAGAAGATGTTGATGCAAATGATCTTGACCCTGATGCTATGGAATCAACAATCCATATTGATTATGACTCAATCATCCCGTTTTACACAACAATTGTCCCCGATGTTGTAGCTAACTCTATGCATAATCCTTCATCTTCGTGGGGGAAGTTTTATGATCCTAGAAGAGGTATAATTGAGAAGGACATGGTATTTAGGGATAAGAATGTTTTGATTTTAGCGATTAAGGATTTCTATGTACGACATGCAAGACGTCAATTTTGAGTTATAAAAAGTAAACCATTCCTTTGGGTCGTCTAATATCAACACAATAAACCTTCATATGAGTGTCCTTGGTTTGTTAAAGTAACATTTAAGCGAATTTTGAGGTTGTTCAAAATAACCAAATATGGTGGAGATCATAGGTGTTATATGAACGAAATATTTTCTAATCATCGAAATCTGGACAAATAATTTGTAGCTTTCTTGATTAAGGAAAATGTTTGTGTCAATCCTGCGATGCGCGTTTCTGAGTCACAAGCAGATGTTAAAAACTCGACTGGATACTTGATTTCATATAAAAAGGCATGGCATGGCATTAGACGGGCAATTGAGAACGCTTATAGGACCTTGGAGAGCTCCGTAAGAAAGTTACCTATGTTTTTGGGGGCACTACAAAAATGAACCATGGACACCATTGTTGAATGGAAACACCATGACACCAACATCCCAAATAAAAAGATTATCGAATATATTTTTTGGTCATTTGAGCCTTGTTACACTGGGCTCAAGTATTGTCTACCCATTATTAGTGCTGATGGGACATATCTATACACGAAGTACAAACATAAAATGTTGATAGTCGTTGGAGTGGAAAGAAACAAACAAATATTTCCCCTCGCATTTGTTATTGTGGATGAAGAGAATTTTGAATTTTGGAAGTGATTTTTGGAATTGATTAGCAAGTACGTCATTTGTGGGAGGGAGCAAATGTGCATAATTTCAGATAGAAATGCAGGTCTTCTAAGTGTAATAGACTCTATAGAGGCCTTTAATATCCCACATGGAGTAAGTCGATTTTGTTTCAGACATGTTTGCTCAAACTTCAATTCGCATTTTAAAGATGTGCAATTGAAAGATTTGTGTTGGTGGGCTAGATCTGAACACTAAAGCATTAAGCATAACAGTGTTATGAATGAAATTAAAAGTCTGAATCCGGTTGCGTACGTGTATTTGAATGAAATCAATAAAAAACAATGGGCATTTGTGTATGATGGTGGGTAGCGACATGGTATTCTAACAACCAATATATCAAAATCGTTTAACGGTGTCTTAAAGGGTGCTCGACGTCTGCCTTTAACAGATATAGTGAAGATAACATTCAAGTGATGTGTTGCGTATTTTAGAGAATGAAAAAAAATGTTAGGAGAATACAGAATAATGCACAGTTATATACTGACGATGCTCATTTCAAATATCAGTATTGGTCTCAATTCTCTGTAGGTTCATGTAGTGACCCAAATTGATTACTATGAGCAATCTGCTATGGTGATCACCAAACCACGCCCGCACGAAGGGGGTCACGTACATGTTGTTACACTTACCACAAGGGATTGCTCTTGTGGCAAGTGGACGCTATATGGTATTCCATGTTTGTATGGGATGTATCTATGCGCTGATCCAAGGATTAACGCTACTGCATTTGGAAACCATATTATCACTTGATAAACTATGAGCAGTTCCGTCATACTCCAATTCTGTTCCAATACTCTGATGTGGCTCATTTTCGAGATGTACACGAACAGTCAACATCATCCTCTGGCAGATTGACCTTTTCTTTGATGAATGTTTCAGAGAAAGATGAAGTACAAGAAAATGTAGAGCCAGAAATACATGCGATCGAAAGAAGAGTTAGAAGGGGTGGAAGTAGAAGAAGACAACAAGAAAACTCTGGAAATGAAGTGCAAGATCAAGGAAGAGGTCGTCGAATGATAAGGAATAGAGGTTATAGTACACGAGGTCATTTCTAATTATGGTGTATCCTGTACAAATATTATGTAATGTGAGAAACCGTAATGGTATCTAGGATTTAAACATTTATCATTTCGCCTTTTAAACTACTTTGTTTATTGCATTTGCAATATTGGTAATCAATAAAAATTCATCAAAAAGATATAATTATGCCACAAAAAAAATTGAAAATTTACTCGGCCGGTCGAGAAAAAGGCCTTACCGAGTGGGAAAATAGTGTTGACCGAGTTGCATAATTCCAGAGTGATTTTCTCACTCGGTTAACCGAGGGAGATACCCAATCGAGTCCAAGGATCGAGTGAGAACCTTTACTCAGATGACCGAGTTACGCATTTAATTGAGTGGTGAAATGGAAGTCTGACCGAGCGTGCCCTTTTCCATAAATTGTTTCTCACTCGGCCAACTGAGTACGGTGGCTTCCTGCGTTCACAAACTGAGTGAATTCCTAGAGTCGGCTTCCCGAGTCCACTGCCACACCGAGTGGTAATATGCAAGTGTCATCGAGCAGTCTTGTTCCAGAATCTTTTTATCACTCGGCAAGCCGAGTTTGATGCCGAACCGAGTAAAAAATTAAGTGAATGATTTCACTCGGGTAACTGAGTGAAGTACCAGATCGAGTGGCAAAATGGAAAATTGATCGAACATGCCTTCAACAGATACTTTTTTCAAACTTGGCCACCAAAGTGTGGTGTCCGATTGAGTTACACCAAACAACACTGACCGAGCGAAGGTTCTCACTTGGCCACCCGAGTGAGATATGAAACTGAGTCACGTGATCAAGTCAGACACAAGATCCGATTTTTAACCTTTTTGGCATTCTTTTCACTCATTTTTCTTACTGCCCAAACCCTACTCTCTTGAAGGCTTTGAAATCCATTCCCCTTTCCACTAAAATTCAAAGACGTACATCATACAACAAATTAAATCCTTCAAATCATCCACTACATCACATTGAATGAGAAATTTGTGAAGATTTGAAGGTTGGGCCTCTTCACACCTATTTATTTAATCTTCATCTACTAAGGTATGTTTTGAATAACCACCCATCTTCTTGGAGTGATATGTTGGTGATAGTCCTATTTGGAGTATTATGGCATAAATTGGGTTATGTTTTGTTGCATATTTTCATTAGAGTCTTTCATCGAACACTTGATGTGCATCCTAGAAATTGGGGATTTGGCATTATTCGTCTTGAATAATGATAATGCATTGTTATTATCCAATGAATTACAATGTCTTTACGATGAATTCATGTTACGAATGAAGTTAATACATGTAGGAAGAGACTTCACAATACATAATAGGTGTATTAATAGGTGTATGAATTATGGCTTTAATTGTTTGTGTTTCACATTAAAATATTTATTGCAATAATATTAAAGTTGTGGAAGTTTGAAGTAATTAATATAAGAAAGGATATATAACTTCATGTATTCTAGGTACCATTGAGAAAATATATCTGTATTCGTTTGGTGCTCGAGGTGTCATCACTAATGATTTGGCTCAACAAGCACAAGATAGATGTAGATCCGAAGAGGAACAAATAGCTTGAACTTAAATTCATTTAATGGAATTAGTAAGTAATGATTTCGATTGGAGGCAACACTCCGTCGAAGAACAACAAAAAGAATACAAGAGAATTCTAGCAACTATGCCCGATGCATACGATATAGAATTTGAAGGTTAGGAGATTCATAGTGAGAGATGGTTTGAGGTGTACAGAAAAAAGATGGACCACTCGTTTTGTAGATGAGGAATGCATGAAAGAGATGGGAATTTACGAGGATCTAAATATTTCTGCAAAAATATAGGGTGGTCTAAATTATTCGCTTTAAAAGAGAAGACATATGAGCCGTTGGTCCTCGAATTCTTTTCCACCGTTCACGTGGGATACAATGATACGATTTCGGGAGACTTAACCTTCTATTTGGGTAATGAGTTTCATACTCTTTCGCCACTAACCTTAAATGAAATTTATGGATTTTTGAAGAATAAATTCTCCAATCTACCAGATGCCAAGATACACTTCCCTGAATTCAACCCAATAACCTTTTGGAAGGAAATAATGGAGCCTTTCCCAGATAATCCATCTGCTTACAACCCTAGCCAATCGAAAGCATCGAGATAAGAATCTCGGTCATTCAATATTTCCAACGGTTCCTCTCAAGTATAATTTTGGCCAAAACTGAGTCGGGGTTGTTACATTCGACAAGTTGTTCATGTTATGGTGCTTGATGAATGGAAAAAAAAATTCAATGTAGCGCCAATGCTTTTAAGGCAATTTGTACGAACAAAACAGCAAGTAGCAAACCATATCGGAGGGCTGATCACTCCAATTGCTTGATATTTTGGGATGAATTTGGAAGGTTTGGAAGAAACTCCAAGCGAGACAACCATAAACCTTGAACTTCTATGCAACATCAAGATGTGTCAGTTGCACCCCAGCACAAGAAAATTGTATCTCATCTTGTCTGATAAGAAAATACTTGCTCTCCCCAACTCTCATCTGACAAATGTCTCTGGGGGAAAAGTCTTGAATATTCTGCTGAATGGCTCAATCCATATTGAAGCCATCGAGGAGAGCGAAAGAGAACTGAAGAATGAAGAGGAAAGAAGGAAGAGGGGGAGAAGAAGTACAGATACAAGAACACAACCTATGGAGGTCGATGCCGAAGAACAAAATGAGGATGGGATGATGGGAGAAGCAGAACTACTGGCATACGCACATGGAAGAAGAAGGGAAAATCTCCCACAGTATGCATTCAGAATGTCCCAGCAGCCACACCCTTCATCTCAAGTTCAAGGGGATTGGAACGATTGGATAGAATCGAGAAATGCCTTGGATACATGTGTTTGCCAACCTCGAAGAATATATGCATCGCCAAGCATATAATTCTCAAATTACACTTGACATGCAAATACAACAATACAAGTGGCACGTACAACAATGCCATATTGAGCAGTGTGAATATCCGGCATATCAACCATTCAACCCATCAAACACTCCGTATCGACCATGATTTTATTATATCTTCATTACTTTAGGAGAAGTAGGTGGTACAAATTCTTAGTGTTCTTCTTGTTTTGCATCTAACTCAAATTCATTAGTAATGTTGAAATGATAGCAACACTTGACTATATTTATTTCTTATAATAATTATCCAGATATTTCATTTGTCACATGAACACAAAACTATGGTATGTATATGTGATACCCCAAGCCTCTCACTACTCACTGGCCAATATATTTCATGCATTGCATTCATTTTATAATTTTATTTGCTATTTAAATTGCATTTTATTTGTATTGTGGCTCGTATTTAATTATGTTTGAAATGTTACTGATAAATTTTAAGGGTTTATAGTATAGGTTGGAATCCCCTAGGCCAAATGTTGAGGGAGAAATTAGGTGACAAGTATTAATAAAATAAGATTACACGTGGCAGGGTAATAATAATAATAATAATAATAATAATAATAATAATAATAATAATAATAATAATAATAATAATAATAATAATAATAATAATAATAATAATAATAATAATAATAGTAATAACATTAGCAGGGCTGATTACATTTATATATATATATATATAATTAGTGGGTGTTTATATATATAATTAGTGTGGGTGTGTTTATATATATAATTAAGTGTGGGTGCGTGTGTGTGTGTATATATATATAACTTATACTATGTGTGTAAAAGGGAAAAGGAAGAGAGCGGTACCTCATAAGGAAGAAAAAAGAAAAGGGGAAGGGGGCTTCATTACGGGGGGTGACGGGGAGAAGTCCAGCGTGAAGAAAAGAAAAAAAAAAAAAAAAAAGAGAAGAGAAAAGGGAAAGAGTTCAGCGAGAGAGAGAGAGAGAGAGAGAGAGGAATTTGGTGAACGCAAGCCTTCGTTTTCAGGAAAATTACTAGTTTAACCACATTGAAGTATGTGTAAGGAGTCTCGGATGCTTATTATTGAAAAAGAGGTAAGTAAAAATCTATTTGCACCTACAATATATAGACATAGTACTTGTTTGTATTATTTTATGGAATATTTGTGACTTGTGCCTCTTGATATTGATAGACATGAATTTCGTGGTATGAATGATTGATTTGGTATTGTATAAATATAATATTCAGGAGCATAGGCATGTGCATGCATAAGTTGTACATAGCCTGCCTTCATGCACTACATGATAAAAGAAACGAAAAATGTAATGTTGACCACTACTAGTGTACCGAGGCCGGTGGCATGTGAGACATGAATAGGCTTGATTCGTCAGGTCCGTGGTATGTGAGACATGGATAGGCTTTATGATATATTGAGTCGGTGGCATGTGAGACATGGATAGGCTCGATTTGTCGGGCCGGTGGCATGTGAGACATGGATAGACTCTATGATTATGATTATTTATTGAACTAGCTCTTTCCTGGGCACAGTAGGTGGGTCACATGCCCTATAAAGATAAAACATTCCAAAACATTGGCTAGGGTTTCAGTAGTATGCATTTCACATCTCTTTTAAAGTTTCTGCAAGCATTTAATTTATCGTACATGCATGATTTCTGCTTACTGGGCTGTAGCTCACCTAGTTTGTGCATTGTAGGTGAGCGTGATGATGATGTGTAAGATTACGGCTTACCAGGCAAGTTGTTCGTGCTTCAACAAGCTTTTGGGATTGGTGTACATGAATGACGATCTTTGAGGCTAAACCATGGGCGTGCTATGCTTTTGGGGTTCTATTTTTTTATTCAGTTTGGGCTTGCATAATATTAATCAATTTTTGGGCATGTAAATATTGGTGTGGTTGTGGTGAATACTTTTGCATCTATTGTGGATTTTGCTTGGGTGTGAATGAGTCGTTGTTTAGGAGATATGTTATACCTCGTAAATATGTTACAGGTGAATGAAAAAAAAACGTACATGTTTAACCAGGTTAAAATGTAACCTATGTTGTGGGTTATAAGGGTGGGGTGTCACAGTATATTTATTTATTATAATATATTAGTAACATATCAAATGAAGTGTCCCATCAACAACTCACCAAAGGCTCAGTGCACATTTGAAATCAATACAAAGGAGGAAGTTTCCATTATAAATAGGTGTGTCATGACATTTATTTTACTTACATACATAGATGGATCCTCCATTGGAATTCTCTCCACTTCCCCCACAATCAAAAAGGTATGACTTGCAAGAAGCTCAGTTCTACTCAGACACCGACTGAACCAAGGAGATGGAGACAATCCTTGTGAATACTCTTGTGAAGGATGTCGAAGCAAGTCATTGGGAAATTGGTAACCATAATAGCTACTGCATTCTAAACGTGAGAAATGTTTTGAAGAACCAATTCAAGGAACGTAAATTATGTTATGCTGACGTGAAAAGTCGTGTTGATATACTACAATCTCGGCCCTACATGTTTAAAAAGATGGCAATCACAGCTGGAGTTCGTTTGGTTGGTGAACGCCAACTTATACAAGCTACACCAAATCATTGGCGTTTATGGGTAATGTTGTCAATAAGTTAAGCAACCATTCACTTTTCTTTTTCCTTTTTTGTAAATATCCACTTTACAGTTATATTAACTATTAAGTATTTACAGGAACGCGATCCCAAAATGATAAATACAATTGCATACTTATTTGATGGTGAGCCATTCTTCGACCAACTAGATAAGCTTTTCAAGTTTGAAGATAATAATGTTGTTCTCGATAATGGATCATCTTCCTCAGGTATGGAGAGATCCAAGGCAAAGAAAAAATGATTTGGTGTAGCTACGATTGCCAGTTCAGGCGTCGAAGGTTTAGTGACGATTTAATACTACTAGGGTATTATTTATTGAGTGTTATAGTATATGTATAGGCTAATGTGTTAGGTTTTGTAATCGATAGATCTGAATCAATATATTTGTTTTTAATATCGTCAATTCACCTTAACTAATCTTTATATATTTTTTCCAGTCTTAGTGAAACCAAGAAATACATTTAAATATCAATATTATAGAAAATTACAATCATTTTTTATTATTATTACACAACAACATGAACATAAAACAATAATAAATTATCACACAGACAAACTTAACCACATAAACCACTTGCACACGATATGTGTGGAGGCAGTAATGAAGCGTCCGGCCTGACAAAACCATCTTTAAAAAGGACTTTCGCTCGAGTATTTTCCACCAATGAGAAAATACATAAATCGCCCAAATCTAATTTCATGTCCTCCACAAAGTGCCCCCAACTTGCAATATCAAATTTTAGTTTTTTATGGTTTCCATAGTATCGCATTGTCCATGACTTTCCCCCACAAGTAAAACAACTCATACTTTAATACTAGGCAAGAGTTTGATCATCTCCATAGGAATTGACTACAAGAAATATGTATAAAAAAACCAAAAAATGTTGAATAAATATTATATGCACACCTTTGCTATAGTTCTTCTAAAAAATACCACTGGATAGTGCGAGGCAATATGTGATTTAGACAAAGTAATATCGAAATAAGGTTTGTTTTCATCAAGAAACAACGAATCATCGATGTATCCTTCATCACTCGTACTAGCACGCCCTTTTCCCTTACTCATTCTCTTTACGTATTTATGTATACTGCTAATTAGACATTCCTATAAATACACTGAAGTTATGTGATAGTAGTTGGTTCACTAAAGATATGAACTATTACCGACTTGACTACACGCTGCACACTGGAAAAAATTATGTAGTGCATAAATGTGATAACTTGATTGCACACTGCAAATAAAAACGTGTAGTGCATGACTATGGATTACAGTAGTTGGTAGGATTCTACTATTCCTCAAAAAAAATGAAAAGGGAGAATGCAGTCTGACTGTGGGTTATAGTAGGTGGTAGGATTCTACTATTCCTCAGAAAAAAGTGAAAAATGAGAGTGCAGTTGAAACTAAATTATTATTTTCATCTGTGATTGACAATTCACAATTATATGACAATTCACATGTGAAAAAGATGAATTGATAAGATAATTTACAACTGTTCCAATTCATTAAGCTAATTTATATATATTTTTCAGATTATTTTATTACTTTAATAATAAAATATAGATTTATAAATAAATATCATCTTCATTTTTAATATTATATATGATATGATAAATTGATTATAAGTATAAAATATAATATTTTTAATTGTATTCTTCATTTTTTAATTAATATAATTAATATATATTCTTTAATTATTTTAAATTTATTTATAATATGATTTGAATAAGTTAAATAAAAATATATAATTTATATATAAAAAAATAAAAAAAGAATAGTCATGTGCACTAACATTTCTTTTAAAATGTCAATGGGTCTGATGTTATTTCAATTTTTTCTTTTTTTTAAAAAATGTAATTTATATATATATATATATATATAATTATCATATTCAAATAATACTTCAAATAAAATTAGAGAATTATTAATAAATATTATTTAATTTTTTGAAATTTATTTATAATAGGATTTGAATAAATTAAATAAAAATATATAATTTATATTGGTTTATAATTAAATAATATGTATTTATATAAGAACAAATATAAATATAAACGTACATATTTATTCAATTAAACAGATTAAAAAAATTGAATCTTTAAAATTAAAATATTACATATATTTTAATATATAAATATATATATATATACATATATATATAACACTAAAGAATATATATATATATATATAAACAAAATAAACGTTAGGCCCACTGATGATGCTTTAAAACGTCAGTGGGCCTCACGTTATTTCATTTTTTTCTTTTTTTATGTAATTTATATATATATATATACACATATATATTTATTTAAATTATCATAATAACACGTATAATAAAATATATAATTACTAATAAATATTCATTCATTTTTGGAAATTTATTTATAATATGATTTAATTAATTTAAACAAAATTATATAATTTTTAATGGTTTATAATTATATAATATATATATTTATATAATTAAAAATATATATATTTCTAATTATATATTTATATAAGAAATAATATAAATATATACGTAAATATATATATTTTTTCTTATACAGATAAAATACATAAAAAGATAAATGCATCTTCAAATTAAAATATTACATAATTTTAATATATATATATATATATATATATAACTAAAGAATATATATACATAAAAATAAAAAAATAAAATAAAAAAGTAAACGTCAGGCCCACTGACGTTTCCTTAAAACATTAGTTGGCATGATCTTATTTTCATTTTTTTCTTTGAATATAATTTATAATTCTTTATATATTTATATATATATATATATATATATATATTTAAATTATTCAAATAATACGTAACATAAAATTTATATTTATTAATAAATATCCTTTAATTTTTTTAAATTTATTTATAATATGAGTTGAATAAGTTAATCAAAATATATAATTTATATTGATTTATAATTATATAATATATATTTATATAAGAAAAAATATAAATAGAAACGTAAATATATACTTTATTAAACAGATTAAATAAAAAAACTGAATCTTCAAATTAAGATATTACATATATCTTAATATATAAATATCTTATAACACTAAAGAATATATATATATATATAACAAAATAATCTAAATAAACGTCAGGCCCACTAACGTTTCTTTAAAACATTAGTGGGCCTGACGTTGTTTCATTTTTTTCTTTTTTTAAATGTAATTTATGTATATATATATATATATTTATACATATATATTTATTTAAATTATTATAATAATCTGTATAATAAAATATATAATTACTAATAAAATATTCATTCATTTTTGGAAATTTATTTATGATATTATACAATTAATTTAAGTAAAATTATATAATTTTAAATGGTTTCTAATTATATAACATAAATTTATATAAGAAAAATATATATATTTCTAATTATATATTTTTATAAGAAATAATATAAATATATACGTAAATATATATATTTTAAACAGATCAAATAAATAAAAAGATAAATGCATTTTCAAACTAAAATATTACATATATTTTAACATATATATATTAAAATATATAAATATAAAAAATATATATAAATAATAAAGAAACGTGAGGCCCACTGATGTTTTTTTTAAAACGTCAACAGGCTTGACGTTATTTCTACTTTTGCTTTTTTTTTTAAATATAATATATATATACATTTATTTAAATTATTCAAATAATACTTAATATAAAATTTATAATTATTAATAAATATTAATTATTTTTTATGAAATTTATTTATAATATAATTTAATTAGGTTGAATATATATAATAGAAATAATATATATTTTTGTAAGAAAAAATATAAAAATATATCTTATATTATATTATAATTAATTTAAATAAAATAATTATTTTTATTGATTTTTATTAATATAAATAAAATTATTGAATAATAAAAATAAATAATAAGTAAAAAAATATAAATATATATATTATGAAAGTAAGTACAATTATATATATTTTATATATACATAAATATATAATATTAAATGATATATATATACACGTACATATATATATAAGTGCATATATATATAATACATGTATACATCAGTTTACATTACATGTTACATATATATAATCTAGAAATAAAAACGTTAGTGGGTCTATTTTGAAAACATTTTTTAAAATCACACCATTTTGTAAAAATAATTTTTTTTAATATTATTCAGATAATTAACCCAAAGGATTACTAACTAGTAGAGGAGTAAGGCTTAATTCAAAAAAAAAATTAATAATAATAATAATAATAATAATAATAATAATAATAATAATTAATTCAATTCTTTTATGCTAACTAACACGTAAGCAAATACAAAATAGGTGTGCTAATTCAATTGATATGCAAAATGTGAATTAACCTTATCTATTTCCACATCTGCAAGGTTTGGCTCAGATGATTCATTATCATCATTGCTCACAGAGCCCTGTGCCGAGTGTTCTAATACAATAGCATCACGTCGTGAAGACTAATGGGCTAATAGGTGACAAAGTTCTACTTGGGATGCTACATCGTTTTCCAGCCTTGGTTGGCAGTCCAATCTGAAACATAATGCTTGCTTACTTCCATAAATTTTATCTTCTTCCTAGGTTTAGGAACGCCAACTCTTGATCATTCTTTCTCCATACCAAACCCCATTGTCTTAACCATGTTCGGTTTCAACAAATCAAGCCCTAAATTAAATTCCTAGGTTTAGGGACACCAACTCTTGATCATTCTTTCTCTGTACCAGACCTAATCATGTTCAGCTTCAACACATCAAGTTCTAAATCACATTCCTCCCTCAATGTATATAATTTTTATTTAAAATACTTATAAATTATGGTGTTCGATTGAAAAATACAAACTTTCAAAGATGTTCAATTGATTTATATGACAAACGTGTTCTCTTCTTCTGCTTCATATTTTCTTACTATTCTTTTGTTTTGGTTTTGTTTTTTATTTTTTAAATTAAAAGGGTATAATTGTCATAAATTGGTGCATTTAGTAATAAAAAAAAATCAATCGTAATTGAAGTGTATTTAGAGGATTTGTGGATGAAAATAGCCGCACCCTTAGAATTATTCGAATGAAACTAAGTATTATAGCTAAATAATCAAAACTCATAAACAATCAAATGCTCAAAATCAATAAATTAAAAGACTCCAATTTTGAATTCAATATCTCTTTAATTCTTAACTCTCATAAACAATTATGACATACTTTTAAATCTATCTCTTAAATTTCTATCCCGATAATAATAAGAAGTTCTGAGTTTGGTTAATTAAAGGAAGTTTTGTAATTAACATTGTTCAATCAAACAACCTAAAACAAGGTCTGTAGAATTAATTTGCCTAGAATTCTTGTCCAATCCTCCTATTTCATAGCACCATCTGCAGCCCTAAGATAATTAGGATTGGGCCCATGTAATTTATTTGTAGTCAAAAAAAAAAAAGTATTGTTGACGTGTACTCTTATGTTATATTATGATAGTGATAGAGAGTTAGAGTAAATGCAGACCAAAAATGATTGTTTTAGCTTGTTTAAAATCTTACTAAAGCATAAAAATAAAAATAAAAACAAACAAATAAATAAAAAGTTCATAGTATTGGGTTGCTGAAACTATCAGTTACATTATCCCTACCTCTATGTTCAATGGTAAAAGCCTAATGTTGACTAGTGGCAACAAAAGAAGTTTTGTAATTACTATAGAGATGATGTTCCTCATGTTTTACTTCCATATGATAATTACTCTATGCAATAATGAATATTAAAAAAAAAAAAAAAAAAAAAAAAAAAAAAAAAAAAAAAACAGATCCTTAGAAAATATTGTTATATTTCTAACCAATAAGCATTCATTTTAATTTTTTTATATTTTTATTTGTTAATATTGATAATGTTACTAATTTTATTAAAACTAATAAAATTCATATATATTCATAATTACTTGATTTTAACAAATTAATTTATGAATTTGTGACAGATTCGATGCTATATATAATAATAATAATAATAATAATAATAATAATAATAATAATAATAATAATAATAATAATAATAATAATAATAATAAGAAGAAGAAGAAATCTTCACATTGATATACCAAATTTCAATTTTTCTGATTTCAAAAGAAAATATTATAATTTGGTAATTTGATGATTGTATTTTATAAATAAAATTAATCAATGTTCACATATGATTTTATATATAATATTGATATCCTTATTATAAACATGGTGCATATATAAATTATTGAACATAATTATATATAAATATATAATTTTTTAAAATATTAATTTTATGTATTTTTAAAATTTCATAATATTATAATATAATATGTTCTTGCATCGTATGATAGAACATTCTAGTTAAAATTAAATAGATCTACCCACTATAATTCCATAAGCAAAACAAGGCAAATAACAAGTGTAGAAAAAAATAATAAATCTCTAGAAATTCATTTTAAACAATTTAGTTTATTTACTATAAATTTAAAAGATATTGTATAATAAAAAATAAAAAATAAAAAAAAAGGTGTGTATTATGGACAAATGTCACAGGATTTGACGACATCATGATATTTATTGTTTTTAGCGACTTTGGCCCATTCTATATTTACGGTTAAGAAGCACATCACCATACTACTAATTTTAGATACAATCAAGTATTCAGATTGCAGAATACAAAATGGGATAATTACATAAACCAGCCTTGTAGTTGCCCTATTTAGACAGTAGAAAGATAAAAAGAAGAAACTATATTTTTTTTAAATTACAAAAACGTCCCTAGACATTTGCCTCTATGTTACAAATTGCACCCAAAATAAATACAACTCTCAAGAGGGTATGAAATCATAAAGAATTGATGAATCCACTATGTTTAGTGTCCTCCTGCCAATCTCACATACGGAACACAAATAGGAGTGCACATACAACTAGATATGCACATCAATATACAAAGAATAATACATTCAATTGCAGAAATATTAACACTCAACTCAATAGGTAAGCTGTTAGAATTTGATTGGCTGTTGAGCACATTCAATTGGGTTATATATCTCTCTTCAATTTTCACAGAGTATTGATTGGGCATCAGAAAATTCAGAAAGCAAGCTTCTGGCTCCTGTACAGACTGTAAGTCTCTCATCTCCAAACAAGGCCGATTCTTCTGCCCAAACGGGGTACTACACAAACATGGATATTACAGAAGCCACACTTCATTCAAAAGCTGAATCTTGAAATGTTATAGATAAAACAGGCCACCAGAAGAAGCGTGCGATGCTTCCGATGAAAGGAAGTTGGGAACGATTGGAGAGAGAATATGATCTAAACCATCTGCAGAAGTTTGATACAGCCTGATGAATTGGCAGCTACCACCATATTTGATTTCGGTCTCCAACAAACACTTGAAACAAACTGTCCGTTGTCATCATCAGTCTCCTTACCCGTTATGGGATCAATGGAGCCAAATTTGTGCGAAGTAATGGGCATGGGCAGAGACTTGTAATAGGCAAACACCTGCAGAAAAGAACGTAGAAACTTCAAAACTTGAGGTTGATATGCTCCAGCTATACCAATATAAATATAGAAAATGACTTACACCTATACAAGCACATCAAATAACTCATATTTTCAAACTACTTTATGATAGATCTGTCTCAACAAGATCAACAAGATTAGTAAAAAAAACCCCAATGATTGTCCTGTGATCATGATGAGCTAGCTCAGAACGATCGACAAAATTCAGCATCATAAGCTTATATGCTAAAAAAGGCCAATAGTCTCAACTCCTGACACATTACTCCAACTAAAACGGCATTCTTTTAGCCAGGTCTAATAAAAGAAAAACCAGCAATGTACTATATTCATACTAGGTTTATCATATACACAAGCTTGCTGTTTGGTCCTTCACCCGCTGGTTATTAGTCCAGGGGTAGTAGCTTTTCTTGGAGCAAAGCTTCAACCACAAATGATCACCTATGGACCCCGTTGATAGCCATAGATATCTATTGTTCTCGGCCACGAAATAGGATAAGCCAGTGAGCAATAGACACCATTATTCAGTATTAACTCAATGCAGTTGCAATTGCACCCATCTTATCAACCAAAAAAAAAAAAACCCTCTCCAACCTGTTTTAGATAAATATGGAAGTACTAACCAGAAACTTTTTTTTCAAGTTAAGAATATGAAAGAAATGTGAGTTGAGTTTGAGAACCACCTCATTTGTCTCTGAACCACATGTTATATATCCATCAGAAACTGATAGTCCAACAAAGTTCTGCAAAAGCAGGAGAACAAAGTTAAGAAAGAAATTTCCCGAATGTGCTAGATCAAGACAAAACAGCCCCTGGCTATGGAAAGAGGACAAAGTCACCTTCTCATTAGTGTGCCCTCTAAGAGTTAAAATACATGCATCTCTTGATAAACAGTTGGAATTTGTCTTCTTTAGATCCCAAATCCTCAGTGTGTTGTCAGTCGATGCAGTAGCAAGTGTTTCTGCATCCAAGAACTTTACATAGCTAACGGCTTTCTCATGGCCTGCCAATATGCACCAAGGTGTTGAAGCATTGCGAAGATCGTAGCAATAGGTCTTATAATCAGCAGAGCTGAAAGCCAACAAATGACTAGAGTGTGCTGAGAACTGCACGCAGCACACATTTGCATTGTTCCTAATTGTGCATAAGCTATTTTTCTGCACCACAAGATAAATATCAGTTGTACATACCATGCAAAAACATTTCTTTATGCAAAAGTATTACACCTTTACAACTTTTAAGAGTGTTATTAGATATGCATTTTATCTCCAACTACTGACTCATCCAGAACATAAGAAATAGGACGTGAAGCTGAAAATCGGAATCTGGGGGTTCAAGAAGCTTTCAGTAAGACTAGAAGCATGAGATACATGAAAACCCAGAAAAGAAAAACATACATCATTGATGCTCCATAATTTCACCAAACGGTCATCACTGCCACTTGCTAGTTTAGTAGGATCTACACGAGAGAAATCAACACACCAAGCCCTCTGACTATGCTCAATGAATTGAGAAAAGCCTTGACCAGTTGACGCATCCCATAACTATAACCATTAAGAAAGTTATATCAGAAACTCCATTAAGGGTAAAATAATATCAAAAACTCACATAATGTACCGAAAACATTAGAACATTAAGAGGTCATAAGCTCACATCAACAGGAGATATTCAGAAGGATGCGTGGACAGGAAACATTAGATATATAAGTAATGAATACATAAGAAAGAAAGTAAGGGCTGCCCAAATTAATGAAAAACGGAGGGAAACGAGCTTTGGATCGATTGCAATGTGCATATGAAACATTTAGATGCCTCATATGTAAAAAGAAACTCAAATTAAAAGGGGAAGGGGATGACCTAGAATATAAGTTGACATTTTGAGATAAGTAGCATCAATGACATCAAGCAACGTATTTTCTTATCTTTACTTAACCAACAGTAGAGCTATGAATAAATAAAACAGACCTTGACTATGCCATCATAATCAGTCGAACCAAGGAAATTTCTGATATAGCTGTTCCAGCAAACACAACTTAGCTTTGATTTATTTGACATCTCAACAACTGGATAATGAATGTCAACAGAGTCATTAAAGAGAGCTTCAAAGTCAAAAATTTTGATCTTCTTTGACACTCCTGCAGTAGCTAAATAGTCTTCATCCCGGTCAAAACTCAACGAGCATATCACATTTGAGGAATTATTGAATTCTCCATTTCGCAATACCCCACGAAGTTTGAATTTTTGGTAGCGAGCATACTTGCATAAACCATCAAAGAAGCCCCCTAAACGATCTTCAGAACTGGGCTTCTCTTCGTTTCCCATGTTGCACCAGTTTTCACGACTTTTCAACAGTTCTCCATCCCTATGAGTGGCAACATCACTGTCTGAATCCTGATAGTTTGATCTCATGGAGAAGTAAGCATTTTCAAGTTGCCTGATGTTACTCAACCTTGTTTCTGTATCACTTAAAGGGCTTGAGAATGCATCCAAACTTGCATTTTGTCCTAAGGAATTGCTACCCCCACATGCAGGAGACTCCTGGGGCAAGGAAGATAGAACTAGTGATCTTTTAGGCCTTCGTTTCTCAACTTCTTGAATATCAGCTTCTATGCACTGGATTTGTTCCAATAGGTCGGATGCATCTTTCTGTTTTTGCTCTTCTAGTGACGAAAGAAAATACGACAACAAATCTGAGTCCTCATCGTCTTCATCTATAGATGACAATAACTCATTTTGGGATAGCTCTTGAGTGCCACTTAGGAAATGCAAAATTTCTCTGCAATCAATAGTAATCAAAGCATTACTAGCTGAATCTGACATGACTTAGAAACCAGTCAAAAGTTATTTATAGTAAAGAATAAAAAGAACAGAGAACGAGACTCCAGCAATTGTTAAAAAATCCCATAACAAACATCTTTATCTGCAGCATGATATCTAACTCACCTGGTTGTTGCACGTGATGATGTTTCAGGATGAAGTAACCAAAGGCAAAGCCCAGCTTCCTTGGGATTCTCTGAAAGAAAACTAGGTGGAAGAATCCTATGACGTAAATCAAGCATGGCAGCAGCATGAGATCTTCCAGAATCAAATGAGCCAAGTAACTGACAGTACCATAGATATTAATGTCAAAAGCAAAAATTCAGCTAAAAATAACTTACAGGCGAAAAAAAAGTGAGAAACAAGAAACCAACACTCATACTCGATCAGGTTAAAGTTATTACCTGCATGCACAGTGGCATACAGCTATACTGGTTAATAGCATTTAGATATTAGGACATTAGTTCTTGGTGAAGCACCAGCCTACCACATCTATCAGGATCCCTTTACAGCTAATCACATATACGTAGTACGTACATATATACATATATATGTATATTTATAAATATATCAAAATCTAGCTATCTCCTAATTGGGACTAAGATCATAAGCAAACTCTCTACAAGTAGACACAATTAATTTTTATTTTTTTTAAAAGAAGGAAAAGATAAAGTTGTAAATATAGAAAAGGTAGCTTCAATTGTAAAAATTAAACAGGTTATATCAAATGATATTCAACATTAGTAGTCCTATGGAAATAAATAAATAGATCAAGGACCATTAACGTCTGTATTTAGACTGTAATCTTTAGAAGATCATATCAATGCACTGAGATATTTTCGACTTAATGGAACAATAATCAGTGTCATGAAAGTATATCAGGATTACATATTTTACTCTCATGTGACAGGAGCTCGTTAGGAGATCAGGACAAAAAAGGAAAATAACCTAGATATAAGACAGTCACAAACCTCAAATAGAAGAACTCCCAAACAATATATGTTTGATGCAAAGGTACAGGCCTTCTCATTGGATTGCTCAGGGCTGGTATACCACTTCTCTTCCAACATAACACTCACAGAGGTGTGAGATGTTTGTGATGCCTTAGGAACATTATGACCGAACAATGTGTTGTAGTTCTTAATTTTTGTTTTAGGATTGTGCTCTTCATCTACATCATTGCTAGGATCTTTGGCAACATTTAAGGATGCAGATCTAGCCCCAGATCTTGATGGAAATTGGGGCCACCTTTGAATGAAGTTCGATTTTTCACCTATTTTCTGCTTCTTCCTAGAGTGGTTGTCCCATGGAAGCAAGCTTTGATGTGAAGGCCTCTTTTCGTTTGGACTATGATTTGATTGATAATTATCTTGATTCATAGTGTTTTTTGTGACCCCCACACGTACAGAAGATCCTAAATAGGTAACCTGGTGTGATCCTGACAACTTGAAAGACGAAGGCCTCAAGTCCTGAAGAGAAACTCCATGAGAATGTGAAAAGTCCACCAAATCCAAAATGTGTCTAAATATACTCATTTTCTCAAGTTTATTTGCATTCTTTCCCCTTGTTTCTAGCCATTCTCTTAAACTTATTCCATCACTAGTACTTCTAGAACCAAGAGTATTCCATGGTTCAGAAACACCATCGGAAATAGGTGACACAGGCTTTGAAGTGAAGCCTAATGGTGCAATTGAATTTTTGCCAGCAATCCCAGAGTTTGGGGGATCCTTGTCCCCAGACCCAAAATCTGATCCTCTGCAAGCATGGGCTTTGTGTATTACTCCCTTGTCTCTCAATGTACTTTTAATGAAGTACTCTGAAAAACCAGATTTCGATACGATTTTTGTCCGAATGCCACCAGAAGAATACAGAGTATCGCCTCGAATAGCCTTATCATCATTTGTCAACAAATTTTCATTTATTGAATTATGGCTGTAGTTTGGCAAAGGATGAGTTTGATCTAGTAATCCAGGAAAGAAATTGTTGCCCTGATCCTCCCAAGCACTTGAGGTTGCCTGACCTTTTCCTTTGTACCCAGTTTGTCCATGAATGTGGTTAGTTCCTGATCCACCAGCTATCTGATACAGATTCTGCCACTGGTTTCGCTTAGTCTGCACTCGCTCTCTCTTGTTAGAACTGCCCACTATAGTCATCTTTTCTCCATCATAGTTTCTCAGAGTCAACTCTTCCACCATGACCCCAGCATCATCCATACAGCGAGGACTGGCACTTGCATGCTCGGAAGAACCAAGTCTGTCTATGTCTTCTGGATCTGATGCAAGCAAATATCGTTTTTTTACTTTTCCGGGATAATCATCAACACCAGGTGTAACCATTTCATTCAATTGCAGCATGTTGGAGCTGCCAGGCTTTAATGAGAACTCGTTCTCTTTATGCTGGACACATCCATCAACAGATTCGGCTACATCACCACCAATTGCCTCATCCATAATTGGTCAATCTCATTCAATCAAATAACAGTAATTTTCTCTGTAAAAGTATGTCGTTAGGATATAAGACAAGCATTTAGACAAAGTTGGAAGACAATTTTATTTCAGAAAAGGAAATGATAACCAGTAGCATATTAGTAGTTAAAAGAAATTAAATCAACCAATAGGGTTTTTCCTGTTGTGGTTTAACCACTCATATATGCAAGAGATAGTGGAACCCCAAGGATTTGTAGCTAATGCAAAATCAATCTATTCGAAGATTGTAATCCAAGCACTCAAATTTGTAAGAGATAGTGGAACCCATAGTTTTGTAGCTAATGCAAAATCAATTGATTCCAGGACATCAGCCAACAACAAGGTGGCTAGTTAATGTCATCATATCCATTTTCTTATCTAATATGTGTTGTCCTCAGCAAGAGTCAAACAACTAGGAATGTATAATAAACACCAAAACAGTGAAACAAGAACTTTGGAAAGAAAGATGTATAGAAATTGTATGCTAAGACACTGCTAAAAGAAAACATTTAACAACACAAACCTAATAAATTCCACAAGCAGAAATTTAAAATTCACTATTATAAACAACAAATCCAAAGGTGATAAATCTATGAATGTACTAATGCATATTGACAGATGCCAGAAGAAACTAACAACACCTCTAGAGTGCGCTAAGGAGAAATTGACATTCCTCAAGATTGATTAGAGGAAATCAAGTCGGGTCTTAAGAATCATAGGACACCGGGTGTTGAAGTATTTGGGGAATAGCAAAAGGACAAATTCCTTGGTCTTGCTATACCAGCTGCTCTCATGTATATACACATACACATACATGTAAAACATAGTCTATATGTATAAGATCCATATTCTAAGATTAAATCAAAAGAATAATTGTCTTGTAGTGTTTTTAACTTTTAAATTTCCCAAACGTTAGGAATGTTCCTTGATTAATAAGTACTTACATGTCCACATTAAAGCAAGTAATGACCAATAAGTGTGTAATGAGGATTCGATCATTCATTAAACAACAAATGGTTGTTTAACCTAGCAGCTAGCACACAGGAGATTGAAACAACAATTGTAAATCCAAACAGATTACACAAATACATGGTGCGTATTGGGAAGCAAACACATTGAAAATAGCACTAGCAAAAGAGAGACCAAAATCTAAGCAAACATTTTAAATCCCATATCTGATTCCCAATATTCAACTAAAGGAAAGAATGTATCGTATATTCTACTTTCTCCAACTACCACTATGGATATGTCAGATTAACAAAATTCAAATGGACAACCTCTGATGCAAATTCCCATTACGAAACAAAACTCAGCAATCAGAATCAAGCTACCAACAAACTTTCATGTCATCAAACACAAACAAATAAAAATTATAAAATAAACAATTTGCAAAAAAAAATAATAAAAGGATTAAATCACATCCGGACAAAATGAAATTTGAAGCCAAAGCATACCTAAACAGTGTAACGGGCAAGGAAATCAACGAAGGGAGAACACTATAGAAGAGAGTTGAAGGCGAAAGGGGGGATATCGTTAACCATGGAATAAAAAAGCCCTAACAGTAAAAAGGATTTAGAGGTGGGATTTGAAGATAGAAGGGAGTGGAAGAGATTTATGGTACTTACCTGAAATGGCAAAAAGTATCTCTTCCGGGCTGTGGCGACACACACACAGACACGCACACACTAATCTGGTTTGCCACTATTACTTAATCTCAGTTTAAGGTTGTCTAATCAAATCCTTGTTTAAATATTGGGGAGGTTTTAAAGTTTAAAGTCGCGTCTTCGGCTAATCTAAGCTTATAGTGCCTTTCTACTTTCTTCTTTTTTTTTTTTTTTATTTAATATATTAATTGTCAAGATAAAGATGACTCAAAACGTTGCTCTAGTCTAATTTATTAAGATCAAATTTTATTTTGTTTAGTATAACTGTAACTTTTGTACCCCATAACCAATGAATCCAATTAAATTTTAATTCACATACCATATTTTCATCGTTCCAAAACATTAAATATTTTTATATTTAATTGTAAAAACATAATTGTTTTATGTTTTATCGTTAAGTTTATGTGTTTACTAATTATTTAATAAAATTTATTATTTAAATTAATTTAGAATATCTTCTAATTTTGAGGGAATATTTTCTAGTATTATATATATATATATATATGTTATATAAATGTTATTTAAGGATACACGAAAGTGTAAGAAAAATGAATGAAATTAAACTGATACTTTTTCGTCTCACTCAATGAAAACTAAAATTATGCTACATTGATATATTAAAATTTTTATAAAAATTCTTATAAAACGGATGCACGTGCAACACGATTTAAAGTATTAATTGTTTAACTATAAATTATTATTTATTCAATTATAAAGTATTATTTGTTATTTAAAATGTATTATTTATGATTAGTTATCTTAAAAAATAGTGATACTTCATAGTTAAATAACTAATATTTATAATTAAATAAATAATACTTTAAATTATATTACATGTACAACCAGTCGCTCTAAAAATTTAATGTTTGTTTAACATTGAACATCAAAATACTTAAAATGGTTGTAAATAGAGGATGATCCATAATTTAGTAATCTTAGTTTGTTTGTTTTTGTAGGGACCTGGTCCGGTCTGGTCTAGTCTAGTCTAGTGTAGTTTAGTTTATGAAATCATTGATAAAGGTGAGATTAGTTATTATGTTTGGGACGATTATATAAACACTTGAGAAATAGTAGAAAGTGGCAGTGTATCGTCCACGTCTGTAGAACACATTTATAATCCAATTGGAGCAAATCTAAGGTCAATTAACGTGGCTATTGGGGCAAGAGTTTCTGGTCTCTCATTCATTGGTTGGTTTATTTGCCACGTCAATAGGTGATTTGTGATATTAGTTGGCGTTACCCATCATCTGACAGCCGCCTCTCATCTTTCAAATTGGTTCTCTTATTTCTGCTCTTATCTTTTTTTTTTTTCTCTCTCTCTAAAAAAAGGAATATATTTAAACCATTAGAAGGGTTTTGATGTAGCAAAAATTTTTTATCAGTTCCTTCTCCTCTTCGATTGAGCTCTCTCTCAATTAATTTTATCTAAATCCAATCAAAAACCTGGAAGAACATACTAAAAGAGGCCTCGGCGTAGAAATTACAATGCTTAAGTCAAACTCAATTCGTTTCTAAATCAATTATCAAGCATAGAGTGAGATTAATAGTAATAATGGAGATATGATCGGTATAAAACTTACTTTCATTTGGAAAAATAATACATATATATATAAGTATGTAAACTCGAGCTAAAAGTTATTGGGCCAAAACTATTAATAATTAATTTTTTATTTCTGACAGAGTTTATGTACGAAGTGGCATAATTTAAGTTCACATCAACTACTTCCCCTATTGTTATTGATCTTCTAATCATTCATAGTAGCTATGTGTGTAATTTCCATTACTTGTTATCACGTGTTCAAATCAAGCATAATTCACATATTAAAATTAGCTCAGTCTCCTTAAATTAGAGAATATCTCACACCATTGCATTGCCAGTACTCGAAATGACTGAAAAAATAGAATATCATTTCTCAATTAGAACTATCAAGGAAATATATCCATGTAGAGAGTACAAAGACAACCAAACCACATTCCAAGATCCATATACCAAGATAATCCAAAAGAATGTCACAAACCAGAAGTATTAGAATATCAAAATTTTACATTATAGTTTCCAGATATGAGGGTATTGAAAATTTGATTACCATGTGTCAAATCACATCATCATTCTTCAAATATAAATTCTCATAGAAAATCAAGTCAGATCATAATATCCAGTCTAGGTAACTAGACAGTGAAATTAAATTAAAAAAGACAAAACCATAATTAAATCAAATCAAGTCATAATCTCAACATCAGCCTAACTGATACCTTCCCCGATCAATTTCATATCTCTAGCCAGCCAAACTTGAAGACTTCCTATATCAATTTTATATCTCAGGCCATCCAAACAGAATATCTTTGTTGATCAATTTTTTTTCTTGGGCCAACCGAACTGAATATTTTCGTTGATCAATTTCAAATTTAGGGCCAGCCAAATTACTACCATCGTCGATCAATTTCTAATCTTGAGCCGACGAAACTGAGAACATTCATCGATCAATTTTTTATCTTAGGCCAGCCAAACTAAATACCTTCATTAAGCAATTTCAGATCTCAAGCTAGTCGAATTGAATACCTTGATCGATCAATTTCAGATCTTGATCCGGTCGAACTGGATACCTTCATTAATCGATTTTGGATCTCAGGCTAGCCAGATTGAATACCTTCGTCGATCAACTTTTTATCTTGGGCCAGCTGAACTGAGTAACTTTTGTAGGAATATGTATACTGGCAGACAACTATTAGGCTAACCTAAAAGATATATTCTAAGTAAGATATTTATGAATATAAATAAAAGTTTAAGACATTTCTTATTTATCATATTCATTTGTGTTTATATGTTATATGATATTGAAATTCCTTGATCTCGGTAACTAGAAAACTTTGTCACTCAGGGATTGATGGTCATGGAATAAATCTCAATGGATGAGACCATAAATGTTTCAAGTCATAGAATCTACGAGAAGGATATCATAGAATTCAAATAGACTTGTACTGAGCGGTACATCACTTGGGGAGTGGATAACTCGGTCTACGGATATTCGTTCTCAGACACCACGTACTAGTGGATGTAATGTTCATCCCAAACGATCACAATGAATTGATCCTACGTCAGACCTCAAACCATATGGTAGTTGTAAAGGCAATGGGAAATTTGAGGTTCTAATTTATGTAGTTGATTTAAGTAGTCCCCAGACAATACACATACAAGTGGTCTTGCATTAGGGAAACCATATATTTTATTGGTTCCTAAAACCTCTCTTGAGAGGCCAAATAGGGACTCATTGGTTACGGTAGAACTGTGTTTAAGATCAATGTAGTAGCAAACTAAATTCGGGCCCGTAAAGTAATCTCTTAATATTATTTATTTATATTTCCTACATCGTATCCAATGAAGACGTTGCGCAAGGCACCATCCAGAACATAAGAGATAAGATCTCATTATGGACCAACGGCTTGACAAAGTATGTGAGGATCATTACAGTTAATAATGTCAAGAATGAGTCTGTATTAAATGACCAAATCCTAGACATTCATCGAAGAACCGAGTGAATGGACTTTATCTACATGGTAACTATGGATCAAAGGTTCACACACCAAATTCATCTTTTACCTATGAGTCCTTCTAGAATTGTTTGCTGGACATGAACAATGGATGTCTTGAATACCTATTGATTGGGGTAATCCAAAGGTGTTAATTAATTAATCTGGCAATTGGATTGCATGCTCTTGGACTAGATGAAATGATGAACCTAAGGGGTCACACACTTAACCAAATTATGGTGCATTGGAACGAAGATAAATAATTAAATAATCATGGATAGATTAATTATTAGGCTAATAAAATTTGTTGGAAATATTAATTATTAAGCATAAGTGTTAAATGATCATGGACAAAATTAGTTATTGAACTAATTATATTGTTGGAAAAATAACTAATTAGATCTGAATTATCCTAGAGAATTAAATAAGTAATTTGGAGTAGTTATTTGGGCTTAGTAAATTAAATTATCAATGAATTAAAGTAAAAAAAATACTTAAGGCCTAGTTTTGAAGATAGGCCGAGATTAGTAAGTATAGGCCCATAAGAAAACTTACGAGAATCAATATAAATTGATCCCCTTGGAGAATTCGGCCGCATAATGTCACATACGACATGAAGAGGATTTCGCCCTCTCCTTGTATGCTCTCTTTTCTCTCATCTCATGTGTTTTGATTCTCAATTATATATTTAGTTTTAGATTATACATCTTAAAGAGGATAAACAGAATTCAAGCTACATCGTGTATCTACACATCAAGGCTAAGCGTGGATGATCAACAATGTTTATACATGCATTTTCGGTTGATTTAAGATACACTTTAAGAAATAAAAAAGTATAAATACATTGTTTAACCCAATTATGTTACATTGAGTGGCTATGACATGTGGACTGGTCTTGAAAATCTATTGAATCTTCTTCATTGTTTCCTCCAGCTTGTCCAAGATGAATTTTGTATTAACGTGTGCTTTTTTATGATGGAAAATTTATTTTCAATACTTGGACGAAGGTGTATCTAGGTTGGAGGCTCACGGCTGACAGCTAATAAAATAGGTCAAAACCTACTCAATAGTGGAAATAATTCACTAAATCATCTCAACTCCGCTCAATTAAGTGTATAAACACGTGATCTCTTCCAGAACGTTCTCCAAATTTTCATTTTCATCTGCTCGGTCGAACTTCCGTATCTATACCAGTTTGGAAGTAGTTTTTTTCCCTCAGAACTTGGCTCTATCTATTTCAGACAAGTTGTAGCCTTGTGTGTTAGCTTTTGAATATCATTGATTTCAACTCAATCGGATATGTATAGCTCAAAATATAGATGAAATATTGAAGGTCATGATAAATCAATATGTAGTTTAATATTTGATTTCATTTTTTTCTATGTTAGCACTACATTTGGAAGATGTAGTCTTCACGAAAGTTGTAGATCTTCTCCTTATCTTTCAAACAAGGTAAAAATAAATAGATTTGAGTGTCTAGATTGCGAGTTAGGCTCATTATTTGTAAATATACGTTGTAATTTCATAACTGTGAGTGTCGATTGAGTTTTTAACTCCAAAATCGTGAAATCACTATAAAATGAGAAAATGAATAATATATTCACAAGACAGAAAATGCTACACACACACACACATGTATTCTAATGTCTATTAACAATCAATTAAACTCTAAATACAAGCAAGCACCACGATTATCATGTAGCGCACTCAAGAAAAAAAATAGACACATCTTTAGCGCCATTAAAATAATTTCCTACACTATATTTCATAGTAAGATTAATCTCTATAGTTTTATTTTCATCAAAGTTAATGTTAAAAAAAGAATTTTAAATGACCACAAATATTAAGATTCTTTTTTGACAGAAAAATTGTCATAAGAAGAAAATAGATAAACATAGGATTTACGTGCAATTCGGGGTTATTATGTATAGCTTTTTAGCCAGTTACATGTATCTAAGTGACTAGTTCATTTTGATTTTGCTATATTTTGTTACATCACGTTAAGGTGCATGAACTGCGTCTCAAGTCACGCAGATCGTGCTTGTCCTCGTGATATGATCTTAACTGTCGCAATTTGGTGTGATTCGGCATATCTTCTAGATTTGGTGTGATTCAGGCATATCTTCTAGATTTTGTGTGATTCGGGCATATCTTCCCATTATAATCAAAGATACACGGCTATCAAAACCCTAGTTTTTGTCTATAAAAGGAGGAGCTGCATGAGATTACAGAGATCATACAACATAATATACTACAAATTATAGGGTTAGAAACAAGGTTACAAAGGAGGATCAACCAACCAAGTTATCAGAGAGATAAACGAAGATCGTTTTATGCTACAATAGTCTTTTTTTTTTCTTTTTATGTTAGCCATGATTATCAATATGTTTCTCATGGATTATGTATTGAATATGTGTGGTTAAACATCTAGTGATTCTAAGGAGTGCATGATTATGGATTCATATATTTTTTTTAATAATATTATTTCCCTTTCTATATTTGTTTACGCTTTCTTGATTTGAATGTCGTATGAAATTATGTGGAGACCAATTGAATGTGTGTATTAATCCATTACTGCCCGGTAGTGAGTAATTGGTTAACGGATTAGGAATGCATAACATAACACTTGCTAGATCGGGAGATTGGTAAGTATTATGATGAGAATAGATCCTAGGCACGATTGAAAATTAAATAATATCTTGAAAATGATCAGTGTTATCTAATCTACATTTAGATCTAACTCGGAAGAGATTATCTATTTATATTAGTAATTCTCCTAAAAACATAGGAATTAAATATCGTTTGATACACTAAAGGAACTCATATGAACCATATAAATGCATGTCCATGGAATCCATACAATCTCTGAATATCTTTAGTTGTTTGAATCTGATTTAATATTCATTTCTACTTCTTTATTTGTTTTATTTTGTTTTACCAAACCAATCACAAATTGATTATTTAGATAAAGGAGAGTATCATAAACGAATACTTAGTTGAATTTATTATATATAGTCCATGTGGATACGATACTTGTTCTCACCATATTTTATTATAATTTACCTCATGCACTTGCGAGTCGTATTTTAAGTAAAATAAAATAGCGAACAAAAATATTCTACTTTGCATGTCTTTTAGGATATATTTAACATATATATATATATATGTATATATATATAAAGAGAAGTACTAACTAATTTTTGAAGGTAACAATTTTTTTCGCCCAAAGTAGCTTTCTAAATTTGAATATGTTTTTTTTTAAAACCATATATAATATCTTTTTAGTTACTAAATAAAATTATATTAGTATTAGTAGTAAAGAACAACTCAACTTTAAATTAATAAACTTATCTTACACTTAAAAATTCGAAAGTGATTTTGGGATAATAAAACTAATTAACACAAATTTTGGGGCTGTGTAACTGATTAACATAAATTTTGGGACTATGAAACTGATTAACATTAATTCTAGAATATATCAAAAGCTAATGTCTCATTTTTTTTTAATTTCCTCCAAAAGAATATGATATAGTATTATATTAATGGTGGTAATAGATGATTTCAACTAGGTTTTAATGGTTGTGGTGTATTTTCTATTTTTTAACGGACTTAATTTGTCATATTAGATGGAGGGGAGAAGATGATGAATGGTGGTTGTGTGGTTGTGACTAGTGGTGCCAAATAAAAAATCCTTATGGATGTGTGTGTGCTTTTAGTGAAAATTGAAGTTGATGGTGAAAAATAATATTTGAGGAACTTATCTGTCTTTGTATTTAATATTTGTTTGTGAATATTACGAAACAATTTGTTGCAAATGTTGTTTATATTTGTAGGTTTGTATACGGTTTTTTTCTTCCTTTCTCTATTGCACGAGATTACTTTTTTTAGTAATTGTATTAAAGCATATATAACACATTAATTTTAATTTTTATATTGTAACTCCTTGAAATTTTTTCATTTAGGTTGCTTAGAATTAAATTCACTTTTAAAAAATAAAAATAAATAAGATAAATACTAGCAAGCTCAAGAAAAAAATTAACAAAAAAATTCAATAAAATAATAATGTTTAAATATCCATCAAATTTAATATGTCAAATAAAATGTCTTTAAAATAAAATTTTATTTTTCCAACAAATTTAGCACCTAATAATTTATTTTTTAAATATAATTTCTCAACTTAAACCATAAAAAATTATTTTGATTGGGACCAAGAGTCTCAAGTTGAGAATCAAATCCTCTTTATTTAATACCTTTTGATTTTAGATTTAAATACTTAAAATTCTCTAAATTAATAGTTATAAAAAAATAAACAATCGCATGAAAAAACTTACTGGTCATTAATAGCACCAAAGTTTACATTTATATTCCTTGGTAGTATTAGTTATTTTCCTTATCAACCAAAAATATATTTATTTTGTTGCTCCATATGAATGTTACAATGGAAAGCAATTTTTTATTTTTTTTAATGTATACGACTGAGTGTGTATTTTATTATAATACGCATAGGCCCAATTGAATTGTGAACATTTATCAATGCAAAATTATAACCTTATATTATTAAAATGATATCAACTTCGGCCGAATTGGGCCCTTCAGACCAAAATTATCCTCAACTGTCAAGATAGAAAAGTTTCTGTCCTAAATTAATAGCCCAAAAAGTTGATGTAAGAAAAAAGTCAAACTCCATAAATTACTGAGTAAAAGTCAAATTTGCAAACAACATAACCCAAAGTTATATTATATAAGCTGAGTGCTTCAGGATAAGGGTGACAAGTGAATTGAAATTGGCCTAGAATGATGAATGTCCCGTACATACATCTTAAACTCGTGTGTTCCACTGGGTATATGACCACCATGGAGTTCGCGCACACCAATACAGGCATGTGTGCGATTCAGTAGTTGCGCACAAACAACGAATGAGCAATGGACTGTAAAAAATGAGTAGTGGATGTATATCCAGTGTAATGCAACGGGTGTAGGATCTAGTGGCATGATGCTAAAGTTTTCTGCTGTCCCCAGAAACTAGAATTTTGTAAGCAAAATTGCTCTATGACCAGACTGCAATGCGCATCTCTTTCTTTGCAGAACAAGATCAAACAAGCACATCAATATAAAAAAAGATGTATGGACGGATGGTTCAGGTGCCAAACTTCTTTAATATAGCAGAAAGAGAACATAAATAAACCGCGATGATAAATGGAGACAATTTTACCTTTTGGCAAGTATAGCTAGTCAGCTGAAGATAGGTCATAGTACGATTTGCATGCTGTTGATCAAAGGTTGTATCAAATCACCAATCTGGTCATTTGCAGAGAGAAGAAAGTGGGAAACAGGAGTGAACTTTAGAAGAACTAAAAATGCCTGTTCGGAAAAATCATCAAATTTGTGCACACAAACCCAACTATTCTGAAAATAATTACAGCATGAACATTGACATAGAAGAAAGAACTGGGGCAGTCAGCGCTAACAAAATTCTCAGTCAAATACATCAAAAGAGATTGATATAAACACACTTCATATACAGGGTATAGCTCTATAGCTGCAATGCACTCAGATATCAAACTGGTTCACTTGATACATGGTCTTAACAGCTAATACCTTAGAGTATCTCTTAAGCTCTTTCCAATGCCAATGAAATCCTAATATATCTTGGCTACAGTAGGCTAGCAACTTCATATACAATGATAGAATAAACGAAACCTGCAAAACAGTAAAAGTAAGGAAACCTGATTCTATTACAGCAGCATCCAGATTAAGCATCAGATGAGAAAGGAACATTCAGCAGAACTAACTTCACATACACATATATAAATGATGTTCATGCTGATAAGCAGAGAAAGAGAAGTAACAGCAATTTAAAGACGGATAAAGAAACCAGAGGTGTTTTATGCCTTCATCCCAAGAATTGCCTCCTCAACCAAAGAAGAGAAGGGTCCTTTCTTATTCCAATACTCCCTATATGTTTTCTCCTCCATACAAAACCCCTTAAGCTTCAATGCAGCAATCACATTTTGAGCTCCTTGCAGACCCTTCTCCCTGCAATACACATCAACCAATCCAGTGAAAGTAGCCACATTCGGGCGATGCCCCGCCTCCAACATTTCAATAGTATACTCATAAGCATCTTCCAACCTCTTCCCAACACACAGGCCCCGAATCAAGATCTGATAAGTAATCGCATTGGGAAGCACATCATTGATCTTCATCTTCTTGAAAACTCTGATGGCATCATCAAATTGGTGGGCCTTGCAGAAGCCCTCCACCGCGGCCGTGTGTATGACAACCCGCGGTATCATGCCCTCATCACGGACTAATGCAACTAGCTTCAACGCTTCTTCCCCCAGCCCATCTCTACACAAGGCGTCGAGCATAGCCACCGCATTAGGAATCAACCCCGTCTCCTTCATCTTGTTAAATATCTCTTCCGCCGGCTGAGGCTCCCCGGTCCACTCTTGCTCGGCGTGAATGTCTTCTTCGTTGTTTTCCAATCTCTGGTCGAACCCTAAATGCAACCGTTCAAGAAATTCAGCTTCTGTTTCGCTCGAAAGTGAATTTAGGTTTCTCGATTGCCAATCAAGATCGAGTGTCGGGAATTGGGGGCTTGAATCCCGATTAATTTCGGGAAGGTTAGAGGAACAACTTGCTCTGCCATCTTTAACGGAGCAGAAAGAGCGTATATTTCGTAAGAGAAGAGGTTTAGAGAGAGAGCGAAGTTTAGTTCTGAGCACAGATGACATCTGAAGATCTGAATATGAAATTTGGATTGCTTTCTCACAATCAGACTCCAGTCTTCGCCGGCAGCGCACGGCGGCTTACGGTGGGTCCAGAAGCAAAAGGAGGGATGCAAATACTTGAGTTGGGTAGGGTTTAGGGTTTTAGAATTGGGGGCTTGTTTGATTCCATTTCAAATGCACTTTTCTTTTTTTCTTTAACAAATAAAAATAAAAATAACCTTTATGCTGGTCACTTGAAAAAAAAAAATATATATATATATATATATTATGAATCTATATAAAATTTAATTATCATATAAAGTAATAAATTTTTCAAAACGTTTTTATCAAATTGTTTTTTAAATAAAATGAAATTTGCACTAAATTGAAAATATATGAATACATTTTATTAATTTGAAGACCATATATTAACTACAAATATTAATTAATATTTATTGAAATCTTATTATGAATATGTGCGATGCATAGATTATATATTCAAGTTATATTATATATTATAAAAGGTGTGGATTTGTAATTAAGTGATTATTATTTTTTATATAATGAATAGAAATTTGTTGTAATTTTAAGTTTCGTCTTTTCTTCTATTAGAATTAGTCTCGTTCAAAATTTGATAAGCATAATATCCACGATTTATAGAAGGTTGAATAAAATTAAATAAAAAATAGCGATATCAGCATATTAAGAAAATAAAAATTTGTAAAGATCTCGTAAAAATTGCCAATTACACAGTCAAATTAATGACAAAAATATTTTGCAAATTGCTAACTAAATGTAATAATATTACAAAAATTTGAAATTAGATAGAAACAAATACTTTAAAGCTAATGAAAAATCGCGCAGTAGTTGTACGTCGAAATAATTACTAGATCTTAATAAAAAATCACAAGAACAATTAAAGAAAAAGTAAAATAGATGAACGCACTTTTCGTTTAAAAATAAGAAAGAAAAATAATTAAGAAAAAATAATATTTATGATAAATTGTAAGCAACAGGTAAACAAAAAAAATTAAAAATAAAATAAACTTAAAAATAATATTTTGAAGAGTGTAGGTTTTGGTGACAATTGAAATATGGCACATATTATCATGTATTACCATTTATTTTCTCAAACGCAAAAGACTTCAAGAGGTTGGAGAACAAAAATGAGACACCTTAAAAGATTCAGTGATAATCTTGATAAAATATATAAAAAGAAGAGAGAGACAAAAATAAGAAATGATTTTGAATTATGATAAGATCTGTTAAAATTTAATTTCATATTTGACAAATCAAATTCTATAATAACTTAATTATAGAAAAATTGCCAATGATTTTTCACAATATAATGAAACTACAATGATTTAGCGTTCTTAACAAATTTATTTATTATTTTGAATATATTATGAGCTAACAATTTTTTTAAAAAATTCAAATTTATTTACGTTGAACAACAGAAACTAAGCAAATCCCGAAGATTGTTGATATTAATCTCTTTAATTAAATTGTAATAATGTATCTTTAAAAAGTTACATAAATATATATATAGTTTTACATTTATATGGTGGAAATTTAGGCGAAAAAAATAAAATTTTAAAAAGTCGTTTTACTTATATATATATATATGGTTTGATAAAATGAATCGAGAAAATAAAATCATATATTTTTTACATTTCATATATTTCTTAAATTTCATAATTCAGTTATTTGATTAATATTCGATAAAATATCTAGATTTCGAATCATATATTAAATGCAGTATATTCATCTTGATATCATCTAATTTTGAAACACCTAAATTTTTGGTAATATATATTTTGAAATTGAATCAAAATTTCTATAACAAAAACGTCTAATTTAAATTTATAATAATATAATAATTCTAAATTAGGTAATGAAGTTTAGGCCAAAAAATAAGATTAGAAAAAAATCATTTTGTTTATTATATATACATATATATATCATGATTTTTTAATAGATTAGACCTCAAAATAACCATGTTTCTTATCAAAAGTCCTAAAATACGTCCACTCGAACATGAGAATGAAACTTTTGAAAATATAGAACCAAATTACTAAAAATAATTTTTTTCAATTATATTTATAAATATCTATTAAAAAATGTTTATTCATCAGTGTAATGATGCTGTGTTGTTTCAATTCAACTAATTTGTTTTTATTTATTTGTTCTTTAGATTTTTTTCCAATTTTTAGATACAGAAATGTTTTTTTTTTTTCATTTTTTATTCATTTTTCTGTATAATATTTTAAATTGATGCTCATTTCACATTATTGTTTGACAGTCATTTTGCTTATATAAAATAAAATATTATGTTTAAAAAGGGCAATATTATATTTTTAAAATACGAGTAATTAATTTATGAAAGTACGGTACCGGATGGAAATAGATAAAAGATACCAGAATAAAATATTCACAAGTCAAGAATGACTTGTGAAGCCAACAGGGCGAAAAATATCCACTAATATAAAGTGAATTACAAAAAGGAATCGTGTAATGCTTCCTACGATCCTTAAGTGCTTGAAATCCAATATAGATTTCAAGTCAACTAAACTAGCCAAGAAAGTAAACAAAGAGAAACAAAGTATCACTCCAACTCTCAGTGTATGAATTGACAACAACAGATTAGGAAAATCCGTCGATGAACAGTGCAGGATGTTGGAGTCAGAGTGACGACAACTTTCTTGGCAACATCGATCTGCTATATCAGAATATTGTATCGTTTTCAGTGCGTAGATCTTCCTTTCTTCTTCCGTTTCCTTTATAGAGTACTCCAGTTCTTGTTTTCTTCCTTTTCCACTTAGCCACGTTCGTGGAATGATGATCTCCACTTCTCCTTTCTTTCCTCAACCGTCTCTCTTTCAGGATAGAGTTTTGACTCGGTCTTCAACTGTTTCCCTATTCTGGTGGGATAATACTTGATGCCCAAGTTTGAGAAACCGGCAAAACATATCTTCTTAAAAAGTTTGACTAATTCAAAACTTAACAATCTCCCCCTTTTTGCCTTTCTTCCCAATTCCCAAATTTTTCAACTTGAAGACAGCGATTATTCAAAAGATCAGATTTTGCACATGTAGTTATCTCCTCTTTCTTCAAGACTCTCCTTTCCTGCAAGCTCCCCCTCAATGGTATACCCTTTATCAGTACAGCAGCAGCAACATAGCAGCACGACAGCAAATTCAGCACGACAGCAGCAACATAGCATCACGACAGCAAATTCAGCACAGCAGCAGTAACATAGCAGCACGACAGCAAATTCAGCACAGCAGCAGTAACATAGCAGCACGGCAACAAATTCAGCATAGCAGCAGCAACAGCAACACAGCATAGCACCAGCATCAACAAATCAGCATCATCTATACCTTCAGCATCATTTTCATCTCCACCTTTTTCATCTCCACATTTTGGCTTTCTTCACAATTCCTCAATACTTGAGAATCAAAATTAAAACACAAGCCACAATATACAGAAAGCTTTACCCAACAAATATATCAACATTGTTAATTCTGCAAAACTCCCCCTTAATGCAAACTCCCCCTACGCACTTGACATTTAATATCATTGCAGCACATGGTAATATCCAGAATTATCCAACAAAAATCAAAGCCACACCAGACATCAAGATCGAGTTCAGCAGTACAAAACTATCTCAAGATTATCTCCAAAATAAATTTTCTGGACAAATCAAAGTAGTACAGATAATCATGTCACATGTTCTCCCCCTAAATTTAAACTCCCCCTTAACATGTGTCCAATATAGGACAAGCATAAAAATGCACAAGAAGACATATCTACTTCAGATTCCACGCATAATTTTGCATCAGCATTGTAAGCAAAAATCTCAGCATGTCTACATCAATGTCAAGCTAGCCTTTCAATTCAAATCAGCATGCCACGCATAAACATCAAAGCATCAATCAGTCTAGCATAATTTTCATAAGCACAATCAAAGAGGCATAAGCATTGGCAGCAGCAATCACAAGCATTGGCAGCAAGGCAGGCATAACAAAATATGCAGCATCATATAAGTTCCTCACAGCATCAGCAAAACATAGCAAGATAAACATAATCAAATGTTAATCAAAAGTTTAAACACCAATATACCCAACAAAAACAAATGTACCCATACTATCACATAGTCATCCACTGCGTCCATTATTGTCACTTGCGGTTTCATCAGCAGCATCAGCATCATCGGCAGCATCAGCAGCAGTAGCAGCAACATTTGCATCAGCAGCATCTGCAGCAGCAGCAGTAGCATCTTTGCAGCAGCAGCAGTAGCAGTAGCAGCATCTTCTCCCCCTAATTGGGAAGAAAAGACATCTCGTATGGCAGTAAGGTGTTGAATCTGGTCATCCATAGACTGAACCTGTTGTGCGATAAATTCACAGAAAATAAAGATGGGGTTAGCTGCTGGTGGGGCTGGATTGGGTGAACCGGAGGTAACGTCAGACAACCAGGGCAGGTTACAACGTCGATCTCCTTGGAGGAATCCTGGATGAACTGTCAAAAGTCTGTGAGATTTGGAGAACACATCTGTGGAGGTGGGCTGAAATCCTTGTAAAGAACAGAGAACAAGGAGGACAGGCGAGAAGCAGGGAATGGAATTTTCCATTTCGTGACCATCTGTCGGGAGATACTACAGCGGCAGTGACCTAGGCGAGGAGCTCCAGAATTTGAGCGAGGATTCTTTGTGACGCCTCGTCCGCCATTGAAGCCAAGTTGAACAGGGAACAGAGATTAGTGAGGAAAGTGATGAAGTCAAACATGAAGAAGGAAGCATTTATTCAGTGCACGGTGACTGTGTGTTTAAAGGAGGCATGAGCTTTCTTTTCTTGTGCAGTATTGTGACAGTTAAGGAAGACGTGAAGTGGGGGATGCCTGGTGATAATCCAGGGCGCAAAAATCTCAACTGTCACCAATTCAACTTACACCCACTAACACAAAGGCACACGAGCACTTATCCAAAAATTTTAAAGAAGCAGAATCTTTTTCAAACAAAATACACCTATACCGATTTTAAACAGCAGAATAGGATTTCTTTCAGAGGGTGTATTTGGGAGAATATTATTCATGGGATAAGATCAGGCTTTGAGTTACGACTCCCAACTTTGGCAATGGGAGAATATTATTCATGGGATCAAATCAGGATTTGAGTTACGACTCCCAACTTTGCCATTTTTTTTTTTTTTTGCGAATAATAGGTAAGAATTCCAGGTTCTCATCATATTTTTCAAGGTAGCATCGTCACAGCGAACGCCGTGCCCCCCAAGGTACTTTATGATGTGAGGTTGGAAGAATAATTCGGAAACACTCTTTTGACGTAGAGAACATCGTCGCAGCGAACGCCGTGCCCCTAATTACTCAAGTATTTCATGAATTATTCAACTCATCAGTATTTTACAAGGTAGCATCGTCGTAGCGAGCGCCGTGCCCCCTAAGTTACTCTAGTTGATGAGTATTCTTAGCCTAAGATCCCCTTTCTCTTTTTTTTTTTTTTCTTTTTTTTTTTTTTGTGCCAAGGGAATCATAGAGGTAGAATGTATTTACAGATTTATGTACAGATTGGATGGAGTATTTTTCACATAACACATAGGCCAAGAGACATCCTAAGATTGGAAAATCTCTCAAAATCAAGAGCTTTGGTAAGTATATCTGCTATTTGACTCTCAGTATTAACGTATTCTAATCGAATAAGATCTTTTTCTACCAAATCTCGAATAAAGTGAAGACGAATGTCTATGTGTTTAGTGCGTGAGTGTTGAACAGGATTTTTTGAGATATTAATTACACTAGAGTTGTCACAGAAAACAATAAGAGTATCACTAGGATAACCGTAGTCTTCTAGCATTTGTTTGAGCCACAATAATTGTGTGCAACACCCTCCTACTGCTACATATTCAGATTCAGCAGTAGAGAGGGAGACACAGTTCTATTTTCGGCTGTGCCAGGAGACTAGGTTATTTCCTAGAAAGAAACATCCACCACTAGTACTCTTCCGGTCATCAATATCCCCTGCCCAGTCAGAATCACTAAAGCCTACCAAGTTCGTGTTTGTGTGTTTAGAATACCAGATTCCTAAATTAGAAGTTCCAGCAACATACCTGATAATTCTTTTGACGGCTTTTAGATGGCTTTCTTTTGGACATGCTTGATATCAAGCACAGATACAAGTACTGTACATGATGTCTGGACGACTTGCTGTCAAATACAGCAGACTGCCTATCATCGATCTGTATAATGTTGGATCAACATTTTGTCCAACATCGTCGGTGCAGAGCTTCTGAGTCGATCCCATTGGTGTTTTCATGTGTTTGACATTTTCAAGATCAAATCTTTGAACAAGGTTTCGGGCATATTTGCTTTGTGATATGAAAATGCCGTCAGAGCTTTGTTTCACCTGCAAACCTAAAAGGTAGCACAATTCTCCAACCATACTCATCTCCAATGTTGATGACATGGCTTCTACAAATTCATTAAGCATTGTTTTGGATGTAGAACCGAAGACTATATCATCAACATAGATTTGAGCTACACATATATCATGATTTGATCTTTTTATAAACAATGTACGATCTACTTCACCTCTTGAAAAACCAAAGTTCAAAAGAAATTCAATTAATCTTCCATACCATGCTCTAGGGGCTTGTTTCAATCCATAGAGGGCTCGATTAAGTCGGTATACATGATTAGGCTTATTAGGGTCCTCGAACCCTTTAGGTTGTTCGACATAAAATTCCTCTTTTAAATTTCCATTTAGAACGGCAGCCTTGACATCAATTTGATGAAGAGTTATTTTCATGAAACAAGCAAGGGCTAAAAGCAATCTGATCGATTCTATTCTAGCAACAGGAGCAAAAGTTTCATCAAAATTGATCCCTTCCACTTGTGTATACCCCTGAGCTACTAATCTTGCTTTATTTTTTACAATATTCCCAGATTGATCAAACTTATTCTTAAATATCCATTTTGTTCCAATTACATTAATTCCTTTAGGTCGGGGAACCAAATACCAAACGTCATTCCTGATGAATTGATTTAACTCTTCATGCATAGCATCTATCCAAAAGCTATCTCCTAAGGCTTCAGAAATAATTTTTGGTTCAGTCAAAGACAAGAAACATGACGAATTTACTTCGTTAAATATAGAGGACAAGCAAACAAATTTTACCATATCTCTATAGTTCACCGGTGCTTTCCGTCTTGTTGTGATACCTTCATGCACATTACCAATGACTTGAGTAATCGGGTGATTCTTCCTTATCCTTTCTGGTGGATCTTTTCTTTCAATCTGTTGAATAACTGAGTCTTTTGATGTTTGTGGCTAAGTTTCTGTTTCTGGATCCGAAGGTAATGTTGGTTCCGAGTGTGGTTCAACATTTTGTTCAACATCCAGAATCGACTTCTGTTCAGCTGGTTCAACATATCCGTAATTCTGCATATCAATATATGCTTCAACATTGTCTTCTTCAGTTTTTCCTGCCAGATCAGTGAGATCATCAAACATAACATTTACAGATTCTTGAATACACTTAGTCTTGAGATTAAACACACGATATGTTTGACTTTTTAAACCATATCCAAGAAATATTCCTTTCTCACTTTTTGAATCAAAATTTGTAAGAGCATCTCGATCATTCAGAATATAACAAACACATCCAAAAATATGAAAATATTTCAAATTTGGCTTACGCCCATTTAAAATTTCATATGGAGTCATGTGTGTGCCGGGTTTTAAAAAATTGCGATTTGAGATGTGACAAGCAGTATTAAGGGCTTCGGCCCAAAATCTTTTAGACAGGTTTTTTGAGCTAATCATCACACGAGCCATTTCTTGCAAGGTTCTATTTTTCCTTTCAGCTATACCGTTCTGTTGAGGCGTCTTAAGTGCAGAAAATTCATGTATGATGCCTAGTTTATCACAAAAGTTTGAAAATAATGAGTTTTTGAGTTCTCTACCATGATCAGACCTTATACATGATATGCAAGAACCATTCACATTTTTGAACCTAGCATGCAGTTTTCTAAACACATCAAATGTTTCAGATTTTTCTCTAAGAAAGTTTATCCAAGTGTATCGGGAAAAATCATCAACTAAAACATATGAATACCGTTTACCACCTAAACTTTCAATTTCGATTGGACCCATGAGGTCTATATGGATCAGTTCAAAGTTTCGAGTAGTACCTATAAACTTTATGTGTTCATGAGAGGCTCGAGTTTGTTTACCTTTTTGACATTCTCCACACACAATTTGTTTACCTTTATCAAGTTTGGGCAAACCTTTTACAGCATCTAATCTGATCAATCTTTCAATGTTTCTAGGGTTTGCGTGCCCCAACTTTTGATGCCAAAGGGTTGTTTCGTCAGTCTGGGCATTGCATGTCGAGCTTCTTCCAGCCAAATAGCAGTTATCACAAGATCTGTTACCTGTCATTACACAAACATTTGCCGAGTCAAATACTTCACATTTGTCTTTGTTGAATTTTACCTGAAGATCATCGTCACATAATTGACTTATACTGATCAAGTTGGCCATCAGTCCATCCACATGTAGAACATTTCGAAGGTTAGGGAAACCATCTATAGAGAGGGTTCCTTTTCCTATGATTTTTCCTTGAACTCCTCCACCATACCTTAATGTTCCTCCTTGGAATGATTCATAGTTGGTAAGATACCTTTTTGAACCTGTCATGTGTCTTGAGCATCCACTATCGAAATACCAAGACTCAGAATGATTAGTTTTAAGAGCAGTAAAGACAACATGACATGAAACACTATTTTTACGGACCCATTTTAGATTCTGACAGACGGCTGTATTTTTTGATTTCATGATGTTGTGATGAATGTTGTGCAACATTCGTGGCGACATGTGATTTAGCGAAAGATCAGTTTTCAGCTTTTGACAGTAGGGTCGTATATGGCCTGGTCTGAAACAGTAATGACAAATATACTTTCTTTTTCTTTTGACTACTTTTTCATTTTCTACCAATTTTCGAACATTGTTATTTTCTTTAACAAACACAATGGGATGTTTATTAGAGGTTCGAGTACATGCATTAACAACAGCAGAATTTTCAAGATATCCAAGTCCAGAATGTCCTATAGTACCAACAGTTAATATTTCGTCAAGTCTAGAGGTACCTGTATTTAGTTTCCTGAACGTTTCATTCGCAATTTCGAGATCAATTTCTAACTTGCTTATTTGGGCATCCTTCTTGGTGAGCGTAGATTCCAATCTGGAGACATTCTTTTTCAATTCTTCATTTTCTTTCATCAAGTTTTCTGTTTCTTGTTGTCGTAATCCCAGTTTCTTGAGCAGTTCATCTTGCACCGCTTGGATTTCCTTGAGTATATGCTCATCTTCCTCTTCCTCTTCCTCTAATAATTCTGCATCACTTATACACCCATTAAAACAGTTAAAATCAGAATTAGAGAAAAAATTGTACCTGTCGGATGTAGTCGAACTTGAGGGAGTAAGTATCTCCTCATCATCAGAAAATTCGTGGATTGATGTGAGCAGCGCAGCGGTTTTGATTTCTTCTTCTATTGGATGCATTTCATCAATTTCTTCTTCACTGTGAGATATCCACGTAGATTTTCCATGTCTCCGAAGTAAATTAGCACACTCGTTTGTGTAATGGCCGAATCCTTTGCAGGCTAGACACTGAACCTCATCAAAATTTTCTTTAGAAAGAATCAGAGAACATGGAAGACTCATAATTTCCACTGTAGCACCAAAACTCCAGAACCACACTTAGTGTATCAAGTGATGGCTCTGATACCATTTGAAAGTACGGTACCGGATGGAAATAGATAAAAGATACCAGAATAAAATATTCACAAGTCAAGAATGACTTGTGAAGCCAACAGGGCGAAAAATATCCACTAATATAAAGTGAATTACAAAAAGGAATCGTGTAATGCTTCCTACGATCCTTAAGTGCTTGAAATCCAATATAGATTTCAAGTCAACTAAACTAGCCAAGAAAGTAAACAAAGAGAAACAAAGTATCACTCCAACTCTCAGTGTATGAATTGACAACAACAGATTAGGAAAATCCGTCGATGAACAGTGCAGGATGTTGGAGTCAGAGTGACGACAACTTTCTTGGCAACATCGATCTGCTATATCAGAATATTGTATCGTTTTCAGTGCGTAGATCTTCCTTTCTTCTTCCGTTTCCTTTATAGAGTACTCCAGTTCTTGTTTTCTTCCTTTTCCACTTAGCCACGTTCGTGGAATGATGATCTCCACTTCTCCTTTCTTTCCTCAACCGTCTCTCTTTCAGGATAGAGTTTTGACTCGGTCTTCAACTGTTTCCCTATTCTGGTGGGATAATACTTGATGCCCAAGTTTGAGAAACCGGCAAAACATATCTTCTTAAAAAGTTTGACTAATTCAAAACTTAACAATTTATTTTATTAAATTTTAATCTTAAATTTTATAAATAAATCTCTGTCTATATATAGATAGATTGATTGATATACTAATATAAGTAGAAATGAGATGATTACAGTAAAATACTATCTTTTCCGTCCTAAACCTATTTCATTAATTAAGACTTAACTACTGTCTGTCCAATGTCGTAATTTGATTTAAACTGTGCAAACATGGAAATAATTTGTTCTCGAATTTGAAACTTGAAATGTTATATGATTATAAATTTTGTAATATTAGATTAATATTTGCATTGAAATTAATAAATGAGTGATTGACTTATATGGTAAAATATAAAATCATCTAATTACTTTATTAATAAAAAAAAATTGAAATTATTTGAATAAGGAAAAAAAACTAATTCTCTCATAAAATTACTCAATTTATTTAGTAACATTTTATCACAATATAGTTTTATATGTGTTATTTATATATTTATATTAATTTGACATTTGTAATATGTGATTTTTCATAGATGTCAAGAGACTAACCATGAGTATATTTATGTTTAAAAAAAAAACAAAAAAAAATTAAAGTAAGTGTTGGATTCAAAGTGAATGTTAAAGATACAAATTGACTTATTATACTCCTGAATATGAAATGAAAGATACTAATATCTTGACAGCACACCGATTAAGTCCTCAAGAGTTAGACCTGAAGAAGCCAGGGGCGACTGAGAGTCTATCTTTTCCACAAACTGGCGTAACACATTGTCCTGTGCATTGATCATTTTCTATTCTATTCAATATGTGTACTCTGTTTCATCATGTCCTCATCCCTTCTTCATACTTTCTAGTCGTTGTATCCGTAGCCAGTTCCAGCTCTTGCTCATCGTGCGTACCACCCGGTGCACCTTCACAATCCACTCATTCCTGGTACCTTAAAGAGAAGGATTAATTAATTTTAAAATATATTTTTTTAATTTTTTATATATATAATATTTTATCTTAATTTATTTCTATAAAAAAAATGTATTCAATCCATGCATCACACAACAATAAAAAAAAAAAAAAAAAAAAAAAAGAAGAAGTCAAATTTATATTACAGCTAAAAACATTTTTTTCTCGAACATGCAGGTGGCTAAAATAAGTCTGTTTTGTGTTTTTTTTTCTATTTTTCATTTAATACTAAGACTGTTCGTTTAATAAATATGTCAAAATGGGAATTATATTTATTTGAGGAAGTGAATATTTATGTTAACAGAAATGGAAAAGAAAAACCTCTACTACTATTACTTATCCATTCATAAAGTTGTGTTGTAATGAATCCTGCTTCTGTGTGTGTGTGTGTGTATAAGTTAATGAAAGCAATTTTTTAATATAATTCATCTTTTTAATTATGGCCTTTGTAAGACTTGATTATATTTCCTTCAGATCGATTGCAAAGTTATTTTACGTCATTTTTAATATGCAACTCTTCATTAATGGAGTTTTTTTTTTTTTTTTCGAATTAAAACAGTGCATAACATGGTAGCGCCATCCTAAAAAGAAGGCTAAACGGATATTACATGAAGTCAAAAATAAATGGGAATTCAATAAGACTCGCAATCGAACAATACATATTCATACACATGTAATGACTCAAAAGCCCACGTACCTAGTTCTCACCTATGCGTCCAACATTGATGTATGAAGATCATACATGCACATTTCAGACAAATCATTAACATATGCCCAATGTGGGTAAATATAAATATATATATATATATATATTCTCAAAGGTAATCACTACACATTTGTCAAGCTGCTTTTGGAAGGAATTCAATAGCATTTCTTACCGACCACAAAAGAACAATGACAGCCATAAATCATGGAGACAGCATATCCATGAAACGCAACAATTATTAATTAATTCAAGTACACTGTAAAAGTATATTTTATAATTGGGCCCTCTACCCTTAATTTGTAGCGCCATAGAAAGGGGAGAAGAAAGGAAAGGGAAAAAAACGAAAATAAGTGGTCAGTTAAACAACACACAACCAAAAATGCTATTCAACAGCTTCAGAATCTTCTATACAGCAGTACAACAAGCAAATGGGTTTACATACATACAAGCAAAAAAAGAATGTAAACTAGTCATTAGAGCCACTCACAGTGTGTTTGTTACCCGGCTAATCATCATCAGAAACAATCTTCTGCTTCTTCCACTTGTATGCTGCTTCCAATATCTTAAGATTCGTTGTCTGTGTTTCTTCTGGGAAAAGATAATCAATGTACTCCTCATACCTGCAGGTTATTGAAACATAAGAACTGGATGTCACCACAAGAAAATTTTCAATGAACTTGAACGAAAATTAACCATGGTAGTGACACATAACACAAGTTGTAGCAAATAACCCAAAACACATGCACGTAAGAATGCAAATTATCATTGAGTGGTGAATATATATTCAAATCTTGACAAGATGCAGGAAAAAACTATAAATCAACCAATAGGGAGTTCAGGAGTTAGTAATTCATAGTGCCCACTAATCTACATGCCCACCATATCCACATTCTTTACACGAGAATAAGTAATTCAACAATGATTACAAACAACAGAGGCAAAAAAAGAAAACAAATAAATGGCAGTAGTATGATTTTTTTGTAACAACACAAGGAGCCAAGGAAAAATCTTAAATACATACCCAGCTGGACCTTCCTCGGTTTCTATGTGCCTTCTCTTTTTAAGTTTCTTTGGCAGCTTAGCACGGACCAAATCAACATCACCGAGCTCACCAGAGCTGCTTTCCATGTTCAACCACTCTTCCAGAAGCATTGCCCTTTCCTCTTTCAATTCAGGTGCAGAAGTTCTGAAATAGCTGAGGGCTCTTTCGAAAACAGCTGACGAACAACAAAACAATTTGAGTTTCAAATTACCATAAGCTGAACTCAACATGATATCAATTGGTATAAGTAATATGATAACGCCAAAATTTGACATTAATGGTTTTACTTTCTTACCTCTGGCACGCTGAAGGCTTTTTCTCTTTTGTTCGTTATCACTTTCAATCAGGTCTGATTCCTGAGAGCCTTCTTTCATAGCAGATGCCTCGAACTTGGCATAACTGATCCAAACCTTCAAGTGCTTTGTACGGTTCAAAAGCCTCTCATAAAGAGCTCTGGTTCTCTCAAATTCGTTTTCAGATATTTCAAAGTCGATATAGGCCTGTCATCAAAGATGTTAGCACATAGATACACAGTTATTCTATAAAATCCACAGTAGAGCTACAGAGCAAGAGATGTTGTAAAGAAGACCAGATTAGTTCTATAAGAAACTGGCACTCCACTTGCAAAAGGGGAAAGTCCAATATGCAAACAGAGAAAAAAAAGGTGAAGAATCATGTTTTGAGTAATTAATAAATAGTGTTCGGCATTTAATATTGCACAATTTCAAGCTAAATTGGAAAGTCTGGAATTAAAAGCCTCAATTAGATAGCACAAATGCTTATTGAAATAATAATTATGTTATCCTATGGCCCATACTGAAACAAGCCCAGAGACAGATTCCAGACAATAAACTATAGAAAGAACGAGAAACACAACATAAGTACAGTACATATTGGTTAGCCTAAATGCTGGCGAAATGCAGTGACCCAAGTACCTTCCACAACAGCTCTGGCATGTCTAGGGCAGGCTGGTCAATTGCAAGCTCAAAAAGAGATCTCGCTCTTTCAGTTTCTGCCAAGGACCTCTCCAACTCGGCATATTTGCTCCATGCATAACAGTTCTCAGGTGCCCACTCCAAATATTTTTCATACAGTTTCCTACATCTTTCTATATTACCAAGCTGCAGCTCTATCTCAATGTACTTCTTAAATATCTGTTTGTGACATAGTAAATTTTAAGTAACAGTTCATGAAAATATATGAATAATAACCAAATAAAAAAAGAAAAAAATATCTTTGATTAAAAAAAAAAAAAAAAACTCCTGTAATAAATACCTTATCTTTGGGAGCCATGCCAATAGCTGACCCTAAAATCCGTCGTGCCCGATCGATATCTAATTGACGTATTTCAAACTGTGCAGCCATCAGCCAAATCTTTGCAAAGGAAAACTTTTGATGAGGAATCATCTTCAAGCACAAGCTGTTCAATATCAACGCATTGAAGGAAAGCATTGTTAGAATGAGCTTAGATGATAAGTGAAGTAAAAATTGATACAATCAAGCACATAAGAATAGAATCTGGGACAACATAAAAGTTAAAAGAAAGTTTAGGATGGCTATCAACAAGATACTAAGACTCCCTTACGTATAACTATGGTAATTCTAGGCAGCCGATTAACTGGATTTCTGAAAGCTACCTTAGAAAAATTAAACACACCTCATAAATCTATCATGAAAAAAGATGTTCCCAATCATAATATTCATCAAATGTTTAATAGCTTCTGCAGTTATTATTGGAATTGTCAAATGAGATGCACAAATAAATTCCCAAAAAGCATTTGAAATGTGGTTAAAAGTGTGTAGATGATCACATAGTGCAAAATCCACCAAACTTTAGTGCATTTCCTGACATTCATCAATCCAATATGCAGTAAGCAACTTTAATGGAAGTCATACTTCTACATCTCCATGAATACAGTGGAAGTTCTTTTATAATTGCATATTCTCATGTCACAATAGTGTCAGGAGAAATGATTCAAAGTTTATCTCGCTGATATAATTCATGAAGAAAACAGGGTAAAACTCAGACAATATATGTACCAGTTTAAGAGAAGAAGAAAAATCAATATAGAATGAAACTCATAGATATTTGTTGCTTAAACTATTTGTTTGTAAATCAATTTACAATAACAATAAAGTCTACATATCGAAGAAAGCCTGCACTGAAGTTAGCATCATTCCCAAATAACATTAGAAATGTGGCTAAAAGCGTGCAGCTGATTACATAGTGCAAAATCAAAATACTTTACTGGATTTCCTGGTGTTCATCAACCCAATGCTCAGAAAGCAACTTTAATGGAAGTTGTACTTCAACATCTCCATGACTACTAGGGAAATTGTTTCGGGGGGGGGGGGGTGATTATTTTACAATAATGAAAAAAGTCCACATGTCGAGAGAGCCTGTGTTAAACTTGACATCGTTGTTTGTGACAAGAAACACTGAGAGAAAAAAGACAACTAATTCTAGCTAAAAATAGTCTGTTTTGATTTTGTCTTCATTTAATTTGAATGAATGCACATTCAAGCTTTGAACTAAGATGATAGCATCGCATAATATAAATTTGATAACCACTCGTCAATTTCATAATCCGAAGTCCTCTTTTGTACATAAGGAAACTCATGACCAATTGTTAAACACCTACAAGGATGCATGGTAAAGTTCCCTATAAACAAGGAGTAGAAACACTCTAGTATCAGATTAACTGTTATATATTTTCTATATTACTATTTATGAAAAACAAGGCACGTGAGAAATAATTAAATATCTAAAAAATGGTATCTTACTTGTATACGTCCCTTGTCCGGTCCACATCATGGGCATCAAGCTCCTCGTATAACACATAATTAATCCTGATAATAAGTAATCACACAAATTCGACCAGTCAGCAAAATACAGATGAATTATAATTGAATAAAAATCCAATGCAAAGCCCCTTTCTATAAGTACCGGATATGGCGTTATCACTGAAAGAAACAAGCATTGAGCTTACCACAAGTATATATACCGCTGCCAATACCGCTTCTCCTGAGCAGGAGGCATATTTGCTATTGCCCTTTCATAAACATCTTCTACCCTTTGTTTATCCCCACAACTCTCTTCTAGCCGAATATAATCAAACCAAGCATCATAATTAAGTGGGTTCTTCCTAACCTCATCCTCGTACTGAAACCTCCTCTTTCCAACAATAGCATCTTCAATTCCTTCCCTGTCACCATATTGCTTCTCAAATGCAACAAACTTCCTGTATAGCTCCTCTGCCCTCCCCTTTGGAATATGATCCAATGCATATTTATATATGCATCTAGCTCGCTCTGTCTCTTTGCATTTCTCTTCAAACTCTGCAAAAGCCACAAACAACTCCTCTGCCTCCTCATCATCCCCCAACTTATTTACAGCCCTCTCATAGCAATTCCTAGCACGTGCTATCTCTCCATTTTTCATCTCGAATTTGGCAAATCTAATCCATGCACTTACCTTCGGATGACATTCTACAAACCGCTCAAACATTTCTCTCGCCCTCTCAATCTCATTATATCTTAACTCAAATTTTATATACGAAAGCCATCCTTGCTGATCAGGCATCCACTTCATCCACCGCTCAAAAATTTGCCTTGCACCAGCCACATTTCCCAACATCTCCTCCATATGAATATACTTGTACCATAACTGATCCACTCTAGGCAACAATTGTGTTGCGCGATCCCATACATTCCTTGCATGATTAATATACTTATTTTTCATCTCAAAATCAGCATACTTCAACCACAAAGTATGGTCTCTGTAGTCCACTTCAAGCGCGCGCTCCCACACTGACCTCGCACGAGCATAATCGTTCTGAGATTCTTCCCACTTCGCATACTTCACCCAAACGCTTTTATTCCACCGCACTCTTCGGATTAAATCTTCGAATTCTTTGCGTTTTCGGAGTCGGTAATCTCCGAGCTCGGCAGCGTCGGTTATTTTCTGCTTGGGCGGCCGGATTTCTGCTTCTTGTCGTTCTCGAGCTTCACGGAGGATTTGCTCGGCGGTGATTTGGACTGGAGCGGGCGTCTTGTTCTTCACCCGGGTTGGCCGAGGCAGCTTGACCTCGGTCTCTTTCTTGGTTAGGTAGCCCAGATTGGGGTCGGATTCTCTCTCGTTGGCCATCGCTGCTTGTATTCTCGTATTGTGCAATGCTTGTGGTTTCAGACAGATATTGGGAAGATTTATGACTTTCTCTTCCGACGGGAGTGTTCTGATAGGGGTTTAGATTAGGGTTTGGCGAAATGAGATTTGGGAAAAATACTGGCGAATCGAGGGAGTTAGGGCTTGCTATGTGCTTTGTCGATGGGCTGGACTGGCTGCCTCGCCAATACGATAACGGAAACTCCTTTAACGTTTCTTTCTTTTTAACACTAGTATTTATATGATAATATAATAAATTATAATAAAAAAATAATATAATTTTTAAAATAAAATATATAATTATATATAATTTATTTTGATTAAAATTATTTAAAATAAAAATATCAAATAATATAAAAATATATTGAATATTAAAATATACCACAATTAATACATGAAAAAAATTTATATTTAAAAATTAATATTTTATTATTATATATGCAATATGGATATAAAAAATCATGAAAATTGTTAATTTGATATATTTTTTTGTAAAAACGAAGTTGAGATGAAAAAATTATAAATATTTAAAAATTAAAGTGAAAAATAAAAAAATAAAAAATCTGATTGGACATGATAGTTTCTAAAAATAAAAAGTTGATTTTAGGACGGACATTTCTGTAAATTAGTCCAATAATAATTCAATAAATAGAATACCCCCATACATAAAAAGTTGCAGAAATTGAAAATCTAAACATTTTAAGACCGTCGATTTTAATTTATTTTTTTTATCATTTTTCTTTATATCTTATTTCTAATATTTTTAAAATATTATATTATTAATACTAAATAAATTTTGAACTAAAAAAGTTAAGACAATTATTTTATAAAGTTTAAAATATAAAAATTAAATATATATATATATGTGTGTGTGTGTGTGTGTGTGTTTGGGCCCCTAAGCGACTGCTTAGGCACATAAAAAATCTAACAATATTGTCATTCACATAATCGGATTGGCTAGACACCACCTAGCACCTAGGCGGTCATCTAGACCGATATTTATATCAATATGATAACGTTTTAGATTTTTATAATACACAAATGAGGAATTGAGATCTTCCATTCCATTTCATGTTTTATCTTTTATTTTAATAAAATAATTATTATATCACACATATATATAATGACATCTCATAAACATAGAATTACATGCAATTTGGCGTTATTTTATATAGTTTTTAGGACTAAGTGATCAGTTTATAATAATTTTTTTATATTTTATTATGTCACGGGTTTGTGAAGTTTTAACAGAAAAACAGACATTTAAGAATGCACAAACTGCGTCACAAGTCGCACAAGCCGTCGATGCAAACCAAGGAATGGTCCCCAAACGTGCACGCCTTGCACAGTCCATGCTCCATTCCAGAACACCCTTTTTTTGGGGCTTTGAAGCACGGATTGTGCTCGGTCATTTCACACGGACTGTGGGTCATTGGGAGATTCACTTTTGGCCGTTACAATTCGTTGTTATTCGTGTTTATCCTCTCGTTCCAAAGCAAATTTTCGAGGAAACTAAAACCCTAATCGCCTGTTATAAGAGAGAAGAATACAAAGTAGAATTGTGCAGATCATCGAAGAGACGAGAAACGAAGATCATTGGGCATAAACCATAGTTTTATTATTTTTCTCTTTATTATAGATGTTAGCTATAATTGTCAATTCATTTCCTATGTATTACAAGTTGATAATGAATAGCTAAATACTTAATGATTTTAGGGTTTGTACAATTATGAATTCATATACTTTGTTTTTTATGATATCATTCCTTTTATGTACTCGTTTATGCTCTCTTGTTTGATTGTCGTATGATTGTGTGTCCAATAATTGCATATGTGTAGTTAATCTATTATTACCCGATATGGAGTAATTGATTAACGGATTATAAATGCATAATATGAACTTGCTAGATCGAGAGCTTGATAAATATTATGAGAAGAATAAATCCTATGAACGATTGAGAGTTAGATAATATTGTAATATTGAGATATGATCAGTGGAGTCTAATCTACTTTTGGATCTAACTCAAAAGAGAGAGGGTCTAATGGTTTGATACATATAAAAGAAATGATATGAACCATAAGAATGCATGTCACTAGAATCCATTTAACTTTGAATTTTTTTATCTCATTTGTGGTATTAATTTTTATCTTATGTTTTAGTTGGTTTTAAATCATCAATCAACACAGTTTGAATCATTAAATATAATAGAATAATATAGACGAATATTTAGTTAAAATTGCATTAGACAACTCCAGTGGATACAATGTATGTTCTCACCATAGTTATACTATAATTAACATCATGAAATAAAATAGGGAACTACATCAATAAAATGGATATATAGTTTATTAAATATTTTCAAATAAAAAATAAAACATCAAATAAAATAGAGAATTTAAGCCCGGATGCATGACCGACAACGTCAATAAAATTAAATGTGTAAATCAACCTCATCATCAAACCAATGTACAATTAAATAAAGCCAAAATTCTTTGCGAGATTATAATTCAAAAACAAAATAATGTTAGGAAAAAAAAAAGTGATACCGGAAACTGAAAAGAAAAAAATAAAATAAATTAGAATGGTGCATAAAATGCATCAGGAAATTTGGCCCAATCATAATAACACACATAGATATATAAATACATTTACATTTACCACTCAAATATTATCTTATCTTAATAACTATTAAAGTAAAATTAGTTAATTTCTCCGATGAGATTTGATCTTCTTCATTCAGATTGACATTCTTCTTTACCCTGCAATTTGCAGGTAGATTTTGCCTCTCCAACGCTCATCTTTCCTGGCAATATTATGAAGGTGTGTGTAGGAGTGAATGTTGATGCATCTATGCATGGAATTCATGCCTTTTTATGAGATCGGATCTAAAGCATTCATTTTTCTGCTGACGATCAGTCTAAATAGGAGAATTTTTGTTAGGAATTTCACTACAAATATGCGCATTTTGTTTCTAGCTACGATCTATGCAACAAAGATGGATCAGATCAGGGTCACAAACGCATGCGCGCATGCACGTAGATCAAAAGGCATCTTATAACCCGAGTTAGATAATTTTTTCTCTCACACATAATCTGCATATCAAAATTGATTCTCTCTGTTGAGGTAATTTTTCTATATTGATAAGTGAAGGATTCATGATTTATTGAGAGTAAATTAATATGTGCATATTTGTTTATGTAAACAGTTTTTATTGATTTCTTTATCTATTTTTCCATGGCTAATACCATTTTCTTGTTGAGACTGGAGATCAGCTTCAGACGAGTTTAACAAAGTTGGACTAATAACACTAACGGAAACTTATGTAATTCTTGAATTACAAAATAACATGATTCGTAACTACAAATGTTGCAGATTGTGAAACAACAACACTTGTCTTTGGAAGTCTGGAGGTAGCCCATATTACAGAGCATTGGATAGGAGGGACCAATGAGTTCGTATGGAAATCACATCGATTCTGAGAAAGAAGAGCAACTGAAATGGGCCAGAATAGGTAAGCATCCACTATAAAAACAACTTTAATACGTACAAATTTTGTTTGGGAGTTAAGGCTCGTTGATAACCCAATGTTGTCATCGAAAATGGCGTTATGATTATTTTTCGTAAGGTGCAGTTGTACTCATTGAGAGTTGTTTGTATAGACTAGGTGTAAGGTGAAAGTCACATGTTTTAATGTCCATATGTAGCTGTTTTTATCATATGCACACCTCAAACATAAGTAATGAGGTATTCTTATTTGTAACTTGTAATTATATGCAAAAAATCTGAGAAGTTTTCTGTGCTGCAGAGGTTGAGAATAACGTGAAGAAGATTTTAAAGCTTGTCAGAAGTATAAATGGCAATAAAGATGGGAACTTAAAGAAGAAGTCGGAAATAATTCATGTTGTCGAAGATTTTCATCAGCATTATGAATCGCTCTACTCCATGTATGAGGATTTAAGAGGAGAGGTCAAGAAGAATGTTAATGGTGACGACAAAGGTCCTTCTTCTTCTTCGTCGTCATCATCATCTTCTTCTTCTTCCCCTTCGGATTCGGAGTCGTATTATTCTCCAGTGGAATCAACCCCTAAAAGAAGCGGTGACACAAGTATTGAGATTTCAAAAGATAATGAGGATTCTGAAACATCAGATGTGGAAGATACTATCCTCAAGGATAAATTGACCTCTTCTAGTGAAGTGAAGGAAACTCCCTCGTTTGCTTCACATACCCAAGAATTGAACGAAAAATCAGCTGAAAGGGGACAGGGTTTAGCTGAAATAGAGGAGTTAGAGGGAGAGGTGGCACGTTTAAAGGTTGAGGTTGGGTACATGTCAAACGAAGCTATGCATATGAGAGACGAGAAATCAATATTGGATGCTCGTGTTTTGGAACTTGAAGCTACGTGCAAAGTTACGGAAAGTCTGCAGCTTGAACTGAAAGCTTTGAATATTGAGAAGGGGGAATTGGAAGAGAAATTGTGGTGTGAAACTAAGGAAAGGTCTCTTCAAGTAAAGGGTCTAATGGAGCAAGTTGATTGTCTTGAGCATGAACTGGTGTATGTGAAGAGTAAGAAATCAGAACTGGAGTTTGAACTGAAGAAGAAAGCAACTGAAACGCCGGAATGTGGTGTTCAGATAGAAAATCATGGAAATAAATTGATGGATCAGGCATTGATTGAGAAGGGCATCATAGAAGAGAATGAAAGCTTAGAAATGGAAAAGGGTCACTCTTTGAGCAGGTACCAGAGCAAACATGAAGAGCAGATGATGAAGATCGATGAAGAAGCTTTTCGATCAGAAGCAGAACGAAAGATATCGCAGCTACAGGCATCTCTTTCAGATAGGGAAAAAGAAGTATCAGCAGAGAAAAAGAAAGTGAAGGCTTGTCAAAATGAACTCTCTACTAAGATTGAATCCTTAAATGGGAAGGTCAGAAATCTTGAAAACAAGTTGGAACTATTGGGAAATGAGAGAAACAACTTACAAACGGAGTTGGATGCGCTGAGAAACGATAAAAAAGGGCATCTCATAGAACTTGAGAACGGGAAACAAGAGTTGTTACAATGCAAATCAAAGTGGGAGAGAAAGAACACGGAATTGACCAACAAAATTGCTGATCAGCAGAAAACACTGCTTGAGTTAGGGGATGCCATGAGCCAAATGAAAGCCGAAAATGAGAAATCTCAAATGAAGTTTTTGGAGTCAAAACCCAGCTTCCACCTGTTGGAGAGGAAGATAGATGAAATGGCGGAAGAGTTCAGGAAACAGTTTGAAGATAAATACAGGATTTTGAGCAGGAGAATCAGGGTTGCAGAACAGCTTCATGTTGAGAACAAAGAGTGGTACCAGAAGACTAAAGACGCATACGAGCAGGAAAACAAGGAGCTGCAAGAAAGCATTAGATCGGTAAAGGATATATCAGTGGCAGCAAATGATATGCTGCTATCACTAGACGCAATGGCCTTACAGTTTGAGGAATGCAATGCCAATTTCCTGAACAGGATATCTAAGGCCTCGTGTGAGCTCAAATTCGCAAAGGACTGGGCAAGGAGGAAGAACAAAGCACTGGTGCACGTGAAGCATGATCTAGACGAATTGCTCTCCCAGCTCGACGACAAGGAATCTGAGATATTGGTGTTCAGGGAGAAGATATGGAAGTCAGAACATAAGTCCAGGGAAATGGAGAAAATGATGAAAAAGAAAGAGGATGCAATGCTGGGGCTTCAAGAGGAGAAAAGGGAGGCGATAAGACAGCTCTGTGTCTGGATTGACTATCACCGGAGTAGGTCGGATTATTACATGAAAATGCTGTCTGAGATGAATCTAGGCCGCAGGAAGCCATCCTGACAACCTTCCATTCCAAAAAAGAACAATTTGGTGCCAATTTAGGTTCTTTCGATATCTTTTTAACAAATGTTGGAGGCTTTAGAAGAATAAGAGAATTTAGGCAGCTGTTGATCATCATAAGCAGCATATTAGCTGCAGTTAGCTAAGGTTGTTTATTGGGCCCAACACTTTTTATAGACAAAGAAATGCATAAGTATGCATGAAAGTGTTAGTTTGGACGATTATACAACTTACACATCTATCATGTCACTGCATAGACGTGGCATGGCTCCGTCAGTTTCGAATTCAATTTTGAAATCTCCAATTCTTGGAACCGAGGATGGTGAAATATGAACTAAACCAGCATATGGCCAATTTTGATTTTGCAACTTCTGATTTAAAGCTTCCTGTTTTTGGTATACCTTTTTTTAGTAAAGTTGGGAATTATATTCAAAACTGCTGAAATACCTTTCTTAGTATAATATGTATACCAACTGCTGATTTGACGCTTCCTGCTAATACTTTATGAATAATACTTTATTTAAATAAATAGTTTATAAATACAAAAATATTCATAAGAATAAAAAGATGCACAGAATTAGAAAACAAATATTGAATGTTAATGTAAGATATTCAACTATATATATATATATATATATTGTGAATTTTAAAACCAGATTTATATTTGATTATAATTATAAGTTGTCTTAATTAGATATTATATAAATAGAAAATAAATTTCATATTAACTGAGAATGACTTCATATTGTTAAGTGATCATCTATCTGTTTTGTGATCATAAATTATATTATTATATCTAAAACATTGAAACTATATAATTAAAAATATGACTCTTATTGTTAAATTATAATTATCGTCTAAAATCAAAATAAACATAATACGTGTACATATATTAATAATATAATGTGCTTTTTTACTCCTGATAAATTGATAATCATATTGTACTTGTATTTTCACAAATTCATATATTATTTAGAACAATATTTTAACCTCAATTTATAAAAAAATTCAAACTATACTCGTTCATATAAAATATTGGATTCAAAATATTGTATGCATCAAATTATATATATATATATATATATATATATATAATAAAGGGACCGCAACAAAATATTAAGTTGAGGATTTTACGCCGAAATTACTTACCATTTTTAGAAAGTGCGACATTCAATCACATTTTTTACTCTTCTTTGCTTTTTCACTTAATTTTTTTAAAACTTTTAATTTTTTCGTCTCACATCTATTTTTTTATAAGAACATATATTAAATTAATTATTTTTTCATAAATTTCAATCTAAAATGTATGTATATACACAAATATAATATTAATTTTCAAAAATAAAATAATTGTTCAGAGTATATTTTAATATTTAAAATATTTTTATATAAAAAATTGTGAAATATTATTGTTTCAAATAATTTTTTTATTAAAAATATATTTTATTTATAAAAATATTATTATTTCATAATAGATTACTACATAATGAATTGTGGAACAGACTTTCTCTCACTATAGTTGTGACATCTACCGTTTTCATTCAACTTTAGATCATGTTAATACAAATATAATTTTTTACTATTTATTAAAATATAAACTTTTTGAAATATAATTTTTTACTATTTATTAAAATATAAATTTTTTAAATATATCCATCAATAAGTGCTACAGAGCACCTATATCTCAAAATAAACAATCCTACAAAATAATAGTTTAATTGGAATAATGAGTGGGCGAACGTAATTTCCAACGTTAACATCTAAAAAGCAATTAAATTTATTGTTGAAACGACTGCATCTGACCTGGCTCCCCATATGTGCCCAAAAAGCATAGTGCCTACAACCTGACAAATTATTATTATCATGCAATTATTTTGACACACATTCCTTCTTCGACTCCACCAGAATGGCATTTCCGATAATTCACCCAAATCAAATGGTAATTAATAGACGGAACACTCCAAAATTTTCCATCTCTCTCCTGATTCAGTACACCACCAAATGAAATTGAAGCGCCAATTGCAGCGCTAGTCGCTGTGCCCTCTCTCTATAGTACCAGACAAATCCACTTTCTTTCTCTCTCTAAATTTGCCAACTAATACCGTTCATCACTCATCACACTAATGGATCCTCTCATCAAAATTTAAATAATTTCACACACACAGACGCGCACTGCTCTCTCTCCCTCTCTCTAAAATCTCGTCTGTCTCAGAAGCTTTGGGGATTTCCCTATCAGCTGCGGCTGCCGATGCAGGAGTTCTGATTGTGAGGTAATTTCTTGATCGCTTATATGAGACCATGTTTTCTTCTTGGTTAATCATCTTCGAAGTTCTTTAGTTTAAATATCAGTCGTCTCTCCTTGTCTGTTTATGTATCGGGATTTCATTTTCTGATTGATATGAATTCCGACGTCGGAGTGGATTAACTTGGAATATGGTATTGAGAAATTGTTTGAAAATTTTATTTGAGTTTAGTTTGCTTACTTTCTCAACCACGATGCAAGATTTTACTTTCTGATAATTTCTTTGATTCATAAGAGTTTGTTTCTTGATGTTGTTTCTCATATAATAGATCGATTATTAAGATTATTCGTCCGCCTTTCCTCTCCTGTTTTTATTTTTTTATTTTTCAGTTGAATTGATCGATTAATTGAAGTTGCAGTTTTGCAGTTCTGTTACGATACTGTTTCTTCTATGAAGATTTGTGCTATTTGTAGATATGTCAATTATACTGTATGAAATAAATATGTAATTGACTGGACATTATTTCTTATGGACAAAAAATGAAAATTGATTTAATTATGAAAAATTAACGAAGAAAAAGAGTATTACTTTTGTGAACACTCATATTTTCAAACCGTGACCGCAAATAGGTGGCCCTTAAACAACAACCTAATTTTTGACAAAAGACAAGGATTATTTAAAAGGATGTTGTGGCTGTCATCTTTAAGTTTCAAATTTGATCATTTTTCCCATATGAAAAATGCAAGTGATGACACTGATGATTAGTGGGTGACAGAACTTGAGGAGAGACTAGCCATAACTTATTGAGGTTCCATTAATTTTTGTACCATCTCGTTTAGTTAAATCGGGAAGTCTTCATTCCTCATTAGTTTTTTAAAATTTTTATTATAAATATATATATATATATATTCAAGGTTAAATTGTTAATGATGCTGTTGAGTTAATTTTGTTGGTTGTATTTTATTTTATTTTACTTATTATTTTATATAATATTCTGGTATGGGGATGATAATTATAATACCATCTCAAAAACCAACTATTGCTATTTCTATGACTTATTAGACATATAAGCTAATTTTTATTCTTTTATTTTTTGATGTGGAACAATTCGTCTGTAAAACTTTAATATTTCATAATATACATAAATATACATTATTATTATTATTATTATTATTAGTATTATTATTATTATTAATATTAATATATATTAATTTTTTTAGTTTTCCAGCTTGAGAAACTATGGAATAATGGAAGCCCTAAATATATTTACGGAAAGCTTAAATAACTTTTATGATAAGTAAAATGTAAATAATTTAACAAAACTAAAATAAGTATAAAAATATTTAGTTTGTTAAAACATATAATACAAACAATATATTACTTATCACTTTTATAAACATATTATAATAATTTATTTAGAATCATGTCCGTCCATGACTTCGTGATATGGATAGCGTACTAGTTTAGAGTAAAATAGGTTGGACTAGTTACCCTAGAATTATAAATATTGTGAGACATGTTGAATTGGACACTAAAATTGTAAACTTAGTATTTAAAATTATACTTCATTCGTTAAAAATAAAAAAATATTTAATACTTCATTCGTCCAAAAAAATTTAATTTAAAAATATTTCTGTTTAAAATAAAATTAAATTTCAAATCAATATTTCATTTTATTAGTCGAAGTAAAAAATTAAGTTTTTTATTTATAAATAATTATATATAATTGAATAAATTAAATCAACGAATAATTTTTTTTTAATAATTCTGAATTTATGATGTTAGAAAGTTACACATTCATAAAATTGTTAAAAAATAAAAAATTGTACTCTTCTAAAAATAGTTATTTTATTTTATTATTATTTAAAAAAAAAAAAAAAGAGTATTGTATTTTCTGTTGGTGGTCGGGATGGTCTAATTGACATCGTAATTAAGCATCTGGTTTGACGAGTGTTTGGGTTCGTCGTTTAAGGTGGACCGGGATCTATGTAGTGGGCCACATGTAGCATAGTTGAACCGGATATGATGGGCCACATGTAGCATAGTTGAACCGGAATATGATGGGCCACATGTAGGATAGTTGTCACATGCATGGTCTGTCCTATAAGCATACATTATTATTTCCAACACACAGAAATAAAAAAAAAAGGAAAAATTCTGACAGCCCTCTGTGTTGCCTCATGCATTGGATGAACAATTTATGTCATCTCCTCGTCACATATTTGTAGCATTACATAGTGGATTGTCGCAATAACATTCATCATGGAAAATGTTCTTTCATAGATATCTATTAAGTTCTATGCAATCATAACAATATTCTCTTCTCTCTTTTTTTTTTTTTTTTTTTTTTTTTTTTTCTGATGGAGTTGGTATTTATTTTTTTTTCTATTTTTTAACGAACCATCATAATGATAATAGTGTTGAATTGGGATGTGATTTAAGTATTTTCCGAGCATGAAGTTAATGATGTTAGTATGATACTTGTTTGATGATTTACAGTTCAAAATTGGTTTAGTTGTGAAAGGGGGTAAGTCGGGGTAAATGGTGATAAAAAGTGAAATGATAAAAGGAGCGTTTTTGGGAATTGGAGTGTTGAAAAATATAATTTTTTTTTTTTTTTTTTGGTAGTATGTAATGAAAAACGAAATAAAAGCAAGTGCAGAACTAGAAAATGAAATTAAATAAGGTCCATCATCTGTTTCTACTTTTCAACATTCTACCTCTCGAATAAGCATAGGCATTTAAGAGAAAGGGACATGAAAGTGCCATGAACTGATGGTTGTTGCAATTCTCATCACATGTTTGATCCTGCTGAATGAGTGACGTTAAATCTTTTAAATCAAATTCATTTATCTTTTTTTTTTTCTATATATAATTATATAACCTACGTGTATAAAATTATATCATTAAAGAACCCGAAGCAAAAATGTTTTTTTTCAAAAGCATTGTTGCAATAAATGAATCCGATTTGGTATAGATGGTACTTGTCAGAGTTATTAATTTGAAGTGGGAGGAACTGCGCTGCTATAGCATCTACTACCTTTTATTACACACCGAGTGTAGATTCGCAGTTTTCTTAGAAAATTGTAAGGTGATCATTAAGAGACGTGGATTATCACTTCCATTTTCACACAGTTTTCCCAGAAAATTGTAAGGTGATCATTAAGAGACGTGGATTATCACTTCCATTTTCACATTTTAATAGTTAGACGGAATTTTATTGGTTAGGTTTGGTATAATAATATTTAAAATATGTATAAATTTGTTACGTGCTCTATATAAGGTTGTGGGTTTATAATTAATTAATTAATTAAAAGAATTATATTTATGATAAATATATGTAAAATGAATATAAATTTTAGGATTTTAAATATTGAAATGAAACCAAACGAGGTGTAAGAGTTTGAACTAGAGTATTGTAGGTCCTTAAATGAGGTGAAACGCAGTCATATTGGAGTCCACAAAAGAAATACTCGGTAGATCTCCACTCTCCTCAGTGTACCATTTATATATAAAATGAAAAACAAAGCAAGAGAGCATACAAAATTATTGCACCCTTACATGATACACCACATAATTGTTATGCAATCTTTTTACACAATTCATTGCATGTTCGCAGCTCTGTGTGTTGCTGTGTTTGTCTGTAAGTATCTTCATTGGCTCATGGCAATTTCTGTTATAAAAAATCATTGTTAAGGATTATAGTGCTAAACTCCAGTTGTCTCCCAGGACAGCAATATTGTTTTATTCAGTGCACCATTTAGATTGTATTTGACTGTAGCTACGTAGATTTGCATGCTGCCTTTTGACACTATATATGCTCTAATGCATTATTTATTTATTTATTTATATTTGTTCTTGTTTTTTGAGGAAGCTCTAAATGCATTTCTGTATAGATTGTTTGGCATTTGCATGTTGATAGACCAATCAACTTTCTTTTACAGAATAAATAATTTTCGTTATTTCTAAGATGAAGACTGCCTTATTGTGATATACTAAGCAGGCAAGCTGCTGAAAAACATAGATAACATGCCTAAGCATCGGTTGCGCAAGTCGCTCAGATCCTTCTTTGGAAGTCACATCGATCTAGAAAAAGATGAGGAGCTAAAAGGAACCAAAGCAGGTATAGGTTTCATGTTATTCTGATCAAATTGTTAGAACTCTCTTATAATTTAAAAGACTTGCTATTTGTCATACTGTTTCAAAGATGTAGTACATTTCTTCCCTAAACAAGCAATACTTTTTATGTTTTATTTATTTTTATATAGATTCAGTCTTGACATATCAAATCGCTTTATAAATTGCAGAAATTGAAGGCAACGTGCAGAAGATCTTACAGGCTCTTAAGGAAGATAATAATGATGGGAAAGAGCCACTGGTTAATTTGGTAGAGGATTTCCATAATCATTACCAGTCACTATATGCACGTTACGATCATCTGACTGAAGAGTTGAGAAAGAAGGCACACGGCAAGCATGGGAAGGATAGTTCCTCATCCAGCTCAGATTTCTCAGACTCGGATGATTCAGATTCTCCCAAGAAGAAGGGTGCAAAAAATGGTGAAGTTGAGAATGATGAAGCAGGCATCAAGCTAGAACTCGAAATGGCATTTTCTGAGGTTGATGACATGAAGAAAAAGCTGGAAATTGCTACTGATGAGAAGGAGAAATTACATCAGGAATATCAAATTGCTTTGAGCAAAACGCAAGAAGCACAGAATATGACAGCAGAGTTGAAATCTGAAGCTGAAAAATGGAACGATGAGAAATCCAGACTTTTGACTGAAAATGCTGGTCTCAAAACAGAACTGGAGATTTCAGTTAAGTTACTAGCTGAACTGAACCAGAAACTTGAAGACATGAATAGAGAGAAGGAAAGCTTGAGCATTGAGAAAGATTCTGCTCTAATCAAATTTGAAGAAGAGAAGAGAAATGTTGAAGAGTTGAATACCTTTAGTGGCCAGTTACAGAATGAGAAAGACAACATGCTGCAGGAACTGGAAGCAGTGAAGGGTGAATCCTCTCTTTTAAGGGAGAAACTGGAGTTAGCAGAAAGTGATATCACTAAGCTAAGTACGATGCTAAAGGCTGGTGAAGAGGAGGGAACTAGTCTTACCTTAAAGATTTCACAGCTTGAGCATGAGATAAAACATGGTGAAAGCAAGATTCAAGATCTTGTAACTGAATCAAGCCAGTTGAGTGAAAAATTGGCAGAGAAAGAACGCGAGCTATCTAGTCAGCTGGAGAGTTACGAGGCTCACAAAGAGGAAACAAAAGAAAAACTGGAATCAGCAGAGAAGGAAATTGCTAAGGTTAATCAGATACAGTTGTCTGCCCAAGAGGAGAACATTAGTCTCTCCTTGAAGATTTCACAGCTTGAGGATGAGATTAAACTGGCCGAAAACCAGATTCAAGATCTTGTAACAGAATCAAGCCAGTTTAGTGAAATATTGGCTGAGAAAGAAAGAGAGCTTTTGAGCCAGCTTGAGATTCATGAGTCTCACAAAAAAGAATCAACAGAGAAATTGGAAACAGCAGAACAAGAGATCAGTAGTCTTCATCAAATGCAAAAGGATGCTGAAGAGGAGAAAGCCAGTATTTCCTTAAAGATTTCACAGCTCGAGGATGAGATAAAACAGGCTGAAAACAAGATTCAAGATCTTGTTATAGAATCAAGCCAATTAAACTCAAAATTGGTTGAGAAAGAAGGAGAGCTAGCAAGTCAGTTGGAGATTCATGAGGCTTATAAAGAAGAAGCAAAGGAGAAATTGGAATCAGCAGCAAAAGAAAATTATAAACTAAGTGAGATGCAGAAGGCAACTGAAGATGAGAATGCCGGTCTTTCATTAAAGATTTCACAGCTTGAAAATGAGATTAAACAGGCTGAAAACAAGATCCAAGATCTTGTTACAGAATCAAGCCACTTGAGAGAGAAGTTAGAAGAGAAAGAAAAAGAGATTTCAAGTCACCTGGAGACTCATGAGTCTCACAAAGAACAAACATCCATTCGTGTGAGGAATTTGGAACTGGAGCTTGATTCATCACACACTCAAAGAAAAGACATCGAGAAACAGAAAGATGATGAAATTTCTGTTCTTCTTCAGAAATTTGAGGATCGAGAGAAGGATTCGTTGGCCCAAATAAATGACCTAAAAGAGCAGCTCAACAACATTCAAGTTGAGGCAGAGTCCTTGAGGGTCCAGAAAGATGAATTGGAAGAACAAATAACTCAGAAAGAGGGTGAAGCCTCTGCTCTAGTCAAGGACTTGACCGATCAGGTCGAAGCAAAACAGATGGAATTGGAATCTTTGCTCAGTCAAAAGAAGGAATCAGAGATACAGCTGGAGAATAGAGTTACAGAAATTTCTGAGTTCCTAATCCAGATAGAGACTCTGAAAGAAGAAATAGCAAATAACAGCTCAGAGCTAAAGAGAAGCACAGAAGAAAAGGAGACTCTTCTGTTACAAGTTAAAAATCTTGAACTGGACCTCAACTCCCTACGCGATCAGAAACTGGAACTGGAGGAACAGCTTAAACAGAACAGCCAAGAATTATCAGAATCCCTTATTCGGGCAGAAGCTTTAAAAGAAGAGTTGGAGAACAAGACAGCAGAGCATAAAAAAATACTTGAAGAGAAAGAGAATCTTGTCTTGCAAGTAACAGACCAAAAACATGAACTTGAAGAGCAGTTAAGGAGCAAAAGCGAGAACCTCAGTCAGTTGCAAGAAGAAAAAGGCAAGCTGCAAGATAAATGTTCCGAGATGGAGAAAACATTGATTGAAAAGGAGAATGAAGTGTCCACCTTACTGAAAAAATCTGTAGATGGAGAGAGTGAGGCACTTGCCAAGATCATGGCACTGACTGCAGAAATAAACAGCCTTCAAGTGCAATTGGGTTCTTTGGGAGCCCAGAAAAATGAGGCAGATATCGTTGTTGATAAACAGACTGGAGAAATATCAGAACTTCTATTACAGATTGAAAAGCTGAAAGAGGAATTATCAGGCAAAACTTCTGATGGGGAAAGAGTGCAGGAAGAGAAGGAAGGTTTGGCATTACAGCTGAAGGATCTACAACTGGAGCTGGAGATGATTCGTCAACAAAACCATGAACTGAAAGATCAAATAAGTAGCAAAACTAATGAGGAAAATCAGCTGATAGAGGCAAAGGGTAGCCTAGAGAGCAAGATTTCCGAATTGGAGAAAATGCTAACAGAGAGAGGCGATGAGCTTATTGCTATCCAGAAAAAAATGGAGGATGTGCAGAATGAAGCATCTGACGAAATAACTTCCTTGAAAGAACAGGTTGACTCTTTACAGAAGAAGATAGAATTCCTGCAATCCGAGAAAAGCCAGCTGGACGTACAAATTGAGAGAAGCAAGCAAGAGTTCTCAGAAAGCTTGGCTCTTGCTGAGAGCAATAACTCTGAGTTGGTGAACAAGATCAAAGAACAGGAAGATGCATTCATGGGACTGTCTGAGGAGCACAAACTGTTGAAAGTTCATCTCCAAAACTGCGAAGAAAGCCTGAAATCGTCGGAGACGAAGATAGAAGAGATGACACAGCACTTCCAAAACAACATAGATGCAAAGAATCAGGAAGTCAACCAACTCGAAGAAAACATAGAAGAACTGAAGAGGGGCCTCGAGATGAGTGAGGACGAAATTGGCGCTCTGTTGGACAACATGCAGAACAGTGAGGTTAAGCTGCGCTTAACAAGTCAGAAGCTCCGAATCACAGAACAGTTGTTAAGCGAGAAAGACGAAGGCTACCTGAGAAAGGAGGAGAAGTTGATGGAAGACCGGAAATCGCTAGAAGACAAAGTAGCTACCCTTTCAGGTATAATTGCAGCCTACAAAGATGGCCAAGTGAAAGTGACATCAGAGATATCAGGGAAGGTAAATGAAATGCTGACTGGAATCGATGCATTTCACATGAAGTTTGAGGAAGATTACGGCCACTTAGAGTCTCGTGTTTACGAAATCGTGAATGAGCTCAAAGTCACAACAAACTGCATCAAAGAAAGCAACATGGAGAAAGATCAGTTAAAGAAGGAAATTGCTAGTTTTGTCAAGCAACTGAATGATGAGAGAGAAAACGAGTTAGTATTGAAAGGGAGGATCGGCGAACTCGAAAGTACACTGCAAAAAGATGAGGATGCAAAGGAGAGTTTGATCAACACAGTGAGAGAGATGGAGAAGGAGCTGAGAGAGAAGGACGTGGGATTTGTGAGCTTGATCAAGGAGAAACGAGAGGCTATAAAACAGTTATGCGTTTTGATCGAATATCACCGCAGTCGGTACGAGGATCTCAAAGACATGGTGGAGAAGAGAAGAGGAGGAAGGCAGGTTGCTGCTTAGCTCAATGCAGCAATGAGCCCATCAACTATTGTCTGAGGCATCCATTCTACTACATTTTTCTGCATTTGCTTTGGTTGGAATATTTTTTTGTCAGTCATTTTTTTAAGACCTGATAGTTCTGTGAGTAATCATATGAATTTCTGTTTTTTTGGGGTCGGTATAGGGTGTTTATAGCAAGAAAAATTCTTACCCGGATTTTTTTGTTGTTGCTGTAATCATTTAGTTTGAATTTCGTGTGTCGGTATAGCAGCAGTAAATATTGCTTCACTAAGCAATTTTGAAAAGTTAATTCCATAGAAACCATGTTTTCGTTGGTTTATTGTTGCTGTACTCATTTTGTTTGAATTTCGTGTGCCGGAAAGAATTATACCAGTTTAAATATTTCATAAAAGAAATAAGATATAGTTCAACTTGAAATATATGCCACTTTGCATGTATTAACTTTTTTTTTTTTTTTGAAAGGAGAGTAACATCACTTTTAGCCATTCTTTATAAAGACATCTCTTGTACCCATCGTTGCAGAATTTCCCATTTGACTGGGCCTTGTAATGGTTCCCGTGAGTTGAACATGTCTTGTTCGTTCCACACAAAACATACTACAAATGTATATGAACTTGCCTGATGTAGACGAAGTACATTACATGACATGAGTCATGTTGTGTGCACCTCTATTAGTAAAAATGTGTGTTGTGACCTTGTAGTATATGTACCTACAAATAATTGAAAATTACTATTCATATAAATTAGGAACTTGTTAAAAAATATATGTGTATTATCATAAAGCATTTAGTACATCTATCATACCCATCCTTTATAATACTTTGTTTTAATAATGATGTTACAACTTTGAAAATATTCATATGAATAAATACATGTGTTGGTCCCAAGTGGAGGAGGGGGAGGATAGAATAAATCTTTTGCCGTTTTAGAAAATTCTTTTGATTGTAGTTTTTTTTTTGGTCTGCTGTAAGAAAATATTCTTACATCAATATTTACAGCTGATGTAACTTACATTAAATTTGCTTAATAATACAAAGTTTTCTTCTTTTTTTTCTTCTCTTTTTTTTTTTTTTTGGTGATTTTGTATAGTGTGCTTGTGATGTTTGTGGGTGCATGAATATAACCAAAAAAAAAAAAAAAAAAAGAAGAAAAGAGAAAAAAGAACAAGCAAACAATTTTTTTTTATGATAGTTCAAAGGTGGGGTAATCATTCTACGTTTACTCTACTCCTCTTAGAGGAAATTCACTAGAATCAATTCAAACTTTACACACATAGTTTCCTAACTTGACTATAAGAATTACAATACAGTCAAATTCCAATGTGTTGTTTATTCAACTAATCTAATATGATCTCATATGATTTTCCCAGATTACTAAGTTCACATAGAACTATAGATTTCTTGTTGAATCTTAAATTCATCCAAGAAATGCCCCTTAACCTTACTTAGAAATAGGTAGGTTGTGTTTTCTTCAACTTTGAAAGATAATATGTAAATGTTAATTTTAGTGCTTGAATAATGAGTTTTTTTTTTTTTTTTTTTGTTCTCAGAGGATAAAGAAGACTAAAAGTTACTTTGGAACTTTTCGAGTGCTTTTGAAAATTATTGCTTTTGTACTTTCATGATTCTTGTAGTTCTTCTTTTTGCATTCTTTTCTTTTTATAGAAAAAGGATTATGTCCCTTAAAAATATTGCTAAATCTCTTTCATTTAATACTCGTAAGGCTTTCGTCGCTTTTTTCGTCTTTTAGTTGCAGTTTTGTCATGTGAATACTTTATGAGTTGTTTAGGAGACGTGTTTAATTCTCATTTTTTGACAACTACAAGTTTTTAGTTTGTTTATAAACTAAAAGAGGTTTATTGATAAACATAGGATTTACGTTCAATTCGAGGTCATTATGCATAGTTTGTAGGAAATTGCATGTACCTAAGTCATGAGCTTATAATAATTTTGTTATATTTTGTCATGTCACGAGTTTGTTGAAATTTTGACAGAAAAACCAACTTTTGAGGTTGCACGGGCAGCGCCACGAGAAGCATAAATCGTGCACGCAAAACCATGCACGGACTGAGCGCCATAATGTGATTCATACTTATCCATCGTGATTACAACTTATTCCCTCGTTTTGTTGGAGATTTTTGAAGAATTGAAATCCTAATCGGCCTTTATAAAAGGAGCAACGTGGGAATGAAGAAGATCATCACTCTCATAGTTAGAAACATATATACGAGGAGGAAACGAGCAACAAAGTCATCAGAGAGAAGAAAAGCGAAGATCATTGGACATCAATTTTATAGTTTTTATTATTTTCTCTTATTTATAGATTTAGCTCTAGCTGTCAACTCGTTTCTCATGGATTGTGAGTTGATAATGAGTACCTAAATAATTAGTGATTCTAGGATTTATACAATTATGGATTCATATGATTTTGATTTATGATATTATTCTTTTTCTTTATTCGTTTATGATATCTTGTGGAATTGTTGGACAACAATTACATATGTGTAGTTAATTAATTATCATCTGCAAGGGATTAATTGGTTAAATGATTATGAATGAATAACACGAACTCTCTAGATTGAGAGATGGTAGGTTATCGTGAGGAGAATAAAACTTAGGAACTATTGGGAGTTAGATAATATCTTGAGAATGATCAGTATTAGCTAATCCACATTTAGATTTAACTTGAGAGAGAGGATCTGTATATATTAGTGATTCTCCAACGAATATAGGAATTAAATATTATTTTATATATTAAAAGAAGTCAATGATCCATAAGAGTCATCAAATCTCTAGAGGCATTTTGCTTGAATCTGAATTGTTTATTTATTTCTATCTTTTATTTTATTAATTTTCAATTAACTCATATATCATCAAAGTTCGAGTCTTTAGATAAGTAGGATAATATAAACGAGTAATTAGTTGAAATTACATTAGACAGTCCCTGTGGATACGATACCTGTTTTTACCATAATTTTACTATAATTTGCCTCGTACAATTGCGAGTCGTTTTTAAATGAAATAAAAGAGAGAACATTTATACATGGATTTTGAGTTGATTTGCTATATATTTAAAGTATAAAAACATGTGTAATCATCTCGTTTAATCCAAATTTATTATATCAAGTGGATATTATATGTTTGCTCATTTTGTAGCAATTTTTACAAATAAGAAGCAGTGTTTGTAAATTTATTGACTCTGTTCACGCAATCCTAATTATACTTCAGTATTTTGCATATATCTTGCATTATAAATATCTAATTAAGGTGAATCATGTTGCATTGGAAAACTACTTCATGGATCTACAACTTTATGAGAAATAGTAAAATCCCAATTTAGATGGAAAGACCTCCGAGAATCATAATAAAATGGACACATATGAGAAATCCTATTTTATTTGGGATAAGATTTCATGTTTTTGGCAAGTATCAACCTCTTATCTGTAGACACACACACACACACACATATATATATACATACATATATATATATATCCAACCCTAAGACTTCAGGGGATGCATCGTTAGATCTCCTACGAAGATTTAGTGTTCCTTCTTTTTCATTTTTATTTGTGCTATTCTAGAAATAGTTGAAAATATATTTCTTATGATTTTTAATTCAACTATGTTTGGCTAAACTTCATAATCTTAGGGTGTGTTTGATACTATTCTGTGATTATGTTGAAATAAATTAGTTTATATTCAAATTCTTCTTTAGGTTTCTTATTAATATATATATACACACATACATATTTTTCCTTGTTTAACAATAAATGTCTGCAACTAAACATATATTATATACATCGAGTCAAAATTTGAGAGATAAGATTCCATATAGATCTGGTATATGACATAAATATTTACATAATTGTTTGTCTACGATATTTGTGAGAAATTATGTATCTGTTGTTCTTTTGGGAGTTTATTACTCATGTGGAATAGGATCACCAGCATGAGTAATTAATATATGAATTACATGCACTTGGGGAAGATGAGTGACTTAATATTGTGATTGTTCTATAAGAATGAGGAAATAGTGAACTAGGATTGGATTAATTTGATAACATAATTGTTGATAGTTGAAAGCATGACCCTACGATTCGTTTTTCTCATAGTATTTACTCACCTCTCTACTTGCTTAACTATTAGTTTATTGATTGTTTCTCTTTTTATCTCTTTTATATTTATTATTAGTAGATAATTATAATCCTTTATTTTGATCATCTAGATAAAATATAAAATATATTTGTAATACTGAATAATCTCCATCGATCCTTGTGGATATGATCTTACTCATTATTATTCAATAACTACCCTGTACACTTATTGGATAACATATAGATTTTTAGGTGAACACCTACTACTACTTGATAATGTTTGGAATGTGTCATGTCTTTGCTAACATATTGAGTTTAAAATTTAGTTTAACCAACTTTTTGTAGATGAGACTTATTGCAGTAACTAATTTCTATAAATAGTAAATGCAAGTTCTTTTGTTGTTCAAGATGTAGGAAGTGATTCTTATAGTGTTACTTTCTCTAGTTATGATATTGTTAGTCTCCTTACATTTGCAATGTAGTACAGTACTTTTTCCTTTGTTGTTTGTTGTAGCTTTCTTCTTCTTACGACAATTTTGGTTTTAATTTTTTATGAACTTATATTTGAAAATTACGGGAACCATTTCCTATTATTGTATATTTAGATCATCAAAACTAAACATAAATTGTCCTAACAGTTTCTCCCTTTTGGATACTGTAAAAACATTTTCACAATTTCAAACAAAAGTAGAAAAGTGTAGTATGGTTCCTAACAAATATGATATTGCTAGGAGTAATATTTTAACAAGGAAATTATAACTATCATATTGATTTTGATTGCCAACTTACACATTCACATTGTTAAGTTCATGCCCAAACAATTTACAAAATTTTACATTAAAAACATAACAATAAATTACAATAGCAAAAATATTACAAAAAAAATAAAAAATGACTCACAACGACGTGATAAACTTATTTGCTATTTTATTTCACATAAAATACAACTCGCAAGTGTACGAGACAATTTGTAGTAAAATATTGGTGATAATAGATATTGTATCCACATGGACTATAGATAGTAAAATCAATTGAGTACTTGTTTATGATATTCTCCTTTATCTAAAGAATTGAATAATTGGAATGGTTTTGTGAACTAAAATAAAACAAATAAAGAAGTAGAAATAAATATCAAATCAGATTCTAACAACAAAGGATATTAAAAGATTATAGAGATTCCAGGGACATACATTCATAAAGCTCATATGAGTTTCTTTAATGTATCAAACCATATTTAATTCCTTTATTTATAAGAGAATCACTAATATATCTAGATCATCTCTTTCGAGTTGTATGTAAATGTAGATTAGATAACACTGATTATCTTCCGATCTCACAGTGTCATATAACTCCCAATCGTGCCTATGATCTATTCTCATCACAATACTTATCAATCTTCCAAACTAGCAAGTTCATGTTATGCATTCCTAATCCGTTAATCAATTACTCCCTCCCGGATAATAATGGATTAACTAATCATATACAATTATTCGCCACATAATTTCATACTACATTCAAATCAAGGAAGCATAAACAAATATAGGAACATATATAATATCATTAAAGAAAAACATATGAATCCGTAATCATAAAATCCCTAGAACCACTAGACGTTTATCCACTCATATTCAATATATAATCCATGAGAAACATATGATAATCAAAGCTAACATAAAAAGAACAAAAGAAAAGAAAACTATTGAAGCCAACCGATCTTCATTTCTCTCTCTCTCTGATTACTTGGTTGATCGATTCTCCTTTGTATCATCGTTTCTAGCTCTCAAATTTGTTGTATATTGTATGATGTAAAATCTGATCCCTTTTTGTGGTTTCCAAGCCCCACATTTTATAGACAATGACTAGGATTTTCATAGTTGCCGTATCTTTGTTCTAGAATGAGAAAATATGCACGAATCTTACCAAATTGCGATGGCTAAGAATGTATCTCGTAAAGGCACACAGTCCATGCAATGGATGCATGGTTCGTGCTTTAGGGCTCCAAAAATGGGTGTTCTGGACTAGAGCATGGCCTGTGCTTCGTGGGCCAGTTCCTCAGTTCACGTGCAAGGTTCGTATGACTTGAGACATGGTCTACACACCCTTAATTGTCTGTTTTTCTATCAAAACTTCAACAAATACGTGATGTACAAAATCATCATGAACTCGTCACTAAGTACATGCAATTATCTAAAACCTATATATAATAACCCTGAATGGCACTAAATCCTATGTTTATCAACCCCCAAACTTAACCTTTATTCGTCCTCGAACAATGATAACGAATTTTCATTTCAGAATGTAGGGATGTTTTGACCGTAAACAATGCTTCAAACACAACAACCATCATGATTATATCAAAATCAACCATACTGAAAATAATCAACTTCATGTCATGCAACTAATACTTATTTAATATCTTGAATCATTGATCCTCACTAGGTTTGTATATCCGTCACACTCAAGTGTATAGACAAATATAAATGACACTCAAAGTTAAAATAATTGTAGAATTAACCATGTGCTTGCCCATGATTTCATCTCGCCTTTACATGCAATAAGTGGATTAAGGATTATAAAGAACTTTTAATTTGGTTATACTGTAGACTTTTGGTTAAGGTAAGGAATGTATGACTGAGTGACTTAATCAACATTGGATTCGCGAATTGGTTGGTCTTTACGACCTTTTACATTCAACTTATGGCCAATGAACACAACTATATATTTTATTTCTAGCTTTGTTCCTCCTTCATCAACTCCTTTTCAATAGGGTTTTAGTAATTCATAACCAATTTCACAATCTTTTAATTTATTCGCCATATTCACAAAGGCCATCTAATATGCAATATTTTTTCTATTCGACAAGTCCACCTTGCTTATATTACTTTCATGTACGAACAATGTAAGCTGGTTATCAAAGAAAGGTTCAAGGCTCAATGGGGCTTACTAGGATAATTTTGTATAATTGGTCAAAATTGAAAGAAAAACAAAGCTACTAAAGATGGCCTAAAATCACTTCCAAAATCCACACTATTCTCTTAAACTTGAGCAACTCATAGGCAAGTTCTACACATTCTAACATTTATCTAACTAATACACTAGAAAGAATCAACAGGCTCAAAATCTCACATGCGAATCACGATTCAAGATATTTAAGTCATTCATTGCGTGCACAAATATCATTTTTCCACAACATGCTCAATTCATCAATAATCATTATCAAATAAAGCATTATCACCATTAGCATAAGTCAATACCACAATCATCAAAATAGAGAAAGGAATATGACCCCTAGGGACATACTACTAACAAAACTAAAAAAGAAACATGTATTAAAAATTCCAAGTAAAAATAGGGATTCATGGTATGACGTCCATCCACCCCAAAACTTATTCTTTCGGTAGAATAAGTTTGAAAAGATAGACGGGAAAGTTATAAATTACTAACCTCTATTGTATCATTGAAGAGGTGGGTTCGTAGGGAGTTGAAACCCCCGATGTTTCATCGTGTCTAGCGTGATTGCTACGTTGACATCAATTTTCTCGGTAGTTGAGTTCATGTGGGAGAATTCGTTTCTCAATTTCTATAAACGCAACTAATCAAGATTAGAAGGGTTTTCTTTTCAAACAATGGAAACATAAGTTGTGTAATTCTAGAAAAATTAGCCATGAAACTCTTATGAAACTCGACATGCCCAAGGAAACTCCTTAATGCCTTCTCCTTCGAATAAGGATCTTTCAGTTTCAGCCTCTTTAGCATGATCGATCTCTAAACTTGCACCAAGGTGATCCTTATTTATTTCCTATTTGATGATTCCCTTGCAAAGTGAATCCGTCTTTAATTCTATAGAATTCTGCACAACTTTGAAATTATCAATTAAATTCACACTATCAAAATGAATAGACTTGCAAGGAAGGAACATGTGACTTATGCAAGATTCAACAGACTCTGTTAGTAAACTTTTGGACTTGTTTTGATCAATGGTGTTTTGGATTACATCCACAACCTTGCAATCTTCAACATCTCCTTGAAACCTCTTTGCATCAAACAAGAAGTACACCACTTTCTCTTAATTCATTTTCTCCTTATTCACTCTTAGAGTTAAATTTTCCTTTTTCATAGCAATAAGCACTCCCGTGGTGGCTAGGAATAGTCTACCTAAAATCAATGGCATCTTGTAATCTTCTTCCATATCCAACACAACAAAGTCCACGGGAAATACGAATTGTCCACTTTCACGAGCACATTTTCCATAATTCCTTTTGGGCTACTTAATAGACCTATCAACAAGTTGTAATGTAATGAAGGATGATTTCACCGTTCTTAAACCCAACTTCTTAAATATGGATAATGACATTAAATTAATGCTTATCCCCCAATCACACAATACTTTATTGAAGTAAGTGTTGCCAATGTCACATGGAATTATATTGCTTCCCAGAGCTTTCAACTTTTGTGGAAGCTTTCTTTGAAGAATTTCACTGCACTCCTTTATTAAATTGACCATCACAAGATTTTCAATTCTCCTTTTCTTTGCCAGATGTTCCTTAAAAAAATTAGCATAGTTAGGCATTTGTTCAATGGCTTCAGCAAAAGGAATATTAATTGATAATTTTTTAAAAGTTTCTAAGAAATTAGTAAATTGTGTCTCCTTTGCATGCTCTTTTAGCAATTGTGGAAATGACAATGGTGTAACGTATGCAGGGGGTGGCATATATTTGGCTTCCCACTCTTTCACTTTCCGTTTCTTCTTTGTTAGGCAGCCGATCCCTCACATTATGGCATTACATTGCTCATTTGAGTTGATTTCAGTGGTACTTGAAAATTGTTCCTTTTGTTGTATGCTTCCCACTATTTTAGCCATTTGGCAAACTTGCATATCCAAAGATTTCATTTGAGCTCCAAATTCAATCATGAATTTGTTCACCATGATGGCTAAATTTTCAACCTTTGCTGCCTGCATATCCATTCTTTGTTTTGTAGTCTGCCTAAATGATGCAAGTATATTCTCTAAATTTGGTTTTTTCCATCATTTATAACTCCATTCGTAATAGAGAAACCGGGTGGTGGATGTTCAAAATTGTTTGGATTTGAATAAATAGTCTATCTCTTTGTCCAAATTGATTTTATCTATAATTGTCATTGTAGGCTCGTTCTGGCATATAATTCACATTCTCCAGCATGTCTTGGGCTATAATTGCTTGTCATTGAATATTTTGAGATGGTGACTTGGCCTTCTTAGTCAACAATGTGATAGCTTGGGCTATGGTAGCCATTTGTGAAGATAACTCTTTTATTGCATCTATCATGCTAGAAACTTCAACTACCTTTCTTACTGAATTCCTTTGGGATGGCCATTGTGCACTATTTGAGGCCATTTTTTTTTTTCTAGCAAGTCTATGGCCTGATCAGCAGTTAATGATAATATAGCTCCTCCTGCAGCTACATCAATTTGATTTTGAGTTAGCTCTAATAAATCGTTATAGAAATGACATACCTTCTAATCGGTTGCAAATCCATGTCGGGGGCACTTTCGTAAAATATCTCTGAATCGTTCCCACGCTTTATACAAAGGCTCTTGATCAAATTGTATAAAAAATATGATCTCGTTCTTTAATCTCAATGTCATACCAGGTGGATAATATTTGTTGAGAAATTTCTTGCACAAATCTGACAATGTCCGGACTGATTTCTCGTTTAGTTATTGGTACCACTATTTTGCTTTATCTCTCAAAGAGAACAAGAATAATCGACACTGTTCATCTTAGTACTGTCACTAATTTCCAAAAATTGTGCTAAATGTGCATTGGGATCTTCTAGTGCATCACCACCAAATTGATTCTGTTGTATCATAGATATCAAAGAAGGTTTAAGCTCAAAATTGTTCATACCTATGGTTGGCAGTCGCCCTCCATAATTTTCAACAATTTGAGGTTCTAAAGGCACTCGAATGGGAGGAGCACCAATCGGTGGGGCTGGAGGTGGTTGTTGTTGTTGTTGTTGTTGTCTCATCTAAACTCTCAACTCTTCCATCTCTTTACGCATTATTTCTATTTCTTCCATTCTATTTACTTACGTTCTTGAAGTGGATCTGTGTCGGGCAGTTCCTTTGATCTCTAGATCAATTAATATCAAATTCCTTGCACCTTTGGATCGAGTGTTCATAAACTACCGTGAACACAACACGAATTAAATAGAGAAATAAAACTGTAAACTAAACTATAATATACACTTTAAATTAAAGTCTAATATCTAAACAAACATCAGTTATAAAACATGGCAGTCCCCGACAATGACGCTATAAACTTGTTTGCTATTTTATTTTACTTAAAATACGACTTGCAACTGTATGAGGTAAATTATAATAAAATATGGTGAGAACATGTATCGTATCCACATGGACTGTATATGGTAAAATCAACTGAGTACTTTTTTATGATATTTTTCTTTATAGAAAAAATTCAATAATTGAAATGAGTTTTATAAAATAAACTAAAATAAGTAAAGAGTAAAAATAGATAACAAAGCAAAGTCACACAACTAAGGTTATTCAGAGATAATATGGATTCCGGGGACATGCATTCATATGGTTCATATGAGTTCCTTTTAATGTATCAAACCATATTTAATTCCTATATTTATATGAGAATCACTAAGATATTTGGATCCCCTCTCTCGGGTTAGATCCAAAAGAAGATTAGACTCCATTGATCATCTCTCAATATCACACTGTTATCTAACTCTCAATATTGTCTAGGATCTATTTTCATCATAATACTTACCAACCTCTCGATCTAGCAAGTTTATGTTACGCATTCCTAATTCGTTAACCAATTACTTCCTCTCGGGTAATAATGAATTAACTACACATATATAATTAGTCGTCACATAATTCCATATGACATTCAAATCAAGAAAGCATAAACAACTATAAAAAGAAAAATAATGTCATTAAAGAAAAATAGATGAATCCATACGAATGCAAGTCTTAGAATCACTGGATGTTTAGCCACTCATATTCAATACATAATCCATGGAAAACATATTGATAATCATAGTTAACATATAAAGAACAAAAGAGAAGAAGACTATTGAAGCCCAAAGGATCTTCATTTCTCTCTTTCTGATGACTTGGTTTGTTGATCCTCCTTTGTATCTTTGTTTCTAACCCTAAAATCTATTGTATATTGTATATTGTTTGCTATGAAATCTGATGTAGCTTTCCCTTTTATAGATAATTACTAGGGTTTAGATAGTCGTCGTATCTCTGTTTTGGAATGAGAAGATATGCATGAATCACACAAAATAGCGATGATTAAGATCATATTGGGAGGATATACATGGTCCGTGTGACTTGAGACGTGGTATATACACCCTCAATTGTCTATTTTTATGTCAAAACTTCAAAAAAAACGTGGTGTAACAAAACATAATAAAATTGTAATAAACTCGTCACTTAGGTACATGCAATTGCTTAAAACTATACATAATAATCTCGAATTGTATGTAAACGCTTTGTTTATTACCAATCCTTACATCTTTTAGATAGTGCATATACTCTATGTTGGGTGTTGAAATATTTGTAGATTTTTACTTTTCTATAATTTTATATTTCTTCCCTCTTTGGATCCTTAGAAGACTATAAAGTTCAAGATGTGCCTTTGGTAGAAATTTCAAGTTGTAGAGATTTCGTGTAGCTTGCTCAAAAGTTATAGGTAGAGATGAAGTTTGAGCAATCTTACATTTCTTCTCTAATCCAGTCACTTTAACCAAATGTTCCTTTCTATTGTCTATCAAATTCATCCACCAATGCCTCTACTTGTTAGAGTGACATATTATTCAAGTTTCTTCAAGTTCTCAATCAAATTGAGGGGGGTCTAGGAATGGTTTTGCAATATGTCATCTTCCCCCCTTTTGACATCACCTGGGTTGACTCTATGGCCATTTATAGCAATGTTTTGATACTTTCTAAGGTTTGGTATTCATCTTTCTCTTCTTCAACCTGTTTCTTAAGTGTAGGCTTGGTCTCACTATTGTGTAGGCTGATCTCTTGAGGATGCATATCATGATCTTTAAGCTTGATACCAACACGCGCCATTCTAACATGTGTTTTATCTTTTATTCAATCATGGCTTAAGGTCAGTTTGTGTTTTTCTTTGTTGTTGTGGACAACATATTGATTGATGAATCCCATTCACGATTTTTTAAAATTTAGAAACCATATTACTCATGCATCTCAACACCATGACTGTTTAAGTGGAATCATGTTCATTAATATCATAAATATGGTCTAAAGAATATTGTATTTCTGCTAAGATACTTGTTAAAGTTGTTAAAAACATCTTGTAGTGTAGGTACTCCATGACTACTATAATATTCATAGTAGTTCCATGGTACACATGTTACTTTTTGGAGATCTCACTATCGAATCTCATTTATTCTCTATATCTTTCATTTATAAATTTATTTAAGATTTTCACTTATAATTAAATGAATATTATTTTAATAAATATTTTTAATTTATTAATATTATATATTAATTTATTTTAACAAACATATTGTAAAAATAAAATTTATTTAGGTGTATTACTTGAATTAATTAAACATATAAAAGAATCCTCCTTAGAAATTAAAGAACCATCAAAACATGTAATTTAGTAAAACTGACGTAAGTTGAAGCATGGGTCCATGCCTTGGTGAAATTTTCAAACAAATATACAATGGAAGGATCGTGGGTTTATTCGGATAAAAAGTATCTTCATTGGTATGAGGCCTTTTTGCGAAAGTCCCAAAAAAACTTCGCATGGACTCGGCCTAAAGCAGACAATATCATACTAATGTAGAGATTGTAGTACATCGAGGATCCAACAAATGATTTCAGAACTGTGGTCCTAGAACGAATTGATGTGGTGAAGATCTCCTGCCAAACAAAGATGAGGACCCTCAAGAAGACGAAGATAACTCTATGGATCAGACAGGGCTAACCTAGATAGAGAAAGTTTCGAGTACCAATAACCATGGAAATCAGGTAAGGCATGGACCACAATGCAGTGATGATGGATGTTGACTTGATGGGGATTGTTATTTGAGAAGAGGCTCAATGATCTTTGTTTGAACAGGAGGATCACTGGAATCATCAATCAAAGAGCAAACTACACAGTGATTCATCTTGATCTATAAGTAGTATTTTGATCATAACATAAGCTACATGTAACCAATTGCATTGAAACTGGTGGCATTCAATAGCCTACACATAGGGCTACAATTTTGTGTAAATATAAACAAAGTCAAATTGGGACTGGAAAGCCTTAAAAAATACAGATGCTGGAATTCGCTCGATCAAGCTAGAGTAACAGTCCTGGAAGATGACATTATGGATGGGGGTCAAGCAAAATCCGCTCAGCTGAGTGCCCCGGCGCTCGATGAAGCACTAAAAATTGAATTTTGAAGATATCTATAATTCTTGATGAGTTTGAAGATGGGAAAAACCATAGGCCATTATTCTATATATAACTAGCCTCTAGACCTAGACAAAGAATATCGAGACACACATAACACAAAATACATATAAGGTTATCAAGGAAGAGACAATCCACCATGCACTCCACGTGCTTCAAGCGATGAATTGCCAAATCTTCTACGAAGATTCAACATTTCTTCTTTTCCTTTTTATTTGTGTTATGCTAGGAATTGTTGGAATTATATTTTCTATGATTTTTAGTTCAACTATGTATGGCTAAGTTTTGTGGAATCTTAGGGTGTGTTTGATACAATTATGATTATGTTGAAATAAATAATTTATATTAAAGTTCTTCTTCATATTTCATATTCGTATATATTGTTTTATATTCCTTGTTTAATTACGAGGCTAGTAATTAAATATATATATATATATAAAATATAGTGAGTCAAAATTCAAGAGGTGAGACTCGATATAGATGTGGTGTCTATGACATAAATATCTAAATGATTGTCTGTCTACGATTTTGTGAGGAAATATCAGCTTGTTGTTCTTTTGGGAGTCAATTACTCTTGTGGAATAGGGATATTGGTATGAGTAATTAATCTATGAATTACATGCACTTTTGGGAAGATGGGTAATTTAATATTGTGACTGTGCTATAAGGATGAAGAAGAGTGAACTTAGATTCGATTTGTTTGATGACATAATTATTGATAGTTGAAGGCATGACCCTATGATTTGTTTCCCTCATGTTATCTACTCATATCTCTATTTGCTAAGTTATTGGGTGATTGCCTGTTTTCTCTTTAACTATTTAGAATTCTTAGTAATAGATAATTAAACACACCTTTTATTTCAATTATTTAGATAAAGTATAAAGTAAACTTATAATTCTTAATAGTCTCCACCAATCCTTGTGAATACGTCCTTACTCAACACTAACTATAACTACCTCATACACTTGCGAGGTATAGTAGAGAAATAGGCGAACTAGTTTTTGTCACTAGTTGTTGCTTTAGTTCTTTTCTTATTTATCTCTTTCAGTTAATTATTAGTTAGATAATCAACCCTTTGTTTTTAATCATCTAGATAAAGTAAAGATAAAACTCGTAATACTTAGTAATCTCCACCAATCCTTGTGGCTACGACCTTGTTTACTATTATCTATAACTACTCCATACATATGTAGAATAACATAAACTAACAATGGTTTTCAAGAAGAAAAACAAGTCAGTTATCTTCACAATGGATTCAATGGTTACACAAGAACCATTATTGATGCCACCGTAGAAGAAGCATTACTAACAAGATCTCCAATGAAGCAATTGCATTGTCTGAGGAGATGTCTTTGAATAACTATCAATGATTGATTGAGAGATCAATTGTACAAAAGGTTGTTATCGCTACCGAGAAAGACCCTATTAAAGATTTGACAACTCAAGTTTCGGAGTTGGCTAATATGTTTAAAGGTGAATATCGAACATTGAGGTGGATCCCAGTAAAATAGAGAAAAATTATGTTAATGGGAGAAACTTTAACAATAACTATCGTGGAGACAATTTCAACAATCAATATTACCTAGCATGAGAAACACAAAACTTTCTCATATGCCAATAAAAAAAATGTGTTGCAACCATCTCCTAGCTTCTTTGTAACAAATGGAATGATCAATGAAGAAAATAAGCTAAATATGAAAAAGATGTTCACTTTATTCGTGAATGAAACATGATCACACTTCACAAAGAATGAGGCACACTTGAAGCAAGTTATAAACTCCTCTTGGAGCACAAATAAAATCTCAAGAAATTCAAGTAGGGCAATTGGCTAACACCATAAGAGGACAATATAAGAAAGGTCAATTCCCTAGCAACATTGAAGTCAATCCAAAAGAACAGTGTTAAACTATCTGTTTGAGGAGACGCATTGTGTACGAAGGCCCAAAAATGCCCAACAAGATTGAAGAGATGACAAGAGATGAAACATAGTAGGAAAAAGAAGATGAAAAAAAATCATCGATAAGGGTTGAGAAAGGGGCTGAAAAGCCAATATCTATTTTTAATTCTACACCTATCTCATTTTCTCAATGTTTCTGAAGAAGAAACTTGATTCTCAATTTTAAAAATTTTTGGAAAATTTTAAGAAAATCCACATTAATATTCCTATTATAGAAGTGTTGGAGCAAATGTCAACTTATGCAAATTTCTTGAAGGATGTTATGACAAAGAAGAGAAAGATAGTAGATCACAGGACAATAAATTTTACTAAAGAATCTAGTGCGGTATTTTAAAAGAAGATGCCTAAAAAGCACAAATATTCAAGGAGTTTTACTATCCCTTGTGAAATAGGAGGGGAATGATTTAAGACATTGTGCGATCTTGGTACTAGCATTAACTTAATGCCACTATTCATACTAAAAAAAACTTAAAATTGGAGAAGCTAAACCGATTTATGTGATGCTACAACTAGTTGATAATCTCTCACATATCCATATGAAATCATGGAAGATGTGCTCGTGAAAGTCGATAAGTTCATATTTTTGGCAGAATTTAGAAGAAAGATCAAGATGTTCCATTCATACTTGGTCAGACATACCTAACGATTGGAAGGGCATTAATCGATATTCAAAAGGAAGTATTAACTTTACAATTTAATGATAAACACATTTTGTTTTCCATGTATAATATGATGAGAATCAATAAGGTTAATTTAGATGAATGTCAAATTGTATTCGTGACACTGTTCATTTATATCTTCTTGTTACCAGTAGATTTGAAACAGAATTGGCTTGTTGACATTCTTTTGTTAATTTGTTTTTTATTTTATTTTATTGATAGAACCATTGTTCTTACCCTATGAAGAACTTTCTGCATTAATGAATTTCTTCATCGTCCTCTCATATCTTTTTGTGAGAACCGCCATTATATTTGCTAAGTTGCTAGCTTCTACAACTTCATCCTCTTTTTCATATTGATGAGACACTTCAACTTTTAGAGCAATCCCTTTTAATTTAGGCTTGGAAAACAAATTGTTAATCCTAAAAGTTCTAGTTCCCCTATAAGGTTATCAAGATTCATATCTTTGATCTTTTCGAAAGAACAATACAATGATATCTTATGGTACCTTGTTGAAAGTATTCTCATGATCTTTAACTTGGCTTTCTTCAAGAGATGATCTCCCCAAGAATGTAAGAAGAATTGACAATATCCCAAAAATAATGTAAAGCAAATAAATGTTTTTTTTTTCTCATTCATGCATATTGTCAGATTCTGAGGACAACATCTTGATCTTTTTGGTAGAGTCTCCCCAAGAAACACTTATTGAAAGAATTACAAAGAAGAATCTCTTCTTCTTTTCAAATTTCTTGCATTACTATAAGTGTTTTTTCACAAGACTGTACAAATTGAACTTACAAACTTACAAACTCCCTCCTAAGATGGTCGCTTGGACCATCAAATGGATGTTTTGCACCTTTGGACTCCTTCCAAATGTGAAATGATATCTTTCGAACTCATCAACAAACAATCTTTAGAAGATGTTCTTGCGAAAATAAGAACTATACATGAAAACAAAACCACGAAGAATCCTAATTTGATTCCACTCAATAATGCTCTTACTTAGGCAATATGGTTACGAGGGATAGGAGGAAAATAATATATACAAGACCTCTAAATCAAAACATAATGAATGTAAAATAAAATAAAATATATAACTATAAAAGCAAGACAATTGGAGTGATTTCAAAAATGACATTTTTCCGCCTAAAACCAGTTTCTATTTTTAGAAATTATCATGTTCAATTAGATTTTTTTTTGCTTTTTCATTCTACTTTTCAAAGACTTATAACTTTTTGATCTTAACTCTTTTTTTTTTTTTTTTTTTTATGAAAAATATATCAAATTAATCATTTTTTCATGATCTTTAAGTTTTGCATATATAATAATAAATTATTAATTTTTAAATATAATTATTTTTTTCCATACTGGTATATTTTAATATTTAATATATTTTTATATTGTTTGATATTTTATTTTAAACAAATTTTATCAAAATATATTTTATCTAATTATGTATTTTATTTTAAAAATTATATTATTATTTTTATAAAAATTTATCATTTTATCATATTGTAAACCATGCCCACACTGGAGAAATTCTAGTTTGAATAATGATCAGTTCTTTCAAGTACTTCCCTTACATTTTTACAATAACCCTTAATTAAGGAAAGGAGATCTTCACAAAGTCTTCACTCAAAAATCTGATTGATCTTCGTATGGTAACTCAAGAACGTTTTTTTTGCATATGTAAAATATGATTTTCAAAATTAATCCGATAAAAATATAGAAATTAAATTTGATATATTTATATCCATCAGGTGCACTGTAAGATAAGATTTAGAGTATTACTTATTAATTAAAAAAATATTATTTATTTACTTAAAAAATATTATTACTGATTTTTTATCTTTAAAAATGTAGTAATACTTTTTAGTTAAACAAATAATATTGTGGGATCGGATGCACCACAAAGACTCACTCATATATATATATATATATATATATATATATATATTGTGATTAAAATAAATTTTAAAATTTTGCAATTAAATTAGTGTTTTAATCTAAATATACATTCTATTAAGATAGTTATATTACAAATATTTTTTAAAAATAGCATTTCGTCCGATGGTTTGTGGGTTAAATTCTTATCATAAAATCCTATTATTTATATTACTACATCTTCAAAGGTGTAATATCACATTTAATTTTTTATTTCTATTTTATTTCATTGCACCGGTAGTTTTTGTGTTTTCTCTACAACTTAATGATATTGAATTTTTTTTATTAAGTTTTATCTTGATGAGGTTAAAATTTTGAAATTGAAATATAATTATACCCATCATTACATATTTTATTATTTTGTGTTGAAATAATGTAATTAATTTTATTAAGTTCGTCCAAATTAACCAATGAAAACACTCACCTATCCATGTGAACACATGAAAAATATATTTATTGTTTATGGGTTAAATTACATGTGCATATATTAGATAAGAAAAAATACTTTATTTTTAACAAAATTCCTAACACATGAGTTTGTGGAGACATTAAGATATGGGCGCCAATTATATTTACCAAAACTAATTGGTTAGTGACGTGCGATGTGCATCTTCTGACGTCAGCATTTCGCCACCATCAAATTGAAAATTGGGGGGTGGGGGCATGTTCGGAAATGCACCACGTATTCCTTCTCGTATGCTTTCGGCTACGAAAGCGTGAAAAAGTTGAAAAATGACTATTGTGCAGGCGCAGGCGTTTAACGGCATCCACATCCACTGCTCTCCTCTGCTCTGAGTATTGGGCTTTGCCATACACAGCTTGCATTTCCCTTTTACTTTTGTCAAAGCTGCTTTAGACAAAGTCACTGCCACGACGCCGTTCTATTATCCTCGCTCTCCCAACTACGACGTTTAGCCCGGTCCCCCGCCGAGTAAATTACAACAAAACATCAAAGAAAAAAGAGGAAAATGTCGGGAATCGAGTCGTTATCAGATTTCATATTTTTCCCTCCAAATCCAAGCATCCTCTTTTCTTGGAAAACCCAAAATCTTCAGCTTTATTATTATGTTTTCTATTAATTTATATTACAGGTGGGTAGGTTGTTTTTTCTTTGTTGTAAAGCGTGCCTCTTTGGAGTCGAGCATAAAAACAAACAGACCGGGTCAGACCAGACCCAGTTCTTTTGTAGTTCCAAGTCTGTTTTCTTGTTCGCTTGTACTTGCATTTTTGCTGTTCCGCAAATGCTCTCAAGTTAAGACAACCTCAACCGTCGTTGGCTTGACTATTGTTCGTAATCATTAGTTTTTATTTTCTTGACAAATTAAAGAAATTAGATATTTGGGGGATCGTTTTCAACTCTGGCTGGTTGGTTAGGGGGGTGAATTAATGATGCTGATGTTGTGGGCTTCAAGATTTTGAAGTTGACTTTTAATGTGATTACTTATCCAAGTTCTTTGTGACGACTGGTTCTTGGTTTTTTGTAAACGTAAGCTACATCATTAAAAATTTGTAGAAATTTATGATAATGATTGTTATTTGGTGAAGTTTTGGGGCTGAAGTAAAGGAGAAAAATACATCTATAAGAAAAAAAAAATGGCAGAAGGTTCAAAGGTACGGTTGGTTCGTTGCCCCAAGTGTGAAAATCTTCTTCCAGAGCTCCCTAATTTCTCTCTCTACCAGTGCGGAGGCTGCGGTGCGGTTCTCAAAGGTACATTTCATATCCTGTCTCTTTTGTTTGTGTATCTATACGGGCATTTCTGTGTGAATTAAGAATTTGTCTGTGCTTCGTATTAGTTGAGCTACCGGTTGAATACTTTGTTCTAGACCTATAGATCAAATGGTTGTTCGTATGGTTGTGAAAATCATTGAATTGCAGTTGTTATTCGCCTAAAAAATGGATAGATGCCTCTTCTTAGGAGCTTTTTAGCTGATCCGATAGGAATCTTGATACTTGTTTGTTTAATTATTCCCTTTAGTGCAATATTTGAATGCCAGGAGTATACGGATTGTTTATTTTGCCTTTTTGTTTGATGGGTTGAGTACTAGAATTATGAATTATTGATTTTTGTGTTTGTTTCTGTTGGTTTTTTGAAAGTTAGGGGGTAACCGAGTATAGTCCTATATATGTGTTTTCAGATTATTCTTCAGAAATGATTGCAGATTTTATGTCCAGAAACTGTTCACATGGCTCATATGTCATAGTCATGTGAGGCAAAAGGATATTTTTCTCTGCAAGCAGAACTTGTATTCTGATTATTAAGTTTGGTTATTTTGATTATATAATACAGCTAAAAAGAAGGGGATTATGGACGATGGAGTGTCGGAGACATCGAATGCTGCAAAGGGTGGAGTAATTTCTGAGGAAGATGGTATTGTTGGAGTTTCCAAGGTTGAAATGGACGGTGCTGATGGAATTGAGGACGGTGGAGTAGAGGGAATCAAGAATGAAGGATTGTTTACTTCTAATGGTAGTTCCACATCACCTCCTGAAAATAGGGAGGCATCGGATGATGCTGATACAAGTAGGAGAGGCAAAGAAAGGATCAGAAGTCGAGATGATTCTGATGATGAATTCAGGTCATATCCCCGTAACAGAAATCAGGATAAAAACCGTGACTTTAGTATAGGTGGGCCTGAATATGGTAGTTTCTATGGTGAAAATGTCAAAGGCACTAAACCTCCTACAGATTCATCAAGATCGAGGCCTTTTGCAGAGCAGTGGGGTGCGAAAAGTAACGGGCCATCAAGAGATGCTTCTGCACAAGTGAGGATTGATGATTATCTTTATTATGATGAGGGGCAATCAACTTATGGCATGAACCCTTATTATGAACAAGGTGAGAGGACTAGATATCAAGGTCACAATTTGGATGGACTCAACAGATTTGAACATTTAGAAAATGGTCGGGCTGAGCTCCTAAGGAAACTTGATGAATTAAAAGATCAAATTACTCGGTCTTGTGATATGACTGACAAACCCAAAGAAAAGATCAGCATCAACCAAAGGATGGTACCTCCTACTTCATCTGACCCTTTTGGTGGATCCCATGCTGCTTACGGTCAAGAAGGATTGACTAGTTTACAGGGTGTAAGCAGGCAACCAATTACTCCTGATGATATGGTGCCCCCATATCTCAGCCATCCTTCCGGATTTATTCCTTGCTCTGATAGGTATAGTTCAAGAGTCTTGGAGTCGTATCCTCAAAGAGGATATCCACATGATTACCCGCATTATCCTAATACCTATAAACCAGAAATTCTTCGGGGGCATCCTCGTGGGCCCCAATCTCAATATATCCAACAGCCCTGTCACGATCATTTTCCTGGTTACTATAGTGACGTCAATCATGAGAATTTCATGTTACACAGGCATGAAAACTTCTTTCATCAGCCCGCATGCTCTTGTGTGCATTGCTGTGATAAGAATTGGCATATGCCTCCTAGGGTGGATCCCCCTGGTTTGCATAATCGAAGGGCTCAAAATGAACCTTCGAATCCCAATTTTCATCATCATGCAAACCGTGGTCCGCATAGATCACAGGTTAATGGTTCTGGAGGCTTGAATTTGCCTACCTTGCAGTCTAGACAGTCCCTAACTCTGAATTCAAGCGACATGGACTCAGAGAATGATGGTTTCAACTACCATCGTCCTCGAAAGTTGGTGGTAGCTCAAAGGAGTGGACGCGTGTGTTATCCGGTTGGAGGTGGGGCCCCTTTCATAACATGTGGTAATTGCTTTGAGTTACTGAAACTTCCAACGAAACACATTTCAATGGAAAAGGACCAACAGAAGATGAAATGCGGCGCCTGTACTTCAATTATCTTGTTTGAAATTGGGAGCAAGGGGCTTGTTGCTTCTGTGCCTGCTGATGTTGACCAATTGCCTACTGAGATTGATGAAGTTTCTGGTGGAACTGTGGATGAAAATTTAAGATATTGGAACGATGGTTCCTGTACTGCCAACTTGAACACATGCTCTAATGATTATGATGATTTTGACCACAAGTTTTCTCGGAGACACAAGAAGTCAGATTCTAGTATGCCTGAGAAGCAATTGGATCCTCTTTCTTCTAGTTCAAGCCTGTCGGAGGATGTGCAGAGCCCAGAAAATATAGTATCTAGAAAACATGATTCCCCAAATCTGGAGCTGCCTGTAGAGAAAGACAATTCTGTCCCTGATCTTGATATGTCTCCACATGAGTTCACTGATCATTCTCCAGGAAATGTTGTGGTAAGCCGATTTGACAAATGGAACAAAAGTAAAAGACCTGAGCAGGAGAGGGTTTCTCTTGACAGGACAATATCTATGCAGAATTCTGTAAGAGATGGAGAAGTGGTAACTGAGACAGATGTGTCCTTAAATGCATTTTCGAATAGCAATATATCTCAGGATTCTGCTGAAGTAAGCAGGGAAGATCCTCCGAAGGCTAACAAAGGAGGCGAGTCTTTCTTTGCAGGGCTTATCAAAAAGAGTTTCAGAGACTTCAAAAAGTCTAACCAAGGTGTAGAAGTTGGTGGATCACAAGTTTTCATAAATGGGCATTTAATACCAGATCGTTTAGTTAAGAAGGCTGAAAAGCAAGCTGGGCCAATTCAACCTGGAGAATACTGGTAAGTTCTTTATGCTTTATCTTTGTTTGCATATATGAACAAAATAGCATGGGTGTTTTATCAGTTTTATAGTGACAATGTGTTCCCTAACATGACTTGTATGTCCGCGCAATCCCGCCATAAGTTGCAAGTCTATTCTAGCTTAATGTCGTAGTATAAAATGGAGAATATAGAAATTGTGCCCTACATTACTCACTATATCTAGGTCCAAGTGCCCAAAATGGAAATTTTCAAATTTTGACTATTAGATAATTAGTGGATATAAAAATGACTAGACATATAAAGTCAAGTTGAAGCATTTTCTTGAAAAATCAGTGAACGGTTGGAAAGTTCTTTATGGAAGACTACTTGTTACTCTATTTGTTATTGTAGTTATAAATAATGTCTTGAAATTTATGAGGTTTCATGAAGTTTGTGTCCATTTATGAAGGGTCGAACATGAATATTATGGTAATTAAGCCTGAGGTGATATATTTTGGTCAATACACCCAATTTTCCATTCTCTTGCACATTCCCACTAAAATAATGCATTCTTCAATTTCTGATACATTTTTTGGTACTTTCCTTCTACAGTATTTTCAAAAAGAACTTTTATAACTTTGTTTTCTTATCCAGAAAGCTAATGGATATTTTTCAAATGTTCTAAACGAACCAGGTACGATAAGCAAGCTGGATTTTGGGGTGTAATGGGCCATCCTTGCCTGGGCATTGTTATGGTGAGTTTTGAATGCTGAAGCATCATTTCATTTTTTCTTGAATAGTCTTCAATTAATTTGTATTACCAATAACATTCTAGAAGATACAGTTGACATACTCATCCATGTACAAGTCCATTCTTGATGTCATTGAAATTTTGCAGCCAAATATAGAAGAATTCAATTATCCCTTGCCGAAGAACTGCGGTGCTGGAAATACGGGAGTTTTCGTCAATGGTCGTGAACTTCACCAAAAAGATTTAGATTTGCTTGCTAGCAGGGGTCTCCCAATCACAAGAAACAGATCCTATGTCATTGAGATAACTGGAAAAGTGGTTGATGAGCAAACCGGGGAAGAGCTAGATGGTCTAGGCAAACTTGCACCTACGTAAGTTCTTGCCATATTATATTGAGATATTACTGTTTCAGTTACCGTCGTTATTCTATTCTTCCATGCAAGGCCAACTTTAATATCACTTACTCCATGTGAAGTGATTAACATCAATCATTTTTTGCTGTCTACATTTAACACTATTAAAGGGAGAAACATATTATCCTTGAAAATCGTTGAATTTGCCCTCATGTGTAACCTTGATCATGACTTTCACATAATATTTTTTCACCGTTTAGGTTTTTAATTGAGTTGAAGTATATTATATGCAATAGGAATTCTTGTATTCCCCACTCATGTTCAACACCTAGTGTTGGGTGTGGGGTTGGGGACGAACAATACTGTGGGAAGTATACAAAGGTCTTTTATTGTTAAAAGTAACATAGATTTTAGCTAATATTTTTCGCTATTTAATGAAAATGGTTGATTTAGTTCAAAAGAATGTCTTTCTCATGTCTTTTTTTCCTGTTCAACTAATTTAGTAATAGCCGGACTTCCAGTCCTAATGATTTTCAATATCTGAACAGGGTTGAGAGGGCCAAGCATGGATTCGGTATGAAAGTACCAAGATTTATTGCTCAGTCGAGTTAGTATTCCGCATTGTTAAGGTTCTTACACGATCGGCTGGACCGGGTCTGGTTTATATCTGTTCATTCTTGTTTAGATAGAGTAGACCGTAGATTATTGTTCTTTAACTTGATATACCTTATTTTTATTAATTTAATGATAACAGGAAAGATGCTCTGGCTACTGCTTTGCCAGAATTTTGCTTTTATTGGTCTGGAGCAGAATGTAAAGAAGTTTCTTCATTTCTATATTGTTGTTGGCCAAACAGTGGTGGTTCGATTCATATTTGATGCTTTATTATTATTATTATTTTTTAACGGTGTAGATTGATTCGTTATAAGATTCATTCAGGTGATTTACCATTAGAAACTTTCTTGTTACTTAATTTGTGAAATTATTTGATTTGGAAAGAGCTTTGTGACAATATTCCTAATATTGGGGTTGGGCGAATCACTCCAATACAGTGAAGAAGCCAAGATTTTTAGTTAAGGGTCTAACTATAGAATTAAACTAAAATAATATACATTAATTTTTAAATTGAAGGTACAAATTAACACAATTTTATAAATTTAATATAATCAAATATGTATAATATATATATATATATTTATTATAATAATATAATTGTTTCTATATTTGTTGTTATCATTTTCTGCGTCCATTTTTCTTTCAACAAATGGAAAGACGAATTTTTAGGAAATGTTGTTATATTGCTAACCAATAAACATTTACTTTAATTTTTTATATTTATATTTGTTAATATTGGCAATGTTACTAATTTAAAAAAATAATAAAAAAATTATATATTTTCATAATTACTTGATTTTAATAAATTAATTATGAATTTGTGGTAGATTCGAAGCTATATATAATAATACAAAATGTTTACATTGATATACGAGATTTTATTCAATTTTTTTGATTTCAAAATAAAATATTATATATTTGGTAATTTGATGATTGTATTTTATGTATAAAATTAATTAATGCTCACATATAATTTTATATATAATATTTATATCGTGATTATAATATCATGCTACGTATATAAATTATTGAACATAATTAATATATATTTGAAATATTAGTTTTATGTATTTTTAACATTTAATAATATTATACTGTAATAATATGTTTACACGGAATAACATAGTGGTATAAGTTAAAATAAACATTGTTAGTCATGTCTTTTAGACAAAACAAAATATCATTACCCCATAATTTAGATATAACAATCAATAGTCAAAGTAAAATTTAATTTGTATTTCTTATTAAATACTAAATAATTTTAATTTTTCTATAAAAAGTAAAATTTAAGTAATTTTTATGAAATTGCAATAAATTATCGCTCACAATCAAAATGACAATTCAATATATTTTGCCACTTTAATGACCTAACCTACAAGAAACAACTTGACATTTAAAATTTATAACTTGGGAAAAAATGTAGGTAAAATTATTCCATTCTACTCATTATATATATATATATATATATATGATTTTATAAATAATATTATACCCTTATTATAATAATGCTAAATATATAAATTATTGAATATAATTATATATGTTTTTTAAAAATATTAATATTATGCATTTTAAAAATTCAATAATATTGTACTATAATAATATATTCATGCATTACATATGGGAGAACTAGTTTGGTTCAAAATTTTAGTTTACAGTGGAATTTTCGTTGATGTAGTTTTGTTTCTTATAATTTTTATTTGATTTTAGTTAATTATCAGCTTTCTTGGTAAAATAAGTTTGTAATGTTAGCAATGAATATAGTGAAGCATGTCATACATTTTGTTATAAGTTTATATAAATTTATGGAATAAAATGAAAAATATCACTTCTATTATTCATTTCAATACAGCATTTATGATTATTTAGTCTTCAATTCATCAAAATTTTTAGAGATATAGTTTATGGTGGCTAAGGAGAGAAGGGAGTTGGTTGATGATGAGAGGAAAGAAGAAATGAGAGGGAATAATTATTAATTTATTTTTTAGTACTACTATAGGATAATGTAATCTTTCAATAATAATCTATCTTATCTATAATTATATAAAAACAAGATAATTTGGCTAAATTACACTTTTGCCATTTTTCCGCCAAAACTGTTTACTAATTTTTTATTCAGGTACACTATTAAGAACATCGTATGTGCTTGCAGGTGGCATGACAACAATTTTGGTAGTTTGTTCAGCTATCAATAAAAAATTAATACATTTATTATTTCATTTGTAGTATATTTTTAAGTATTTCCTGTAAAACTTAAATTAATAATAATTTTTTGTTTTTCGTTTTTAGTAATATTTTCTAATCCTCTTACATTTTGATTTTTTTATTAAATTCTAATTTTTTAAAACTAATTTAACCACAAAATTTTATGCGCACATGTACTTCTTTTCTGGAATTTAAGTTAAATACATTCTTCAGAATATATATAAATAAGAAAAATATTTGTCCATGAAATCCATCTACTTCAATGTTCATGAGTATATATGTAATAATTATAAAAACTATTTGGATGTGAATTTGATCAGACCAAACTCTGCAGAAAAGCATTGAAAACTTTATTGGTTGAATGACATCTCTTATTTATTGCAAATTGTCCTCATCCGTGAAGACTTGCTGCCATATATTGCTATTCATAATAATACCGACAAAGAAAAAAATTATAATTCATATAATAATACTTTTTATATTATTATATTTATATATAAATTCATAATATTCACCAATATGTTCGAAACTTAAATATAATATTCAATAATTTCGGACGTCAGATTTTTCATTTATGACATAATTTTTTATTTAAATTGTAATTTTATGCATAAGGATAATGGCATTATAAATACGTAATAAAGTTCATTTCAAACCGAATTTATCAAGTAAAAAATTAAATTGTCCTAAAAAAGTTAATTAACATAAATGTTGGAAACTAAAGTGAACAAATATATATATATATATTACATATATTTTTTTTTAATCTTCACATGAATTATAGGAAGAAACGTGGGTCAACATAATTGGAGTCAATCTATTTGCTTTAGTCCAACAATACTGAAATAAGCGTGCTTCAAGTAACACGCTTTTGTTACCTTTCCCCAAACAACCGATATTAATCAGCAACCTTAGTTCGGACTTGTTCAGTCCATCTGGTGCTGCTGTCATCAATGAATGAAGGTGCGCGCGAAATCCTGCTCATCCTCAACAATGAAGATAATTCAGCAAACCCTATGTCTATTTCCATATCGGTCAATCGTACCTGCTAGAAAACCAACATCCACCTCGACATCCATGAGGTTGTCTGTTTCTTATTATATATTGTGGAATGTTGAATTAGATAATGCTTACTACCCGAGTTGTTGTGTTTTTTTAATTATCCGATACCAAATACCCGATTATCTAATTACCCGCTGCCGACATGGGTTTTAACAACATCGACCTCGTTTGAAATGGGTTGTTGTCTCCCACATTTTATTTTTTACTTCTTTATTTATTCTTTTGTTTATATTGGATACATTGGAAGTGGGTGTGTATTTAGTTATATTATGCTGGGTCTAAAATGTAAATTTTTTCTGTAGGATAGACATTGGAAATGTAATGTTAGAAAATGAGATGACCGAGGAGGAGCTGTTGCTTGTTACATGGCATAATGAATGCATGTATTTTCTTTTTAACATGGTTTGCATATTCTTCGATCACAATCGACATATTCCTCTGTCACGGTTTACACCACATATTCAAGCACAATATAGTCTACTTAGTGGGCTCCTTAGGCAACTAAGATACCATCATCACGTCATTGGTTGTTTGGATGAAGAGTGTTTAGATCACTTGAAAATGAGTAGAGCAACATTCTCTTCATTGTGTCACATGCTTGAGACGTTTGTGGGGTTAAAACCCACTCGACATACCAGCGCCCCTAAGCAATTGGCCATATTTCTATCCACAATCGCGCATATACAAAGAACCAAATTATGAAGTCAAATTATAAACGCTCGGGTAGAACTGTCAGCAAACACTTCCATCAGGTATTGAACTCAATTATTCGGTTGCATCCTATGCTATTTTTTAAAGCAAAGACGATTGACAAAACCTGCGTGAATGATAGGTAGAGCTCTTTTTTAAGGTATTTTTTTATTTAATTAACATAAATTTTCATTGGCTTGGAATTTAAATGATCTATGACCCATCCAAACACATTTCTCGCTATGCAGGGAGGTTTGGGTGCACTGGATGGAACATTTATCGATGCCACTATTATGAAAGCATATGAAGCCGTTACCGAAATAGGAAAGGTCATGTTTCCATTAATGTGTTGGCAGTGTGCGCCGTCAATATGAATTACATATAAATGTTGAGTTAATGAGAAGGCAGCGCTGCTGACTATCGTGTATTGTAGGACGCTGTCACTAGAAACAACGGTTTAAAAGTACCTCAAGGTAACCAATTTTTCGATAAGTGAACCAAAGTTTTATAGTCGTTCATTATATTGACTCACATTAGTTGCACTATTTATGCTGTTATAGAAAACTACTATTTGTGTGATAATGGATACACCAACAGGTCTGGTTTCTTTACATCGTATTGTAGGATACGCTACCATTTGGATGAATGGGGTGCTGGTACCTCTGCCCCGCAGAACAAAGAAGAATTCTTCAATATGAAGCACGCAAAGCCACAAAAGGTAATTGAGAGATCATTTGGAATTTTGAAAAAACGATGGGCAATAATAAGAAGTGCATCGTACTATCCCATTAGAGTCTAAAACCAAATCATCCTAGCATGTTGCCTCATTTACAATTTTATTAAAAAAACCATGGTTGTTGATCCTTTAGAAGCTAAAGTAGATGAAATTTTTCAGAATCCCAATGTATGTTTGGATGGTTACGTTAACGTAATTGAGAGTAGTCTAGAGTGGACTGCATGGAGAGACAATTTAGCAGCCACTATGTATAACGACTGGGTTCGGTAGAAAATAAAAAAAATGCAGCAAAATTAATGTGACAGTCTTGCCCTAAATGTCTGTTCCACCTATTATTTCTTTGTCATATGCGTTGTTGTATAATAATCGTTGTTTCTTGATTTTACTATGTAATCGAACACTTTATGATATTGTAGTGACATGTGTTTTCGAGTAACAGGCGTGCATTGTATGTGATTTATGCATAAAGTTTGACAGGTTTAGCCTCCCTTATCACAAATTTAAAATGTAGAATAACTTAGTAGTTGTTCTCGTCCTGTGGGCATGTCTTATTACTCATTATTAAGGTATTTAAAATAATTTTTTTATCTCCATATTAGTCTACAGGAATATGGAAGACATCAGTTGCAGTGGGAAAACTAGCAATCCATCATTAAAGAACACTGCTGCCAAGAGACGTGTTTGGACGAGAAGGGAAGAACAAGTTTTGATTTTGGCGTTGAAGGATATCATCTATACGGGGTGGAAGTACGAGAATGGATTTCACACGGGTTACTTAGGTGCACTCGCCCGTGTCATGAAATGTTACTTGCCAAATACCGATTTGAAGGCTGGTCCACATATCGGCAATAAGATACATGTGTGGAAGAAGCATCACGGCAGTCTGCAATCCATGCTTAGCAAGTCCAGATTCGAGCGAGACAATGTTAACAGCATGTTTGTAGTGGACAATGACAAACTGTGGAATGAATATGTAGCAGTAAGAACTGATTCTTCATTATGTTTTTTTATCATTTTGGTAGTATATGCTTCTTTGTTCCATTGTGCCTTAATTTTTGTAATTTCCTATAGATTGATACGCATGTAAAGAGTATGAAGAACAAGTATTACCCTCTGTATAACGAGTTGTGTAAGGTTTTGAAAAAGATCGCGCGATTGGAGAATTTGCAAAGGATCTGACCACCGCCATTGAGGAACAGCTGGAAACTGGTGATGAGAATGACACGCATGAACCGAATGCTTTCATTGATTCAATTTTGGGCAATACCGAAATAACATCGGGCAGTGATGGAGGAGGTTCGGTAGGCCTGAGGAAGAAAACCAAGTTGAGGAAACATCATGCTCAGGACAGAACGGGTGAGCAGATGGTTAATTTGATGGGCAAGTTTTTGTGAACAAACGAATGACAACCTGCAGACTATCAGAAAACAAATTGGATATGAGGTAACAATGTCTGAGAAACGAGGGAAGTTATTTGAAATGTTGGGCAACTTGGGTGTCTTGACTGTTGATCAGCAGTTAATGGTTGCAAAGGCATTAATCAATAATAAACAAGAACTCAAGTTATTTTTCAGTCTCCCAAAAGATACACAAGGTCGTATGGTGATGTTGATGGCTGCTGGAAGAATGTAAAATGTACATCAATTAGACATGACTTTGTTGTGTGAACTTGTGTGTTTCGTTTGTTGTGTGTTGTTGGACTAATGTATTAGTGTTGTGTGTAAAGCATTGGGCATATAATGTCGGGATGCCACTGCTATTTAGCTATAATATTAGGCATGGTGTAAGAATTAGCACTTCAACAAGAAGCCTATGTGTATGTAATTCTAGTGTTGACTGATTATTCAATATATTAGTGTTTAAATGTTGCTGAGCTGTTAAATAAGCCATAAAACTAAGGAACAAATTAATACATTTTTGCATGGTTACATAACATAAAAAATATATAAATACAACAGCACATTCATATTTAAATTTAATGGTAACACCATTGGTACGGATACAAGAAATATACAACAAATGTAAATTACAATATCAACTTTATGTCTACATCAGTCTTGAAACATTAGTCTTCAAACAATAATTTTAGATCGTGGAGCCTTTTCTCCCCTTTCAAATTTGATCAATTACAGCAGGAGGTTTCTCCTGCATGAGGAAAAAAAATTAAAGAAGTTAAAGTTGACATATGATTGTAGTAAATGAATTAATCAACTATACTAATGTTGTTCACAATCAGATAATACGGTACTTGAAATATAGTTGCGCTGGTTGTACCTTTTTAATACGCTCCCACACCATGGGTTCGATTAAAAAGTGATCGCTAGAGGGATTGTACATGACGCCACTAAGATTATCCAACCAACCATAAAGAATAAACGATGTTTTAAAAGCTGTAACTTCAATCGAGCCAATACGAGGTCGAATTTCGTCTGTAATTCTGTGTTGAGTCGATTAATGGCTGCCAATAAAACTACGGAGTTACCTTCGTTGATACCGAAACCTCCATGAATCTTTTGCATCTAGCAAGAGATCAAGAAATTTTTTATCCACCTGATCCGTCCATGCCGCTGTCATTGAATGATGAAGTCGGCTTGTAGAAGAAGATGCATTCATTTTGTAGAACTCATGTATGAATAGATTGTAAGATTGTAGTAAATATATAGGAACTTAGTTGTTGAAAAAGATGTATATAGAATTATAGCCCTGCTAAATGAACTACCTTATTGCTGACACACAAGCTAAGCAAAATACGTGACTTATATTTGGCAGCTTCCTTCACGTGAATGAAAAGGGAGGCTTGGTTGAATATGGGATGCAGAATGATATGCAGATACTTGTGATGGGGCAGGAGATATTGGTTATACACCTGCTAGGCGGTGTGACTAAGTAAAAATAGGGGAAATAATATTATAAATAAAACTGACGATTCGTTGGAACCAGGTAATTATCATCCATAACATAATTCACACTTATATAAATTATTCTATAAGATGCCTAGCAAAAAAATTAATATTTATAAATTTTCTTCACAACAGGCACATACACAGTACACCGGTAATAGCAATTTCCGTATGAACAAGTGGTTAACAAATTACAACTCATTAAAAACTTGTAGGTTTTAACTGACCTCCATAGCATAGACAACCTCCCCTAACTTCTACGAAAATGAAAAGTATACAAAATAGTATTCCGACGAATGAGATTCGATGATGACGTCGTAAACTACGATCACACTCATTCAAATTAAGAATAACATGCTGAAGCTGAACTATTTTCTTTTGCAACTCTAGCTCCCTACACTTTAGTTTGTCTATTATTTCGATTAGAACAATTTTCTGACACTGTAGCACATCGATTGCAACATATTGGTCTTGTATCTTCTCATGCATGTGTTTAATTGACATACCAACACTAGTATTACGTAGTGAGTGCTTGTAATATTCTATACATTCTCTATACTTGCAGACTTCATCGGCAGGGTGGTACAACTATCGTGAGTGCATGTAATATTCTTGGTCAAAAACTTTGTATATGAAATGCAGGTATAATTGTATATAGTAAAAAATATGTTAAGGAATTAACATATGTTAAGAACATGAATTTAAAAAGTAACTTTGAAACAAGAGTACACGATTGTATGCCACAAAAATATCAAATCATAATTCGGAAATCACATGCATCTTAAGGCCAAAAAAATGGAGAACTGAATGAACGTTTACAGCAGTAAACAAGTAGACAAGTATGTAAGCGCCTATATTATGATGCAAAATAAAAATTCAAGTTAGACTGCATTTAACAAGATTCAAAATTTTCAATTAATCCAGTACTTATATGATTTCTGGAAACCTAAATTATAGATTTGATCAGCATCAGACATGTTTCTTTTATAGAAGAACTCAACCCTTAAAAAGTTTGAATAACAGGCAAAAAACTTCAAGGTCACAGAATTACTTGCAGATTAATGAAGTACACATCAATGAAAACAAGCTCATGGAGAGGACACAAAACGCTACATCAAACCAGGCACTTTATCATTAAAATTGAATTAATGCATGCACTACACAAAATGAATTAAGTTCAAGGTATGAACAATTAAATACAACGGAACCATGAGTATTGAAATACGCAGTCGCAGCTATGATAAAACCCCAAATACATGTACACATATTTCCCTAACATTAACAATGCAGTCCGGATGTACGAAACATAATGCACAAGATTTACCATTCGAGGCGGAGCCCTTAGAGGACCTTGTCGACATGTCTTGAACCAATTAATAATTCTACTACAAAGTCCCTAAAAAAGACCCCATTTCACATGGATTAGGGTTTGATTCCACCATCAACAAAAAATAAAAATAAAAAAGAACGCAAAATATATTCAAGAATCGAACCTGTAATTAATCACGCATTAGATGACATCAAATTGTTCGAACAGTGGGCGCTCTAGTTAAAATCCCGACAACATGCATCATCAAAAGAGGGGGAGATGATCGGTCTGATGAGGGTCAGGGCAAATCTATTTTGGTGCTTGGCTAGAAACATCGCGAGAAATGAAAAGAAAACGGCCTTAACTTCAGACGACGTCGTTTGACCAGAATGATGAGGAGATAAAAATAAATTTCAGGGTATAAATGACAAATCAATCCAAATCATCAACATGATACATGTAGGTAAATAAAGGATAGGATAACAAATCCAGGAAATCAAACAATGTAATCAAGGGATAGGAATGGAAAATATTCACAATTATGCACCTCATATACAACCCAATTCTATATATCCTAATCCCCATCTAACATAGTAAACGCAGCCCAAAAGTATTGCAACGGTGTCAAAAATGTAATTTCACATGTGAATAATAAGAATGAAAATTTTAATTTACATTGTTAAATATTTTTATCAGACCAGGATTATAATCAATCATTAAGTCTCAAGCTTTCAAATTTATCCCGAACTTCAATAAGAACCTGCAAATTTGATCGGTCCAAATAAATAAAGGGATATTTTTATATTATTTTGTACCATGTAGGATTATCATGGCAAATAAACATAATACGAGGGAATGTCGCATCATATAAAAAATAAGAGGGGATAAAAATGGAGAGTGGAGGTGGAAGATGGTGTGGGGATGCACCAATAGGTTGGCGTGTGGCACCACACGTGTGGGCCCCGTTACCTCACTATATATATATATATAAACATGGACATTTTCGATCGATTTTGGAATTATTGGCTTTCAGAATTATGGGTGGAACTAAAAATCGAACAGGCATATAGCTAGTTTGATTTGGTTCTAGAATAACCGGTACCACAGTTTCGATCTCGATTTCAACTTTTTTCAATTTTCCAATTTTTGAATTGATTCCTGGCCTTTTTAATATTTATTTATAAAATTTCCCGTTATTTGAATTTGGATATCACTAAAAAGAATTACAACTTACATAAAGTAAGATTGTAAGAGATTGAATTTGAATATAAATAAAAAAATTGGAACTTACAAAAAAAATTACAAGAGATTAAATTTGAATATAACTAAAAAAATTACATTTTACAAAAAATAAATTACTACAATCAAAATTTTACAACTTATATAAAAAATTACAGAAGAATAAAAATACATGAAAAATATACAACAAAAAATTAACTTAAACAAAACATTACTACTTTTAACAAGAGATTACAACTTATTAAAAATAAATTAAAAGATAGAGAAAAATAAAAGATTTGAGTTTAATTTTAAAACAGAAACTATAAATTTTAGTTTATAATTTAGAATTCAATTGCCCTATGTATTCTCATAGTTGAGGAATTAAAGTTCACGTAGTTCGTACCTTCTAATGTACCTTGAGGAGTGGCATGACTTATTGACTCAATCACTCCTGGTGGTCAAATTCTTGTTTCCATCTTCATCGTCATCGTCTTTATCAAAATTTATTTCATCGTCATCATCTTCATCAAAATTTACTTATTGTTTCCTTACCTCAGCATCTGATTGACCAATCATGAAGTAATGCTAGATTTCTAAATTTGCAACCTTTAAAATGGATCTTCGAACATCCAAAATATAACCACCGATGTTAAATGCTTGTTCAACCGAGATGGTGGAAGATGGGCACGCAAATATTTCCTTTGCAATTATTGCTAAAATAGAAAAATATTTTGCTTTTTGAGACCACCATCTCAAAAGCTCATTAGGTGTGTTAAATTTGAGTTCTTAAAATGTAGTAGATAAAATAATTTTATGCTTTTGATAAAGACAATTGCTTCTAGTATTTTTTAATTTACTAATATTATAAACTTATAATATTGATTAAGGTGTTTAAAGTTCGGATATTGAACTTGTTGGGGTTGATGCGAAGCCTAACTACCTCTACTAGTATCTTAATTTCCATAACCGCTTTCACTATCTAACCTATCATCATAATAAATCTTATATTCTTTGAAAAGATTATAAAATAATTATTTTCTTTTACCTACAATTATATGAGGTTAGGAGTGTCATCATCTTTAACCGAAAATAATGCCTCATAATACATTTATAGTAATTCTTCTAAACCATCTTTTCTAATTTAGGATCTAATAGTTTTGAAATTAAAAATATATCGAGAATTTCTTGAAATTTTTTGAACCATTTACTTCTCATGCTTGCAATGCAATTTTTTAAATTCTCACGTGATTAATATGATTATAAAATAAGTGCAATTATAACATAATGATCAATAATTAAAGGAGAAGTGGAATAGTAACAACCGGATAATTCTTCAATTGCATCTTTGAAAACTTTCAAAAGAAAAATTAATTAAACATATGTATCCCATGAACTATTTTAATAAAGCGATACCTAGTTGTTCTTGTGAAAAAGATGTACATAATTCATTTCTAACCTCGTAAGAATCATTCAATGTTTTATATGTTGAATTCCAACAGTTAGACACATCTTTTTGGTGATTTTTTTTTTTGTGCACTCATACCAAATGCTTTACAAAATCTTCTCCATTTTTTTTGCATAGAGTTGCATGCTTAGCTAAATGTCCAATTGCTTCTCTGATAAGGCCTATATGATTTTTGAAATGTTCCATGCCATCTTAAACACACATGCATCTAATATGAAAAAGACTAGCCATAAATGATGGTTGACAAATTTGAACGAGTAATGATAAACAAGCAGTATTAGCACTAACATTGTCAAATGAAATTGAAAAAAAAATTGTAAATAAATTATATTCTTGCAAAATAGTATGAATTAGTATGAATTTTATGAGAAATATTTGTGGTCGTGTGCTCTTGATCAAATTCTCTATGTGCTAGTAATTTTTGCATTGTTCATGAATGCCTACCCAATAACATGTAAATCCTAAATAGTTGTCTCCAATGATCAATCTATGTATCTGCACAAAATGAATTTTTAATTGTAAATAATTAAATATTTTAATTAAGGTTACCTTACATTCACCTGCAAATTTAGTGATAGTTGAACAAAAACTTTAAACAAATCATGTTCACCAACATTAAAACTAAAAGAGATACCACAAACTGTTTTTTTTTTTATAAATATATTTTTGCATTGTCACATCAGAATATTTAAATAAAGATTTACTAGAAGTCGTAACTTGTGATTCACCCATGAATCCTCCACGAGGTATTTGCATTTGGCGTCGATTGTTTCCAACTTTGTCCGGATGGTGACGTTGCCAATGTTTTTTCAATATGTCGTAACCTCCTTTTTCAAAAAATATATATTACAACTCACAATAGTTGCATATTGCTTTACTATTTTGCAAATTCCTTTTGAAGTGAATGACAAAGATATCCGACCTAAGTGCTTCATCCCGTCCACTTTGAGTTTGACTTTGAGTTTTCCGTGTACTTTGACCCTCTTGAGTAGGAAGACGTTCTTCATCGATTGATTTGGTTTGAGGATCATATTGTTGTGCACCTATATTCATAATGATATTAATTATAGAGGCTTGATAGAGATATTGAAAAAAAAATTCCTAATAATATTTAGGAGAGATATTAAATTTATCTCTATAAAATAAAAACAAACTTAGTTGAGCTTCAAAAATCTTCTTGTCAGTCAATTAAAATTTCTATATCTTCATCATCAAGATGAAGATACCTTGGAGCCAAGGGTGTTGATGGTGGTAGTCTGACACTCGTACTCGTCAGTATAGGTGATTTTTTTTTTTGGGCTACAAGATGAAGAAGAAGAACCACTACCCCTCGTTCTCTTCTTTGGATCGAACTTGACATTTTGAATGAAAATTGAAATAATAATTGAAATTGAGAAAGAATTGAAAGAGAGAATATGAGAGAAATAATATATAATAATAATTGAGAGATAATTGAGAGAGATTGAGAGATTGATAGATAATTGAGAGATAATTGAGTGAGATTGAAAGATAGATATATCTATAAGAGAGATATATATATAATTGAGAGAGTGATAGATAATCGAGAGAGATTGAAACTCGAGAGAGAATTGAGAGAGATCATGAGAGATTGAGGGAGATTAGGTTTTGTGCAAAAACTAGGTAGGGGATATTTATAGGAAAAATAAAAAAATTTAAAAAATAAAAATTAGCCCTTGGAACCAATAGTTTCCTATTCGGTTCGAATCGCCGTTTCTAACGACTATTTAATCTCAGCCGTTAAAGATCAACGGCTATTAATCTAAACTATTGATCTTCGACGGCTAGTTTGCTAAAACTGTCTGTTCTACTGGTTCTGAAACCGCCGGTTCGAATTGCCAGTCTCGAACAATCCAAGCTAGTACTGAAATCAAACCTAGCAAAACTCAATTTTAATTTTGGTTCGGTATTGAAATATATATATATATATATAATATTTTAATTTCTTTTGTTGTGCTACCAGTTTTTATTTCTTTTTGTTTTTGCTTTTTTTTAGCCGTTTGAGAGGCACCACTCTATTGTAATTTCGTTGATTTATTTTGTTTTTGTTTTTGAATTTTTAATTGTTTAGATTATTCAATTTAAATTAAAAAAATAAATTAATGATGTCAATTACAATATTATCGTTAACATTTAATTATACAAATTAAGATTATAAATGAAAATAGTAAATTAATAAAGATATAGATGATTAATGAATAATTTAATAGTGAGACGCATGAATAATTGATTTGTGGATAATCCAGGATGTATATGTTTAAATGTATTAGATATTTAACTTTTGATATAGTGGTGATGTAACACGTTAAACATGTACAGAAGTAAGATCCTCTGGTCCAACAACCCTGTCCTATCTCGTCTTACTTCGATAGAAGTTAAACCTAAGTTTAATAACGGCTCATTGAAGCAGAGTTGCAAAGTGCTTTCTCTCTCTGTATCTCTCTCTTTTGTCGTACAAATATTGGATTCAATTGTGGTGAGACAAACTTGGTCAGAAAATAGTGGCGATTCGATGTTTTAGCAAAAAACATCGTATTTTGTCCATCCTGCATGATTCTCATTTTAATTATTTTAGATAATGTGATTGTATCTTATTCAGACCGACTAAAGATGGATGGTCGTAAGTTTTAAGAATCATAGGAGATAGGTCCGTGGATTGGACATTGAGATGGCCAAACCAAAAATAATGAAGCAAATCTTCACCAAGAAAGTAACATCAAATTCAACTTCTCAAGAAATCTCACCTCTCTTTTTTTGTAAAGTTTTTAATTGGGTTCTTACTATTTCAAACGTAAAGTTCCCTTTGCAAATCAACCTGTGGGGAATATATTTGGCCTTGGGGAGGACAGATAGAAAGATTTAATCATGAAAAATAAAAGGAATAGAAGGAATGAAAGAGAAAAGAAACATATTATGAGTTTGGCTTTAAGGATCAGGTGAAAAATTGGATTTTTAATTCTTTGTTCAAACAAGGCAATTTTACTTGTGAGACGTGATTGAGATAGAGTTATTAGAGCAAAAGAGTTTAACTCGTTGTATATTTGGAGATGCCCTCATGCTGAGGGCTTCTCCAACAAAACTCTCCGTCTCTATATTTGACGTTAAAGGTGGAGCACTATTCCAAGGAGGTAACTCTCCTCAATTTTTTGATTTCTTTATAATTTCAGTTTTATTATTTACATATAAATTTTAATTTCATTTTTATCTCATTATTACATAAAATTAATACATTACTTTGTTCAATAAATAATTTAATTAATCATATACCATATTCTAATTTTAAATTTGCTTAATTTTTTAATTTATCATTATCTCACTAATTTTTTATTAAAATTTTATATCTAAAAATTAATAAATAATTGTAAACTCTGAAAATAATTGCTTATACCAATAAAAGTCATTAACACAATAATTTTATATTCAACATGCAATACAACCATATAAATACAATAATTATAAAAGTGCAATAATTATAACATAAATACATCAAGTGCATATTACATAAATATTGGAAAGTGACACTAATATCGAAATAACATTTAAATAATTATTAAAATTATGTATAGTTATTATATCATTTTAAATATTTTATGAATAAATTTTAAGTATCAGGTGTGAAAATAATTATAAAAATAATATATAATTATTATATCATGTTAAAATTAATAGTTCATTATTATTGTGTTTGGTTAACAATTTGTACTAATAAATTAAAAAGTAAATAATTTTAATAATTGAAACGTAAGAATTAAATGTGAATGAAAGGTAACATTGAAGTTTATGGATTGGAGATCAAATTTATAGAAAAAAATGTAAAGAAAAAAAATTATAAATTTAAAATTATGCTTTGGAGATGGCTTAGCTTAACAAGAAAACAAAGGCAACTTCCCAAAAAAAAATGTGGCGAACTTGTAAGGGGTGTTTAACTATAAAAGCATTTAAAAAATTAAATTAAATTAAAATCATTTTTTTTTAAATTTATTTTATATTTTAATCATCCACTGTTACAGTGTCGACTTGAGTGTGAACGTTGTACGGGTGCTCTGTATTTTTACAGTTTAAATAATGGTTAAATTCATTCGCATAATGAGCTAAATATGAAAACGTCAAGCAAGACGACTTCCTTCTCTCCTTAAAAGTCTTCCCTCGACGGCGCGCACACACACACACACACACATATTAGCTGAGACTGAGAGTGACTATCGATGGATGAAGCTGCTCAAGATTATGGGCCGTTTCAAGAAATCAGCCGGGAAGAGGATGCCGGAGCATCTTTTGTTTTACAATCTAAAGGTGATCAAAGTTCTTAACCATCAGTCCTCTAATTTTAGCCTAGTGCGATTTATATGGTTATATTATTGGTTAGGCCCTAAATACTTTTAGGGGTTTGAGTTTGAGATGAAGGAATTGTGATTAGAGGGATTGTTTGATGGATGGATGTGTGTGGCAGGTGAGTGGTGGCACGCCGGGTTCCATCTGACGACGGCGATCGTGGGGCCCACGATACTGACGCTGCCGTACGCGTTACGGGGACTGGGGTGGTTGCCGGGCTTCCTCTGCTTGACGGCGATGGGGGTGGTGACCTTCTACTCCTATTACCTCATGTCCCTGGTGCTGGACCACTGTGAGAAGGCTGGTCGCCGCCACATCCGATTCCGGGAACTCGCCGCCGATGTCTTGGGTTAGTACTCCATCACAATCTTGATACACGTTATTACTTTGTCATGGTTGGGTGTTGTGCCTCCACACGATTTTAGATGAGTAAGTGCTGTCTTGACTTTGCTACGTAATCTGGAAATTCATTTATGCTATATCCGGTTTGAATTGCACCTGGTGAATCTTGGATGATTGTCTAATACGTATGCGTGTATATTTAATGCGACATTAATTGTAGGTTCTAATTTCATTCATTGTGCGTACATTTATGTATGACTTACCTACCGTGCACAGCGGGTGCCTTATATTTTTAATATGACTGTAATTAATGTGGTAAAAATTGCTGCACATATTTCTGGTAATTTGTGTGTAAAGGAGTCTGTGCACCGCAGCTGCTCCAAATCCTTCGTCATACTGGTTACAGAATTGAGAAGGTCATGGTGAGACCTGGTTGATTATCAAGAAATAAATGCTAAATTATTTGTGAAGACGGAACTAGTAATTTGTGCCGCAGATAGTTTGGTGGTGGGATTTTTTTTTTTTTGTGCCTTAAGTTTGGCCAAATTGTAGTTTAGTGATGGTTAAAGGTGAACTCCAGATTGCTTAGATATAGAAAAATCACTGCTCAATAGCTCGTTAGGCAAGTCTGGAAATTTCAACGATTTCATGCTGTATGGTTTAGCTTGCATTCAACAGAAGGCAAGATTATGGACTGTGCCTAATTCGGTACTCTTCCAAAAGAGCATCATTTGCTGTTCAAAGAAGATGGCACATATTCTGTACTGCACCACTTCAAGTACTCTAGTCAAGCTCCCTTTTAAATATAAAATGTCCTCTTGGATCTATCATTTGAACTGTCAAAAGAAAAACTAGATTTTTCCGTGTGCGGAACTTCATTGGCAGACTTCCTTTATTTACTAAAGATTTATATTATACTAATCTGATTAGCATGTTCATACATGCTATTTAATTAAGGTTCAGTTCCTTTATGTAAAAAAGAAAAAAGATAGTTTATAGAGCATACTTGTAGCACTTTGAGACTTTATTATAGTTGAAATATTCCATGTTACTAGCTGAAATTATGAGCATCACTTTTGTGAATCATGAGATCAGCTGGCCATGACCTAATATATTCCAACTCATGAAAAAGAATAGTTCTTTTTTTTTTTTTTTTTTTTTTTTGAGAATAAGAATATCTATATTCAATTGTGCCTTTATTTCCGACAGGATCCGGGTGGATGTTCTATTTTGTGATATTAATTCAGACTGCGATAAATACGGGCATCAGCATAGGAGCCATTCTGCTTGCAGGGGAGTGCCTCCAGGTGTGGGTACCTAATTGCTTCTTCAGTCTGCATGATAACTATATTATTAACATAAAACATGTAAAATGATTTCAATATCACAGAACATTCCTCAATCTACTGAAACTGCCAATGCAGTTGTCTAATGAAATGTCAACGGAAAGAAAGTAAAAAGATGGGTGATCTTGTTAGTTTATCTTGTTAGTTTATCTTGCTATTTTAAGGATGATTCTTTGAACTTTTGCTACGTATTTCATTTTCATTTTTGCACGTTTTTTTTTTCTTTCTAAACGCTGTTTCTTCTCGGGTGCTAGATCATGTACTCAAACCTATCTCCGGATGGATCGCTGAAATTGTATCACTTCATAGCAATGGTGACAGCAGTTATGATTCTTCTGTCTCAATTCCCAACTTTCCACTCTCTTAGGCATATCAACTTGGCCTCACTTTTTCTGTGCTTCGGCTACACTTTTCTTGTGGTAGGCGCTTGTGTTACTGCAGGTATTCTTCTTTTTTCAATCTCTATCTCTACTTGGTTAAGTTTCTATAAACGGAGAAAGATGTCTTCATAACATTATACAGCTACTTCTGAAAATGCACCTCCAAGGGACTTCTCATTAGACGCTTCAGAATCATCGAGGATATTCAACGCTTTCACTTCCATATCTATTATAGCTGCCATATTTGGGATTGGTATACTACCCGAAATACAGGTGTAACTTCATCTCTCTTTCTGATTAAGGTTGAGCTTTATAATATTGTTTTAGATGTTGCTTTTCTGCCATCATAAAATTTCTTATCCATTTAGGCAAAATAATTTCAGAATATATAAAAGTGCTATACATGAGCATACCTGAAGTTATATATGAGAAGATCGTCATCCAACCATCATTAGGAGAGATGTTACTTGGCTTCATCTCCTACAAAAGAGGTTGAGGGTTCAAATTCAGTCCCTCCCCACCCCCATTATCCTAATTTGTCGTACGTTTGAAGTTAGAGAGAGAGAGAGAGAGAGAGAGAGAGAGAGAGAGAGAGGTCATGAAATTCATCTTATGCGATCTACTGATCATATTATCTCTGTCACTTTCCTTTTCAACTGAACATAGGCAACTCTGGCTCCTCCGGCAACTGGAAAGATGGTGAAAGGCCTAATCATGTGTTACACTGTAATTTTCCTGACCTTCTACTCCGCTGCAGTTTCTGGATATTGGGTTTTCGGGAATAAATCTAATTCCAATATTCTCAAAAGCTTAATGCCAGATGAGGGACCTTCCCTCGCCCCTGTTTGGCTTTTAGGTCTTGCAATCATCTTCGTTCTTTTTCAGCTCTTCGCCATTGGCTTGGTGAGATAATGCTTGATTATTATTTCAGAATAGCTACTCACCGCATTCTGAACTTTTCTACCACAAAATCTTAATTCAGGTCTACTCTCAAGTGGCCTACGAGATAATGGAGAAGAAATCAGCTGATGTCAGACAAGGCATTTTCTCTATACGAAACTTGATCCCTAGGATAATTCTTCGGTCCCTGTATGTGATATTATGTGGGTTCATAGCAGCTATGCTACCCTTCTTCGGAGATATCAGTGCTTTTGTAGGAGCCGTTGGCTTCATCCCTCTTGATTTTGTGCTCCCAATGCTTCTTTACAACAGGACATACAAACCGACAAAATCGTCACTGGCGTATTGGATCAACAATTCTATCATCATTGTCTTCACCATCGTCGGACTAATGGGTGCATTTTCTTCGATGAGGAAGCTGGTTCTTGATGCTAAAGAGTTCAAAATTTTCAGTAGTGATGTTGTTGACTGAGTATGTATCTAGGATGGCTGCAATCGAGCGCCAATGACACGACACACACATTCTGTTTTCGTATGGAAATTTGCGGGTGCTTGAAGAAGAAATCGCACCAGATAGTTACACAAAGACTTTCTGCTGGATTGAATACCTTTCCACTTTGGAAGACTCAGTAGAAGCTGCAATGTTACCTAAGAACAGTCATAACTGAGATTCTGTATTGATCTATTTTAGATTGTATTTTCATTGAGGAATTTGAAAATCAATTTCAAATTAATAGATATTAAGTACTTTGTATGTAAAAATTCACTCATTCCAAATTTGTATTTGAAAATTCACAAATTTTAAATTGGTTGTTTGGATACAAAATGAGTAGAACTTTTTTTTTTTTTTTTTTTCTTGTCACTTAATTAATTTAAAAGCTTGAGATATTATAAACACTAGTTAACTCCGGTGCGTTAATTTCTCTAATTTAAATTTAATTATATAATATTATAAAATTTAAGTATTATATAACATTCAAATATATTTATTTCTCTGTATGTCTCTCTCTCTCTTCTCTACTTTGTAATTAAATTATCAAAATATGTTCAATAGTTTGCCTCATATATATGCGCTATGATACGATAATTTTATTCACCTCGCCCTGCCCTATCCCCACATATACATATATGAATTTTTTATTATTATTATTATTATTATTATTATTATTATTATTATTATTATTATTTATTATTAATATTATTATTATTATTATTATTATTATTAATTTTTAACTTTTAATTTTTAATGATAAGGATGGTAATTTGGCATGTCACCTCAAGTATTTGACTCCAAAAGAGCCAAATATTTGGGTTTTTTTATCATTCATCTACATATATATATATATAATAATAATAATAATAATAATAATAATAATAACAGAATTACCAACTATTTTTAGTAGTCTATAGTCTACTAATTTTTCCGCTCATTTTTTTCTACAAATAGCTATTATTGTTTTAGCAGGTTTTAATTATATATTTTAGGATATAATGAATCTACAATATATTTGAGACTATATGATATCAAATAAGTTCGAAATTAAAATGCTTTGATTGATATTAAATTTATAATATTATTTATCATTATATATATTTATATATATATATAGAGAGAGAGAGAGAGAGGGAGATTTGATACGGGAATTATTTAATGGTCCAAACTCTTATTTTTTGGATTCTGGGCCGCGAGAGTTATTTATTTTGATCTCTATTTTTTTACCCGTACTTGGTATTGGGATGCACCCCGATTTCATTCTTTCACTATCAGTTGAAAGGGTTGAAGTTCTTCTATCTAATTCTTTTTATAGGAAAGATCTTTCTTTCGAGGCTCCAAGATAAAGAGACAATTGTTTTCTTATGAATTTTTTGTTAAGTTAAAAGGAGTGTTCGTGTTTGCAAAAACGACTCCTACTATTTCTTATTGATTCATGTCAAATTTGGCGATCTCAGATGTGTCGATATCAATGGTGACTTATTATTTTGATGAATCATTTCTTCGGACAGAAGAAGATTATGGAAACACTTACTCGAAATCTCACTTATCAGATTCCATTGTGGAAGACACCATTTTTTCTGAAGAATTCGCCATGAGTGGGTCTTTGGAATGGCTTTTTCTTTTTATTTATTATTTATCGTGAATGATGGAATCATTACACATAGTATGCCCCCGGCCCATCAGCGTATTTTTTTGCTCGAACATTGGCTCGGGGCATTTTCTCTACCCCTTCTTACCCTGAAAAAGCAGGGGCACCTTACGTTCTTGAACCGATAACCATTTCTTAAAAGGATTTAATCCTTTACCTCTCAACGAGAAATTCGAGAAAAAAATCCAATTAAGAATTCGACGGGGCCTTTAGGAACAGCCTTTCAAATTATGAATGTTTATTCATTTTATCATTTAATAACTCATAATCGCTGATATGTCTCAAATGATTGATAATATTGTATGGCTTTTATCACATGCAATTTTAAAATATTATAAATTTAATATTATTTTGTATACTCATAGCTTTATTCTTATATATACATAGCCCTATTAATTTTAGTTAAATTATATACAATTACTTTCTTTCATTTTAAAATTACAAATTCAAAGAAATAAAAAGTTTCATTATTTTACTCATTATATATAATATATGATTTTATATAATTTTTATATCCTTATCATAATTATGTTATATATATAAATTATTGAATATAATTATATATTTAAAAAATAATAATATTATGTATTTCTTAAATTTAATAATATTATATTATAATAATATGTTTGCATGGGAGAAGTTACTAGATAATATAAATATTTATCCATTCTTTATCAAGATTATGTGTTATTTTAGTTGATAAAATCTTATTAAAAAGAACGAATATTTGCCAATTTAAATCGCCAAAGAAAAATGGTTGAAATAATCTAAGGACACAAGTCAACACAAATTTATCAATAATTCTTTTACCAAGAATATCTGATGTAAGTACTTGACAAGATATTTTATGTCTTTTATCAATTAACAATAAAATCAGATTTGACAACATCTACTACTAAATTATATTTCTAATTTTAAGAGATTATAATTTGTATGAGTCGAACCAGTGCCCTACTAATTTATTTTCGCACCAAATCATATGATCGCTTAAAATGTTATATAATAGGAAACCAATTATTTAAATATCAAATTGAGATTTATAAAATTCATATACAATATTGTAGAGGTTTGGAGGCAGTGATAAGAATCTTGAATTCGAAAAATTGTGGAACCTATGCTAATATAAAGGGAAAATAAATGAAAAAAAGTTATATAAATGTTATTTTTCTACCCAAACTGTCCTTCTACTATTCGACATTAAAAAATTATAAAGTTGTTGATTTTCAAGGATTCTAAGATGTGAACTATACTGACCATATTTTAAGAATAATTATATTATTATTATTATTATTATTATTATTATTATTATTATTATTATTATTATTATTATTAATTGGCATTGTTAGATTTTTTATTGTACCTATAATTAAAAAAATGATAATTATATTTTTATTTTTTTGATTGGGCGCTTACTGCAAGAACATATTAACTCTAAATTGAACCTATAAAAATATAAAACATAATTAGATATTTAATCTTTCAAATAAGTTATAGAATACCAATCATTATATTTTTCCTTTTTTTTTAAAAAAAAAAAAGAATATTACAAGTCTTTTATTTGCTAATAACCACTCTTTGAATGTATTAGGGAAAATAATTTATGCAAAGCATTAGAAGTGACCTGCTATCCAGATAGAACACACTATCTATTATTGAAAATAGTTTGAAATAAAGATAAAAATAAAATGGATTACAAAACTAGGGACAATCACTACATGTTAATCTTCATTAACTAGAAACTTAGTATCCTATTTAGTCAAGTAGATGGTGACATATTGAGAAGTAACAATAAATTTTTTAACCAAATTTTCCCTCAATAAAGAAGACAGCAACGTAATGTAAGAAATTCAATAGTATTTGTTCGAGTTCGACAACTTGTGTAACATAATGTAAGAAATTCAATAGTCTTTGTTAGAGTTCGACAACATCACAAGTCGAGAAATCAACTATTTGATTTTTTTTTCTTTTGTTTTAATTATATTTTGCAGTTTTATATTAAATTTTAAGGAGTTTAGAGGACTTCTTCACACTAGAAATATGAATAATGATGGACCAAGTTATCAAAGCTTAGATAAATGGGGAAATGACTACTTGATTGACCAATTTCACCAAGAAGTGGCATGAAGTTAGTGGGGCATTACCAATCCATTATGGAGATATGAGAGGAGTGACATATATATATGTTAAGAGTGTTGTCTTAGGCATCCATATATAAATACAACCATATCTCAGATTGAAAGACACGAATTCAGAATATTTAGTGAGCAAGTCTTACTAAGTATATGTTGCTGAGAATGTTAGTATCATCTCTCATAGAAATTTGTAAATATTCCAACATGTATTGTATTGTGTTCAAAGAGAGCTAGAGAGTGATATTTTTGTATCTTTTCTCAATTGTGTTTATTCGTTCTTGTATTTTTTTCAAGATTCTTTTTCTAATTCACTCCATTATAATTGTGAATTTTTTCGCCCTGCCGGTACTCACAATAACACAATTATTGCAGTTGGTGTTTCTTGAACATCAGACATAACATTCTGGTTATAGATTGCAACACACTTTCAATTGGCATCAAGAGCTTACACTTGATAATTAAGTGTGATCTTGGAGTTCTTGGCGTTGCGCAATCGATGCTACGTGTTTCCCTCGCCCTCTGGTCTTATCTGATGACAACTATGATTTCTGAAAGTTATGTATTCGACATCTTATCAAACTTGTTGATCTTCGTGCACGGGTAACAATTACTAGTGAGTGATACCACCAAAGATTGTTGATAGATGGTGACACTATCACTAAGCACCAATCATAATGGCCTGTTGATGAACCTCAAGATAAAATTTCAATGAAAAAATATATAATGGGTTGAGTTGACTTGAGCATGTACCATAATATCAAAATATGCTCAAATGCCAAAGGAGCTTGTAACATTCTTGAACGCCACAGTGAATGAACTGACATCTTTTAAGAAAGAAAGTTGTGAATGATGCAAGATCAATTTGTGCTTTTTAATATGGAGGAGAATGAAACAATTTGTTCATACTACAACAAGATACTAGTAAGCAAAGTACTTCATATACTTCCTGCAAACTATAATCCGAAGGCATTTGTTGTTGAAGAATCAAACAATACAACTAAACATGAGCACGATTTCGATTCTGAACCGTTGGTCAACTGTTCAATTTTACAATTGACCCAGTTCTGATTTGGTTCAATTCTGGGATAAACAGTTCCAGAACCAAAATTGAAACTTACAGAACCATACCCATATCTAAATGTAACCATCTTTAATCCATATATATTAATTAAGATTTTCATAACCTTTAAATGAATCTAGAACCTTGCAAGGATACCGTAGCTTTTAAACTTTCTCATATCTCTTTTAAAGAATTCAAATCAGTAGCTTGCATTTGTTGAGCATGCGTGATTTTTACACAAGCGGGTTTTGAATATAATATTTTTGTTTAGAAAGAATTAATACTTTTTTAGGTAAAAAATATTATATTTATCACTAAAAATATATTATGTTTAAATTATATATATATATATGATAAATGAGAAATTGTGATAAAAATTGTATTTTTAATAGAATTAATTCTTGTGCATCCTATATTTCTTATTTATTTAATCTTTCAACGAGAACTACTTGTTTTTTATTTTTGTGGTTATTTACAGCGAATTATGGACAATTTCGAACAATAACCCACATGAGTGGTGGACCACTCCTTGGCCCCTTCAGCAAGAAAAACATAGCTGCTGCATTAAGGAGGAATTAATAGGTTAAAGATTAAAAGTTTAATTAATTAATAATTAAGTCCATAATTAATTAAGCGTCATAATAGAATTAGGGAAAGGAGAGCTTTTGAGGCAGGCACGAAGGGGATTGGAGGATTCATTTATGCTAGGGAAAAAAGAATCAGCAGCCATCAAAGGAAGGAAATTGGTCATTATTCATCCAAGGGAGAGGCTGCTGCTGGGGACTGAATTGAAGAGAAATCAATTGTTGGAAATCAGTGGGAGAATTGGATCAATTGCCGTTTTTCGATCTAAATATTTTTCCATGTTATTATTAATTAACGATTATAAATTTTGAATTAGTGATGTGTAATTAAATTTATATTCTGATTTAGGAGATGTTTGAATCTTATTTCAATATTATATAATTTAATTTTTATAACATCGTATTGATTTAATATGTAAAAATTTATTATTTTGATTCTTTAACTATATTTATGATATATAAATTGTTAGTTGTGATTGATCAACAAAATTATATATTGAAGTCTCGCACATATAATTGGTTATAGATCTATAAGCAAATGTACCAAGGGCGATATAGGTGCACAACTATTTTTCCAGCTCCTATAAACATTGCTGTTTAATTCATAGCATTTAAGTTTAGGGTATTATATTACCTGAAATTGAACGTCTATTTACGTTTTAATTTTTAATATAATAATTGTCATTTGATTTTCACATCTGAACCTCTTAGCTGTAACTAGGATTGTCAATGAGCCGAGCTGAGCTCGAGTCTGGGCATGCTTGGCATGAGCTCGAGAAGTTGAGTTCGGGTTCAGCTCGAACTCGAAGCTCGTCAAGTTTAAAATGTAAGGCTCGGCTAGAGTCTAAGTAAATTTGGCTCGGCTTATTAATATTTCGAATCGAACACGAATTCGGCCGAGCCTAGTCGAGTCAAGCTTTGACCTAGTTTTGACAAAGTCAAGCTCGAACATCGCTCGTCGACACCCCTAGGTGCAACACTTCAATATCACTGCAAGTCAACGTTAAATAATACTCCTACTACTATAATTTAATCTGTTTTAGTTTGTGATTAATTAATTCTATTTGGCATTAATCATCAATGATTCATGACTACCTAACAAATAACACTAATGGGAGCCATATATAAGTATTATTCACATGACATCGAAAACTAAACAATATATTTTTTTAAGTTTATAAATGTGTTGAAAAAATACATCTCGAAGGTATTTTAACGTGGACGAGGTTTCTTTGGAAAAACTAATGCACAAACAAAGTCCCATTTCCCTCCTATTGGGTGAGTTAAGCATAATAGTTTTTGTGAATCAAAAAATACTTTTAAAACATGCTTTTTGGTCGAAGAGGGGTAGTATTTGATATATACCAACAATTTCCATTCGCATATGGTCAACTATAGTGTCCCCTTAAACTTCAACCAAAATTTCTTGAATTAAAGGTCTCTATTAATATATATCATTCACCAATTAATAAACAATAAAGTCTCATCATATCCACTTAATTTTAAACAACTACAAGTGCGCAACATCACATCCTTATTTCAAAAAAAAAAAAAAAAAAAAAAAAAAAAACATATGTATTGCTATAAGCCTTTTTTTCATCACCGTCTCATTAATGCCAAGTTCATCCAATTGAAAGTTCACGCAGTCTCAGTCACCACAAGCTTGTGGTACATATTAACAATACGTGAAAAGAGGCCATTCTTCTCCACTCCACCACGTTGAAATCTCACCCACCATAAACACCCCCCCCCCAGCCCACACACAAATACTTTCTTGCCTATTAGATCGATACATCTGACTTTTGCAGAAGGGCAGATCAAACATAGAAAAGAAAACACACACACACACACAGAGAAATGGAGAAAACAATCGTCAACAAAGAATCCCCTGATAATTCCAAGCATGCAGTATGGGACTGTGGCAGCTCTCTCTACGACTCGTTCGAGTTGAAGTCATTCGAAAAGCAACTGGACTCGGCCATATCTTCAAGAACCCTATCCATGCCCCACCTGTCCGACCACCGACGCCAGCCGCCGCCTTCGGCGGCACTGACCAAGAAACCCGCGTCGAGGATTTCCCGGTCTCTGAACAGGCTCATCCGATCACTTTTCGGACCCAGAAACAACAACAGTACGGGCAACAATCCAACTTTTGGGGTGCAAGAAGGTTCAAAAGATGGATTTTACGTCGTTCATGAAAGGTCAGCCGCGCTTACTACGATCCCAGAAGCGCCGGAGTTCGATGGGCTGTCGCCGGAAGTTAGATCTTTGGTGAGAAGAACAGCGTCAGATCGATTCAGTGCTCCCACTTCTATTGGTATTTCTTGCGCTTGATTTAATATTATTATTAGAGCTTGATTATTATATTTACACACCTTTGGAGATAGATAGGTAATGTGTACAGTAGTTTGAATCGAGGTATTATATTTTTTAATTTTTAGAACAGTGAATGTAGTTTGTTTTTTTTCTTTTTTTTTTATTAACGAATAATTTTAGTGTAATTAGATGATGGGGTAGGAATATAGAGATTAATTAATTAATTAATTAGGTCTTAGTCAAAGAATTATCGCAAGGGTACAACTATTTGCACAATCAAATTAATTATGTAAATATATTTCTAAAATTATCAGGATAAAATGAGATACAATTACATTAACTAAAATACCCTTATATATATATATTATATTTAAAGATATTTCTATTTGCATCATCAATTCTCTTTCTATACCAGATTTACTTAATATACAACACAAATCAATATAATTTTATCTTAATTTAATACACTACATAAAAGTTCTATGTTGCCTTTCTAAGAAAACCACAAAAGAAAATAGGGAAAAAAATAGACAAGAAGAAGCGATGTTTCGAAAAAAAAGAAGAAGCAATACATGTTCATGTTTTTCATTACCAAATTTAGTGGATTTCAGCAACGGGTCTCTGCGTCAAGTGGTCGAGTGGTCGAGAACCTCGCCCCACAGTCAATCCTATGACCTGTGAACGGGCATCAACTTTTCATGGTTGGCCCAAACTCCTCGCCCAAGTTTTTCAAATATATTCTAGTGATTGAGTTGCAGGAAGATAACACATATAATGCTAGCAGAGGAGCTTGGCAGCAATAAGTGATTGGAAAGGGCATGAAGTTCCATACTCGTCATCGTTGGTTAATTTCTAGTTCTTTCTTATTTAGGCTAAAAGAAATTAAAAAAAACTATTTGAGATTTTGCCGTAAAAAGAAAAAAAAAATATTGAAAGAAAAGGAGATAACTGCCTAAGGCAACATTGTCGGAAATTCCTCCACCGCCATCGGAGTCCACTTCTCCTTCCCACTAGTCGGAATTTATAGTAGGAGAAAAATGGGATAAGAAGGCTACCGTTGGATGCAGGAGAGAAGAGAAAAAAAAAAGTGTTTTAAGGATATTTTTGTCATTTTCTTTATGTCTATTTTTTCTATATTTTCTATATTTTCTATGTGGTGTGTAAAGAGAAAAATATGGTTTTAATAGAATCATCCATATGTAAAATTAACCTAATTTTTTTTCTCATTCTCTCTTCAATTTTTTCTCCTCCCAATATTTCCATCCAATTACTACAGAGATGAACCCAATTCGAAATATGAACCATAAAAGAAAATACCTATTGAGCCGATCAAAAGAATACCAATCACAGTACCTATTATCCAAAGAGGAATCCTTCCAGTAGTATGGGCGATTTACTCCACTTCCATCCAATTTCATCAAGTGGTCATGTTAGCGACATAAACAGTCATGGATAATTATGAGATGAAATCCTTCCGAATGGGCTAAGGGAATGCCTAGAATTATTCTTTATCTTCTTTTATTTTCCTAATTTTCTTCTCCTGCACATGTTTCTTCTATATTTAAAAATTAATGTTATATTTTTATATATAATACATATATTAAATTAAAGATCTGAAAAGATGATTAATTCGATTTATTTTTCATAAAAATGGGTGGTGAGACAAAAAAAAAAAAAAAAATCTAACCTTTTAAAAATTGAAATTAAAAAAAAAAAAAGTATTCAATTGAATTTCAAACTTTCTAAAAATCTCCTCTTGGACGTTTTTAAACAAGTTAATAGCAAATACTGAAGCATCATCTTAATCTCCACTCGGATATTGTTACCTTATTATATACATTGTTTTGTGTGAATGTTTATTTATTATATATAGTATACATTCATATGATTTCTTAGTTTTACTACCTAATTTATTAATACTAAGTTTTCTAGCTTGTGTTGCATAATTTTATGTAAATATAATATATAAATTAGTAATTTATAGTAATATAATTATTAAATTTTTATTCTTATCTTGTGTCGCTATCGTGTGAAGGATTGTCAATCATATATAATAGAGTTAGTTTTTTATGAAACAGTTGTATTTGTAATACGATTTAAGGTATTACTTATATAACTATAAAATATTACTTGTTTAACTATAAAGTATCACTATCTTTTAAGGTAACTAAGTAGTAGTAATACACTTCAAAAAATAGGAATACTTTATAGTTAAATAAGTAATACCTTACATCGTGTCACACGTGCAACCGTTTCACAGGAGTTTTTGCGTATATAATAAGTTAATAATTTTATAAAATGAGTGATATAATTTTTTAAAAATAAAATACATAAATATATAAAATATATCTTTAATAATATTTTATCTGAGATAACTATATCAAACAATTTTATTTTGTATAAAAATATTTTAAGTATCATAATACATCACAATTAACTTGAAAAAATATTGCATGTAAATATTTTATTTATATATGTAATATGGATAAATATAAAATCATGAAAAAAAATTTAATTTAATAAATTTTTTATAAAAATGAATTAAAGACGAAAAATTTATTAAGATTTAAAATTTTTGAATGAAAAAAAAGTAAAAAAAAAAAAATTGAATGGCTGACATACGAGGCCCAGATCAACTGCAGCACGTGCCAACACAGTGTTTTTTTTTTTTTTTTTTGGTTTTTAATAAATTTTCTACTTTTCAAAAATAGCATGAATTTTTGCTGTGAAAACTTTTCCTTGTGGTACTCTTATTATATATACATATATTTATCTTTATATATATAATGAAATATTCCAATACTTTTACACTACTTCTCTGTTAAATTTATATTTTTTTATCTATCATTAATAATTTAATTTTAAGATCTTAAAACTGTGCTTATTTCTATTGAGAAAAGATGTTTGACTCTCTTTCCACTTAGTTTTTTGAAGTAGTGTTTCTGTACTTGCTTGTCCCATTATATATTTTATTGAGTCTGTCATGAATAAGATGCACCATAAATTTGATTTATAATATTATTTATTTAATTATAATATATTATTTATTTATTTAAAAAGTATTATTAATTATTTTTAAATTATAAATTATTAAATTAATAGTACTATTTTTCGATTAAATAAATTATTATGTAGATTGAATTGCAGTGTGCACTCAACGTACATAAATTTATGTATATATTGTTTAGCTTGCATTAAAATTGAACTACATTAAGTGTTTAATATATTTCACATTAGGACCATTTTAAATCAAATCAAATCAAAGTATAATAACTTAATTTTTACCAATAAAAGTACACAGAACCCAACTTTAATGATAATTAAAGACAATGAGTCCATATTTGCAAAAACAATTAAAGATAATTATCTAATTTTGTTGGCTAATACACACAACAAACGTTAAGTTAGGCATTTTTTTTAGTGAACAACTAAACTTTGTGAGAGTCGCACTTTACCATCTCCGACATCCTCTTGGCAAACTGATTTTTCTAGTTTTTTAATTAAATATATTCCATATTTATTTTATTATATTTTAAAGAAAATTATTTCTTAAGTATAAGCATAAAAATTAATCATTCAGTTTCCAGTGGGTAAAACTATAATAATATAACTACGTTAAAGATGGACATATATATTATGAATATTTGAAAAAAATAAATCAGTCTAACTAAGAGGGTTTTAGATTAATTATTACATATTATATTCATATAAATTAACTCTCTTACATTTATGATTTTAGATTGTTTAATTTTACTGGGTTTCATTTATACATTCCCCCCTCCCCCCAATATGGTGAAATGAACTTTGTTTAAGCTCAACTATCATTGGTTTTATTCAAAATAATTTTTTTAATTATTTTAAATTTGTCATTAAAATATTAAATTTAAAATCTACTAATCAAAATTTAAAAATAAGTAAAAATTACAAATTTTTCTAATTATATTTTACTTTAGTAGTACAAATTAAACTTTATTTTTTAAGGGGTTATATACAAAGAGACAATTCAAATTCAAATTTATATAATGTTCTTTTTTCATATATATAAAATTGATGATTATGCTTTTCATTTGATAAACGTTGTTAAATAAAAAAATAAAAGACAAATAGTTCTAGCTTTTATTGTTACAATGTAACTAGTTAACCTCCCGTGCATTGCACGGAGATATTATTTGTGTGAATTTTTTTATTTAATTTAGTTATATATCATTATAAAAAAAAGGCTAATTACCGACGGCATTCTCTATCAGTAAATTCATAATTTCCGTTACTAAAGTCATTACTGACGGATAAATTCCATCAGTGCCAAGGTCGTTAGTAATACGTTGCTGACAAATTTATTCTTCCGTTGCTGATTTACTGACAGCTATTTCAGTCATCAATTAAAAATATTATGTCGTAATAGCTGACCATAATGGTTAGTTTAGTAAAATTAATGACCAATTTTATTTAATTTAGTGATGGAATTTCCTTCAGTAAAACATTGTCGAAAATTTCTCATTATTCAGTTACGAAATTGTGCATTTTAGTGATGAATATTTCCGTCGGTAATTGGTGAACTTGTTTTACCGATAACTTTTTCTGCCGATACTTTAAATATTTTAATTTTTTCTATATTATTATACCATGTTTAAATATGCCTTATCATAGCAAAATGTACAGTATTTATAAAGTTGAAACCAATATTAAAATATAACATGAATTGTTAAAATCTAAATTAAACTTCAAACAATCCACCAAATATTCTAAAATGATCCTACCACATAAATCAAAATTATCTCCAATCACACAATTCAAATGAAGCGAATATAGATATAGAAGATTTGTAAAAATACACGAGGTCGGCATTCTTTTCAGCAGATGCTGCGATCCCAGGAGAATGCTGTGCTTCGTATCACATCCATATCACCAATTTTAATGGATGGACTGCTCTTCCCACTAATCACCACTTTCAAAGGGTTCGCAACACCCTTCACTTTAATCCTCTGCAACTTTCTTCTGAATGCATCATCTTTATAATAAATGCAAATTCATATACACAGTTAATGACAATAATACTTCAATGCAAAAAACGCACTCACGTTCGCCTGACGTCCATCATGGAGGCTTCGCAAACTATTGATTATTCCGCCTTATTCCAATATTCTGCCTACTTCTCTTTATTTATATATATATATATATATATATATATAGATTACTACTTTGTTATGATATTGTATCTTATAGGAAAAGTTTATAATTATATCTCAATATTTTACGATTTTAACAATTCTAGCATAGTATTTCGATAATTGTCAATTAATTCACAATCTACCAAAAAAATCAATTCTATCCTCCAACATTTTTCCATCCACTATAATTTGAATCTATAATAAAAAAACATACAACTAAATCTCAATCTGTCATATAATTACAATTATATCCCGACCATTCATTCAAAATAAATGTTTAACTTGACTAAAAAGTATAAATAAACTATGCAAAAATATTAAATTAAAGAAAATATTATGACTCAATTTGAGAAATATAAAACAAGATAATAAAATACGAAATGAATAAAAAAATTATGACATTAACTTTGAAAATTATTTATATAAGAATAACTAAATATTAAGTCTCAGAATTGGTAACATTAAATAAAATTTATATTTTGCACAAAGAGTAGATATAAATCTGAAAGTTTGATAATATTTTATTCACTATACTAAAAATATAAAAATTAATAACCAAAAGCTTAGAATATTTTAAAATTTTTATTCCATAATTTCTCTATTAATATAAATGATTTAAAAATTTTACTTATCTCGTTTTATATTTTTTCTTATGGAACAATCTTTTGATGTGCATTTTCATTTGATATAATATTTTTTTAGTAGATGACAATAGATTAAATAAATATAAAAAACATAGATAAATAAAGAATGATTAAAGTATCAAAACAAGAGACCACACTGTTTTATGATTGTATAATCAAGGCTCCTAAATATATATATAGATTTGTAGATATGAAAGACGGTTGAAATATGTTAAGATCCAGTTTTAAGATATGTTAAGATTCAGTTGAAATATGTTAAATATATACATACATATATATTATTTATACATACTTAAATCATTATTTATATCAATAATATATATATATATATAGACATGTATAATATTTTTGTGTGTGTATATATATCTGAATATATATTCCTATATATACATATAAGAATAAATAGTAATTTATATATAAGAAATATTTTTACATAAATATATAGTATATTATGTGTGTGTCTGTGAATTTATATATGAATAAAAAATATAAATATATATATATATATATATAATTGAATATATATATATATATTATGAATATATATATACATACTAGAAATATTTATATATAAGTATATAGGAATTATATGTGTGTATATATATGTATGAAATCTAAATACTTTAAATATATATGTGCGTTTTTTGTATTTTTTATATTAATTAATAAATAAATAAATAAAAATATATCTATATATGTATATTATATATCCGGATATATATTAATATATATGTGAATTTACATATTAAAAAATATAAGATATTATTTACACCTATATATATATATCTAAATATTTTACATATATTTATTTATTACATATATATAAATAATATATATTTATATAAAAATTATAATATATATATATGCATTTTAAAATAATAGTTATGTATTATTATAAGAATATATTGTATTTATTATATATATATATATAGCATGGAATAAAAGTGATTTCTCCCAAAATATTAAGGATTGAAGCATTTCGTATTTTTGACGAATGAAATTACTATTTACTAAATCACTCTTCTTTACCAAGCACTCAAAATTAATTCAATTTTCATTCCTTAGTTGTAAAGTCTTTAAACAACCACTTCTAAGATCCAAAAGTTTTAAATTTCTATTTTATTTTACTTCTTTTAATTATGTGTTTGTTTTCGCAGATTATTTAGGACTCATGTCATTATTAAGATTGTAATTACTCCTAATTTATTGTTATTGCTTTCTAACTTTCCCGCTCTACTCTACTCGCGCTCGCGCCTTTATTTATATCACCTTTCCAGAAAACATGAAACCCACCTGCTGTTGAAGATCTAAAGAAACCCTAACAAACTTCTCTTTTCTCATAAACCCAAAGGGGATCACGGAGAAACGAAAAATCAATATCGAGCGGATTGACAACAAAGCAATACGAAACACGACCTTCACTAAACGGCGGCAGGGCTTGGTAAAAAAAATCATCGGCGTTCTTCAAGAAGTACGATTCAGAAGGAGCCATAGTTGCTTTCTCCGCTGCCGGAAATTGCTACGTCTTCGCCTAGCCTCACATTGACAGGGTGTTGGAGCGTCAGGTGAAGTAGGGAACGCCGAGGGAATCAAGGAGGAGGATGTGACTGAGTTGCAGAGGAGGATTGGTAAGGCTTTGGAGAGCCGTAGGTTGGGGGAAGCGGATAAAGAATCCTCGGAGGGTGGGTTTTCTGGCGAGGGTGATATGAATTAAGTAAGTAATTATCCTAAGGTACTTGGATTCTTCTATATATGTAAACCAACGTCAATTCACATTGTGGTTGTGAATCCTGAGATTATTGAAGATACTGATCTTGTGGAATGGATAGATTACGAAGACCTAAGTGGCTGCGATCGGTCCTTCCGGTGTCTAACCCTGAAAAGCTGCTACAAATTACGAATGCTCCCTTTGGTCATCTGGTTGACTGCAACTCTTCAGTTGTAGCCTATGCACAATACAAGTAAGGAAATTGGGCTATAAGAAGAAAAGAGGAAAAAAGAAAGATATCTTCTTATAGATTTGGGCATCTTATTTTAGATTTGGGGAAGAGAGAAAGTGGGTAGGAGGAGAGAGAGAGAGAGAGAGAGAGAGAGAGTTGTCACCGTTGGATGTGAGGAAGAGAAATTAGGGTGATAATTTTTCCTACCTTTCCTTCAAAAGTGGTAGAAAATATCCTTTTTAAATATTTGGTAAAAATAAGCAAATTCAGATATTTCCATTATAATTGACTTTCTTAATTATTATAAAAAGGAGTTTTTAATTTTGATATAGGTTTCCTTTTATAAAAGTAAAAGAAATGTTAATTAAAAATACAAGTAGTCCAAATAATTACAAAAGACTCATATAATCAATATATGGTTTTTATTAAAAATTGTGAAAAAAATATTAATATGATATATCTGACACAAAAGATAGGTTAAATAGAAAAAGGTTATTAGCATTAAAAAAAAAGGTGCTGGATTACAATTGTAGCGCCTCTCACGCGCACACTTGGATTTTCGAGCATGTTCCTATGCTTCATTTTTTATAAATTTATACTAATTTATACTTATATAAAAACAGGACAACTTTATAAATAATAAAATTTCATGACAATTTTCTTTTTTTAAATTTTTTTTAACAATTTTTAGTAAGGAAAAAAAAATTAAAGGTGGCAACTTTGATTGTTTTAGATTTTTTTTGTTTAAGAAAACTTTTTTCTCAAATATTTAAAACACAATTAACATTTTCATTTTCTTATAAGTTTATGAAGTATAATATATTAAATTATTATGTTCTTATGCATTTTAAGTTGACATTCATTGCATATTTTAAAATACAATATTAAATTTGAATAATAACATTATCTTTTGTTGATTATCCAGGTTAGATTTTGTATTCATGTTATACAAAATTATAAATTATAAAAAGAAAGGTGGAATTTCGCATCAATTTTGAGTATGTATAAACATAATAAGATGATTCACAAATTTAAAATAATAAAGTAAAATTTAGAATTATTTTTAAGGAATTGGATATTTTAAAAAATCCAGAAAATATATTTAAAAAACTTTAATTTATTAGGAAAACTGAAATTATTGCAAAAATTCATAAATTATTAGTAAGAGATAAAAAGAATATGTAAATTCAAAAAAATATTTTAGAAAAACATTAATATTTTTAAAATCTGCAAATTATTTATAAACTATAAACATCAATTTAGTAATTTTTTAATTTATTAAAAATATAAAGTTATATAAAATGTCTGATTTTTTTTTAATTATTAAAAAATATTTCATATAATTTTATATGTAATATCAATAAATTTATGGTCAATTATAGTAAATTTATGGTTACTAACAATAATAAATTATACATTTTGTCTATAGAAATGGAAAATTAATAACATGGAAATATGAGAGAGAGAGAGAGAGAGAGAGAGAGAGAGAGAGAGAGAGATTAATAACATGTATTGTGTTTGATGCTTCAACTATCATTGCATGGTTTTCAATCATAATAACCTTAGAATTTTCGATTGAATGAAAAAATATCTAGTTAAAGAACACCAATGAAATCAATTAGCCTTAACTTAAAAACCGAAATCACAAATATACAAATTAACATTTAGTAAAAAGTTACTACTTCGTTAGCATGAAGTTAGAAACAAAATAGAGATCACCTTCTATAAGAAATGATCTTAACTTCTCAATATAATATTTTCTTACAATATTATACTTTATATTTTAAAAAAGATGTTCGAAGTACATGAAATAAATAAAAAATACGTAAAATATTTCATTACACACCTACTTATCAAAAATTATGTTACCAAACACATAAAAGAACACAAAATATGATACTTAGAAAGATTGATGATACAAAAAACAATTACCTCTAAATCTCTAAAAATGGTTTCAAAACTACTAATAACATTATTTTTTTCATACATAGATACAACATAAGGTCGAACAAGACAAAATTTGAGTTACTAAAGAGTCGCCTGGGCTTACATCCCTCACCATACTCAGAACTAGAACAATTTACAATCTAAAAAAGAATTATACAAACATGAAAATAAACATTAACTACATCATTTAATAAATATAATATTATAATAAAAAAACAATATAAATGAAAAATTACATTCGATTGAAATAAGAAATGATAAGAAAACAATATGCGTTACATTAGCATTATAATAATAAAGTTACATTAACATTATGATAATAAGCATTCACTCTCACCAAATTCCAAAAAATAAAAAAATAAAAAAATTCTAGTTTAATAAAAAAATTACTATATTATATTATGCTTTAAAATGAATAACAAAAAATGTTTCCAGGTTCAACGTTTGAAGGAAAATTGGTGACATTTGAAGAAAAACTACAACGGACAAAATCAAAAGAAGAAAATTGTTTCTTCTATTTCATATATTGAACATGGATTTACACAATGAAAATTTGCTACCATATATATAGTATCCTAGCCGATTTAGTGATGTATTACTAGTCAATCATATGCTTACACGTGTTATTTCCTACTAAGAGAATATAAACAAATAATAAAAAAATAACAAACTCTAATCGAAAAATAATAGACTCTAACTAATCGAAAAACAAGAGAAAAATAACAAACTATAACTAGTTGGATTTCCACTTGTACGCTGATACAATCCCACTTGCGAGCTGACTTGCATGTGCTAGTCCTTCTTCCCCTTCTAGATGCTAAGTCTTCATCCCGTCAAGTCTCTTTGATGAAAGTCCATCATTCCCAACTTGAAAAGCGAACCAACAAATGTACAGCCAAAATTGATTGCGAATCAAGTGACAATCAATCTCCAAGTGCTTAGTTTTGAATCAGTTCTGGCTATTTCCAAACCCAAAAAATAACAAGCAGTTCCCAAATATTTGATAGTGAATTGTAAATTCAAACACTTCTTCAAAACATCAATATCATCCTCATTGGCCCCTGTGATAAGAACATCATCCACACATATTAATAATGTTAGAAATTTATTGGGGTCACAATTGTATATAGAAAATGTGTGTTGGGTCATCAAATAAATAAGTCAAATTTATGTGGTCTATTTCGGAATAAGTTTTATGACTTAAGGGCATAATTGTCATGATTTTAATATGTGGATACCAATTAGATAATTTCTGATTTGATGAGGGGCCAAATCAGAAATAGTTAATAAATATTTTTAGCTGGCTTGAGCAGTTGGTAATATAAAAGGTAATGGTCCCCATTTGCATCGTGTAGTATTTTTCAGAATCCTGAATCCCCATCATCAGGAAAATAAGGCTTAAAAGTTCTTGATGCAAATTGGAAGATCATACCTTTCTTTTTACAAACGATTCAATGGACTCCGGTACGCTTCCGCTAATCTATATTATATTGTTTGATTCTCTTGAATTAATTAGGGCTATATACAGATTGAAGTTTTCTCCAACATTTGGTATCAGAGCATCCCTAAATTAGTTCTTGAGAATTTAGGGTATTATTGGTCTTCCATGAAATTACAGTATCTTTATTCATACATGAGTGCATTTAATACACATTTTTTGTTTGTTGAGTTTGTACAGTAAAAACAAAATAATCATGTTGCTTTATCATTTAGTTTATATGAGGATTTCATGTGCAAAAGGAAATTGCCTTGCGCCTGGTTATTTTGTTTGTTGAGTTTGTACAGTAAAACCAAAATAATCATGTTGCTTTATCATTTAGTTTATATGAGGATTTCATGTGCAAAAGGAAATTGCCTTGCGCCTGGTTATTTTGTTTGTTGAGTTTGTACAGTAAAACCAAAATAATCATGTTGCTTTATCATTTAGTTTATATGAGGAATTCATGTGCAAAAAGGAAATTGCCTTGCGCCTGGTTATTGCGATGAAAAAAAAAAAAAAAGAGTAGCAACAATTTATGTTTCTTTTTGTTTTCTATATGGATATATATATATATATATGTTTTAGTGGGTTTTCATTATTATTATTATTTTATTAAATATATAATAATAATACAGTAACAATTTAATTCAAATTTTGGTTTTAGAATTTATTAAGGATATCTAATATTTAGTTAAATTAATTGAAACAAAATATCACCAAAGTGATCTCTTTTGTGTAGATTAATTTAATAAAAATATTAAGATAATTGTGTGTATGTAATTCATGTGTTTATTAACTGACCCAAAGGTAAATTAATATTTGACAGAGTTTCATACATACATATGGTGATAAATGTGTGACAATTATAAGGTTTTTTGTGTGTGAATAATATGTTAGTCCAAAGATTGCATATTATTTGACATAATTTATTGTCAATGTTTGATCACTATAAGAAGAGTACTGCTTACAATTAATATTATTGTCCAAAGACTTGATATTAATGATATGCTTGGTATCTTAAGATGGGATTAACCATTATTTGAATTTATTGTTTAATTTGGTTTCTTATATGAGCATGTTATTTATGTAATTGTACTGTTCTGTTTTCAGCTGTTGCTACTGTATCTGCTAATCTTAATTCAGTGCCGGTCCTTAATGGTAGTAGCTTTAAGGACTGGAAGGAGAACATTTTTATTGTTCTTGGCTGCATGGATCTTAACCTTGCATTAAGGATGGATCGACCTGCTTCTCTTACAGATGCTAGTACCTCCGAGCAAAGGAGGATTTATGAGAAGTGGGATCGTTCAAACCACATGAGTCTTATGATCATCAACCGTGGCAACCTGAGGCTTTTAGGGGTGCGGTGTCCGAGGAGGTCACCGATGCCACAACTTTCCTTGCTGAAATTGAGAAACGCTTTGCAAAAAGCGATAAGGCGGAAACAAGTACTCTTTTAAAGAAACTTATTTCCATGAGGTTTAAGGGCAAGGAAAACATAAGGGAGTACATTATGGAAATGTCTCACCTTGCTTCAAAGTTGAAGGCACTAAAGCTTGAGCTTTCGGATGACTTCCTTGTGCATTTAGTGCTTATCTCTCTTCCTCCACAATTCAGTCAATTCAAGGTCAGTTACAACTGTCAAAGGGAGAAGTGGACTCTTAATGAGCTCATTTCATTTTTTGTTCAAGAGGAAGAAAGATTAAAGCAAGAGAAGACTGAAAGTGCTCATTTGGCAAGCACCTCTAAGGATAAGGGCAAGAAAAGGAAGAATGAGGCTGCTAATTATAAGGGTCCAGCACATAAGAAACAAACTCAAGCCAACAACGATGGTGGTTGTTTCTTTTGCGACATAAAAGGACATGTGAAGAAGGAATGTTCTAAGTACATTGCATGGCGAGCAAAGAAAGGTACATTTCTTACTTTGGTCTGTTCTGAGGTAAATTTAGCTTCAGTACCTAGAAACACTTGGTGGTTAGATTCCGGTGCTACTACTAACATCAGTGTTTCAATGCAGGGTTGCCTGAGTTACCGAAAGCCAAGTGATGCTGAAAGAAGCATTTATGTGGGAGACGGCAAGTCGGTGAATGTGGAAGCAATAGGGCATTTTAGGTTGTTGTTAAGTACTGGTTACTATTTGGACTTAATAGATACTTTTGTTGTACTGTCATTTAGGCGGAATTTAGTTTCTGTTTCTTGTTTGGACAAATTAGGTTATTGTTGTTCATTTGGAAACAACTGCTTTAGTTTATCTATTAATTCAAATACTGTTGGAACTGGTTCTCTTATGGTTTATGACAACTTATATTTGCTTGACACCGTTGCTTCTTATAATGAAACTTTAAATGTGGAATCACGTGGTACTAAGCGTAAAATAGATAATAAAAAATCAAGTTCCTTATGGCACAAACGGTTAGGTCACATCTCTAGAAATAGAGTTGAGCGACTTGTGTCTGATGGAATCTTGGATTCAATTGATTTTTCAGACTTTGATGTTTGCATTGAATGCATCAAAGGCAAACAGACCAAAACAAAGAAATTAGGTGCGAAAAGAGCTATGGACGTCTTAGAATTGATACATACGGACATTTGTGGGCCATTTCCTACACCTTCTTGGAATGGTCAACAATATTTTGTATCATTCATAGATGATTACTCAAGATATGCGTACCTATTTCTACTTCATGAAAAGTCTCAAGTCTTGGACGTGTTCAAATCTTTTAAGGCTGAAGTTGAGAATCAACTTAGCAAAAGAATAAAGCAAGTCAGGTCTGACCGTGGTGGTGAATACTATGGTAGATATGACGGATCAGGTGAACAACGTCCAGGACCTTTTGCCAGATACCTAGAGGAGTGTGGAATTGTCCCACAGTACACTATGCCGGGATCTCCTAGCATGAATGGTGTTTCTGAAAGACGAAACCGTACTCTTAAAGATATGGTTAGGAGTATGATCAGTCATTCAACCTTACCAAAATCACTCTGGGGAGAGGCACTTAAGACAGCAACCTACATTTTGAATAGAGTACCAACTAAAGCAGCTGCAAAAACACCTTATGAGCTTTGGACGGGGCGAAAGCCCAGTCTTAATCACTTTCATATTTGGGGATGTCCAGCTGAAGCTAGGCCTTATAGGCCAAATGAAAAGAAGTTGGAACCCAAAACTGTGAGCAGCTACTTTATTGGATATTCTGAGCGATCTAGGGGTTTCAAGTTTTATGATCCCAAAGAAAAGAATATATTTGAAACGGGAACTGCAAAGTTTTTTGAGGATATTGAGTTTGGGGGGAGAAATACGGTTAAGGACTTTGTTTTTTAGGAGGATTTAGAATCAACCACTCTTCTTGAAGATGAGTTGATTTCTATTCCATTAGTTGCTTTTGACAATGTTCAGGATTCCAATCCTGATATTGATCAAGTTTTAGATCAAGAGCAACCAAACATAGTCAATCAAACCCCAGAGGTACAAACTCAACAACCTCAAGAACAAGTGCCTTTGCGACGATCCACTAGAGAAAGAAGAAATGCTATTAATCCAGATGAATACATAGTGTATCTTCAAGAACATGAGGATGACATTGGAATGATGGAAGATGATCCAATCAACTTTCATCAGGCCATGAAAAGTTCTAACTCTCAAAAGTGGAATGATGCCATGAATGAAGAGAATAAGTCTATGCAAGACAATAAAGTTTGGGAAGTTGTCCCATTACCAGAAGGTGTAAAACCAATTGGTTGTAAATGGATATTTAAAACCAAAAGGGATGAAAATGGTAATGTGGTGAGGTTTAAGGCACGTCTTGTAGCAAAAGGCTATACTCAGAAACAAGGCATTGATTATAAAGAGACTTTCTCTCCTGTTTCATCGAAAGACTCTTTTAGGATAATAATGGCACTTGTTGCTCACTTTGATCTTGAGTTACATCAGATGGATGTAAAAACAGCGTTTCTCAATGGCGACATTGATGAGACAATTTACATGGAGCAACCAGAAAACTTTGTGTGTGGTGACCCAAAGAATATGGTTTGCAAATTAAAAAAATCCATCTATGGACTCAAGCAAGCTTCCCGTCAATGGTACCACAAATTTCATCAAGTGATTCTCTCATTTGGTTTTGAGATAAATGCCGTTGATGATTGTGTGTATCACAAGTTTAGTGGGAGTAAGTGCATATTTCTGGTTCTATATGTCGATGACATATTGCTTGCCACTAATGATATAGGCTTATTGCACGAAACCAAGAGATTTCTATCTAAGCATTTTGAGATGAAAGATCTTGGTGACGCTTCTTTTGTTTTAGGAATTCAGATACATCGAGACTGTTCTCGGGGTATTCTTGGATTATCACAAAAGAGCTATATCGACAAAGTACTCAAAAGGTTTGGCATGCAAGATTGTAGACCAGGTGATACCCCTGTCGTTAAAGGAGACAAATTTTGTCTTGAGAAATGCCCTAAAGGAAGCCTTGAAATTCAAGAAATGCAAAAGATTCCCTATGCTTCAGCTGTTGGGAGTCTAATGTATGCTCAAGTTTGTACGCGTCCGAATATAGCGTACATTGTTGGAGTATTAGGCAGATACTTAAGCAATCCAGGAATTGATCACTGGAAAGCAGCCAAAAAGGTTATGAGATATTTAAAGAGAACAAGAAATTACATGCTCACATATAGGAGGTCAGATCACTTTGAGATCATTGGATATTCTGACTCCGACTTTGCGAGATGCCAAGATAGTAGGAGATCCACTTCGGGCTACATATATCTGTTAGGTGATGGAGCTATATCATGGAGGAGTGCAAAACAAACACTCATAGCTTCATCCACCATGGTAGCAGAATTTGTTGCATTTATAAGGCATTTAACCATGGTATATGGCTGAGAAATTTTGTCACTGGGCTGCGCATTGTGGATGGAATAGAAAGACCACTTAAGTTATATTGTGACAATAAATCAGCTGTATTATTTTCCAACAACAACAGGAGCTCGACGAAGTCAAAACATATTGACATCAAGTTCCTTGTTGTAAAAGAAAGGGTACAGAGTGGACAGATTTGTATAGAACACTTAGGTACAAACTCCATGATTGCAGACCCCCTTACTAAGGGTTTGCCACCCAAGGTCTTTCATGAACACACTGCTCGTATGGGTGTTTTAGAGTATGAGGATATCTAGATTCAGTGGGAGTTTGTCCTTATTATCCTTTGTGTTTTATTTATTTCATGAAACTTGTGTATTTAGATATTTCTCTGATCAGAATTTATGTTATTAAGTTTATTTCACTTTGTACATTAAGCTAAAGTTTTTATCTCTATAAAGTAAAGTAGGACCAATTGAAAATTGACATGAATAGATCACCATGCATGTAATTTTCATACCACATTATCATGATTGATCTATGTCATTTGGCTATGTTGATATATGTGGCCATTGATGGGCTTAGTTGTGATTGATACAACGAAAATCGCTTTGATCCTATGTTGATATAGTTAATGGACGAGATTGCATATGCCTATGGTTATGATGACAAAGTTATGAGCTCAATAAGGTTAACTCATTTATATATATACATATGTGGCCCAATGGGAGATTGTTAGAAATTTATTGGGGTCACAATTGTATATAGAAAATGTGTGTTGGGTCATCAAATAAATAAGTCAAATTTATGTGGTCTATTTCGGAATAAAGTTTCTGACTTAAGGGCATAATTGTCATGATTTTAATATGTGAATACCAATTAGATAATTTCTGATTTGATGAGGGGCCAAATCAGAAATAGTTAATAAATATTTTTAGCTGCCTTGAGCAGTTGGTAATATAACAGGTAATGGTCCCCATTTGCATCGTGTAGTATTTTTCAGAATCCTGAATCCCCATCATCAGGAAAATAAGGCTTAAAAGTTCTTGATGCAAATTGGAAGATCATACTTTTCTTTTTACAAACGATTCAATGGACTCCGGTACGCTTCTGCTAATCTATATTCTATTGTTTGATTCTCTTGAATTAATTAGGGCTATATACAGATTGAAGTTTTATCCAACAAATAAAGCCAAAAAAAAGGAAGGGGTGTTCTTGATATAGAGACAATGATCATGTGCTGATTCAAACAGTAGAGACTTCCTTTAAGCAAACAAACATCACCAGGCTATGCCTTTGAGTATCTTTCTGGAGGTTTCATAAAATCCTCTTCATTAAGATATCCATGTAAAAAGGCTTTATTGATATCAACTTGAAACACTTTTGAATTCTTAATTGTTGCCATGGCAATTATTAATCGACAATAACCATTTTAGCTATTGGGGAAAACTGTCAAATAATCCTTTCCATAAATTTGGTCATAGCCCTTCACTACCAACCTAGCTCTGTACCTCAAGCTATCTTCACTGATCGACTCCATGGAATGTAATTACTTTCGGTCAAAATATTCGAAACCAATACCATGCCTAAACTCCTCCTTTCATCAAATCAGGTTTTGAAGAACATCCTTCTTCTGTAATGGTAATAGTAATTTTCCCATCATGTGTCATTTCATCAGCCACATGAATGCAAGAACTCTATTATATTTAATCATGTCCATTGTAAGAGCATAAAAAATCACTTAAAACGTTTTTTCTTCACTTATTTTTTCTAGATAACAAAAAGTTGAAATGTAAGTAGTAATTTTTCAAGAATTAATGATAAATTTGACTCTCTCAATTAACCAGATTTTTAAAAATAAATTTCACTTTTTCATGTAGTTTCTAAAATTTTATATTGTTTTATATAATTTATAAATCTTTTGAAATGATTTTACTTTCTAAAGTAATTTGTATTTTTGTATATAATTTCCGTGTAAAGTGAGCCCAATTGGTTGACTCGGGAGTGAATTTTGTTCTCGATTTGTACAATATTAATGTTTAATGTCCAATCTTGTGAGCCTGATATAACAAGGTTCGCAATCCCCATTTTATAAGATATAGAAAATTAAAGTCTTGATATTCTTTAGCACATTTAACTTGTTCAATGCCTAATTAATTTCAAGTGTGCAGTGTTGTGTGTTATCATTTGGTTAAAAATAAATTTCCTCCTATTTTTACTCTAATCATTCTTTTGATGTGCATTTTCATTTAATATAATATTCTTTTAATAGATGACAATAGATTAAATAATTATAAAAAAACTTAGATAAATAAATAATGATTAAAAATGAAAACAAGAGCCCACATTTTTTAAGATTGTATCAAGGCTCCTAATTATATATATATATATATATGTATATATGTATATATATGTATATATGTGTATATATATATATATAGATTTGTAGGTGTGACAAAATATGTTGATATCCAGTTCTAAAATATGTTAAGATTCAGTTGAAATATGTTAAGATTCAATTCTAAAATAATTTTTAAATTTCTATTTTATTTGACTTCTTTTAATTTTGTGTTTGTTTTCCTAATCTTTTGCTATCAATTTCTAACTTTCCCGCCCGACCCCATTCGCGCCTTATATATATATATATCACCCTTTCCACAAAACCTGAAAGCCACCTGCTATTGAAGAGAGAAACCCTAACAAACTTCTCTTTTCTCATAAATCCAAAAGGGGAATCATGGTGAGACGAAAAATCAAAATCGAGCGAATTGAGAACAGTGCAAAACGACACACGACCTTCACAAAACGGCGGCAAGGCCTGGAGAAAAAAGCATCGGCGTTCTTCGAGAAGTACAATTCAGAAGGAGCAATAATTGCTTTCTCTGCTGCCGGAAATTGCTACCACTCCGCCCAGCCTGACATTGACAGGGTGTTGGAGCGATTTGACGTCGAATCTTCTTCTGAATTTCCTGGTGAAGTAGGGAACGGTAACGCCGAGGGAATCGAGGAGGAGGATGAGCAGGTGACTGAGTTGCAGAAGAGGATTGGTAAGGCGATGGAGAGCGGTCGGTGGGGGGAAGTGGTTGATGATTTAGGAGCGGATGAAATTGATGAAGTGTATGCGGAGATGGAGAGAATCAAGCATAAGCTGGCGGCGCGTGTGAAGGAGATATCAGCCATAGAGAAGGAATTCCCGGAGGGTGGGGTGAAGGAGATATCAACGACGGGGAAGGAATCCTCGGAGGGTAGGTGTGCTGGCGCCGGTGATACGAATTAAGCAATTAATTCTCCAAGGTTCTTGGATTCTTCTGTGTATGTATATTTATTTTTTATCAGACAGAAAAAATAAAAGAATAAAAATTTCTACGGGTTTAGTCGTTAGTGAAATTTGTTATTTTGATGTAAAAGAGATTATTATTATTTTTATTTTTTTTACATTGAATTCTTTTTTCTTTTAATGCTCCAGTTGTTTTCGGTCAAATATGACGAGTTGGTTTAATCTTTGAAATTTATAACTTATTTGAGTAAAATATTTAATCACACCCATTTTCAATCATAAATTCAATTGTGTAAGCCTTAAACAATTTATATATATATATATATAATAAATACTCTTATGTTAAATAAGAAACTGCAATTGTGTGAGCACAACAACGAAGAAGAAAATATCCCTTTTAAATATTTGGTAAAATTAAGCAAATTCAGAAATTTCCAATATAATTGACTTCCTTAATTATTACGTCTATATACAGATTATAAATAAGAAGTTTTTAATTTCTATATTTTGTTTCCTTTTATAAATGTTAAAGAATTATTAACATAATGAGAAAGAAATATAAGATTTGGAGAAAGGAGCAATGAAAAAGAACATATTTCCAAGTTTTGATAATTTTAAAGAGAAATTCTGGTGTCTTTAATATTTTATTGGAGTTTTCTTTTTTGTTTTAATTTCTTTAATATTTTGTTAGAGATTTTCTCAATTTTGTTTGAGTGTGGAAAATTATCGGTGGTTGGAAGGGAAATTTAAATTATCGGTGGTTGGAAGGAAAATTTATATTATTAATGGTTAAAGTAAATAATTCTTATGCTTGAATAAGTAATAAAACTGAATAACATATTTTTATTCAACTTTATCATTTAAAATAAGAATGATTATTTTGTATTCAATTTCAACTGCAAAATAAATATTAACTAGTATATTATTTATAACTTATTTGATAATTTAATTTTATACCATTAATAAATTTATCATAAAAATAAAAATTATATTGTGGTGCAGCGAGAATATATATTAATACAAAATTATATTATATATATATTTGCTTATAAACATAATAGTTATATTTTAAAAATAAATTAACTCAAAATTATATTATAAGTTATTGTTTCTTATTTCTAAGAATATTACAACGTGAGAACAAAGCCACACTAATTTGAGAACTCTAAAACTAATATTATCAAGAAAAAGAAGCTATATCGATGGTGAACTCTTTCATTTGACTATTTTTATTAGATTCCAAAAATATATGACTTCTTTTAATTTTCTATTTTTTTTTAAATTTAGGGCTTATGTCATTAATATTATGGATGTATATATGTAGTCTTAATTTTCTATTTTCTTGAATGTCATTGTAATTTGTATATATTCATACATTACTTAATTTGATAATCATTTTCTCTTGTATTCTATATGGTATCTGAGCCTTTTTTGGCTAACGACATTTTAAAATCGATCCTTTGGGTCGTTTCAAATTCGCCAAAATCCTCACAATTTGGTCAGATCATATTTTCTAATTTGTAGGAGAATATCTTTTTCAAATCTGCCAAAATTCTCACGATTTGGTCAGATTATATTAGCCAACATCCTCACGATTTGGTCAGATCATAATTTTCAATCCATGGCAACCTCCAAGCCCAATCCTCCAACTGCTCCTGTGGTTCGATACCCAATGGTAACTCGTGCCCAGAACAATATTTTTAAATCGAATCCGAGGTATGGTCTATCTTCAGTTGTTCATTCTAATATTGAGCCTAACACTGTCTCAGGCTCTCTCTAATACTCGTTGGCGTGATGCCATGTCTGCTGAGTTCACTGCTCTACTAAAAAATGGCACGTGGAATCTTGTTCTTCCAGATTCCTCTCAGAATGTTATTAGGTGCAAATGAGTATTTCATATCAAACGAAAGCCTGATTGTTCTATTGAAAAGTTTAAAGCTCGGTTAGTAGCCAAGGGTTTCCATCAGCGTCCTGGCATAGATTATGCTGAAACTTTTAGCCCTGTTGTCAAGTCTGCCATAGTTTGATTTGTTATTAGTTTTGGTGTTTCTCGCGATTGGCTCTTACATCAGTTTGACGTTAATAATGCATTCTTACACAGTACCTTAACTGATGAGGTCTATGTGTCACAGCCTCCTGGCTTCATTGACAAAAACTTCTCATTCTATGTGTGCAAGCTTCAAAAATCTATATTGACTGAAAAAAGCTCCAAGAACGTGGTACAACTCTCTTCACCAATTCTTGGCCTCACTTGGCTTCTCTCACACCAAGTCAGATGAATCTCTTTTTGTATACTACCGTGATGGGGTACTTGCCTACTTCCTCATTTACGTTGATGATCTTATCCTCACTACGAATAATAATGTCTTCCTAAACTCAATTGTTATTGCTCTTTCCTCGGCCTTCTCAGTTAAGGATCTAGGTCCTCTGTCTTACTTCTTAGGCATTGAGGTTCTATGTATATCTTCCTCGTGCTTTCTTTCGCAGCGAAAGTACATCACTGATCTGCTTTCTAAGTATAACATGCTTAATGTCAAGCCAATTCATACTACTCTTGCCACTGGAGCTACTCTTTCCTTACATGACGGCTCTAAGCCTGTTGATGCTTCTTCTTATCACCGAGCTCTAGGCAGTCTTCAGTATCTCTCATTTATACGGCCGGATATTGTCTTTACTATTAATAAACTTTCTTAATTCATGCATGCTCCTACGGAATGTCACTAGGGTGTAGTCAAACGACTATTTTGATACTTAAATGGTACACGTGATTTCGGCATCACACTGAGACATGATTCTCCTCTATCTCTTCATTGTTTCTCGGATGCAAACTGGGCCAATGACTGTGATGACCGTACTTCCACTAGTTCTTATGTTATCTTTTGGGCTCCAACCCTATTTCATGGTCTTCTAGAAAACAAATGTTAGTTGCTCGCTCTTCCAATGAAGCTGAATATCCCTCCATTGCTTGTGTTATAGAGAACGTCTACATTGAGGGAAGTAGATTATATGAGGATATTTATATTAATTACCACCTTGTGTTATTTTCTTGTGCATGCTTGAGGACAAGCGTGATTTAGGGTGGGGAGTTTGACGTGTTTATAATATTCAACATGTTATACTCACTTTCCCCCCGTCTTCTAGATAATTATTAGATGTAATTGATCTAATAAATGAAATTTTGTTTTAGAAAAATAATTGATTGAATTTGAAGAAAATTGGCTTAAAAGATGGATTTTATGGCTATTCAGCAAAGAATCGGACCAAGCAAATGATGAAAAAGCTCGTGAATAACATTTTATTATTTTCTTATTGTAATGGGCTAGTTCATTTTCGATAAAGAGTTAATAGTTTTCTCAATTTGGCCCATTAGGTTCCATAAGCTTTTTTGTCTTGTAGAAAGGAAAACAAATGAATCCCCTCTCACTTCAAGAAAAGGCATTCTTGTTTTTGGAGATTGGGGGTATCTGTAGAAATTTATTAAACTCCTAGATTAGGAGTAGATCTCTTGTGAGTCGGTTGCACGGATCGACCCGAATCAGGTTCATTTAAACAAAAAAAATTGTTGTTGCTGGAGCCTAAGAGTAGCTAGGCCGCGGTCTTGGGGGGCCACGTTGGGTTGCTGCTGGAGCCTAAGAGTAGCTGGCCGCATTCAGTCTTGGGCCTGGGCGTGTACCTGGGCCGCGTTGGATCTTGGGCCTGGGCCAAGTAGAAGTTTTTGGAGATTGGGGGCATTTATAGAAATTTTTTAGACTTAGATTAAGACTAGTTTTTTGTGAGTCAGTTACACGGATCTAGGACCCAAAGCAGATTCATTTAAAAAGAATCGATGTTGTTGGAGCCTAGGAGTAGCTGGGCCACTGGGGTCTTGGGCTTGGAGAAGTAGATTTTAGGGACCGGGTCGATGCGAAGCATATTCATTTAAAAAAAATCGATGTTGTTGGAGCCTAGGTCCACCCAGGTCCCTTACCCCCAAGCTACATTGATGTTTTATGTTAACTTTAAACATATATTAATTTATATCAATACTTTGGACATATTTCAAAAAATATTAGAAATGAAATAGGTTATATATGAAGCCATATTTTCTGTAAGAGTAGATCCTAGATTTCCTATCATTTACCAATAAGCCGATGAAATCTTGTTAATTTTTGAACAATTATTTTATATCATAGCATATGTTAGAAATAATTAAATTTAACAAATTTTATATATTTATAATTCTTATCGTAATTGAAAAATTTGAAAAAGAAGATCTAAATTGTCTAATGTTGTGTAATTAGTGAAAGGTAGACATTCAAGATCTAAATTAATTTCATCATTTTATCTGTCATTTGCTTCTTGTTTGAACTTTTTCATTTATGTTAAAATTAAAGAATAAATGTTGAGAATAATAATATGTTTATAATTGCTTGTTTGGTTTTGATTTTGAGGCTTCATTTTGGTAATTTTTTATTTTTAAAAATTTTAAACGCCACCTTCGTTATTAATTGAATGTTTTTAACTAAACAACTAATCCTATTATATTTCAGATAAATAAGTATCACATTTATGGTTAAGGAATAATATTTTACGTTTATAGTGACATAGTAATATCTTTCAACCAAAAGAGTAATATCTTTAAGGTTAGGTAGTAATATGTTTCAACATATAACGTAATACATTTACGTTTACAAAGTAATACATTTCAACACAAAGAACAATACACTTACGGTTAGACAATAATAAGTTCAACACATATAGAAATACATTTGAGGTTAAAAAGTATTACATTTCAACCCAAAATAATAATACATTTTTTGATTAAACAGTAACACATTTCAACACATAGAGTAATACTTTTATAGTTAAGAACTAATAACTTTCAACATAAAGCGTAATACATCTATGGGTAGATTTCAAAATACACGTCAAACTATTAAAAAGAAAAATTCACGGCCAACACATGCGCAGCTCGTGCCCACAGATTATGGGTTATCGATGGACGTGACTAATACTTTTTAGTTAACCCAATAATAATTTTTAGCTAAACAAATAATACCTTGAAGTTAAACAAGTAATATTGAACAATTTTTTTGTTTAATTTGAATTGAATATATACTAGTATAATAACAAAGTAGTCTAAATGAAAAATTTATCATTTATTTACAATCAATAAATAAATATTACAAGTAATACTTTTTAGTTAACACAATAATACTTTTTAGCTAAACAAATAATACATTTTGGTTAAGAAAGTAATATTGAACAATGTTTTTGTTTAATTTGAATTGAATCTATATTAATATAATAGCAAAGTAGTCCAAAAGAAGAATTTATCATCTATTTACAATAATTAAATAAATATTATGAGTAATACTTTTTGGTTAACCCAATAATACAGTTTAGCTAAACAAATAATACCTTTCAATTAAAAAGTAATATTGAACAATGTTATTGTTTACTTTGAATTGAATATATATTAATATAATAAAAAAGTAGTCCAAAAGAAGAATATATTATCAATTTACAGTCATTATATAAAATATTACGAGTAATACTTTTTAATTAACCCAATAATACTTTTTAGCTAAACAAATAATATCTTTCAGTTAAGAAACTAATATTGAACAAGTTGCTTGTTTAATTTGAATTAAATCTATACTAATATAATAAGAAAGTAGTCTAAAAGAATAATTTATGTACAGTCAATAAATAAATATTATGTGTAATACTTTTTAGTTAATCCAATAATATTTTTTAGCTAAATAAATAATACATTTCAGTTAAACAAGTAATATTGAACAATGTTTTTATTTAATTTGAATTGAATCTATACTAATTTAATAACAAAGTAGTCTAAAAGAAAAATTTATCATTTATTTGCAGTCAATAAATAAATAGTACAAGTAATACTTTTTTGTTAACCCAATAATACTTTATAGCTAAACAAATAATATTTTTAGTTAATTAGTAATATTGAAAAATATTTTTGTTTAATTTGAATTGAATCTTTACTAATATAATAAAAAGTAATCTGAAAGAAGAATTTCTGATCTATTTATAGTCAATAAATAAATATTACGAGTAATATTTTTTTAGTTGGCCCAATAATATTTTTAAGCTAAATAAATAATACCTTTCAACTAAACAAGTAATAATGGAAACTTTTTTTATTTAATTTGAATCAAATTTATACTAATATAATAACAAAGTAGTCTAAAAGAATAATTTATCATCTATTTATAGTCAATAAATAAATTTATCATCTATTTATAGTCAATAAATAAATATTACATAATAATTTCTTAGAAAAGTTACTAAAATTTTAATTTTAATATAATTAATTATTTTATATTTTAATATTAGTTTCAAATTAATATATTTAAAGAAATATATTAAAATAATACTTTTTAGCTAAACAAATAATACATTTCAGTTAAACAAGTAATATTGAAAATTTGTTTTGTTTAATTTGAATTGAATCTATACTAATACAATTAACAAAGTAGTCTAAAACAAGAATGTATCATCTATTTACAGTCAATAAATAAATATTACCAGATAATTTTGAAAACTTACTAAAATTTTGATTTTTAATACAATTAATCATTTTATATTTTAATATTATTTCAAATTAATATATTTTAAGAAAAAGAGTAATACTATTAAAATATAAAGTAATATTATTTAACTAAACAAGTAATACCTTCCAGTATAATAAGTAACATTGAGCAATTTTTTGGTTCAATTTTTAAACATATATTATTTCGTAACAATAAAGTTAATCCATGAAGATTTGATGCACATCTGTAAATTGGTTATATGAATCAAATATATTTACAATATTTGAATCCTATTGAATATCATAATTTCCTTTTTCTGCTAATTACTAAATATAAAACAACAACTAATAAATATTTCATAAAACTGTTTATTATAATTTCAAATATGATAATTATTACAATTTTTTTGTTATTCACATTAATTTTAATTATTAAGTAAGTCTTAATAAATTATATATGTTATTTATTAATTGTTTGATATTACTTGTTTAACTAAAATGTATTATTTGTTTAGCTAAAATAATTATTGGGTTAACTAAAAAAGTATTACTCGTGCCCAGCGATAACCCAGAGTCGCTGGGTGAGAGCTACGCGTGGCTGGACGCAAAAATTTTCATTTTTTATAGTTCGGTGCGATTTTGAAATCCACCCATAAATTTTAAGTGGGTTTTGGGTGGGTAGTGTTGCATGGATCCTAGAATCCGTGCAACCGGATCACAAGAGACCTGCTCAAAAATAAATATTTTAATATATCTTTCTAAATTTTTCTTATGAAAAGTAATGTATCCATGGCAAGTTTGACAATCAAGAAATGAATAAAAATATTTCTGTAACGTTTATAAATTATACTTCATTTTGTAAAATGTCCACTCTAATTTCATATCTCAATTTGTAATTAATATTAGGTACATAAGGAACAAGTAATTAGATTAATCCCTGATTAATTCACTTACCTTACATGATTAATGGTTGGTCAATAAAATTATTGCAAATATGACTATTTCTTTGCATGATTTCTAAGCCAATCACTATTAATTAATTAATTAATTAATAATTATTAACTTTATTACACTATGAAAAAGATTTATCCTTTTGTTAAGTATTTGTTTTGAGAGAGCAAAAATAATTTCCCTACAAATATTTTATCCAGTCTCAATTTTTTTATTTTTTTAACTCAAATTATTGTTCAGTTATGTAATGATAAATATCTATTACACTGTCAATGATATTCTTTCTGTTAGTCAATTGTTTATGTGTTTACATTATTTTTTTAATATTATTTTTATTCACATTATGGTGTTAGGTCCGTATGATATATGGAAATTATTTTTGTATTATTTTATCATTAAAAATATATTATTTATTACTAAATATGTTAACAAAAAATAATAATTATATTTAATATATAAATTTATAATTTTCACCACTCATGAAATATTATCAAATTTAAATAATTAATATATTTTGTGATAAACATATGATTTACGTGCAATTCGAGGTATTATGTATAGTTTTTTAGGCAATTGCATGTACCTAAGTGACGAATTCATCATGATTTTGTTATATTTTGTTACGTCACGTGTTTCTTGAAGTTTTGACAGAAAGACAGATAATTAAAGATGTATAGACCACGTCTCAAGTCTCACGGACCGTGCTTATTCTCGTGATATGATTTTAACCGTTGTGATTTGGTGTGATTCGGGCATATCTTCTTGATTTGGTATGATTCGGGCATATCTTCTCGATTTGGTGTGATTTGGGCATATCTTCTCATTCCAAACAGAAATAAGGCGACTATAAAAAACTAGTATTGTCTAAAAAAGGAGGAGCTACATCAGATTATACGGACATAATACAACACAATATACAACATATTTTATGATTAGAAATAAAGATACAAAAGAGGATCAACCAATTAAGTCATCAGAGAGAACAAAGATCTTTTGGGCTTCAATAGTTTTCTTTTCTTTTCTTTTGTTCTTTTTATATTAACCATGATTATCAATATGTTCCACATGAATTATGTATTGAATATGTGTGGCTAAACATCTAGTGATTCTAGGGAGTGCATAATTATGGATTCATATGTTTTTCTTTAACGATATTATTTTTCTTCCTATATTTGTTTATGCTTCCTTGATCTGAATGTCGTATGGAATTATGTGACGACTAATTGCATATGTGTAGTTAATCCATTATTGCCCGAGAGGGGGTAATTGATTAACGAATTAGGAATGCATTACATAAAACTTGTTAGATAGATATATTGGTAAGTATTATGATGATAATAGATCTTAAGCACGATTGAGAGTTAGATAATATATTGAGAATGATCAGTATTGTCTAGTAATCTTCATATAAGTATAAGAATTAAATATGGTTTGATACATTAAAAGAAACTCATATGAGCCATATGAATGCATGTCCCTTAAATCCATATAATCTCTTAATATCTTTAGTTGTTTGACTTGCTTTGTTATTTATTTCTTCTTTTTATTTATTTTAGTTTATTTTATAAAACGTGTTTCATTACTTAATTCTTTAGATAAAGGAAATTATCATAAACAAATACTCAGTTGATTTTATAATATACATCCTTGTGGATACGATACATGTTCTCAACATATTTTATTATAATTTACCTCATGCACTAACGAATTGTATTTTAAGTGAAACAAAATAGCGAACATTTTATTATACACGTTTTTTATGCCACTAATCTTAATACATAGTGAATACATACTAATGTATTTTATATATATACCTACAAATATACTGCAAATATGAATATTATTTTAAAATTTTAAAAAATTAAATCTTTCAAACATATCTAGTGATAATCTAAATTTTATTGAATAAAGTATATAAATTATATATATACATATGCAAAAGTCGAAAACACATTTGTGCGGAAAATGAAAACATTCATTTTGTTATTATATATATCAGTGTGAGATCCCGTGCAATGCATGAAATATGGACGAAAAATATATGCTATAAGAAAACATACACACCATGCACCACAATATGTTCAGTTAAACACATGCATTCATAAGAAACATTCAGAACGTGGCCACAAAGTATAAATAAACATAAAATACTGGCATTGTTTTCCAGTGCTCGATCAATCCCCAACAAACCAACAAATAGAAGTATTGTCTTAAAAAGTTAACAGGCCAACAAATAATTGTTTCAATAGAAATTAATAAAACATTGCGAACTTCAATATGAGGTACTCCCACTTTCCCATTCATTCTACTCCGTGTCCTCCTGCTCGGTCTCCTCCACTCTCTTCCTCTTGCGCTGTTTTGTCTTCATTTTCTTTTTGCCCTTATCAGTAGCTGAGGAGGATCTTCTAGCCGCATACGTCTCCCCTTTTTTGGAACCACCTACCAAAGGGTTCGAGGTCCGGTATGGTCCACCCTGCAGAGGAACATCTAGTGATTTAAGAACGTTAGTCAAGTACAATTTCTGCGCTGCTGCCTCAGCAACTAGGGTGTCCAGTATTTTCGATTGCTGATGGACAAAAAAACAGATTATCAGCAACTTCGGAAGGCCGGAGTGTGGGCTCGACAGCACGGGGCCTGAAGTAGACATTGGCGGAGGCCATGTTCAGAGGAGGCGCAGATTTTTGGAGAACATCAGAAGACTGAGCTTGTATCCCTTGGTGGGAAAGCAGGTCCCAAATGAGCATGGGGAAGGGTAGCTTCTTCCTGGGATCCGGCCGCTCTGCAAAGCCCATGATAGCCTCAAAGGCTATCCTCCCGAAATCAATAGGAATCGCTTTCATCACCTTAAAGATGAACTGATAGTGTACTGTAGTCAGGTGTGACTTATTGGATGTGGGAGTCCAATTTTATCGCCCAATTTTATGCATCCAGTTTGCATCATGCGTTAAGATGGAAGGTGAGATCCTGGGCTTGGTCCACCGGGCAAGCTTCCCATTACTCAGAAATTCAAAAACCTCCCCCAGGTCAACATCAAGTTCATCCTCTTCTTCCAAACCATTTAATTCTAGAAAATCATTAATGGCCTCAACACTAAAATTCACTATCTTGTTACGGACATAAATTTTCCTAAATCTGGGAGAGTCGGGATCCTAAATGCCCGTGACAAGATTTGAATAAAATCTGTGCACAATGGAGCCATAAAACTGTCCTAAGTTGGTTACAGTGACTTCTAGCCCAGAACTTCTAATGTATTGCATGATAGGAGTTTTAGCAAAACGTTTGAGATCTAGATTTCTTTCAGGCCAGAAATTCATAGTCGAAAACAACTTAAACCTATCAGAAGCAACTTTGGTGTAAAAGGATTTGGAAAAAACTTTACTTCTCACCATTACATCGTTTTCATTTGTGAGTCGCCCTTGAGACGACCCAGTGTGTGTAGCAGGAGAGGGACCTCTGGTATGGTGGGAACGTCTCGGAGGAGATTTAGGTACTTCCTCCTCTGAGGTGGATACGTCTATCAAGTGTCTCCTTCAAGCTTGAGGAATGGCAGATTTACCAGTGTATTTTGACCCTTACTGAGTTCTTGTCTTAGAGCTCAGTTTTGGTGCAGGTTTGGTTGTTGGAACATGTGTGGGATACGGAGATTCGTCTATCGATGAATGTTCATCTCTTTGTACTGTCGAGGGTTTTGGTGGCGGAGTGGAAACATCAGTGTGTGGCTGTGGGTTGTTCGGAGGAGAGGAGACTGATGGAGGAGGCACATCGAATGCAGGCGAGAATGGACCAGGTGGATGTTGTTCCATGTTGTGTGCAGCTAGTGACTAGTCTGGAAGTTCTGGTTTAGGAACTAGGGGAGGTATCGCTTCCAATGGTTTTGGGTCAAGGAAGGGCACTATTGCCCAACTTGGTCGCCGGCCGTGCAGGTCATCACCGAAGTTCGCTATGGGAAATCTGCAGAAAGAACTTGAAAGGAAAAAAAAAAAGAGCTATGGCGAACTGGGGAGGGGATTGTCAGTGTCACTTGATAAGGACAAAAGCAAACTGACGCTTTGATTCTATGTCAAAAAAAGGAGATTATGTGTGGGTCTTTTAAATACCATTAATACGCATTTTGGCAACCACGTTCAGCATTAAACAATTACATTAGACCATGATCCCACGTCCGAAAGTGTGAAGAGGGGAAGGCCACATCCTCTTTTCACCACGTTTTCCTTTTTCTGCCTCTTTGACTGGAGGATAATGGTCAACAAAGCCTTTAAAAAAATTCATATATATCCAAAAGAAAATAGAGAAGCTGTTTTTTTTTTTTTTAAGAATGAAGTCACAGACCATCTTTAAACATAAGTCTCTGTCAGACAATTTTGTTTGAAGATGCACTAAGAAAAATCTGCAAACCTTCTCTTCAAGTACATGTTCGCTTGTTTAGGACTAAGGTAATCATATGATTTGTCCTTATAACTCCTTCTGCCGATCCCTTATGTAGTAGCTCACAAACCACAAAATAAAAGACCACACTGGAAAACTCTGTGTGATGAGCTCAAAACCTTGTAACCACTATTTTTGTGCGACTTTGAAGTGCACATGAAAAGGAAACTGTCACAGACCTGTCATTTTCTGTGCTTGGTGCTCTTTCATATTGATGATAGCTTTCCACAGCATCATTTTAAGGTCGTAGTTCTTTCCTCATACAAGGGAGAGGTATAATAGATTCAAAGTTCAAAACAAACAAAATTTGAAACATGTGCTAGACTTTTTGTTAGTTAAGATGATCTGGAACATCTATCTCCCTTTTTTTATTTATACAGCACAACAGATCCCTAGATATTTTCTCAGGGATATGAATTTTTGAGTATCCAGAGCCTTTATGAAAATATCCATCAGTTGACTTACAGTAGGAACATGTTCAAGAGTAATGACTCCATCTTTAACCAACTCTCGGATGTAGTGATGTCTAATGTCTATATGTTTAGTTCTGGAGTGTTGCACAGGGTTTTAGACATGTTGATGGCACTTAGATTATCACAGAATAAGGTCATGGAAGTCAAGTTCATACCATAGTCGCAGAACATGTGCATCATCTACACTAGTTGAGAGCACGAGCTCCCATCAGCTATGTATTCTGCTTCTGCTGTTGATAAGGAGATGCTATTTTACTTTTTGCTAAGCCACGAGACAAGATTGTTTCCAATGAAGAAACATCCTCCTGACGTTCTTTTTCTATCATCCACATCACCTGCCCAGTCAGCATTACAGTACCCTGCAAGAAAAGGTTTAGTATCAAAGGAGTATTTTAGTCCATAGTCGGTGGTACCTGCCACATATCGTATGATCCTTTCCACTACCTTGAGGTGTGATTCCGTTGCATTTGACTGATATCTAGCACATAGTCCCATACTAAAACTTATGTTAGGTCGGATGGCGATGAGACACAAAAGACTTCTGCTTCTGTATAGAGTTGGGTCAACACTTATTCCACTTTCGTCTTTGGACAATTTTGTATTTGTTCCCATGGGCGTGTTTGCAACCTTGCACCCTTCAAGTCCAAATTTTTTCACCAAGTTTTTAGTATATTTTCCTTGATGTATCATGATTACATTTTTGCTTTGTTTAACCTGCAAAACCAAGAAAGTAAGAAAGTTCACCAACCATACTCATTTTAAATTCTTGAGACATTACCTTGACGAAGTCATTTACTTTGTGTTTGGATGTGGATCCAAACACAATGTCATCTATATAGATTTGTCCAATGATAATATCGTTGTTCAACCACTGAATGAACAGGGTCTGATCGACTCCTCCCCGTTTGTATCCTTGAGCGACTAGAAACTTTATCAGTCTTTCATACCAGGCTAATGGAGCTTGCTTCAATCCATACAGAGCCTTCTTTAGTTTGTAAACATGATTTGGGTAATGTGGATCCTTAAACCCTTTTGGTTGTTCGACATATGCTTCATCTTTTAAGAAACCATTCAAGAATGCACTTTTTACATCCATTTGATAAAGAATAAATTTCTTAAGACATGCAAAGAAAAGAAGAATTCTTACAAACTCCAGTTGTGCAACTGGAGCAAATGTTTCTTCAAAGTCAATTCCTTCTACCTGTGTGTATCCTTGGGCCACTAGTCGTGCTTTATTTTGGGTGATGTCTGCTTGTTCATCAGTTTTGTTTTTGAATATCCATTTAGTTTCAATGATGTTCGCACTGTCTGGTCATGGCACAAGTGTCCATACATCATTTCTAGCAAACTGCTCCAATTCTTCTTGCATTTCTAGTATCCAATTGTCATCCTTGAGAGCCTCTTTAATATTTTTGGGTTCGACGACAGATGTGTAGTAAACATAATGAACTAGTCCCTCCATTTTCCAATAGTCTGGTTTGGGTTTACATCGTGTCTTTATTCCCTCATTGAGTTCTCCAATAATGAGGTTATTGGGCTGTTCTTTCTAAATCTTAGTGGAAGGCTCACTTTTACGATAGTCGTTCTTTGACGGTTCCTGGTCATTTTCTGCGGTATCTTCACCCTTCTGGTTGCATGTCAGGCCTATAGCAGATGAACATGTTTCCTCTAAGTACATGTCCTATCTTATAAAGGAGTCATCAGAAATAATATTAGCACTTTCAATAAGCATCTGAGTTCTTAGATTATAGACATGATAGGCTCTACTGTTGGTCAAATATCCCAGGAATATGCCAGCATCACTTTTGGCATCAAATTTTCCTAATTGTTGTCTATTGTTATATACATAACATTTGCAACTAAACACATGGAAGTGACTCAAATTAGGGGTTTTCCCTTTCCAGATTTGATATGAAGTCATTCTCATTCCTTTCCCAAAAGTACACCCTGTTTGAAACATAGCATGATGTGTTTATTGCTTCAGCCCACCATTTATAGGCTACGTCCTTGCTAAATATCATGGCCCTAGCCAGTTTTTGTAGATTGTGATATTTTCTTTCTACTACTCTATTTTGTTGTGGTGTTTTAGGTGTTGAAAATTCATGAGTAATACCTCGAGAGGCACAAAAGTCAGTGAAGGCAGTATTTTCAAATTCTCTACCATGGTCACTCTATATTCGAACAACCGAGTCCTGTTTTTCATTTTCAATTAGTCGTATCAATTTTTCGAATTCATCAAAGGTTACTGATTTTTCTCGAAGGAATCTTACCCAGTTATATCTTGAAAAATCGTCAACACAAACAAAAATATATCTCTTACCTCCAGTGCTTTCAGTTTGAACTGGACCCATCAAGTCCATATGCAGCAAGGTCATAATCTATTTCGTACATGTGTCTTATGTTGCCTTATATGAGCTTTTCACCTGTTTGACGAGCTGACATGGTCCACAGATTCCTTGATTTCTGTTCGAAAGCTTAGGCAATATTCGTACACATTGTGACTTCGACAAGGCAATGATGTGGTTGTAACCTATGTGTCCCAATTTTTTATGCCATACTTTTGTTGCCCCTGTACTGGAATTATGATATACATGACTTCTGTCAAGAAGGTAATAGTTGTTAGTGGATCGTATTCCAGTAACTATACATTGATTATTCCTATTAACAACTGAGCATTTGTCATGAGTGAAGTTCACTTGTAGACCTTGGTCACAGATTTAACTGATACTCAACAGATTTGCCTTAAGATTTTCAACAAGAAACACATTAGACAATTTAGGCATGCCATGTATATTGAGAGTTCATTGACCTATGACACGCTCACTCTTACCATCACCAAAGGTCACTGATTCTCCTTTTATTGGAATGAGATCAGAAAGATATGTAGCATTACCGGTCATGTGACAAGAGCACCCTCTGTCAAAGAACCATGTTCCTGTGTTATTTATCCCAAGTGAGACTACTGATGAAGTAAGACACATGTTATTCTTAGCAACCCAAATTTTTTTAACATTTGATATTCTGTTTTTGTCATTTCTTACTTTCATAGTTTTTGATAATGTATGGCTTTTCACAGAAACACCATACATATTTAAATTCAAGATGTTACCTGATCGGAGGTCATGTTTCATTTTGTGACACCTTGGTCGAATGTGTCCAGGAGCCTCACAATAATGACAAATAGGAATGAATTTTCTTGTAGCTTTTCTGTCCTGTCTTCTTAACTTACTTGTAGTATTGGAACCTTCTTGTTCGAATGCTGAGAGTGATTCTGGTACAAAAATAGTTAATCGTGATGTTCTTTCTTCTGTGTATCCGATTCCTGTTTTTGTTACTTTGTGACCTTCCATACGCTAAGATTTCATCAAATTTAGCCTTTCCTTTGTTAAGTCCTTGTATAGTTCACACGACTTTGTATTCTCGATTTGTTCAGTTGTTGACTCAGACTTCAGGGCTATTCTTTTGTTTTTTGGTGTGTCCATTCAATTATTTATCTCAAATGTCCTTAGTTCTCCCATCAGATTATCTAAGGTCATTGGTGTGACTCTCATGAATGATTCTAGAACTGTGATTTTTTCATTGAATCTAGGAGCTAATGTTCTCATGATTTTCATGATTTGAACATCTTCTTTGATTGCGTCACCGAGGGTGTAACATTGATTTACTATGTCACTGAACTTTGCAAAGTACATCTCAATATTTTCTTCTTAAGTCATTTGTATTCCATTGAATAGTGAGGCCAGTCTTTACAGTTTTGATTTTCTTACGGACTCATTCCCTTCAAACTGTTTTTGTAGTGCATCCCATGCATCTTTGGCAGTTTGGCAGTGTATAATTAGTTTGTGTCTCATTGCATCAACCGAAGCTAGAATTGCATATAAATATATGTAATTTGCATCTTCGGCACACTTCTCGTTCTCCGTCCATAATGTTCTTGGTTTGTCCACAACCTTCATTATGTCCTTCCCATCCTGCATCCTCGGCCACGTCCACTTTGTTTGGATTGCTTCTCCACATCGATTGGATTTCAAGTAGATAATCATCATTGATTTCCATAACGGATAATTTTGTCCATCAAGCGAGGGTGGGCGCAGTGACGTCCCTTCATATGATCCTATGTCTCTGTCCCTGGATCTACCTGTTTACAAAATAAACTAGAACCTGCTCTGATACCAATTGTTAGATCAGACAATGTGCGTGTGTGTATTAGTTCAGAGGTAGGTCGAACTATAAATGAAATTGTGGAAGCTATAATAAACCTTTTATTAGAAGAGCAATTTGTTCCCACAAATGTTACAAATAGAACTTACAAGTATTAGGCTCCCCCTAAATACTAGTTTACCCGTGTAACTACTTCTTCTAATACCTTACTTAACCATCTAGTCCCTTAGATGAATTTTGATACAAACTCCCGTTTGTAAGTTATTGAATTCTCCCGAATTCAACCAGTGATAGATCAATGGTGTTGTACGGACTCTGCGTAGTTCACAGTTTGTTCGCCTTTGAAAACTCGTTGAGCTACTGATTCTCCCAAATCTGATAGCTTATCCACCAGCTTCTCTACTTCGCTCTGCTCGTATGAAGGTAATAAAAATATAACAAAGATAATCTACATCTTTTTCTTGAGGTCTTTATTTATACTCGTATATCTTGCACCTCAAGGGATCTCCAATATCGTCAATGAATCAGCTCTGATATGCATATCTTTATTCGGTATCTTCATCAAAATAGTGTTGATATTCATATCTTGAATCCTCCGAATCATCCAGTCATTTTTTATGTAGGTGGTACATTTCAAGGAATATTTGGCTAACTGCAAGAAAATGTTTCATTCGAACATGAATTGGAATTCGTTTAATAGTTCATTTAGCGTGCTAATGCATGCTGAAAATGAAGTTGTATTCAATGATTTACTAAGGAGTTTTGAGCATGATTGCTCATATAGTTCAAATGATGTTCAGTATTGCATCAAACAATGGATCACACCATACAAAGAACAATTTATCTCGGCATGGACAAACAATGTCATGCATTACGATAATGTCACGAAAAATAGGTATATATATCTAAATTTATTGATCTATTATATGTTGTTTACATGTCTAACAAATTTTTTGTTTAATTTTGTAAGATGGAGAGCATGCAAAGTTGAAAAGACATTTAGGATCGAGACAGGGTAACTTTTGAGACATGTTGGGTTAAAATACATTCTCTGTGTGAGACATCATACTGCAGTGAAAACTTCATTTGAGAAGAGCATTAATTTTGTGCAACATATATACAAACCATCTATATTCAAGATTTTGAGAGGGGAGGTTCCAAGCAAAGCATTGGATAAGATACTTGATGAAATCAATGATATTGGTGATATTGTAGTCGATCCCTTGCTATGTGAGTGCATTATGAGAAAGACATATGGATTACCGTGTACACATGAATTATTCGAGTTCAAACGCATGGACGCACCCATTCCATTAGACAAAATTGACAAATTTTGAAAGAAGTTAGATATGAAGCCGTATCAATCGACATAAAAGGTTGGTGGGAATGTTGCCTCTCATATCTGAGGGCATTGAATATTTTTTCAATATTATCCATATTTTTTGAGAGTGAGAATAGTTGTTGATGTTGAAGAGGTTGAGGGAAATCACAAATCCACAAACAATGTCATTACTTGAGCCTGAGATTCAAAAGAAAACTCGCAGTCAACCAAAGGGGGTACGACAAAGAAATTCAACTTCAACAAAGCGTGATTCACTACCATTTTTAGACAAAAACAAAAGGTAGTACATTATAACTATTATTTTTCAAGTTACATAAATATTGATAATATATTTTCCAAGTGTTATGTTTAATAGGTTGTGCGTAAGAAATGAGAATACTATCTCCGATTGATTTTATTGATGATATACCATTTATATTTCGAGAGCATGTTATTGAAACTAAGATTGTTGTTGGGGATGGTCATTGTGGATTTGGTGTTGTGACTTATACCATGGAATTTGAAGAAGAAGCATGGTGTAAGATTCATCGAGACCTTAGGAAGAATTAAGACCACACGTAGCATTATATACAAAAGTCTTCATCCAAATAGGTGCAGTTAATGAAATTATGGTGATGTTAAATCTTTTTGACCCTCAGTTTGCTAGTAAAAAATATTGGCTTACATTGCCGGAAATAGGTCACCTGATTACAAGTGCAAACAATGTCATATTGGTGACGTTGTCAAATTCCATTTGCAACACCTACTTGACCCTCAGGACACCTGTCACAGCAAAGTCATGATGCATTTGCATTTGACTAGTTGAAAGGATAAATCAATTTTATTGCAGTACGTAAATCTAATTTTATATTGGTTGTTTTAATAAACTACAAATTTTTATTCTTTGTGTAGGTATCTCTACGTCCAGGGCACCCACTACATAACCCTATTGCTAAGTGGTACGAATGTCGTGATGATTGCACCACAGGATGAGATGTAGTATGTCAACAATAATTCATTTTGCATAATCAACTTATAGGATTCACTTGTTCTGAACACAATGTATACAACCAAGCAGTCAATTTGGCGGACTAGTTTTGTTGGTTTAATTGATTTATTGTAATTATTGTAGGGTTATTTGAACGTTTTGTTGGCTTAATGCAAACTATATATGGATTTATTTGTATTTTTAGTGTTAGAAGTGCAGAAAAGGTGTGTTCGACAATAACACTCGAACATAATTAGAAATGTTCGAAAGTATCACTTGAACACGTGAGCTATGTTCGAATGTTTTTGCCGAACATAAGTAACATGTTCAGTCATATATTTCGTACAGTTGAAGATATGTTCAAAACCTTTTGTCGAACACTTTGAAAAGTGTTCGAATCTTTGTTTCGAACATAAGCCTGAAAATATTTAGCCAACCATATAGTTGTCAATTGTTCTATTTTTTTACCAAATATTTTTATGTGCATTTTTAGTTTGGCAATTTTAGTTAACATGGGTATTAAATCAACGAAAAACAAGTCTACATAAATCACTATTCAGACAAGATATAAAACTTGACTTAATTAAAAGAAGTTTACATAAAAGTCTCTACGAGTAAAAAAATAATATATCAATACAAAGTGTCTCTTATTTTATTCTGGTCGAGCTCGTCGTGAAGACCGACCTCTACCGACATGGCTAGATGACTCAAGTTCTGATAGACCCACGTTTCCTCTACTCCCTCCCAGTATGAGGTATGTTATCTCCATTTGTGCCATTGCATATTGCAAGGTTAGATTCTTTTGTGCCATTGCATATTGCAAGGTTAGATTCTCATTATGAGCTCTCCACATCTAGATAGGAGGTTCAAGATATGTAAGTGAATCGTGATTCTGCTCCTAAAATTGACTTGCATTTGCATTTTAGACCGGCGTGCTGTATTGGAAGAATGAATAAGATTCTACACAATGGGATGGGAATGGTAAAGGTACCACTACTTATATCCTGGAGCAAACTGCCAAACTGGGATAGCTATGTGACCACGTGAGCAAGCATATAGAACGTGATTATCCCACGTTCGAAAGTAACTTTGAAGAGCCCGCCCCAAATAAGCTTATATCGATCACCACCTTTGCCAGGTCTGCTCACATCACTCGGACCAAGATGGATGGAAGGAATAGTTTGGATATAACCAAACTGTCTTAGCACTTGATCCGGATGGTAGGGCTCCACAATATTGAACGAGCAAATGCATCCATGGTAAAACGACACTTCTTGTAATTGATGATGCTTCGGCACACCGACATAAGGGTTCCAGTCCACTTGTATATTAAATCAAGTTATATAATCATATATGTATATATATATATATTCAACTATGATAAACTAAATAAGAAGGAATTCTTACGTCTAATTCTGAAAGAGAATCCAACATCTCTCTATAGGCTACAAGTTGTTGCACCGTTCTGGAGCTGTTGCGTCTTCCTTCGGAACGTGATGTTGGAGACCATCTCTCTCTTTTTTTTTTCTTCTGATTTTGTATTTTATGATTTGTTATTTTTTAATGAAAAATGTATAATGAGTATATTGGGGTATATTTAGTAAAAAAAGTGAATTATTAAATTTAATTAAACTATATTTAAAATATATGGGATATGTTTACAAATTTTGGGTATGAATAGTTGCTTCTTTAATCTTAATCTTAATTAATCCAAAACGAATAAAGAAGAAGATGGTTATAAGTAGTGTAAAACAAGTGAATCCCCACCCCACAAATTGAAATGGTAAGCTATGTGCAAATGCAACACATCTCTTCTAGGAATCCATTGTTTATAGTTTCTTCATTCTTGAACGAAGATTGCTACTTTGGAACGAAACCTGAGAGAAATGGCAGAGCGACCCCTCTCATTTTCAGGAAGCGATTCCAACTCAAATACTGGGTTGGAAAGAGAAGATGTCAAGGGATTGTTTGTGAAGCGATTCTGTTTCCAGTGGATTCATGGGCACCAGATATTGATTCTCCGGTCATAGCTACGCAGCTTTCTTCTTTCTCTCTCTTTCCTTACTTGGGTTTCTTGTATTTTATCACCAAATCTAAGTCTGTCCCAGGACTCACACTTTTTGGATTCTACTTCTTGCTTGCCTTTGTTGGTGCCGCCGGTAAATGATTTTTTTTTTTTTTTTTATAAATTAATGTATGTGTGTGTGCGTGTTTTAATGGCTTTCTTGTTCTTGGATTTGCTGCTTAGAAATAATGTGTAATATCTACTTGCTGTTCTACATTAGAACTGGGTTCTCACTCGATTATAATACTAATAAATATGTCTGGAAATGTTAATGTAATATTCTGTTAGCATGTATATCTGGGCATATTTCTTATAACAGAGATAGATTATGGATCCAAATAGTGACTTCTTGTGTGTGTGTGTGTGTGCTGTTTTGTTTTTTTGAAGCTACAATGTTTTAGTTTGTACTAACTACTTCATCATCTATCTTCACCAATACACCGCCATTCTGCAGTACCAGCAGGAATTTATGGTAATTTTCTCCACCAGACAAGTTTAGTAGTTTTCTCAATCGAACCCTGCATATGTTAACTATTACAATATCTGAACTCTTTGGACAGCAAAGGTGCACTACGCCACATCCTTGTCCAATGTCGATTGGTTGCATGGTGGAGCCGAGGCACTGCTTACGCTTACCAACCTATTCATCGTGTTGGGCCTCAGGGAGGCTCTAAGAGAAGCTGAAGATGAATCTAGAAACACAACGAAGGTTAATTCTAGAGTCGAAGAGGAGGAAAATAGCCATCAATGTAGGTGATAAGTGCAGATCTAAATATGCTCCAAGAAATACTTGAGTGTGATAGATTTAGGACAAGTCAACCACTTCCTGTGTAACTAGTGAATGCTAAGCATCTCATCTTCGAAACTACATTCAAATACTTCTGTCAATCCTCAGCTTCCCCTATACTGCTCTGTAACTAGTCCCAAAATGCTTCTTACTCAATATATAGAAGTGGTAAACATGGCATACAGAAGGGAATTTTATCTTGGATGGTAATGTTCATTCTTTAGGTTAAGGTACTTCTGTAAGCAGCTTTCTATTTACCTGTTGAAACTGTTATCTTTTTCTTTTTTGATTTATGACCACTTGACATTATAACTTGATAAGTAATTTTAGGGCACCTGGTGCTTATCTCTGTCTTATATTGTTTACATTACATCAATTCTTCCTTTTAAAAACCCACCTATAAGTTGATTAAGGGAACCATAGCTTTTTTTCTTATTCATGTAAAATTTCCGAGCAGTCCCGATAGTTTTTGCACTTTTGCCTCTCTTTTGTTGTTAGTTATCATCTTAATGCAGCCCTAGAGCTCTAATTTCTGAGCTAGATTGTGTAACGATTTGCTTGAAAAGTTTCTTTCTTCATGTCAAACATTAGATTAACTGGTGATTATGTGATTTAATCATGCTCTTCTTGAGCTTTCTCTGTAAACCCTTGTACTGGAATTAGTGACTACTATATATATGTTTGTTTCTGGTTGTAGAATGAATTAGACAGTAGAATTTGGTATTGATAAATAATTGGTCTCTAATATCTGGCTCTTACACATTTCGGTGATTCTAAATTCTAACACCTAGAGGTAACATTCATGCTTGCTAAACCAATTCCTATTGTTGTCCCACTATCAAAGTTAAATTATTTGTAAAACCCAGAGGTGTTAAATGGGAAATTTGGATCAAGATCTACAGGATCAAATGGAAACTCCATGCTTCCAATCGGAGAATTGGTTCTCGATGCATGAGCTGAAACTATCTCAGAATCTGAGTATTGACAATTGGCAGTCCTTCCAAAGCTCTTCACATGATGGTTCACTGGAGAGAAGTAATTTGTTTCTGAGGTGGCGGGTGATAAAAACAGTGGAGAATACGGGCTCGAATGGCTATCACCAACAATAGAAGAAAACGGGTAATATTGGTTTTCTCTGTCATGGAAAGTATATGTTGATGGGAAAGAGAACAGAGATGGTGTCTCCTTGTCGTCCAAGTTGTCAATGTTCACTCTGAGGTTAGCTTTTAAGTTCTGATTCTGTTGATGATTGTGTGAGTTGTGTTTTGATTCTTGTTTGTCTGGTGATGCTGTGTTACTCAACTGGTTGCACGTGTGTGTTCCTTTGTATGTGATGTCGAATGTTCTCGGGTCTTCATCGGATCTTTGTACATGCTTTGTTGCCCAGCAATTTCGAACATTACGATAAGTACATCGGTAGTAGCTCCTGTGAACATTAACACACATTTGTATTAGATTCACTCTATGATCATACAAGCTGTTTTGTTGTCCTCTCTATCTCTCTCTCTCTCTCTCTCTCTCTCTCACATTTTGTGCTTTTCTTTTAGGAAAAGAGAGAGAATAGAACCTGGGATATTTAGCTCCCAAGATGTCTTTCTGTCCATACTTTCTCCAACTATATCCATCATCAGTAGGTTCTTCGAGTCCATTTTCGGGGTTAACTCGCACTTGTTCTATCCATGTGGGCTGAAGCTTTCTGTGACATTAATCAAGAGACACGGTTAGCAACCAAATTTCAATTTTTATTCATTAATTGATTCTTGAATGTAGCTGAATCTACCTCTTTTTTGACGTGTTGTAGTCTTGATAATCCCTCAAATTATTGTTCAAATCCTCACTTTTGGAACTCCCGTATACCGATACCGAAGACTCCACTCGGGTTTGTCCTGCCGAATCCTTCGAATTGATAATCGACAGAGCCTTCTGGTAAGAGAATAATATCCTCTGCAGAAGCAAGAATTGATCTTCAGACGGAGAAGTCGAGCAAAGATGAAACTGGAGCTGCTTAGCTTTCTCCATCCCTTGCACTAGTTCATTGATCAGTGTCTTGTATTCCCAGGTAAATGCACTCTCCATTGCTTATTTGTGCAAAGAAAGAGAATGCTTTCAGAAGAGTTAAGGTCGTAAGATTTGGAAAGATGAGAGAGAGAGGGAGATAGGTTGATTGATAGTGGTGGATTCAGTTAGGTTTTATAGGTAAGATTGATGGGATATTTGAAGAAGAGTGGTGGAGTGTAGAAAGTTTGACTGAAGAAAAGAAAACGAGTAATTTTTGTGGTGGATTAGTCATTGGTCATATTGGAAGTATATTGTGATGGTGAGAAGTAAGAAAATCAAAGGGCTGACCACTTCAAACCTCTCTCTCTCTCTCTCTCTCTCTCTCTCTCTCACACACACACAAGTAATTGGTCTCTTTGTTAGATGTTATGATACACACACACACACACACACATATATATATACATATAATTTTTTTATTTTTTATTTATTATGATAAAATATTTTTGATTTATTATTTTTTAGTTATTAGGTAGTAAGTATTTTGCCATTAGGATTTTAGGTTCACACCAGTGGTTAAAAAGGCGCGCTTAGGCGCTAGGCGCCAATAATTCGGCGACGGCGCCTTATGGGGTGTGGCGAAGCCATCTTTGGCGAGGCGCTGCCTAAGTGCTCGCCTCAGGCGCCTCACGGTGAGGCGCAGGCAGCGCCTAGGCGGGCCTCGCCCCATCAGTTTTTTTTTATTATTATTATTTTTTTTATAAATTAAATATGTTTCCTAACCCTAACCCTAACACACCAAAGTGATCAAAAGACAGCCGCCCAGTCCCCCCAACACCCATTCTTCCTATTTTTCCTCACCGACGACCCCTCCCGATCCACTTGCTTTGAATGAAATTGATTAAAGTAATGAATGACTAGTTGAAATCCCGGAAGAAGAACTAGTGTTTGAGGAAGATAGTTTAAGATGGGATGATGTTGCAGCAGCTGCAGGAGTTGAGGAGCCTATTAGGACCACTAGAACATATATACTAGAAGGGCAACAACTTCAAAGACTTCTAAAACATTATCATCTAGATCTAGTTCTTTTGGACTTGTGGATAAGGAAGATATGGGAGGGGATTCAGATGAGGCAGAAGAAGAAGATGTGGATGGATACAAATCTGTTGATAATCCACAATTTGACATGAACTATAATGATGATGATTAGTGTCTTGCCTTAGTGATTATGCTTAATATTATGTCTTGAACTTTAATATTTAATGTTTTGGATCATGTTTTGATGAATGTATTATGTTTTATTATGGTTAAATGTGTTTATCTATCTACATGTTTTTTTTTTTTTTTTTTGTACTTTGGGCGCCTCGCTTGAGTGAGGTGAGCGCTTCGCCTCACGCCTTGCGCCTATGCAGTGAAAGGGGTTTGGCGCCTCGGGGCGCCTTACGCCTTTTCAAGCACTGGTTCACACTATTAGTATAAATTAGTATTGTTCTCATAGGATATATGGTTTTTAATATATTTACAAAATAAAATAAAATATATTTATACTATAATTTATATTTAAGAATAAATATTTAATAATATCCAAAATATTTTATTATTTTATGGATAAAGACTTGTAGAAAAAATAGTTATATATAAAAATATATATATTCCATCTTATTTTAAGAAATATGCCTTATTTCTATAATAATTAATTGTATAATAATTAAGTTAATTAATTATTTTATAAATACTTATTAAATAATAATTATTTGTAATCTAAAGTCAATATAAATAATGAAATATACAATAAATATTAAAATATAACCTTAAATAATGAACCAGAAATAACTATATTTCTTCCATCTAATATCTCGTTTTAATATATGGATATAAGTGCAAAATTAAAAATTGTGGAAAAAATATTAATTAAATATATTATACGTAACAAGTTAAGTAAAAACACACACACACATATATATATATATGTATATAAAGTATTTTAATAAATTTAAAATAATATTCCAAAAAAAAAAGAAAATAAAATTCAACTGATAAAAAAACTCATATATATAATTTTCCAAAAAAAATTCTTTTTAAGAATTAAAAATGGGTAGAAAAATTATATATAAATTATTTGATTAGTATAAATAGGTGTTTTGACTGTTTTCATTATTGTTTTGTGGTTGATTATTTTATTTTCAAATTATCTATTTTCAGATACACTCAAAATTAAGAAATTTTAACTTTGTGTATTATTGATTTTTAAAAATATTGTAGATGATGCATTAATGTGTTATACCTGCATTGATTATAAATTGAAACAATAGTTGTAATATATATATATATATATATATATATATATATATATATTCCTTGGGGGTGGGGGTCCATTATTGCTGACCAGTTCAAAACTCCTGAAAAAAGAGTCTTGTGGTTAGAATGAAAATATAGTTATTTAATATTAGTCAAATAATTGGGGTCTTTTAACAGGACATTCTACTGTTGGATTAGAATTAAATAAATGAGGTTACCTTTTAGTTAAATAAAGTTGCCACTCTCAGAATCAGATGAAGTCACCACCACCACTGCCGCCACACTTTTTTCTTTTACTGGATTTTCCAGAACTTCATCACTGCTCTCTTAATTTGAACTAATTAATGCATCTTTACATTTAATTTTTTAATGAAATATATAGTATAGGGGATGTGGAGGATAAAAACATTTTCTTTTATTTTTCCTTTTTTAAAATGTCTAAGAAGATATATACTAAGTTTAATGAAAGTGATTTGAGGCGAATAATATTTTTTATTACAACGATTTAGAAAATTATAACTCAATATCGAAGAGAAATCAAATTTATGATAAAACACTCTTCTTCGAATTCATACCTACACTTCCTTTCGCAAGTCATCTAACCAAACACCACTTTAGCATATAATTTAATACACTATATTATTTGTTATAAATGATTTTCCATTTTTATTCTAATGCTATGTACACGTACAGAAAATTACATTTTAATATGTACCTAACTTAATAAAATAGACAAATTCGGCCGTGGGATGGGCTTAAGAATTATACTATAATGGGTTGGAGAATTCCGGAGCAAATTAGGAGGGGTTATTTACCACAATAATGTTAAAAAAAGAAAGATATTTCATAAAATATGGAGGATTTTAAATTCGTTCCCAAAGTAGGGTAAAACGTCACTGAACATGACGTTTTAATTTTGAAAATAAAAATATCTGGCCCACTGACATTTTTATTTTGAAAAAATATATATATATGCCTCATGTCATCATCATTGCCATCACATATATTCATATATATATATATATATATGCATGTATATATATGATCGTGTATATATATATATGTATATATATATCTATGCAAGTAAATGTATATATATAAAGATATATAATTTGTACATATAATTTTGTATATATATATATATTTTTTTTAATTTGTCTTTAATTTTTTTATTATTTAATAGATTATATTTATATTATTAGAATTCAAATTATTTTTTGTATATTTACTGAAACAAAATGAAATACAATATTAAATATATATATATATTTTTCATTATATAAATATATATTTATTTCAATAACATATAAAATAATAATATAATTATAAACAAATAAAAATTATAAATTTAAAATAATCATATTATAAAAAAACATATTATAGAAATTAAGGAATATTTTTAAAAAAAATTAGATATTTATATTACTAATTATTGGAACAATTTAAATAAATATATATATAAAAATCTAATAATAATTACAAAAAAATAATAAACGTCAAGCCCACTAACGTTTTAAAGAAACGTCAGTGGGCCTCACGTTTTTTTTAATTTTTTTTAATTTTATATTATAAATATTATTTATATTTACTATATATATATAAATTATATATTATTTATTCTGCTTATCTATTTTATTTTTTTGCAATATAAATATTTTATTAGAAATATATGTATATATAATTTTTCTATATAAATATATATTATATAATTAAAAAAATAAAAATTTATATTGTTATTTAAGATACTTAAATCATATTATAAATAATTTAAAAAAATTAAAGAATAATTAAAATAATTATTATATTTTTATTTAAGTATTATTTGAATATTTAAAAAACTATATATATACATATAAATACATAAATATATTATAAAATATGTATGTATATATATACATATATTCATAAATATATAAAAAAAATATAACATCAAGCCTACTGACATTTTAAAGAAAAGTAGTGGACCTGATGTTTCTATTAATTTTTTTATTTATTCTTTAACTTTATATTATATATATATTTTTAATTATATATATATATATATATTATTTCTTACTGTTTAAAATTTTAATGGTTATAGTTTATATTTATTTTTTTCTTATATAAATATTTATTTAGAAATATATGTATATATTTTATCTATATAAATATAAAATATAAAATATATAATTGTAAATAATTATAATTTATATTTTTATTAGATAATTAAATCATATTATAAAAAAATTCTATAAATTAAAGGATATTTATTAATAATTACTATATTTTAATTTGACGTTTAATTTAAATATTTAAATAAAAAATGTATATAAATATAAATATGCATATTCATAAAAATATATTAAAAAATTAAAAAATAATTTAACGTCAGGCCCACTGACGCTTTAATAGAAACGTTAGTGGGGCTGACGTTTCTTTGATTTAATTTTTTCATATTTATATTATATATATATATTACATATATTATAAATATATATATATTATTTCTTATTTATTCTGATTAAAATAAATATAATTATCGTTTATAATTATTTTTTTGTTATATAAATATATATATATATATATATACTTTATAGAATTTATATAACAAAAACATTAAATATAAACGATAATTATATTTATTTTAATCAAAATAAATAAGAAATAATATATATATATATTTAATATATATAATATAAATATAAAAACAATCAAAGAAAAGTCAGCCCCTGACGTTTCTATTAAAACGTCAGTGGGCCTGATGTTAAATTGTTTTTTAATTTTTTAATATATTTCTACAAATATGCATATTTATATTTATATATTTTTTTATTTAAAATATTTAAATTATACGTCAAATCAAAATATAATAATTATTAATAAATATTCTTTAATTTATAGAATTTTTTTATAATATGATTTAATTATCTTAAATAAAAATATAAATTATAATTATTATTTACAATTATATAATTTATATTTATATAGATAAAATATATACATATTTTCTAAATAAATATTTATATAAGAAAAAACATATAAACCATAAGCATTAAAATTTTAAACGGTAAGAAATAGTATATATATATTATATAAAATATATATAATGTATATAATATAAATTTAAAGAATAAATAAAAAAATTAATAGAAAGTCAGTGGGTCTGACGTTATATATTCTTTTTTTTATATTTATGAATATATGTATATGCTTCTAGACACATCTTCGACCTAGACCCTCTGCCCCCAATCTCTCACCTTTGTGTTCAAGAGTGCATTTGTTCTCTTATGAGATTTTATTTTGAGAATTTAAAAAAAGAAAGAATTGAGAGTATATACGAAAGTCGTACGAAACCATTGTTTTCAGCTTAAAGCTATAGACAAGAACGAGTACTCAGTCTTAAGAGAGCATCTTCACCCGAAGTATTTGAGCCCCCCGCCCGCACCGCTATCTCTATCTGAGGTTGGGTTTCCGTCTAAGCTAAGCTCTACGGTTATAGGCCGTCCAAGACCGCGTCTTCCCAGTGAAGGAGAGCCATCTTCATGGGGCCTCAACGATCCTGGTGGCGATGTCCAAAGCGTGCCTTAAAATGAAAAAGTCGGAGGAGGCTATGCTTAAAAGATTGCATTCGACGCCGGTTGTACGTGCTAAAAATCCGGTACATTCCATTTTGTTTCCCATCCCAGTCTTTCGCCTGGGTGAGAGGTGAAAAGGAAGGTCGGTCAAATGACCCCTTTGTTACCGATGTTACCGATTTCGAGAATCGTCCCTAATCATTCGTTAGTTTTCAGACTCTATCTTATATACATAGATTCGAGAAGTCGATTTCATCGATTTATTATCTAGTTGTTTATGCGGTCTTCGAGAAGCTGTTTATTCTTCTTCGAGTTTCATTATCCAGCCCGGAAATAGAGTCAAGGGCTCATTCCCCCTCACCTTCTTCCAACTTTGATTCGTATTTTTCATAGAGGAATCTCTGATCAAAGATCCATCCATAAATGCCTCTAAGGAACCAATGGTGCGGGTCATATCTCATTTCAAGATTTATCGACTGATGACTTTTCTCTCTTTTATGAAAGGTTGTATAAAGAGTGAAAGGTGGTCAGTAGGAGCATAACTATCTAGATCTATTCAATTTTCTTAAAAATAAATGAAGTCTTGTTCGGATGGGTAAGTTTGAGTTTTTATGAATTGAGTCTTGGTCTCTGGGCTCCGAGTACTTTGTGCTATGGTATTTGCTAAACAATCCAGTTAGTTCTAGAACCTCCTTTCTGCTCCCATTGGCGGCTCAACTTCGCTTTTGTCCAATTTTGGAACTGAGCCTCAAAGCTTCAAAGGAAGAACAAACGTTTGACTTTGGCACATGAGGTGGCGGGTTTTTGAATGCTAGAAGATTCTATCAGTCGGTTCATCCTTGAATATTTGGATTCTATGACACTTCAGTATCCGTTTTCAAACTTAGTATTATCAAAATGATCTGAACTGTTTCAAAGACCCAACATGCATTTTTTTTTGCACTGGGACCCAGAGATGAATAGGAGGGGGAGATCTCACTCAATTATATACGACATAACTAGCAGAACCAGTCACTACAGAGGAAAGGGCCGTATGAATATCATATCCTACCCTGAATTCTTGGACGTTCGTCTAGACTTCTTTTAGAATAATTTCTTGCAAGTTTTCGAATTCGCCACCATCAATCGAGCTGCTTATCTTGCTACTTCGAACCACTTCGGTCTTCTTCCTTGCCCTAGATCAATAGATCAGCCTCTGGCCGTTATTCACTTTCATAGTGCTTTAGCGTCTTCTCTTCGAGGTTCGCATACGAGAATGAAAGGCAAGCTTCCTTTGGCGACACTTGGGTGCCCCATTCTTTCTATATTTATATATTAATATGTATATATATATCTATATATATATATATTTTAAATATTCAAATAATACTTAAATAAAATATAATAATTATTATTAATTATTTTTTAATTTTTATAAATTATTTATAATATGATTTAATTATCTTAAATAACAATATAAACTTTTATTTTTTATTATAATATATATATATATATTTATATAGAAAAATTATATATACGTATATTTCTAATAAAATATTTATATTACAAAAAAATAAAATATATAAGCCGAATAAATAACATATTATTTATATATATATTAAATGTAAATAATATATATAATATAAAATTTAAAAAATTTAAAAGAAACGTTAGGCCCACTGACCTGTTTTTAAAACGTTAGTGGGCTTGACGTTTATTGTAATTTTTTTAAAATTATTATTATATTTATATTTTTTTATTTATTAATTTAAATTATTCTAATAATTAGTAAAATAAATATCTAATTTTTTTAAAAATATTCCTTAATTTCTTTAATATGCTTTTTTTTAGAATATGATTATTTTAAATTTATAATTTGTATTGGTTTATAATTATATTATTATTTTATATATTATTGAAATAAATATATATTTATATATCTTTATATATATATATATATATAAAATAATAATAATAACAAATTAAAAAAATACATATATATAGAATTATATATACAAATTATATATCTTTATATTTATATATCTTTATATATATATATATACACGCCCATATATATACATGCATATATATATATGAATATATGTGATGGCAATGATGACGACATGAGGCATATATATAATTTTTGAAAAAAAAATGTGAGTGGGTCTAACGTTTTTATTTTTAAAATTAAAGCGTCACGGCTAGTGACGTTTTTACCAAATATCGTCATCGGGCCTGACGTTTTACTCTACTTTGGAAATGAATTTAAAATCCACACTATTTTATGAAATATCTTTTTTTTTTTAACATTATTGTGGTAATTAGGAGGGAGTGGTGGGCATGAATTCACCGAGTTCTAGATAGGACGGGAATGGGATTTATGTTTCCCATGCCATTGCAATCCCCGAACAAGCAATATAGGAATATTATGGGGTTTTTTACCAAAATAATGTAAAAAAAATAATTGTAAAATAGGTTAGTTTTGAAAAGTATTTTAGAAATAGGGTAATATGTCAAGTTCGGTGACGTTTTTTTTGTAAAAACATCACCGGGCCTGACGATTTAATTTTGAAATTAAAAACGTCAGACCCCTGACGTTATTAATTTCAAAATATATATATATGCATTATGTTTACAGCCATCATGTATATGTAATTATGAAACTTATCCATCCATGTGTATATATATATACACACACCTACTGCATATATATATATGTGTGTGCAAGTATATATATGCATCTATATATATGTGCAAGTATATATATATATATATATGCAATTTAATTATATATGTAAAGATGCATATATATATATAATATATATATTATTTCATATATATTCTAAAATGTATCGTTTATATTTTATTTGTTAAGTAAATATATATATATAGTAATTAATGTATATATTTTATAAAAATTTATATTAAATTATATAATTTTAAAACGTAAAATATTATACTATTATATAAGATAATAATAAAAAATCTAAATTAAAGAATATTTTTAAATTATTATTATGTATAATTTGAAGGAATTTTAATTTATGGAAAAAAAAATGTTGTATATATATATATTTTTTTTTTAATAATACATAAATATATATATATACAATTAAAAAAAGAAAAAAAATCGTCAACGGCTGACGTTCCTTTAATTTTTTTTTAATTTTGTAATATGTGTATATAATATATATTATAAATATATATATATATTATTTCATATATATTCTAAATGTATTAAGTAAATATATATATATAGCAATTTATGTATATATTTTATAGAAATTTATATTAAATTATATAATTTTAAAACATAAAATATTATACTGTAATTTAAGATAATAAAAAAGTTATCTAAATTAAAGAATATTTTTTAATTATTATTATGTATAATTTGAATTTCTTGAAAAAAAAATACTATATATATATATTAATAATACATAAATATATATACACAATTAAAATAAAAGAAAAAAACTAAAAATCGTCAGTGCCACTGACGTTCCTTTAAAGAATTTTTTTTAAATTCTGTATAATATTATATATAATATATATTATAAATATAATATATATATATATATTACTTCATATATATTATAAAATGTATCGTTTATATTTTATTTATTAGGTGTGTATATATATATAGCAATTAATGTATATATTTTATAGAAATTTATATTAAATTATATAATTTTAAAACGTAAAATATTATACTATTATATAAGATAATAAAAAAATATGATCTAAATTAAAGAATATTTTTAAATTATTATTGTGTATAATTTGAAGGAATTTGAATTTTTGGAAAAAAATATATTGTATCTGTATATATATATATATTATAATAATACATAAATATATATATATATACAATAAAAGAAAAAAGAAAAAAATCGTTAGCGCCTCTGCATTTTAAAGAAACGTCAATGAGGCTGACGTTCCATTAAATTTTTTTTTAAATTTTGTAATATATATAATATATTATAAATATATATATATTATTTCATATATATTCTAAATGTATTAAATAAATTTATATATAGCAATTTATGTATATATTTTATAGAAATTTCTGTTAAACTATATAATTTTAAAACGTAAAATATTATACTATTATTTAAGATAATAAAAGAATTATGTAAATTAAAGAATATTTTTTAATTATTATTATGTATAATTTGAATTTCTGGAAAAAAATACTATATATATATATATATATATTTTAATAATACATAAATATATATATATATATACAATTAAAAAAAATGTCAGCGCCACTAACGTTTTAAAGAAACGTCAGTGGGGCTGACGTTTCTTTTAAATTTTTTTAAGTTTGTAATATGTATATATGATATATATATATATATTATTTCATATATATTCTAAATGTATCGTTTATATTTTATTTGTTAAGTAAATATATATATATATATATATATATAGAAATTTATGTATATATTTTATAGAAATTTATATTAAATTATATATATATATTTTTTTAATTTTTAATATGTATATAATATATATTTATTAATAATTATAATCATTTTTCAAGTATAATTAATATTTTATATATTATTATTATATATATATATATGTTTGATTAAATTAAATAATAATTCTTGCGGCGAATAAATGAATTGTCTTTCAATGTCAATTCTTACTTTTCAGATAAATTGTCAATCACCACTTGTATATTTTGTTACAGAGTTTCGTGAATTGATGTCAGTTTTTATAACATGCACGTCTTCTCAAATTCTACTGAAATCTGCAGCACATCGTGCAGTCAATTCAGTAATAATTTATATTGCTGAAGTAATATAAATAGGAATGTATTAGGATAATACATAAATGCATAAAGAAAATGAGTAAGGAAAAATGGTGTGCTTTTAGGAGTGATGAAGTATATACCGATGTCTGGCCAATTCTGAATGAAAATAAGTTTTATTTCAATATTACATTGTTGAAATCACATTTCGCCCCGCACTATCTACTGGTAAATTTTCTTTTAAAAGACCCATAGTAATTTGTGTATATTTTTTATTTAAAGTTTTATTTGTTTTTTTTTTAAATTTTCATGTAGTCAATGCCTAAGAAGATGATCAAATTCTTACCTAACACTGAAGTTCCATTTATTTTATATTGTTTGGGAAAGTCATGAATAATGCGATATCATGGAAACCACAAAAAATCAAAATTTGATAATGCAAGTTGGGGGCGCTTTGTGGAGGACACCAAATTGAATTTGGGTGATTTATGTATTTTCTCATTAATTGAAAATACTGAAACGAAAATCACTTTTAAAATTGGTTTGGTTAGACTGAGCGCTTCTTTATTATCTCGAGACATATCCGGTACAAGTGGTGGTTCATGTGGTTAATTGTGTCCATGAAAAATTGCTAATAAGGATTTTATTTTGTTTGTTGTGTTTTTTAGGAAAAAATTATTCGGTGTAATAGTTTGTTGTTGTTTTATATATATGTTATTGTATAATAATAAAATTTATTTATTATAATTTTCTATAATATTGTTATTTAAATATAATTCTTGCCTTGAATAAGATGAAGAAATAAATAATATATATAAAGCGAAGGCGAATTAATGGCGATTACAACAACTAGTAACTTAATCTATACATATACTGTAACACTCAATTCAATAAATAATACCCTAATACTATTACAATACTCATGAAATCTCAACATTTGAAACAACAATCGTAGCTATACCAAATCATTTTATCTTTGTCTTGGATCTCTTCATATTTGAGGAAGACGGTTCACTGACGACATCATTATCTTCAAACTTGAAAAACTTCTCTAGTTGGTTGAAGAATAGCTCCTCATCCATTAAGTATGTAATTGTATTTGTCATTTTGGGATCACGATCCTATAAATGTAAGAATAATTAATATAAGTGTAAATTAGATATTTACAATCAAGAAAATGAATTGAGAAAATTATCATAAACGCCAATGATCCGGTATAGCGTTAAAAACCCGAAGTTTCCGCTCCCATGCATCATTTGTATATTTTCTTTTAGTCTTCATGCTATATGAGACCCTGTTTGAATTTTCATATTTAATTATAAATTTATTTTAAAAACTCAAACTAAATATCATCAAATTGTGAATTAAATTTGAATTTATTTATATAAAATTCAAACTTAAATCTAAATCATTGTATATCTTAATACTTTTAAAATCAAATAATTATATATCAAAAATGTTTTATTTAAAAAAATTAATATTTGAAATCTAATATAACAAATTTAATTAAAATTTATGCTAAATATAAATAATCCATTAATATGAAGTTATTTGGGCACCGCTAGATTTGTTGATTAAATTGTAAAAAAAAAATTTTAATAAAGTGAAATTATTTTAATTTATCATTATTTTATTTTAAACCCACCAAATTGCTCCAAATTTAAATATTGATTTTATTCTTAGAAAATCTAAATATTGATTTTAAACGTACCGAAACCTCTAAGTATTCATTTTATTATTTTAGATACCTTTTAACCTCTGATTATAAGTTTATATTTAAAGTTAATACATATATATATATATAAATATATAATGTGTGTGTATATATATATATATATATAGCAAGGACGGTATTCGGGATGTTATGACTAATGGCAGCCCATTGCCACCCCTAAAGAAAGGTATGAGAAAAATAGGTTAGTTCGAGCTGCTTCTTTTCAGTAGAGTACATGACCAAGCTGACGGCCACAGAAAGCAAGTGTGTACTTATAAATATCATATTGCTTACAAATATTATGTAAACCTAGACATGGTTTGTAATATATTTATAGTTCAACTTTAAATTGATCAATATTTAAAAATATATAAATTATTTTATCATATTGATAAAGACATGCAAAAATAAATTTATATAACAAATATATAATCCCAAAATAAAATTATTGTTTGTACAATAAATTAATTAATTATATAATAAATTTTATAAAGTTAATAGTAATTTACAGACAAAATTCAATTCAAATAATCCAACGTATAATAAATATTACGATATATCCTCAAATAATCAAGAAAAGTAATTATATTAGTATAGATTGAAGAACAACAAGAACAATGATGAGAGGCCAATGATTCACACACTCATTTTTTTAAATACACCCCTGTGGGTAAAAATACTTACAAGAACTCTAATTTATTCATCAATTTGTTTGATCATGCACAGTTGAACATTGTATTGATGTTACACCACATCAGATCGAACATACTTAAATGTGTTCGATTAATATCTGTAAAAAATTGTTCAAGTGTTCAACCAACATCGAGCAAAACATCATTGGATCCAGAATTTGAGAGTTGGGAATGCACTACTATATGAAGCAAAATTTTGAAGTATCCAATTTAAAATGATAACAAAATATATAAAAAAAAAAACATGACGATAATATACAAATTTCGAAGTTTATACATAATATTTAGAGTAAGCCTAAAAGAATTTCGGGTATGCACTTGCACATCCTTACTTCCACGTGGATCCATTGATATTTTAATATTTAAAAAAATAAAAGGCTAGATTTATATAAAAATTGATACATGAACAATCTGGGGACTCATAATTTGGCAAAGTTCTCATTCCAGATATTACAAGCAAATTCTATGCTTCATACAAATAAACTTATCATAAAATTGCTTGATAGTTTTTAAACAAACTTCATCACTCTCAAAAGGAAGAAGAACACATACCTGTCTGCTGTCTGCTAGTCAGTTCCGTACACGGCAATGGGCTAACTTCAACCGCACCTCCACTCACATCAGAGCACTGCCAAGGCAAATTCCTCGTGCCTGATGCTCCACCAAGACTGATATTGGAGAGACAAATACCCGTAAATGGGGCATTCTTCAACCCACGAATCAGACCCGGTTGCTGTACCCTTTGACCCCACACATCCTTAATCATAACATCTTTAAGGATAGGGAGAGCATTTGGGTTATACTTCTCATCCGGATGATCTCCAACATCACCCGAAATCTTTATCCCCTTGCGTGCTTTATCAATGTAAATGTTGGAGACTGTGATGTTTCTTATGACCCCACCTCTACCAATATTTGTTTTCAAGTGGATGCCGACTCCCATATTGAATAGATTTATGTGTTCAGCTAGAACATCCTCAATGCCCCCAGATGTTTCACTTCCAACTGCAATTCCAGCAAACGGTGATGATCCACTTACCCGTCTGATGGTTATGCCACGACTAGGATGAGCATAAGCGATTCCATATTCGTCCCACCCACTCTTGACAGCTACGAGGTCATCTCCCGTTGATATGTAGGAATCCTCTATGCATACGTCTGAGCTTGAATCTGTAATAGAAAAAAAATGAGGATACAAACTTCGGTGAGATATGTTGACTGTATGCAAAGCAGTAAAGATTCTAAATTAATGGTCCAAAAGAACTATTGTGGCTTGATCATCACTCTTTAAGTGCATTGAGGTAATAGAGAATCAAATGTACATGGACGGTGTAGATACAAACTAGTTATACACTCACAATGTTATACTGATATCACAATATATAGCATACCTGGATCAATTCCATCGGTGTTCGGAGAGTCAGCAGGTGCGAGTATGGTGACAAAATTTATGACAATATTGCTGAAAAGAGGAAAAGAGTTGAGTAAAAACTGGTCACCTACCCACCAAATCAAGTCTTACATTGTAACGAAGCGAAACATAATATAAAATATTCTCACTGTTTGTTTAAATCCCTCAAAATCCCCTATGGAAGTGAAAAAAAATTTACAATCATATTAAGCGAAGCAGATTTTTCAGTTTTTTTTATGGAAAAAAAAAAAAGTAATAATAAGAAAATTAAAAATAAGCTTAAAAACATACTGATCAAATTGATTAAGATCAGAATAAGATGTTATTCCATAGGTCATACACCATAGGATTAAAGTCCAATCTACCATCAACAATTATGCACCTCATTATCATTCTAGCCATGATATTTTCAGAACACGCAAAAACAAGTTGTTTGCTAGCCAACAACCAGAAAAATAAACATTAGACATGTATTACAAACAACTTGTAACAGCAGCTAAGAGAGATGAGTAGCAGATATATGGCTACCTGCAATACACAGGGTGTATGTTCCAAAAGGGTGAATTCTTGAAAATTAAATTGGAAATGATTATGCTTCTGGAATTCACCAATTCAACTAGGTTTGGTCTAGTAAACTGAAGAGTTCTTTGCCTCCACATATTCCACCAGACATCACCTTGGCCATCAATTGTCCCATTGTCACCTATAAAGATAGCAAATATATGAACAGAAGTGAGAAATTTATTTATTTAAAAAGAAACATACTCATCAGTTTAATGTTGCATCTTTTTTGTCATTCCAATATCATATTGAAATAGATGATCAGGAATCCAGATGTGGCAGCAGTAATATAATCATTTTTATATTCCATTAAAGCACATGATCATATCTCTAGTTGAAAAATCTTGCATGTTATTGAATATTGCCTACAGAAATTTCATTTCATTAAAGTGTGCCAAGTATTGCCACACACATGCATTGCTCATGAAATGATTTCACTCATACTGACCTGTTATTATCACATCATGGATCCCATCCCCATGGATGAAACTCATATACCGTCCGCCTGGTCGCTCTCTCCCTCTCCCATAAGAAGGCAAGGGAGCTACTAAGGGCCATTGTGCAGTATCCTGCAGCATTTACGACAGAAATGGCAAAAGATCAACAATTATATATGTAGAAAAGCCAAAAAAGAGCAAGGGCGAATAAGTTGTTTTAAGCAGACATTAACGTAAAGTGTCTAAATCTTCTCCTCAAAGAATTCTTTTCTTTTACTGGAAGAAAGGGCCTGTAAAACCGGGAGGGGGGGGGGGTGGATTTGCTAAGTTAAATACATATAATGACTACAGGTGTTTAATAAATTTTACATAAATTTTTCCTAGTGAGGCTACGGTCCTGCTTTTAAAAGCGACAAATAACACTTATTTGCCTTGTAAAATATTATCTGTGAAAACTAAATGCTGCAAAAAGCCAAATCGTATGAAGTCCATAAAGAACCCGGAGAAAAAAGAAGATTATCTAGAGCATTCATAATAATTTTTGTAGCAGTCGTTTGCAATACATAGTATCAATTGAGTCTTACATTGCATTGACTGATAGAGAGGGAAACCTCGAGTTGGTGGAATAGAGCTAATTACAACTAGAATTTTGACCTTCATTAAAGTAAAGCTAATCAATGAAACTATAAATTTGACTTTTATAAAGGAAACCTTGTAATTATTGAATTCCTTCATTAGAATGGAGAATATAGATATAGAAGGATTATGAGCTTCAAACTACTCTACATGGAGTACCATATTAATAGTCAAATTCTTAAATGACGATTAATAAAGTCCCTCAAGTAGCTCGCCTATCCAGACATCCCAAACATGTATTTGAAACACTATTGCTTCACTATATAAAGTCCAAATCTTATAGCCTCTGATATAGTCCTCTGATGGAAAGTTGGGGAACAAATCATTATTCATTTCTTAAGAGAAAAAGAAAATTTGTGTAGCATTTCATACCGTTTCAGCATTGATCCATAAACAATTCAGCCTAGCAGATAAATCATAATGTCTATTCTATGTGACTGACTCAATTTTCTTAATATATATTTTTTTTGGCCCTCATTACTCCCATTACATCATGCTTAATGTGGTATAGGAAGCAGCAACAACACAGTTTATCAACTACAATTAAGTTCGTAATGAAAGAGAGCAAATTCACAATGCTAAAATTTAAACGACATAAGCATCCACAGTTGTGCCAATAGGTACCATCTGATATATAAAGTCCAAGTTAAAGCAATTTTCCTACTAACATGCAAGAAGACAGTAATACCAATCAATATATTAAACATACTACAAGATCTGCACTATAAAGGTAAGACAGAGAACAGAAGTCAAACTAAAATAAGAAAGGAGACAGTTACAATACCATTGTGGCTTTGATAACAGCACCTCTTGCCAAGTATAGAGTCATGCCGCTAGTGAGATTGAAAGGTCCGGTTAAATATACCCCAGGAGGAATGTAAAGAAGTGTACCACCTGCCCTATTCACATGCTCGATTCTGTATATTGCTTCCCTAAAAGCTTTGGTGTTCAAAGTTATTCCATCACCCACACCACCAAAATCAGCTATCGATATGTTATCATCACGATGCCTCATTGGCACAATTCCTGAACATGTCACATCCTCAGCACTTGCGGATGCCACGCAGTTTATCAGAAGTACAGCGATCCCGATGCACAGGGAAATTGAAAAATCACGGCCCAGCATTCTGAGTGGACTTTCGTGAATCATAGAAGGGAACTTAGAACACAATCGGATGAAAATTAAGTGGATTTGGTGGAAGAAAATAAACGGACAGCAACAAAATAGAAGTATCGTTTGTGGAGTAGGATTTTTCTGAACCTAATTAGCAAAGAATCATTAATTTATGGTTAAATTATCGGATTCTGACACTGATATTTGCAGTTCAGATTTCCACTTGTTTCTGCTTCTATAGAAGGCAGAAATTTATAAAGAAATACAGATTAAAATGCTATCACTAAAGATCAGTGAGATCTAGAAACGGATCCAAAGAGAACACTCCAAATATGGATCTTCTGCAATGCCGACAAAGAAAATCTGCAATTATAAGGGAAAATGAGTAAAATAAAAGAAGAAACGTGAGAATATGAACTAGAAAAAGAAACTACAACAAAAAGTAGACGCAAAAAGATAAGTAGTAATAATTCACAGAAATAAAGAAATAATAATGATAGCGAAAACATATTCTCGCAAACACTGTGCTCGCGCGCGTGTGGAATGCTACCTGGAAATGCAAGCAGAAACTTTTTTCTTTGTCTGCAAGCGGTTGTCTTCTCCGGAGAGAGAGAGAGAAGCAGAGGGTGCGGACGCCGGGCAGATTTAAGTAGAATAACTGAGCAGACCGTGCATCCTAATTTCTTAATAATTGTATAGTGTTGTCTTCAATCGAGAAATAAAACTAAGCTGTTTGTGGCTGTGTGCTGTTGATAATTTAATAGTGTTTTGTTTAATCGAGAAACAAATCTGAGTGAGGGATGTTTTAGGGGATGTCGGATTTGCGGCGTGACTGTTGTCGGCAACCCAGATTAATTTATTCTTAAAATAAGTGCTGCCTTTAAGGGGTATGACTTAAGTAATATCGTTTACATAATACCAGAAAGCAAGGTGTTGCTAATGGCACCACCAAATTCACTTTTCACCTCACATTAATTTTTTTTAATAAAATAAAATCAAATAATATATTTTTTTTATTTTAAATTTTTATATAAAAAATAAAATGTTTGGCAAAAGTGTTAACCGGAGCCAAACACATTAAATCCTATTTTTTAGTTTGCTCTCCAAATTTATAGGTTTGCAAGTGCTTTCTTGATTCTTTTATTCTTCTCAAACTCCAGATTTCGCTGTTGACATTATATTTGTATCAGCTCAGTCTGAAAAATAATTGTTTTTTAAGTTAAGAAACTATCTTACCTATGATTCCTTGCTGTCAACTAAGCTGGTGCACTGGAATGAATATGTTAATTTATGTCAATGGCCTAAGGTAAAATGTGATTCTATGAATTATGTTTCGGCTGTTGACCTCACGGGGGAATCTATCTCCGGCGTAATTAATGGTGTAACCAGCTCTTTTTCAAGCTGGTTCGACAGATTTAAGGGAGGGAGTGATTCGGTTTGGAGTAGGGAGATGGGGAGATGGGGAGATGGGGTGGGATGGCCGAGGCGGGTTCGGGGATGGGGATGGTATGGGGAGCATGGGTTGGGGGTTAAGGGTTAGGGTTGAATTTTTGTTTAATTATAAAAGGTATATAGATAATTTGTGTAGTGTTTTAGTAAAATTAATTTTTCAAATGAAATTTTTGTGGTGTACATAATAAAAATGGTGTGAAAAGTAAATATTGTAGTATGTTTAGCAACTCCTTATCAAGATTTTTTTTTACCATTAATTCTATTATATAAATAAATAAATATATATATATCTTTATCATTATTTTTATAATTATATTATATTTTGTAAATATAAAATATCACCATTTTTTTTTGCGAATTCAAAAATAATATTTGTAATTTAAAAAAAAACAAATAGTCGATGAACATGTGCCTGTGTCATAGGATCGTGTTGCACACGTTCACTTAATCCTTTAAAAAAATTTATTAACATTTTTTATTTGAATAGGTCTCATGTGAGTCGGTTGGACGGATTCTAGGAGCCATGCAACACGACCCACGCAAAACTCACTTCAAAATTGCATCAAACTATAAAAAAAAATGAAAAATTTCACGTCCAGCCACGTGAAGCTAGTGTCCAGCGATTATGGATTATCGCAGGACGTGAGTAATACTTTTTAGTTAACTTAATAATTTGTTTTTAACTAAACAAATAATACATTTCAGTTAAATAAGTAATATTGAATATTTTTTTGTTTAATTTGAATTGAATCTATATTAATATAATAACAAAGTAGTCTAAGAAAAGAATTTATCATCTATTTACCGTCAATAAATAAATATTACCTGATAATTTCGTAGAAAACTTACTAAAATTATAATTTTTAATATAATTAATTATTTTATATTTTAATATTAGTTTCAAATTAATATATTTTAAGAAAATGAGTAATACAAAAAAAAGATAAAATAATATTATTTAATTAAATAAGTAATCCGTTTCAGTAAAAAAAAAAAAGAATATTGAGCAATTTTCTTGGTTCAATTTCTAAACACATATATTATTTCGTAACCGTAAAGGTATTACGCTCTGTGTTGCAAGGTAATATTGTTTAATCATAAAGGGGTATTAGTAAATTATTGAAATGTATTATTACTTAATCATAAATATATAGCTTTTTGTGTTGAGATGTATTATTTTTTAATTGTAAAGATATTACTATTTGTGCTGAAAGATATTAATATTAACCGTAAATATATCGATCTTTATGTTGATATGAACTATTTTTTAACCGTAATTGTATTACTCTATGCATTGAAACGTAGTACTGTTTAACCGTAAATGTATTTTTTTTTTTTTGTGTTGGAAGATATTACTTATTAATCATAAAGGTATTACTCTATGTATTGAAACATATTACAATTTAAACTTAAATGTACTACTCTTTGCATTGATAAATATTATTATTTAAACATTAATGTATTACTCTTTGTATTCCAAGTTATTACTCGTTACTTGTAAATAATAAGTTAGTCAAACACACATTTTTTCAAGGCGCGATTATCACAAGAACACATAAAAAAAAAAATCAAACATGTAAAATTCTAACATCAGAGAATAAACACAACACAAATCAACCATTAAAATTCTTGCAACACCAAAACGGTAAGTTCATCCTTAAATAAGCATCGAGAAAAACCAAACAATAAAATTTTAACAAAGAAAAGAAAGAATAAAATTGGTGCAGACCAATAGTTCTTTTTTTTAATGTTTTATTTATATATTTTTTAATATTCATTACTTTCTTTTTTTAATGTTTTATTTATATGCTTCTTAATATTTATATTTTAATAATACATTTTTTGTTTTATAATTAATTCAATAATTAATTTAAAGATTATTTTAATTAAATATGATAAAAAATAATAAAAAGGTGTAATTTTAATTATAAATATAAATAATACAATAGAGTTTTAAATACTACACATAAAGTAATCATTCTACCATAAAATTAAAAAATAGATAAAATTACAAATAGAAAAAACATACAATTACAACTAAAAATTATAAAGTTACAAACAAAATACAAAATTACACAACATAATTAAAAGCACAATAACTAAATAGAAAATACACTTGATACTAAATTAAAAGCCTAATTTCTAATAATAAAAAAGATCACCTTGCGACCCTCCAATGTCTAGAAAAAAATTTCGAACACATTAAATGTATTCGGAAGTGGATTTGCTCGCTCGACTTGTGTCATCTTCTGCAGAATTTTTCGTTGCTCCAACCTCAAGTATTCACGTAGTGCAAAATCAACAACAGTATCTAAATTCATCCTTAAAGTTACGTTCTCGTCTTTGATCCTTTCCAATTCATTTCTCTCATTGTGCATCGCTATCTCACGATCTCTCAACTCAATTTCACGAGCTTTTAACTCATTCTCACGATCTTTTCTTGAGGCTGCGCTTGCTAATAATTCTCTAAGTGAGGCATTTTCTTGTTTTATCATTTGTACATAATCATCTTCATCTTCTTTTTGTTTCTTTTTAAATTTTGACTTTGTCACCCCCTCAGGTCTTTTTGACGAAGAACCACCAGTATGCAAATGTTTTTATCATTTAAATAAATAGAAAATGAAGACAAAGAAGGATTAGGGGAAAGAGGTGACTCTGAAAAATTTTCTGCAGTTAGCTCTTCAGCTTGCACAAACGATTTTAAAATCGACCACACATGGTTGAACTCCTTTTACCGACCTCATAGTCTCATTTGCACGCTTCAACTGCGTAATTTAAAAACAATATTGAAATCAAAATATTCTATATGACAAATGAAAAAATAAAACATAAATAACAACTTACAATTGTTTGTTCGCTTACACCACTAGGATTCAACAACACAATTTGTTATATACACCCATTGGTTTCTCACATGTTTAAGAATGGTCTGCATGTGACATTGTAATGATCTTTGTTATGATCTTGCATCCCGGAGCTTGGTTTATCAGAGTTTTATTTTTCTGTAACACGACTCCAAAATAGATCTTTTGACTGGTTTATTCCCACAATTGAATCTTGTGAGATTTTGAGATAGACACAGCAAGGTGTCGATCTTTATCTGAGTGTAGTTAGTGGTGTGTGGCTTAGACATTTGAAGAAGAAAACAAAAGATGTTGTAGATAAAAAGAAATTGGTGAAGTTTGTGAAAAATGTTATGTGGTATGGCATACATTTATAGAAATTCATAGAAAAACAGATAATAATCCAACGGTTGTTGTTGAAAGCACATAGATTGTGTATTCTGCAACTCTTATTTCAATTCAGAAAATTGGTGTAGGGTTGATATTTAAAGAACATAAGAATCTAACGGTTTGAGTTGAATACACATGGATTGTGCTTCTTGCATCTCTTTGTGTTTTAAGACTTTGAATGGACAACTCAGATTAAAAGAAGTTGTAGGTTATCAATGACTAATATTGACATCACAAATATTGTACTTTCTGCAACTATGATTTCAATGCAGACAAGTGGTGCATGGTTGAGATATAAAGATGACAAGAATCTAACAGTCGTAGTTGAAAACACGAGAATTGTCCTTTTTGTGGCTTTTAAGACTTAGTGGAGGGTTGAGACTAAAAGTTGGTGTAGGTTATCAATGGCTATTGTTCCAAACACAAAGATTGTGTTTTTTGGAATAGCATACAGATCATTATATAATGAGCACATACTCCAACCATTTTCTTCACATCAATCTTTCTTATCCTCAATTGTTTTTCTCATTTTCTCCATTAATAAAATATTTACCTGTTCACTCTGCTTGTCTCTTAAAAAAATTAATTTTCATTCTGATGGTCCTTCTCTTATTTCTTCTATTCCTTCAAGTTTATCTGATGATGAACATCAACAATTGATTGATAGTGATTGTTTCAATGTGGTGCAACAGGCGATTGTTTAACAAATATATAATAACAATCGTATATTAGCTGAATATGGACGTCGAAGGGCTGAACCCATTCATGGATGCTCAATTTTGGGTCGTAGGACAATATATCGTGATCATGAAGCAGCAACTCAAAACCTTATTACATACTACTTTTCTGAAAATCCAAGGTTTAATGAACATTAGTTTCGTCGATGCTATCGAATGTCATGAAATATGTTTCTCCGTATTGTTCATGCAGTAAAGAATCATGATAGATACTTTATGCAGTGAAAAAATGTAGCTGGACAGCTTGGTTTGTCTACACTCCAAAAAGTAACTGCGACATTCTGAATGCTAGCATATTCAATTCCAGTGGATGGAACTGAAGAGTATATCAAAATTGGAGAGTCTACTGAAATTAAATGTGTCAAAAAAATTTATTGTGCAACTGTGGAGATATTTGGGGGAGAATATCTAAGATCTCCTACCGCTAATGATGTTGCTAGATTACTTTATATTGATCAGCAACGTGGCTTTCCAGGAATGTTGGGAAGTTTGGATTGTATGCATTGAAAGTGGAAAAATTGTCCAACGGCATGGGCATGACGATATGCTGGTCGGAGTGGATCTCCAATAATTATTCTTGAAGTTGTGGTTGATTATGATTTGTGGATCTAACATGCTTATTTCGGGATGCCAGTATCCAACAATGATATTAATGTGTTGGAGATGTCCCACATTTTCTCTAACCTTACAAATGGTATTGCTCCTCCTGCACGTTATGTCATTCAAGGAAAGGAGTACAACATGGGGTATTCTTTGACTGATAGTATATATCCCAAATGGGCAACTCTTGTGCAAACGATCCATGCACCGAATGGTTCAAAAAAAGAAATATTTTACAAAAAAATAAGAAGCATGTAGAAAGGATGTGGAACATGCATTTGGAGTCCTCCAAAGTTGATTTGCAATTGTGGCAAATCCAACACGTTTTTGGAGTAAAATTGATTTTAAAGATATTATGACTGCATGCATAATATGTTAATTGAGGGAACAAGAACTTGATGCTCCAACCGAAGAAGCAAGAAAAGTGTCAGCTTTAGAAGTCGAACTTGTTGGAAATGAAAACACACATTTTCAAAATTTTCTGGCTCGGTTTAGACAAATTAGAGACGCAGAAGCTCATTATGCACTTCGAAATGCATTAATTGAGCATTTGTGGGTAGAATATGTGATTGTGAGAATTGTCCTGCCATATTGATCGTGAAGTCCGCTTTCTAATTCGGAAATTTAAACTTGTAAATGTGTATTTTTATTGTACTATTATTGTGAAGTTTAATTTTAATTTTGCATTATTATTCCTTGATATTATATTTATTTTTTATACATAATTAATTTTATAAATACAAAGTTAAAATGTTACATATAAAAAAAATATTTTTAATACATTACGTATTATGTATTTAACATTTATATGAAAATTTTAAAATATAGATTAAAAATAAATAAATTAGAAGGAATATAATGGAATATTTTTTTAGTGCATAAAGTAGTGCAGACTGTTGGAGACGGGATGTAGATTTTGCACTAAAATAGTGCAAAATCTACATTAGAGTTGTGGTGACTGCTGGAGATGGCCTTAGAGGTAGTCCCATTGTTGAGACATATTAGTGTGAAATCAAACATCATGAGTTCAAATTCTCCTTTTACCATTTTGAGATTAAACTCTATACACAAGGTTCGCTAGGTAGTGCATGATGGTGGTTGATTTATATGGCTTTCATTGGTTTGCAGCATATTGTATTAGAGTGGGGTTTAATTAGATATCCATTCAGTCCTGTATAAAGGAGAGGTCTGTATGCATAATTCCTAGAATATATGATAGTGAATCTCCTTTATAGAGTGAGTTATATTATCCTACCCTATTTTTCAATTGGGATTAAAACTAAAATGACCATTATCCCTTTCTTCCACTTAAGAACTTGAACCACGTTAACCCACATTCTTCTTGATGTTGCATTATTAATTAACATATTATAGGGTATAACGAATTTTTATTTATATATCTTTTTTCACTTGCATTCCTTTAATTAAAATAAATATTGCTTTTGAATTATTTATCACTATGTGTTATGGAAATGTACTAGAAAGTCATAAAAAAATTAATGGATTAACATTTTTTAAGGAATATTTTAATATTATATTTAATTTTATTATGCTCAACAAATATGAACTTAAATTTGTTAATACTTATTCACTACCCTAATTTACCATTATAATATTCAATTATACATTTTGGTACATGAATTAAGAATGGACTGTTGTTCAACTGAAATTATATGTAATTTTTATACTAAGGAGACAAGTTTAAATGAATTCCTAAATATTTTGTAATTTGATCAGTATGGAAAAATTATAGAATCTGAAAAGAAAAAAAAAAAGATATATATATATATATTATTTTATAATTGGGTCAATATGACAAAATTATAGAATATGAAAAAAAAAAGTATCAGAAAAATAGCGGAATGAAAATTTTGCGAAATGTATGTTATTTAAAAAAAGAAAAAAATTAAGGTAAAATTGTAAATTACCTTTAAATTGTTGAGGGTATAAAAGTCATTATACACATTTTCCCAATTTTAATATGTTGTAGCAAATTTTATATTATATATCAATAAGAAATACCGTGTATTGTAATTCTGCATTACAAATATGAGATTCATATATAATAATGGATTATATATCTTAGTATTATGTGATTTTGTGGGATACCTTCAGAAAACGGTGGGGTATTACTTTTATGATCATGAGGATCAAAAAAATGTTCGTCTCTAGAAATGCAAAAAAAATTTTGGAACAAATTTCTTTGGATGTAAATAGTTCATATCAACTAGTAGATTTTGAGCGGGCTCAAGATCAAACACAAGTACCACAAATTGTTGAAGCAACATAACTTCCTTCACAATTGAATACACACCTTTTGAGAAGATCTGAAAGGGTTTCACGCCTTCTGAAAAAATACACTAGCCTTATCAATGAGAACGAAGATGCATATGATAGTCCGAGATTGTATGAGGAAGCCTTGTTGGACAAGACTTCGAGAATTGGCAAGAAGCCATGAATACCAGGTGACTCCATGCAATTGAACCAAGTGTGAACGCTAGTCGATCTACCTGCTGGGACTAAGCCAATAGGGTGTAAATTAATATTTAAGCAAAATATGTGTGGATGGAAATTATGCATGTATAAGGCAAGGCTAGTAGCAATGAGTTATACTTAGAAGCGAGGAATCGGCTTTGAGGAAACCTTCTCTTTTGTTGCAATGTCTAAATCTATTCAGATTCTACTTTACATTGTTGCATATCACGACTAGGAGATGTGGTAGATGGATGTGAAAATCGTAATCCTTAATGGAGACATTAAGGAGGATATCTACATGGATTAACCAATGGGTTTCACATCTAGTGGGAGAACAAACAAGGTCTACAAGCTTAATAGATCTATATATACACGTAAGCAAGCCTCCTAGAGTTGGAACATACAATTTGATGAAGTCATAAAAGCCTATGATTCATCAAGAACACATATGAACTGTGTGTGTACACGAAGGCTAATGGAAACTCGGTGCAAATCTTAGCACTTTATGTCGATGACATTCTTCTAATCAGAAACGATAAAGAAGAGATGAACTTGAGCAAGAAGTGGTTAGCCAACTAGTTTTTTATGAAGGATTTGGGAGATACAAACATCACCCTAATATTAAAATCTTTTGGGATTGCTCGAAGAGATTGTTGGGACTCTTTCAAACCCAGTACATTGACAAGGTTGTTAAACTCTTCTGGATGGAAATTTCCAAAAGAGGCGATCTTCCGAAATGCCTCAACGTGTTCCTCTCTAAGAATATGTCTCCCAAGATAGATGAGGAGAGAGTGAAAATGGAGCGTGTCCCGTATGTTTTGGCAGTGGAAAAAATCATGTATGGCATGCTCTTAATAGGCCAGATGTAGCGCATGCACTAAGAGTAGCTAGTCGCTATCAATCTGATTCAAGAAAGACCCATTAGATAGCTACGAAGACCATACTCAAGTACTTAAAAAAGTCTCAAAATATTTTCTTAGTGTCTCATGAGTTGATCATTGAAGAATTTATAGATTCAAGTTTCCAGTATGATGTGGATGATTACAAATCCACTTCTAATGTATTCTGGCTCAATAGTGGGGCGGTCAGTTAACGACTAGCCAAGTAGGCCACCGTCGCGGACTCTACCAATGAACATAATATATAGTTGCTTCAAATGCAGCCAAGATAGGTGTTTGGATGAAGAACTTTGTCCAGGAGTTTGGTGTGGTATCTAGCAGGGCTCAACTGGTTGTGGTTCACTGCGATAACTACAGTGTGATAGCACAAGCCAAGGAGCCTATATCTTATCAACAATCCAAGCACATGCTTAGGCGCTATGACTTGATCCAAAAACTTATTGATGGGGGGCGTGAAGATGGAACACGTAGCCTCAACGAAAAACATATCAAATCCACTAACCAAAGCATTAACATCAAAGTTTGTTTTACAAACATCGTATGAGGATGGGTCTTAAGCATATAGGTGATTGGCTTTAGGGCAAATGGTACATGTAGAAATATGTACCTAACAGCCAATTGTTGTTCTAGTCTAAAAGACATATTCTAAGTACATTTTTTATAAATATATATAAAATTTTAAGGCATTTCTTATTTATCGTACTTATTTTTGTTTATATTTTATATGTTATTGAAATCTTATGATCTCGAAAACTAGGAGACTTGGTCTTGCACGGTTGGTGGCCATGGAATAAGTCTCAGTTGTTGAGATCATAAATGTTCCAAGTGATAGAATCTGCAAGAAGGGATATTGTAGGATTCGAATACGATTGCACTGAGCATTATGTCAATTTGAGAGTAGATATCCTATTTCATGGATATCAGTGCTATAGGCCAACGGATATCATGTTCGTCCCAAATTATCACATTGAAATAATCTCATATCAGAGCTCAAACCTTTTGGTAGCCGTAGTGGCAACGAGAAAATTGAGATTCTAATTTATGTAGGTTTTTTAATTATTCCATAGACTGTACATATGCATGTGGTCCTACATGAGAGAAACCATATATTTAACAAGTTCCTTGAATCTCTCTTGGGTGGCCAAACGGGAGCTCATTGGATATGGTGGAACTATATTTAAGATCAGTGTATTGTCAAGACAAAATTTGATGGCCCATAGAGTAATATATTGGGATTGTTTCTCTATATTTCCTACAATTGCCATATCCAATGAAAATGTTGTGCAAGGCACCTGACCAGAACATAAGAGATGGATCCTGTATAGGTCAACGGATCAATAGAGTGAGTGAGGACTATTATAGTTATTAATGTCAAAAATGGGTTCGTATTAAATGACCAAACCCTAGACATTGATTGGAGAATAGAGCGAATGGAGTGTATCTGCACGGTAACTACGAATGAAAGGTTTGCATGTCAAATTTTTTGTTTATCTATGAGTCCTTCTATTAGTGTTTGTTGGGCATAAATGAAAGGACGTTTTGAGTATATAAGGATTGGGACATCCAAAGGTGATTAATTAATTGGATTACTTAATCTTGTAATTAGATTGCTTGCTCTTGGGCTAGATGAAGTGATGAACCTAAGAGGTCATATGAACCATATTCTAGTGTGTTGGAACGAAGATAAATAATTAATTATCATGGATGAATTAATTATTGGGCTAAATAATATTTGTTGTACAAATTAATTATTTGAGCCCAAGTAATTAATTAATCACAGAGAAAATTAATTATTGGGCTAATTTTATTTGTTGGACAAATAATTAATTTGGCCCAAATAATAAAAAAAAGTATATAATTGATGGGGAATAGTCTTTTGGATTTATGAATTAAGTCTAGGAATTAATTAAGCCCAAAAAGACCACCTAAGACCCAATCTTGCAAATAGACTCAACAAATAAGGAGTATGACTCCTAAACCCATGATGAGAGATTAGGGTATCAATATAAAGTAATCCCCAAAGAGAGAATCAACTCATGAAGAACGACATTCGCAAAGAGAACTGATCTCCTCTTCTTCATTCCCTCTCTCTCCCTCTCTCTCTCTCTCTCTCATGCCTCCTCTCATGTGTTGAGATTTTTTGTTATACTTTAGTTGTAAATTATTAATCTCATTCTATATAATATACGAGAATCAAGCTATACCATGTATCTACACATTAAGGTTGGGCATAGATAAACTTGAAAAGGAGGTCTTGGACATTTTTAATCAACATGAGATCCGGTCATTTGAAGTATTATCACTACGAACGTAAATCGTTTGGTATAATTGCTAAACTCGCTTTTAATTATGTATACGGGGCTGCAAAAATATAAGCATAAATCGTAGAAGTATTTTTAATTGTTTACTCACACTTGCGTATTACGTATGATCCATGACCTAGATATTCCAACATTTCATACAACACACATTACGTTCACTTTTTTTCACACACCACACATTACACACGCTTTTCACACGTCACGCACATCACCCACACAACACACTTTTCATGCACCACACATATTACCTGCACTTTTCATGCAACACACACAATACACTCACTTTTCATGCACTGAACACATTATGCACGTTTTTCACGCACCAAACATATTACGCACATTTGTAATGCACCAAACATATTACGCATACTTTTCAAACACGACACACATTTCGCTCAATTTACACACAAGATACACATTACGCAAGCTTTTCACGCACCATACATATTACACATGCCTTTCACGCACCACACACATTACCTACGCTTTTCACACACCCCACACATTATGCATGATTTATCACACCACACACATTATGCACACTTTTCACACAACACACACATTATGCATGTTTTTCACAGAGCAGACACATTACACACACTTTAAACACCGCACACACACTACGCGCATTTTTCACACAACATACACATTGTGCACATTTTTCACACACCACACACAATATATATGCTTTTCACACCACATCTATTAAACATGTTTTTTACGTGCCACACACATTACACGCACTTTTCATGTACCACATACATTACACACATTTTTCACACACTACGAACATTACACACATTTTTCACACACTACACACAATATGCCCATTTTTTATATACTACAGACATTATGCACACTTTTAACGTACTACGCACTCATAAATTGCACACATTATGCACGCTTTTCACACATTACGCACATTTTTATGCACCACACATTATACACATTTTTCACGCACCACACATTATACACGCTTTTCATGCACCACACATATTACATATGTTTTCACACGCCACACATTACGCACGCTTTTCACGCACCACACACATTACCCTTTTCATGCACTACACACATTGTGCACGCTTTTCATGCACCACACACATTACACACACTTTCACACAACATACACATTGTGCATGCTTTTCACACACCACACACATTATGTATGCTTTTCATGCACCACATACATTACACAAGCTTTTCACATGCCACACACATTACATGCACTTCCATGCACCACATACATTACGTACATTTTTCACACACCACGCACATTACACACGCTTTTAACACACTACACACGATATGCACATTTTTCATATACTACACACGTTAGGCACACTTTTCACGTACTACGCATACATAAATTGTACACATTATGCATGATTTTCACACATTACACACACTTTTGTGCACCGTAAATCGCACATGCTTTTATGTACCACACATATTACGTATGATTTTCACACACCACACACATTACGCATGTTTTTCATGCACCACACATTGCCCTTTTCATGCATCACACGCATTGCGCACACTTTTCAAGCACTAGACATTACACATGTATTTCACGCACCACACATTACGCACACTTACACACCACACACTTACGCACGCTTTTCAGTTACCACACACATGACGCATGCTTTTCACACACCACACATGTTACGCATATTTTTCACGGACCACACACGTTGTGTGCGCTTTTCACATACCACACACATTGGGCACATTTTTCATGCACAACACACATTACGCATGCTTTTCATACAACCACACATTATGCACATTTTTTACACAACACACACATTACAACATAGTTTTCATGCACCACACACATTACGCATGATTTTCATGCACCACACACATTACATGCACTTTTCATGCACCAAACACATTGCGCACATTTTTCATGCACCATACACATTACATACACTTTTCACACCCTATGCACACACAAATTGCACATACAAATTGCACACACTTCATGCACACACACACACTTTTCACACACACAAAAATAATTTTCTATGAATTTGAATTCCTTTCTACATAATTCATTTGAATTTCATCCCAATTATCCATTATATATGAAACCATAAAATCACATATATGAATATTTTTCACATACTACACACATTAAACACACTTTTCACGTACCATACACGTTACGCATGCTTTTCACGTGCTACACACATTACACACTTTTCACACACTACAAACGTTATGCACATTTTTCACACCACACACATTACACATGTTTTTCTGTCATATCGGTTATTGTTGTTAGGTTGGTTATTATTGTTATATGATGGTTATTGTTGTTATGTTGGTTATTGTTCTTATATGTTGGTTAGGGTTGTTATAACAACCAAGGGCATATTAGTCTATTACTTTTAAGTCTGTTAGTTGGTTACGCCTTATGAGTATAAACATGTATTTGTATTGCTTTTCAGGCACTTTTAGCCAGTTGTGTACTCTCTTCTTCTTCAATTGAATATTCCTCTTTCTCATTCCCCAAATTTCCCTCATTTCTTTTGTGAATCCTATCATTTCTTATCTGAATCCTATCATTTGGCCCTAGAGCCAAGTTGTTTCCGCAAAAGCAACTCTGATCATCATGGCAGGAAGGAATAACATGCAACACATTGAGATTTTGGAGCAGCAACATGCTAAATCGGTAGCAGAGAAGATAGAATGGATGAATTTGATAACATCCGAGCAATTGGAGCACTCCATGCAAGAGCTGACATCCAAATTGGAGGCGGTGCTGGCAGCTCAAAGCAGGGACCAAGGTAACCCAAACCTGCATACTCAAAATGTTGCTATCAAAATTAACCAATCGGGTGATGGCATACTAGGATCGGGTCCTCGTCGGAATACGGATGAAGTATTACATACACAAAATTCTGGTGCTAGATATCCACGATTCGACTTCCCTAGATTTAATAGAGATGATCCTCGGTTATGGTTAAGAAGTTGTAATCGGTATTTCACTTTCCAATTTTGACTATTGTTATGTCATGGAAGGTGAGGATGAATATTGGTATGTTGATTATGTGGAAGGGAGAGAACCGATTAGTTGGGAGAAATTTTCAGAATTGGTTATGTTGAGATTCTCCAATGTTGAAGGATGGAACTTAGTCAGTCAATTTAATAAATTGAAGCAGACTGGATCAATGGTGGATTATATTTCAAATTTTGAAGAACTAAAGGCCTACACGGTAACTATGAATAGGACACTGAGTGAAGAGTACTTTATTAAAAAGATTCATCAGTAGGTTGAAGGAAGAAATCGGTCAAATGTTGGAGTTATTCAATCCAGACTCTCTCATTGTAACAATACAATTGGCTAGAAAGCAAGAGTTATTGCTTAACTCTTCTAAAAAAATGGAAAGGTATGAATGAGACCTCACACAAACAGTAATTGGAGAAGCAATTTTCAAGAGATTGAGGTGCCAAAAAAGAGTAGAACAACATTTGTATCTGATGTTGGAGGGAAATTACTACCTCAAAAAAGGCTAACTCAAGAAGAGATGGAGTTAAGGAGAAAGAGGAATCTATGTTACAATTGCAATGAACCTTATGTGTTTGGGCATAAGTGTAAGGAGTTGTTTGCTCTTATTTTGGATGATGACATAGTTGAAGAAAAAGTAACCATGGAAGAAAAGGAAGAGGTCAGTGAAAGGTTTTTCATTTCAGTTCATGCTCTAGCGGGACAAGCGGCCCCATAAACTATTAAATTGAGAGCTAAGTCTGGAAAACATGATATTACAGTTTTGGTTGATACAGGTAGCACACACAGCTTCATCGATCCTAAAACAGCCAAAAGAATTGGATGTCCAGTGGTGGTGACCGAACCCGTGCAGGTGATGGTCGTAGATGGAACTAAAATCCCATGCGATTCTGCCCAAGCTTGGAATTGGAGATGGGGAATTACGAATTGAAGGCGGCGGTAAGATTGATAACACTTGGTGGTTGTGACATGGTGGTGGGAGTAGACGTGTTGCAGCAATTGGGCTCCATATTATTTGATTTGAACTATAATAAGTTACAGTTTGAGATGCAAGGCAAGAAGATTACTTTGCAAGGGGGCAACATGGAGGTGTCATTGAGTATGATTTCAGCTAAGCAACTGAGGAAAACTATTAAAAAAGAAGGAAGCATTATGTTTGGGTGCTTATGTTTGATTTCTGAAGGTGAAAAGAAAGGACCAATCGCCACCGCCCCTAAATTGGAACTATTGTTAGAGAAATATCAGAAAATATTTGCTCCACCTACAGGGTTTCCACCCAAAAGAAGCCATGATCATAAGATCAGTTTAAAAGGAGGAGTTGAGCTTTTTAAACAACATCCTTATAGGTATCCTTACCTCCAAATGATGGAAATAGAGAAGCTGGTGCAGGAGATGCTACACATTCAACCTAGCAAGAGCCCATTCTCTTCCCCAGTTTTATTGGTTAAAAAGAAGGATGGTAGTTGGAGATTTTGTGTCAATTATAGACGGCTTAATTCTCTCACCAATAAAGATAACTTCCCAATTTCCTTGATCGATGATTTGTTGGATGAGTTAGGGGGCTCTAGAATTTTTTTCAAGATGGACTTTAGAGCTGGGTACCATCAAATAAGAGTACATCCCACTGATTTGGAGAAGCCAACATTTGTTACAACTTTGGGATTGTATGAATTCCTGGTTATGCCTTTTGTTTTAACCAACGCACCAGCCACATTCCAGTCACTAACCAACCATGTCTTCAAGGCACATTTGAGATAGTTCATTCTGGTTTTCTTTGATGATATATTGATCTATATTAGGAGTATGGAGGAGCATAAGACACATTTGGACAAAATTTTACAGATCCTACAAGACAAATCAGTTGTATGCAAAGGGTTCTAAGTGTGCATTTGGCCAGGGCCAGATGGAGTATCTGGGACACATAATCAGTGGGCAAGGGGTTTCCGCTGATCCTAAAAAGATTGAGGCGATGAGAGAATGACCAACTTCTCAAACAGTAAAGGCTCTAAGGGGTTTTATAGGATTGACTGGATATTATAGGAAGTTTGTAAAGAATTATGGTGTCATTACTAAACCACTTACCGACTTGACAAAGAAAGGTCAGTTCTCCTCGAGTACAAAATCTCAAAGAGTTTTTGAAGATCTCAAAGAAGCTATGATCACCACCTCGGTGCTCAAACTGCCAGAATTCTACAAGGTATTCATTTTAGAAACTGATGCATGTTATGGGGGAATTGGAGCTGTTCTGATGCAGGATGGGCATCTATTGGCGTACTTGAGTAAATCATTGGCAATTAAGAATCTCGGATTGTCAATATATGAAAAGGGATTTTTGGCCATATTGCTAAAATTCATGATGTTTTTCATGTTTCTTTACTTAAAAATAAGGTTGGTCAGGCTGCTCATGTTACTTCTACCTTGCCTCTTTTTGATGATACGGATGAAGAAGCAACTTGAGAAAATTATGCCTCGTTTGCTGCCCGTTTTCCACAGTTGCAGTGAAATTGCAGGCTTGGGGACAAGCCTTTTTTAAGGAGGGGGGTTTTGTCATGTCGGTTATTGTTGTTAGGTTGGTTATTATTGTTATATGTTGGTTATTGTTGTTATGTTGGTTACTGTTGTTATATGTTGGTTAGGGTTGTTATAACAACCAAGGGCATATTAATCTATTTCCTTTAAGTCTGTTAGTTGGTTACGCCTTATGATTATAAACATGCGTTTGTATTGTTTTTCAGGCACTTTTGGTCAGCTTTGTACTCTCTTCTTCTTCAATTGAATCTCCCTCTTTCTCATTCCCCAAATTTCCCTCATTTCTTATCTGAATCCTATCATTTTCACACACCACACACATTACACACATTTTTTACACACCACACACATTATGAATGTTTTTCACACACCACACACCACACACCACACACTACACACATTATGCAAATTTTTCACACACTACACACATTATGCAAATTTTTCACACACCACAGACATTACGCACAATTTTCACACATTACATGCACATAATCTTTTTCACACCTTATGCACAAATACTCAACATTTTTCACACACAAACACATTTTGATGGATTTGAAATTCTATCTACAACCGTCATTTGATTTCCATCCCAATTCTCCAATATATATATAAACCATATAATCACATGCATAAACACTTTTCATGCACTACACATATTATGCACACTTTTCACATACCACACACATACCACACACTAAACACATTACACATATTTTTCACACACTACACACATTATGCACGTTTTTCACACTACACACACATACACACTACACACTATGCACACACATACTCTTTTCACACATATACAAATTTTTCATACTACAAATAGCACACACTTTTCACATACTGCACACATTACTCATACTTTTTATAAACTACATACTTCACACACACTTTTCATACACTACACGCACATACACACACATTGCACACACTAGACACATTGGTATTTGAAGAAACAAAACTTCTATATGAAATGAGGTACGAAATGTCTAATTTGTTGTAAGCATGGCATTGACACACAAATGACTTCATGCATATGTACGTTAACTTACTTAGGACTTTATAGAGAACAAACAAAGTCCAAGCATTTTCCAACCTATTGGAGACGTTAAGATCCCTTATGATGCAATATTAACTATGTTCAGGAAATTTCAAAATATAATCTTACACCCGAAAGAGAGAGCATAATTTTTTATTTGTTGTCAATTTGACGAAGTTATAACTTTCTAAAAACTATAAATTCACACTTATGCGATTTATTTAATTTGTTGATCATATTTAATATTATATAACTTGTTTGTGAATAAAATTAATTTTTCACTTTAACTAATGAAACAAGACCTTGACTTTCGAAATATGACTCTTTTATTGAATAATTTTTTTTTACAAGAGAAATATAGTTTTTTTGGATGGACAGAATATATTATACGATAATTACATTATTTATGCATACATAATACACAATAAAGTATAATATGTGATATCTAATATTTATGATATATTAATATATTAATATATATAATTATATTTCATATAAAATATATTGATTTTTAGTTGTAATATGATAATTTATTTATTTTAATATCTATAATACTACATAAAATATATATTTATCATATAAAATCATCTTATTAATATGTATTATATTAGTGTATAGTTATATGTTAACATGTTATAAATTATATAATATATACATATTTATATATGAATTAAATTATAAATTATAATGTTATTTCATAAATTAATTGACAAGAGAAAATGAGAACTTCGATTGATGGTCCTTACTAAATAAGTTTCATAATTTTAGATTCTCTAGGATTGTTATTTTTTATTTGACAATATATTTATAACAAGTAATATTTTGAAGATACTTGTAAATTTGAATATGCCTTGCATATAAATTGATTTCATGTAATAATTTTATTACTATAATATGTAATTATTTTTATCTTTTTCATTTAATAATTTGATATAACTAAGGGCATATTTGGAAATTTGTTAGCAGATTCTTGTGGTGTTAAATGATAGGGAACTAATTCTCACCTCATAAGTGATCCATAATTATAGGTGAAAAGGATAACAAGTGGTGGTCAAGTCCATTAGAACTCTAATGATTATCAGTATAAAGGTAAGGAGAGAAAGCTCTTTGTCACATCATGTAAACAAGTCCATTAGAACTCTAATAAACTGAATAATGCATTACGATTATTTATTAAACAAAAACAAAAAAAAAGAGAGCAATGTGCGTGGTGTTTACTGTTCTTCTTTAAGGAAGATTGAAGAAACTGTGGAATAAGTTCAATGCTTAAATAGGCGTATAATGTTGATTTTATACATAGAAGAACTTTTCATCGTGCGATGAACAATTTGTAAAATAATTATTTGTAAGATAATTTTAATAAAAAATATTAAATAAAATAAATAGTATTTTATTTTTTAAATCTTATTTAAATAAAATGTTATTAATTAATTTTTACACAAAGCTGAAATCTTATACAAATAGTCCATCTTACAATAAATAATCAAATATAGCTCAAATAATAAACCAAAAACACAAATGCATGGTTTAGATCTAATATTTTATATCAATATATAAAATATAAATTTTAAATTAACAACTGTGAAAAGATAATTAACTTAAGATATTATACATAAAAATAGATTGAAAACAAAAAAGTTAACTACATTTCAAAAAATAGGAGAAGTTTTCTTATAATAAGAAAAGAAAATTAAGAAAAATATGTTAATTTGCTTACTTTTTAACACCCAACAAAATGTCATATTTATTTCCTGATTTGGAAACCAAAAAATGGCAAAAATTTATCAAAAGTAAATGAATTTTGTTATTATAGTAATATAAGTATAAATAATGACGTATACTTTTGAAATTTTATTATTGAATAAGTAAATATAGTAGCTCTAACTTTATATCATTTGACACGTATCTTTCTCTATAAATAATAGAGGTCGACATAAAATAATAGATGAATCATTACGTTTGATGATTGAGGAACAATTGGAAAACATCTATAGATTATCCCATAGTCTATAAGAGGTAGAGTGAAGGAAATAAATCCCTGCTGAATTTTTCTATTACAGTGCTCGAAAATTAAATAACAGTTATAGAACAATCCACCGCAAGATTGATTGATATGCCACAAATGGCCCCCATAGAGTCCTGATGGATGCATCAAGTAAGTAGACTATCTCCGTACCAGACGCTGTCTTTCCCGTTTGCGGAAGCGCTCAAGCATGAGCTCGTCCGTGGCAGCTTGCCTTCGACTGGCAGCATCTGCCCCTGAATCAGGATTTCTAGACTCCACACCAGTGTCATGTCCACCCTTATCCTTGTAAAGCTGAGGATGCTCTGATAATATCATGATACATGATCAACATTAAAATTGACACAATGATTGTGGGATGATTATAAGAAAGACATTAAACAAATCACAAAATAAGATTCTTTCAACGTCTGATACAGAGGTCCATGAAGTGAGTGATTAAGTGTGGGCTTTACGACTGTTCTTGTGTGGTGTATGATGTAAAGAAAACAGAAACCACCTTTCCTAAGTTTCTCTGCATAGTCCTTTCCGCGTTGGAAAAAATCGGCACTGAAGCTTGAAGGAATGCTGGAGTCTGATTTTGTACGGCCTACAAGCCTCTTCTCCTGTAAGAGCTTCTTGGCAGCCTCTGTTTCCTCGATATTTCTTAATTTATACCTGCAGAGGAGCAAACTATAAGAGAAACATTTTCATTTCTCTATAATAACATCAGCACTTCCAAAGTAAGACGAACAGTTTCTAAAACCAAACATCTCGGACCATTTCTAAATATTATAGACCAAAAAAAAAGAAGAAGAAGAGAGTCCGGTAAGGGAGGGTTGTTTTTATCTGCGTTCCTCCCGCCATCCCAGGGAGAAAAGAAAATTAATGAAGAATGAGAAAGAAGTTCCTCCAATATTTCCCAACTGATTGAAATATAAATTATCTAGCAAATAAGCGTACTCTATTGGAAGCTGAACTTCTGCAATCCCTGTTGTCCACTGAGTAGAATTCTCTTCAGAGCTTCGCTTCTTCACCTGATAAATAAAAAGGGGAAATTGTAATATAATCCTCAAAACAGACATTTCTATTTCACATTGCCGTAAGGTTTTTCTGCAGACATGGAAGAACAGGCGCATAACCATTACAGTGTGTATTTTCTGATAGATGCAATATTTTTTTTTTAAATAATAAAATAATAATAAAAAACATGAAGTGTTTAGTGATTAAAAGGTATATGGTACAAAGGGATGAGGGATCCCCAAAGACAAGTACAATAATGAGAAAACACAACTCCAGCTCCTAAACATATTTGATGCAACACACAAAATACACGTTCCTGAGAATGTTAACAGAAGGGATCTATCTGAAGGGGCAGAAGGTTGGGGCTTTTTGAGAGGACGAGGTCTTTCTACCAAGTTGATCTCTATTGTTTCGTGCATAATCTTTTTCACAGACATGTTTTCTTGCACCCACCTATGCTTTCTAGCACCTTTCTCTAACAATCATTATTAGTATCCTATTTCCACTCCACAACCAGTTATCATCAACACCATCCTAACCTTCTTCTCACTTACCTGATCTCGACCCTACCAAGTAACCGCCAACAAGCTACCAGTTCCTTCAGCCAGGCCCAATAACACCCAGAACGTTTCGTTTTACTAATTTATATGGCATTCTCAAACTATAACCCCAAGAAACCAAACAAAAACTTCCTAAATCTAATGAGCCGTACTACAAAATAATTTAAGCTCAAATTTAATTTTAGAAGCTCGAGCTTAATGATAATTGATTTGTTAGCTCGGGAGCATGTTCATTTATATGCTTATGAGCTTGTTGACAAGCTAAAGCTCAATCTCAGCCCATTCATAATTTTCTCCTTATACAGATAGTTCCTCATTTATTCATTACTGTTAAAATAAGTGGAGCCTTCTTATCACTTAATGACCCGTGCTCCATTAAGCTCATTCAACATGAATACATGATTAAAAAAAAAAAGTCATCTCCAAACTGAGCACAAGCAGCTTGAGAGCCTAATAATTATTATAAAAATTAAAAATAAATAAATAAATAAAGACGCAGGAGCTCAATCATTAAAGCTTGAATTAAGAGCAAAGTGTCAGCCTATTACCATTTGGCTTGTTTCATTCAAATACAGCCCTAGCAAAAAAAAAGCAGGATAGACGGCTCATACTGACTTATTATAGCACCAAGAAAATTCAATGGATATTATTTTGGAATAATTGGAAATCTATGTAAGTGGTGCATATATGGTATGGGGAGGGAGGGAGGGAGGGAGGGAGAGAGAGAGAGAGAGAGAGAAAAGCAACATAATAGAGTAAGGAGAAAATTGCACATTACTCACTTTCAGATGCTCGGGAATTTTATACAACTCATCCTCTGCATGCTTAACATCATTTTCAACTTGATCTTCTGTATCAATATTTTTGCCCCGTTTCTTTGCCAATTCTTGTTCTACATATCTCAACCTGCCCGTAATTTGAGAAATAATAAATAGAAGAATAATAAACATACACTAGCTAACTCATTCGTGATATTGCTTAATGAAAAAACTACGAAGACAAGTTCTTGCAACTGAAAACTGGCTATTTACATCCAATTTCAAGATATTATTTTGTTTCTCCCCCACATCATTGTCTCTACCCAAATTCAAAATAACTAGCCTTCTGTATATAATGATCTTTTAGACACTGAAGAGGGACAATTTAAGATTAACTTCATCAGCTTGTACACAGTGCATGCCCCTCTGAAAAGCAAACATAACAGTCTTTACTAGCCCATTTTTTCCCTCAAAGAAGACAAAGTGGCTCAATTTAAGAACATGATATAATGATATCTACAACAAGATGTGTTTCATTGATATTATGTTAGCACTATGGTATTTCTGATTGGCCGGAAGTATCAACTCAACAATGGGTACTTTTGTTTAAAAATACAAATACCTGTAAGAATCTCCACTAGAGGATAGACTCACAAGGTTTTCTCACCAATGAATTTGCAAAAAGGAAACTGTGCTGGTAACAATTTCATGTTGACTGTGTCTTTAAGGCCAACCTCAGTTGATAAATCAGACCATTATTTTTGTTTTAATTGCCCAAGTAAAATCTATACCAAACATTTGGCATATATACCAATATATAATCCAGTCAGTATATCGATAGCATTCCACCAATACATAACTACCATAAAGATGTATTCTTGTTGAAGGGAAAATAAACTTCTAAATAAGTAAAACAAACTAGCATGGAAAGGGTTGTCATTCAAATACAAGGTGACAAAAAGCATCTTAAACCTTTGTACTTATCCATGAAAAACCCACCTCATGCACAACAATTTCTATTCGTTCATCCAAAATACCTTTTTGAGCAAAGACATGGAATTACATGCCAACAAGGAGATCATAAGACTGAAGAAGCTGACTATTTACATTAATCCTGCTTAAACTACACTGATTCCTCATAAACTAGCCAAATGCATATAAGAAATTAATTACTTCATTACTTAGTGAGTGACTTAATAAGAGGCCATATGCTTACTCCAGTCAAGATACATTATCATATATTAAGGAAAGCAGAACCAAAGCTTATGCTGTCAATCTTGACAGCTCTCCTAGGTAACCCCCCACCTCTGTGGTAGTTTATGCGGGAATATGCAATCCAATTTTAGACACTAAACTATTAAGTACAATAAAAAGGACGATAAGACATACATATTAGGGTCCTCGACCATGACAGCAGTTTCCTGTGCAAAGGTGTCTTGCAAAACCAACTCATCCTTCTCAATATCACCTTCATTCTTATCATTAACATTGTGAGCCACAAGACTCGTGCTACCATTGGCAGTGCTGCCCCCCACAGAAGCAGACGGTGCTGGAGTTGGTAGAGCAGGAATTCCCCACTTCTTCTCCCTTTGTCTCTGAAGGAATTTTACCTCCTCTAAGGACAAAGTCGGTCTGAAATACCATTTGTTAGGGCCTTTAGTAGATATATATGTATTGAAAAACTTAAGAGCTGGGGGAAATAGCACCTGCTTTCGTGGTCTTGCTCTTCGTCTACGACATCTATGCTTCTTTTACGAAAATTCTTGGCCTTCATAATGTGCTATATGTTCAATCTCCGAACCCTATCAAGATCCCAGAAACCAATTTTGATTGTGACATTCATTTCCCAAACAAATTCATCAAAGAGCCCATTAAAAACAAGCTCAGCACCACATAATGAAATTCTTTACCAGATAATAAAGAAAATTGAAGATATCACCAGGGGAAAAATACGCCACAAAACTTCAAAAGCTAAATTGAAATCTAGAAACTGAGTCAGTAGCTTTACCTTCCAATCGCCTCTACTGTTCGGATTTGAGCACTTTTGTCTTCAAAAATATCCGTCAGACTTTTTTGAGATTAAGATAGTAACATCACAGTGTGAATAAAAATTGAGAGTTCGTATTACTGTGGTGTATTCATCCGAGAAGTGGAATTTTAGGTTCTGGCGATGAGGGTTTCTGCTGCGAAGGGAAATTATTTGTTCTAAGTTCTAACCCCTTCAAAGTAAACAATTGGCTTGATTGGTCTTTGTCCAAACTAATTTATTTGTAAATATAATATTTTATCTTTATCCATAATACACTTTCAAATAACCTAATTAACATAAATAATAATTTTAAAATGACCCGACCTCACAATTATTTGTTTAAATCTAAATAAATGATAATTTAATAATGATTGATTGGTATTGTCAATTGATAATTTAAAGAATATTTATATCTTCATTTTGCATAAATTTCTTCATCGGAATAAAATTATAAATCTTTGTTATGTATGAATTTAATTAAATATTTTATTACTTAAGTAGCTAATATTAAAAAGTCTTAAATAAGTACATATAGAATTAAACATAGTAATTGTTTCAATTAATAGGACTAATTATAATAATTGTAAACACTTTTAATTAATAATAGATTTGCATTTATCAAGTAATACATAGAGTAATTGTTCGATTATTCGTTATTTTATTTCACTTAAAGTACAACTCGCAACTGCATGAGGTAATTTATAATAAAATTATGGTGAGAAGTATTATATCAACATGGACTGTATAAAGTAAAATCAACTAAGTATTCATTTATATAATATTATCTTTTTATCTAAAGAATTGAATAATTGTGATTGGTTTTGTAAACTAAAAAAAAAAACTAAAGAGTGGAAATACATATCAAATCAAATTCAAACAACTAAGGATATTTAGAGGTTATATGGATCTCTATATTTGTATGAGAATCACTAATATATCTAAATCATCTCTTTCGAGTTAGATCCAAATGTAGATTAAGAACACTAATCACTCTCAAAATATTATCTAACTCCCAATTGTGCCTAGAATCTATTCTCATCACATACTTATCAATCTCTCGATCTAGCAATTTCATGTTATGCATTCCTAATCTATTAATCAATTACTCCACCCTGGGTAGTAATGGATTAACTACACATATGCAATTATTTTCCACATAATTTAATGCGACAATCAAATCAAATGAAGCATAAACAAATATAGAAAAGAAAATAATATCATTAAAGAAAAACAAATTAATTCATAATCATGCAGAACCTAGAATCACTAGATGTTTAGCCACTCATATTCAATACATAATCTACAACAATCTTTGTTTCTCTCTCTAATGAGACTTGACTGGTTGATCCTCATATGTATATTTATAATAGGTCTAAAATCTTATGTTCAATTTGATATAAAATATCCTCCTTTTATAAACAATCATTAGGATTTTCATAGCTGTCATATCTCTATTTTATAATGAAAAGATATGCACGAATTACGTCAAATTGTGACGACTAAGATCATAACTCGAGACAAAGCACGGTCTGTGTTAGGGACCACGCACGATCCGTGTTAGGGACCACGCACGGTCTATGCAAGAGCAAGCAGGGATTGTGCTTCATGAAGCTCAAATATGGGTCGTTCTGATTTCAAGCACGGATCGCACAAGGGCTTGCACATGTCGTGCTCTTAGTTGTGCCTTCGGGGTCCATCCTCGGTTTGTCTGCACAGTTCATGTGACTTGAGACGTGGTCTATACACCCTTAATTGTCCGTAATTCCTATCAAAACTTCAACAAACACATTACGTAACAAAATCATCATGAACTAGTCAGTTATGTACATGCAATTACCTAAAACTATACATAATAACCCCAAATTGTACGTAAATCATATCTTTATGACTAATCTCTCTTTATGAGCCAAAGAGCGCTACTCATTCTGAGCTTAGGAATTCTACCCCTTGTAGACTCCTTGTAGACTTAGAAGTTCTACTCCATGTGGACTCATTGTGGGGTTAAGGGCATGCTTGAATTGGGTTGGGCTCTAAGTTGTGGCACAACTCGATCAGTTTTTGTTTATGAACTATGGGTTGTTTCATCCACAACCCTATCCATTCTACACCATCTTTTATATACATCCTTTCTCATTATTCCCAAAAAAATCCGTCAAAATATTTTTTTCCTTTCAAAATTTTAATTACTTATAACTTTTTTATTTCAAATTTATCTTTTATAATAAATATATCATATTAATTCTCCTTTATAAGATTTTTATTTTGACATCAATTTTTCATATATTAAAATTAAATATAATTTTTTTTTTGTTAAGTTAATGGTGATATATTTTTTTACTTAAATATTTTTATATGAACTAAAAATATAACATCATTTGACAAAAATCAATTTTCGAAGAAAAAGATTCTTTAAATATTATAAATATATAATTTCCAATTTATAATTCATATATTGTTTCAAAAATATAATTTAGTTTTTTATTTTTCAGAAATTATTATTATTTTCAATTTTAAATTATTATCATTTTCGATTATTTACTTTTTAAAATTATAATTTAATTTTGTACTTTCCAAAAATTATTATTTTCAATAAAAATGACTTTATTAAATATAAATTCTATTGATATTTAATATATATATATATATATATATATATATGATACACAATTAAATATTGATGGCACATACTTTCAATTTGGACTATGTACAACATATCCATGTTTATATATTACTTTTTATTTATTTATTATTTATATATTATCTATCATTTTGATATCTTATGTATATTAGGAAACATATTAATATAATAATATATTTATGTTATTTATATTTTTTATAAAGTATTTATTATTTTTATATGTTTTAATATATTAGAAATATATATGTGTGTGTGAATGATCCATTAATAATTATTAAATTCATAAATCAACCTCTCGTAATATAATAATAAAAACAAAACTACACTAAACCTACTGATATAACATCTACAGTAACAACCTACCCTATCACAATTCAAAATAAACATAATTTTGTACTATGTATTTGGTTGTACATAGTCTCACAACCACAACCCACAATCGATTGTGCCACGGAGGCCTACGGCCTATTCCAAACATAAGAGTTATATTTCTTATATGTTGGATCTATCTCTAAGATGAAGCCTTAAGTTGTCTTTGTTGAGCTTAATTAATTTCAAGAATTAATCCCTAAGCACGAAGATTACTTCATGTAATATCTGAATTTTTCGGCTATTATTTTTTATGTGTCATTATATGCGTATTCTATATTTGAGTCGGATCTGAAAATTGCATCATCTTTTAAAGTTTGGGCCTTAAGACTCAATTATATTATTGAGTTGACCCAATATATTATACCGAGTCAAAAATAAATCAAAAACTCGAATCTCAAATTTATTCATCAAGTTTATGTTAATTATTAATTTTTTCCAAAATCAAGTTATATTAATACAAGTAACCATGCATTATAAATGAATTATTCATTATACTTTCATCCCTCATTTTATTTTATTTTTAACCCAATTATAAGTGACCAAATTATTAAAGTCCACATACTTATTAATTTTATAAATTTTAACTTCCCATTGATCTCTTGAATCAACTATTCCGAATACATCCAAAAATCAAATTTCAGAAGATAAAGAAAGAACCTGTGCTCCATTTTTATTTCTTCTTTTCTCACAAGACAGCAATAGCAGACTTGGCGAGAAAAAAAAAACTTTTTATAGAACGAGCTGCCGCCGCTGCCGCCGCCGCCGCCGCCGGCCGCCGAGGAACAAGCCTTCACCCCCTCCGTGGGTTTTGAAAGAAGGTTGAAGGAAAGAAGAACGGAAGAGGGTTTTGAAAAGGTTGGGCACCTGCGTGGGTTTTGAAAAAAAAAAAAAAAATTGATGACTTGATTTGCTGCTTTTCAAAGTAACTCAATGAGATTACCAATTCAGTCCTTGATTTTTTAGAAAATTTCAAAGTTTACTAGAGCCCTTTTATTTTTACTTTACAATCCAAAGATAAAATCAAGTTTCTTTTATTTTTTATTTTCTTAATTTTCAATTTTTAATTTTCTCAAGTAGATTCACGTGTTTAGTAATAATTTTATTAATATACAGTTTTTATAATTATAGACAACAAGGAATCAAAGTTCGATCAATTGCATAAATTCAAGTTTCAATCACGCATCATTTATCAAGGTGGAATTTCTTACGTCTTGATTTGATTGCATTATTTGAATTGTATGGATGATGTCTTTTATTTTTACAAATTACAAGTGTTAACCAATATTTTAAAGTACATGTTCTACATGCCACAAGTTTACAAGTTCAAGTTATAATTGATTATTCATGTTATGCCTTCATCTATGTGATTAATGTTGACATTTATAAGTTCTCACGAGTTAAAGGAAGCTCACTCCACTTTATTCGGGCATTCAGGTTGAGTCGGAGAGTTTGGATGTACATTAGGCGAAGCCGTAAAATATATGAACATTATTTAAAATTTAACCTTTCTGAAATTTGAGAAACACTAGTAGCTTTAAATTATTAATTGTTGGTATTGGATATTGATAGTTAGATTAATATTATATATGTTCTATAGGTTTCATTAAGTTTGTGCCTTGAACTATTAAATCTTAGGATCTTCTTTTTTATTTATAGACTTTATTTAATTGTGTAATATTGTTTGTTACATGAAAATTCGAGTTGCTAAATTTTATGCAATATTTGTATTTTACTTATTTAGATACGTATTAGGTAAAAGTTTAATTAAGTATGTGTTATATTTCCTAAATTAATTATATTATTTTGTGCAAAGCTTTATTAAGTATGAATTTTATAATTAACGAAATTTAAAGTGTTGTATAATTTGTTTTATGATTTTATAAATGACTTATTAATTATTAATCTTTACAGTGTGACGAAGATGAGAGTAGGTATAAGTAACAACTTGTTTTGTAATATTTTATTTTTTCACCTATGATTATCGTTTTGTAAAAAATAAATTATATAACATGTTTATCTTTTAAGTAATAACATCTAAAATAGTCTACAAAATTGGGACGTTACACTTCCCAGTTAATTTATTTAATTCTAAGGTCTAATTAATTATTTGTCCAACACATAAAATTATCTAATAATTAATTCTCTCCATGATTAATTATGGTCTCAATTAATTAATTTATATAACAAATATTATTTAGCCTAATAATTAATATTTTAATTATTAATAATTAATATTTTAATTATTAATTAATTATTTATCTCTATTCCAACAAATCAGAATCTAATTATGCGTGTGACCCCTTAAGTTCATCATTTCGCCTAGTCCAACAGCAAACAATCTAATTGCAAGATTAATTAATTCAATTAATTAATCACCTCTGGATATCCCAATCCTTATATCCTCAAAACATCATTTCATTCGTGTCCTACAAATACTATTGAAAGGACTTATAGGTAAAAGATTAATTCAATGTGCGAACCTTTCATTCATAATTACCATGCATATACGATTTGTTCGTTTCTTCAATTAATGTCTAGGGCTTAATGTAACGACCCAAAATATTTATTTAGATATATATATTAATTTATTACATATTTTTAATAAAAAACAGTATAAGTTACCAAATAAAAAAAATAAGTAAATAAATATTAAGTAATTATGTCCTAATAACTAGGTCGTTAAAGAGCATATAAAAAGAATTATGACTCTACTTGATTTACTATAAAATTTAAGTACTGAATGTAAATTGTATTAAAAATGTGATTAAATAAACCTACTACATTAAAATTTATAGCCGCAGAGAGTATAACTATTTCAACTATAATTAAATGATTATGCAATTCGGGAAACTCATAACTTCATATAATCACGAAAGTAGGCTTAAGCATTTATTTCCTAAGATAAGTTTGAAGAAAAACACAACAAACCCTAATAAAATTTCAATTCGTTTATGAATAAAATGTAACCCATAATTTAAAGAAGAATAATAAAAATATGCTTCATCCACCTGCTCCCGTCGCCTTGATAAACTCCCTATTCTAAAAAGTAGGAAGGTAAAAAAGGGGTGAGCTACACCCAGCTCGTGAGGTTCAGGCTTGTCAAAATTAAATATAACGTTGTAAAAGCACAATTAGAGAGTAACATGAACGTATCAGACATAACATAATATAACATCCGTATAGAACCTCACATTTCGTATCAAAGCTTGGCCAACATATAATGGTGGATCAAATTATGATCCCGTATCAACGTATCAAATCATATAACCATCAAATCGTACTTTAAACAAACAAAATATTTAAAACTGAAAAACCATATAAAAACCCCATCTCTTACGTGACTTCTCGTAATATAAGAAAAATTTCATGCAAGTGATATGCTTCTAATCTACGTGCCTTATCTCCTCAACTGAAATTCTGAAAAACTAGGATGAAGAATGTTGAAGAAATACTGGGTTGTATTTATATGTTTGGCAGGATTTAAATTTAGATGTATCTTCTTAGTGAGAGAGAATTTGCATCTGTATCTAATCCTCTAACTAATTGAGAGAAGATCTCTTCTTTACTAAAAAAATGCTAACCTCCATAACCATAAGATTCTAAGAAAAATATATTGTATCTTGGCTGAAAGTTCTATTTTATATATATATATATATATATTTGGGCTTAGAGAAAAATATTTTAAGGTCCAATAATCCTAATTGAAATAATAATAAGCCCACGTAAAGTAAAATAAAATAAAATAAATCAAAAAAATTAAATATTGCGTGAAAATAATCGGGTATTACACTTAATCATTTAATACAGACACATGATTGAAATTAATAATTATAATGATCCTCACAAACTCAATCGATCTGTTGCTCCATAACGAGATTCCATCTCTTATATTATAGTCGGGTGCCTTGTGCAAGGATTTCATTGGATACGACGAGTATAGAAAATATAGAAAAACAATTCTAACAGATTACTCTCTGGGCTAGCGAATTTTGTTTTGTAAATACAGTTATCTTAAATATTATTCCACAGTAACCAACAAGCCCCTATTTGGCCTCTCAAGAGAGGTTTAAGGAACCCATCAAATTTCGACTTCCCTCATATAGGACCACATGCATGTGTACAGTCCAAGGAATAATTAAAGAACCTATAAAAATCAGAATCTCGATTTTTTTGTTACCACTACAGTTACCAAATATTTTGAGTTTCGATGCGGGATTAGTTTAATGTGATTGTTTGGGACGAACATCACATCCACTAGACTATGTAGTGTCTCAGCACATATATCCATGGAACGGGATATCCACTCCATGAGTGTCGTACCGCTTAATGCAGTCTATCCGAATCCTACGATATCCCTTCTCGTATTTGACTTGGAAAATTCATGATCTCAACCACCAAAACTTATTTCATGATCACCAACTCGTGCATGATTCAGTCTCCTAGTTACCGAGATAATAAAATTTCAATATCATATTAAATATAAACACAAATAAATACAATAAAAAAGAAATGTCTTAAACTTTTATTTATATTCATAACGAATGTACTTAGAATGTGTCTTTTAAGCCAGCCTAAGTTGGTTGTCAATGTACATATTCCTACAAATTAGATATAGCCTTCCAAAAAAAAAAAAAAAAAAAAAACAGAGAGTGATGCCTTAATAGATGTTATATCACTAAGCCAAGAGAAAACTTTACTTATATTGTTAAGTACAATAACAATTGAAAGCAAATGATATAAATATAATACATACTAAGTTATAATTGTTTTAAGTACATATCATGTGATATATGTTCCATCTACCATGGCTGTGAGTATTGATTTTAATGAATTATGCCTTGAAAATTCTATCAAAAAATCGCCTTGTGCATTGAATTGCAAAGTTCATGCATTAAATTACAATTTTAGAAAAGATATGATTAATTTGCAAAAATAGGTAAAAGTTGTGCATTTTCTTAAAATTATATATTTAACCCTAAAAAAGATTTATAAATATTTTCAAATATTTATACTATAGCAAAAGTATGTATTATATATTCATAAACTAGAGTAATAAAAATCCAATTAAATAACATGCCATATATTATATATATATCATTCTTAACATTAAATAACTGACCTAAATACGTAAAATATGTATTTATACACATTTAAGTATATTTAATGTGTATTAAAGACATTTTATATATTAAATTACTTTGTGTTAATCATTATTATGTTTGTAAAAAAAATCAAATTATTCGAGGTAATTGGTGTGTTCTATGATTTATAGTCAAAATGATGATGGTGACAAATTAAGATGGAGTAATATTAAAATTAATTTATTACAAATATTAAAACTATACATTCAAGAATTATTAAAAGAAAATATCAATATCTAACTTTAACAATAACTTTGATACAAAATATATGACAGTCCATTAAAAAAGGGGGGTGAACTAGAGTTTGATGAATAGCAATCCTTAAAACGTCCTAATGAATTACTCAATCGATAACAAATACATAAACGTCCTAATAAAACGTTCTTAAAAATATTTCAATGTGATATGGGGCAGAATTCCAATCCTTGTCAAATATCTTCAAAACTAAATGTATTATTTCTAGACACTCTTGTCCTTACACACACCCTCAAAATTGCTTAGTTGAAAGGAAACATCAACACAGTATTGAGGTTGGCTTATCATTACTTGCTCAAGCTTCCATGCCACCTAAATTTTGTTGCTATTCTTATTTACTGCAGTATATACGATTAATAGACTCCCTCTCCTGTTCTTCACAATTCTTCTCCATTTTAGGCCTTTTTTAAAAAGAGTCCTGACTACACATTTCTCAAAACATTTAGGTGCACTTGCTTTCCATTTCTTAGACCCTATAATTCCTCCAAATTACAGTTCAGAAGTACCAAATGCATTTTTCTTGTTCACAGTGCTTAACGTAAAGGTTATAAGTGTTTGAGTTTAACGGGCATGATATATGTTGCTAGAGCTGTTGAATTTTATGAGCTTGATTTCCCATATCAATCACTCTTTCCTAAAATCGTTCTTTTTTCATCACCCACACACACCAACTCTATACTTTCTGTTCTTCCAATTACCACATCTATTCCACCTACCAATCAAGATGTCCCACCTCCATCGCTTCTTATACCTAGACATGGGCACGGTTTCGATTCGGAACCGGAACTGCCGGTCAACAGTTCGGTTCAACCGTTGACCCGATTCCGTTTCAAACTAGAACCGAAACCGTTGGAGTAACGGTTCGGTTTTGATTCTCAATTTTTTGATTTCGGTTCCAGATTGAATTTGAAAATTATAGCCGTTGGAGATCAAAGGCTGAGATTAAATAGCCGTTGATCTTCAACGGCCGAGATGGAATAACCGTTGGGAACCGCCGGTTCTGAACCGGAACCGGGAACCGGCGGTTCCCAACGGCTCTTTTGATTTTTTTTCCTATAAATACCCCTTCCTACTCATTTTATTTCACAATATCTAATATCTCTCAATATCTCTCAATCTCCCCCAATCTCTTTCAATTATCTTGTGATCTCTCTCAATCTCTCTAAATCTCTCCTGACATCTTTCTCAATCTCTCTCAATTATCTTGTGATCTCCCTCAATCTCTCCCGATTATCTTGTTATCTTTCTCAATCTCCCTCAATCTCTCCCGATTATCTTATCATTTTTCTCAATCTCCCTCAATCTCTCTCAATTATCTTTATCTTGTCATCTTTCTCTATCTCTCTCAAAATGTCGAGCTCAAGCCAAAGAGGACGTGGAGGTAGAGGATCATCTTCTTTATCTCGACAAGCAAAAGGAAAATCACCTATGCCGACGAGTACAAGTGTTGGAACCGGATTACCACCACCATCTCCTTTGGTTCCAAGGTATCTCAATCTTGATGGTGAAGATATTGAAATTCCGATGGAGTGGCAAGAAGATTTTGAAGCTCAATTTGGTTTGTGTTAATTTTATAAAATATCTCTCTTAAATATTATTTTATATTTTTTTATTTTAAATATCTCTCTCAACTATCTATGGTTAATAATTTATTATGATTATCAATTTAGGTAAACAAAACAAATCTACCGAAGAAGAACGTCTTCCAACTCAAGAGAGTCAAAGTCAAAGTACGTGACAAACTCAAAGTGGACGAGATGAGGCACTAAGATCGGATATCTTTGCCATTCACTTCAAAAGAGATATGCAAAATAATAAAGCAATTTGCAACTATTGTGGGGTGGAATATGTTTTTAAAAAAGGAGGAGGTTATGGCACGCTCAAAAAATATTTCCAACGTCACCATCCGAACAAAGTCGGAAACGATCGGCGTCAAACACAAATACCTGATGGAGGATTCACCGATGAATCACAAGGTACGGCTTCTTTATTTAAATATTTTGAATCAACAATGAGAAAATATTTATCAAAAATGGTTTGTGGCATGTCTTTAGCTTTTAATTTTGCTGAAAATGATTTGTATAAAAACCTTGTGTCACTATCAATGAACCCTCAAGTGTCCGGTGTTTCACGTAGAACATTAGTTCGTGATATTGAAAAAATTGTAGGTGAATTTAAGTTGTCTTTAATTGATATGTTTAATTCTTTACGACAAAACGTTTCAATTTGTGCGGATATATGGAGTGATAATTGGAGAGAACATAGTTTTTAGGACTTACTTGTCATTGGATAGATAATTCATGGACAATGCAAAAAAGATTACTTGCATATAGAGAATTTGATCAAACACACATGGCCGCAAATATTTCTCATAAAATTCATACTATTTTGCAAGAATATAATTTAGTTACAAAAAAAATTTCAATTTCATTTGATAATGCTAGTGCTAATACTGCTAGTTTGCTATTATTAATTCAAATTTGTCAACCATCATTTAAGGGTAGATTTTTTCACATTAGATGCATGTGTCATGTTTTAAATTTGTGTGTACAAGATGGCATGGAACATTTTAAAGCACATATATATCCTATTATATTAGCAATTAGACATTTAGCTAGATATGCAACTTTATGCAAAAAAAAATGGAGAAGATTTTGTAAAGCATATGGTATGAGTGCACCCAAAAAAATCACTAAAGATGTGCCTAATCATTGGAATTCAACATATAAAATGTTGAATTCTTCTTATGAGGTTAGAAATGAATTATGTACATTTTTTTCACAAGAACAATTAGACATTCCTTTATTTCCAAGTTCATGGGATACATGTGTTGAATTAATGTCTCTTTTGAAAGTTTTTAAAGATGCAACGGAAGAATTATCCGGATGTTACTATCCCACTTCTCCTTTAGTTATAGATCATTGTGTTAAAATTGCACTTATTTTACAATCATATTGTTCGCATGACACTTTACAAAATTGCATTGCAAGCATGAGAAGTAAATGTTTAAAATATTATCAAGAAATTCCCAATTTATTTTTAGTTGCAAAAGTTTTAGATTCTAGAATTAGAGAAGATGGTTTAGAAGAATTACTAAGAATGTATTATGATGCATCATTTCCGGTTAAAGATGATGACACTCCTAATCCGCATATAATTGTAGGTAACACAAAACAATTACTTTATGATTGTTTTAAAGAATATAAAATTTATTATGGTGATAATTTAAATAGTGAAAGCGGTCACGGAAATGAAGATATTGGTGGAGGTAGTTTGGTTTCGGATCAACCCGAACATCATCAAGATCCGAACTTTGAACACCTTAATCAATATTATAGGTTTTATGATATTAGAAAATTAAAAAAACCTAGGAGTGATAGTCTTTATCAAGAATTAGATAATTATCTATCTATTACTTTTGAAGAACTTGAATTTGATACACCTAACGAGCTTTTGAGATGGTGGTCTCGAAGAGCAAAAAACTTTCCTATTTTATCAGTAATGGCAAAGTAAATAATTGCGTACCCGACATCCACTGTCTCAGTTGAACAAGCATTTAGCACCGGCGGTTACATTTTGGATCTTCGAAGATCCAATTTAAAAGTGGAAAATCTAGAAAATCAAGCTTTACTTCATGATTGGTCGAACGCCGAGGTAAGAAAACAAGAAGTAAATTTTGATGAAGAGGATGAGGATGAAGATGGAAACGAGTATTCGACCACATCCGGGAGTGATTGAGTCACGCCACTTCTCAAGCATGAAGGTACTGATATTACAAGAAGGTAATAGAACTACGTCGACTTTGATTCCACAACTATGAGGATACATAGGCAACTTAATTCTAAATTAAAAATTAAATTTTAATTTCTAATTTATAGTTAAGCTCAAGTCCTTTTTTTTTTCTCTTCTATTTTTTTTAATATGTTGTAATTGAAAACTTGTAAAGTTTTAATCTCTTGTTAAAAGAAGTAAATGTTTTTAGGTAAGTTAATTTTTTGTTGTAACTTTTCTATTTTTTTTTTGTAATTTTATTATAAGTTGTACAGTTAAGTTTTGATTGTTGCAATTTTTTTTTTTGTAAAATGTAATTGTTTTAGTTAAGTTAACTATATATTCAATTCAATCTCTTGTGATAATCAAATTCAAAAGACCAAAAATTATTTTTGAAAGTTGTTAGTTAAAAAAAAAAGAACCGTGGAACCGGAACCGAAACCGAAACCGTATATATGGCGGTTCGGTTTCGGTTCCGCCCTCCACGGTTCCAAAAACCATCGGTTCCAGAACCATGGAACCGTGCCCATGTCTACTTATACCTACTGGACAACACTTACTTCTAGTTTGTCCACTTCCTCTCAGTCATCTGCTTCTCCTCTACCACAACCTCACACGTCTAGTCATTGTATGGTTACTAGATCCAAAAATAGGATATTAAAACCCAAAGTATACAATATGGTCTTCTCTCTCTCAAATGTTGAACCTGTTACTGTCCAACAAGCTTTATTTTATTTTGAGTGGAAATCTTCTATGGATTCGGAATACTCAGCTCTCATGAAGAATAATACGTGGACTCTTGTTCCTGCTCATCCTCACTTGAATCTTATCACCAACAAGTGGATTTTTAGAATTAAGAGAAAGCCTGATGACACTATTGATAAATATAAGGCCAGGTTGGTTGCTAAGAGTTTTCTGCAAAATGTAGGAGTGGATTACTTTGATACTTTTAGTCTGGTTATTAAACCAATTACAATCAGACTTATTTTCTTAAATAGGGACTTAAGATAGGCTGTTTCCATGAAGCAGCCTGAAGGATATGAAGATTCTTCCAAACCAAATTATGTTTGCAGGTTAATAAGGTCTCTTTATGGCTTGAAACAAGCTCCAAAAGCATGGTATGACAAGCTCAAAAGTTTCTTTCTTTCTAAAGGCCTCAAAATGTCTAGCTTTGATAATTCTCCTTTTCATATTCATGTCAATGGTAAAGTGCTAATTGTGCTTGTGTATCTTGATGATATTTTGGTCACTGGTGATGATCTCTGTTAGATTCAACAACTTATCTCTGACCTAAGCGAAAAATTCTCCTTAAAACACATAGGGAAAGTGAGTTATTTTCTTAGTTTGGCAACTCATAGGACTGCTCAAGGTATTCATCTTACTCAGTCAAAGTATATTAGGGATCTTCTACATCAGCATGATATGGAAAGATGTAAGCCTCTGCCTACTCCTTGTTGTTCTAGGATTAAAATACATTTGCGAGACAATCTTTCTTTTGATCAACCATCCAAATACAGAAGTCTTGTTGGTGCATTGCAATATCTTGTTATGACTAGATCAGATATTTCTTATATTGTGAATAAACTAAACCAATTTCTTCATGTTCCTACTGTCAATCATTGGAAAGCTGGAAAACAGGTATTGCGATTTTTACAATGCACTATTTCCATTGGCTTGTCCTTTAAACTTGTTTCTAGAATGGTGCTTGAAGGTTTTGCAAATGCGGATTTTGCAAGTTGTGTTGATGATAGGAGGCAGAGCACTTGTGATTTTTGTATATTTCTAGGATCTAATCCGATATCCTGGTCTTCTAAGAAGCAACATATTGTGGCAAGGAGCAGCACCGAAGCTGAGTACCGAGCTCTTGCCATGACTACCACTGAAAAAAGTCTGGATTCGTAGTCCTTTTGTTGAATTTGGTCTGCATATTGTTAAACCTTTAGTTTTGTGGTGTGATAACTTGGGAGCAGTTCAGTTGGCCTTTAATATGACTTTCTATGCTAGAACTCGACATATTGAGGTTGATATTCATTTTCTTAGAGAGAAGGTGCAAAGCAAGGACACGGATATCATATTTGTTCCATCTGAAGATCAAACAATAGGAAAACTAACCAAAGCCTTGTCCTGCACTCAATTTCAGTTCCTAAGTTCGAAGTTATTTTCTCTATTCTGAACCCGACTGAGCTTACAAGAGAGCATATTAGATTTATTTGCCACTTGCACGGTAATTAGGAAATTAGTTAGAAATTTGTTAGACAGTTATGTCACTTGTGTGGTAATTACAAACTTGTTTCATAAGTTAGAAAATTAGTTAGGAATTTGTGAGATGGTTATGCCACTTGCATGGTAGTTACAAACTTGTGTTATAACTTAGTTTTGAGCCTTGAATTTCTTCTATAAATACATGGATGTTATAGTTGTTCTTTAATGAATACTAACATATTTCCTTTTATATTACAGTAGTTAGGAAATTAGTTAGAAATTTGTTAGACAGTTATGTCACTTGTGTGGTAATTACAAACTTGTTTCATAAGTTAGAAAATTAGTTAGGAATCTGTGAGATGGTTATGCCAGTTGCATGGTAGTTACAAACTTGTGTTATAAGTTAGTTTTGAGCCATAAATTTCTTCTATAAATACATGGATGTTATAGTTGTTCTTTAATGAATACTAACATATTTCTTTTTATATTTTTAGTTTTGATGTCTATGAGTAGAAAAGTTCAAATAAGGATGAAGGGAATGATTCAAAGAATGAATATGTGTATATGTCTACCATACCTTTACAAATTCTTACATAACACATGCATGAATTTCTATTGATTATATATATAAAAAAAAACTATATTACGAATTCACACTTTATACAATACATTGTATAAATTGATTATAAATTCACATTTTATAACATAAAAAAAAAAAAAAAGTTTTGATACATCGCATGGGTCTCATACTATTTAAGGTAATAACTAAATTTGGAAGTTCATAAAATGTAACCAAATTAATCTGCATATTAATTGCAAATAACCTAAAGTCTTACAACTAATTGTCAAATCTTATTTAATTGAACTAATATATCCCTTAGTTTAAGTGATTCTAATTATAATTTTTTATAGATTTAAATATTTCTTTGTTTTGCACTACAATTACATATTTTCTTATATGAGACTATTTTTGTACTTATGTGCCTACAATTTCAGTTATGCTTCATAAATTCCAATTCTAAAGAAGTTGTACAATTGCATTTACTTAAATTCTCATGGATGATTATGCCGAAATCCATTCCCAGAGTACAAGTTTTTAAATGCAAGGGTAAACAGAAGGTTAATTTAATTAACTACTGTAGTAGTTTTATTTTGCACATAGTTGAGAAACAATTTCTGTATGTTGCTTTCGTTGAGATAAAACAAATTATTATCGTAATCAGTACAATATATTTTATTTTTTATATATTTTTTAAAAATAATGTGTGATAGAAAGTTTTTTGGCATCAATTAAATTTGTAGCGTAGTAAATTTTATGTTTCTCAATTTATTCTTTTATGTATCTTATAAGCTCATTATAATAATATCTCTTAACATTGTTTTATACACGAATCTTTTTTTCTTAAAATCAAAACTAGAAAAAAAAATATTATGTATCATTTTAACTATTTTTTAAAAAAAATAAAAAATAACCAATAAATTTTTTAGGATTTACACCAAATTTGTTGAAATAAGATATAAACAATGTTAGTAGCAACTAAGAGAGAAGAAGCTAGGTTTAGGTGAATAATTTGAGCTGAATTTATAAATGTGGCATGTTTAAAAGATAAGTCTGGCCAGAAGGCTGCTGAAAGATCTATAAATTGAGTAAAATACAACTTTTAGTATTAGATGAGAAATAGATGGATTAACTTAGTGTACTTTTATTGATTAGATAATTAAATTATCATTATAGATATAACAATAAATATTTACATATAAATCACAATATATGAGATCTTTGAATAGGATAGTCTAACTGGCTTAAAAAAAATATTCTAATAATTTAAGTTTATTCTATAAAATTAAATAAATTTCTAAAAGAATATAAATATGATTTATCTGTTAAATAAACTACAGAGAAGTAAAGTAGGCCGTAGGCTGTGGGGTCTAATTGCAACACAAAAAATCTCCAGAGATGCTAATTGGCAAGAAATTCCCATATTAAATCCGAGTCGAACGACGGCAGCCGCGCAAACGAGCACCCCTCAATCTCCATTTGCCCAGGCTGCGCCGACGCGGAGTACCACCCGTCCGAAAAGGACCCCGGTGAATCTCCGCTGCTCCACAACCCATCTTCCGAAACACTCGCACTCCAGCTCTCTGTATTCACCACTGATAATGGAGGCGAATCACTCCTTCCGCCACTCCCACTTTCACTTCCGGCTGAAAAATTACCGCCGGTATCAGTATCTAAATAGCTGCTCCCCTCCGACTTCTCCGCAGCTCTTCGAGCTTTCTTCTCTCTCTTCACTTTCTTCCAAACCGTGTCAATTTTAGCATCCACAGCTCTATTGATAGCATCGAGCCTCGGCCCGTCTCCGAGCCCCAACCGGGCCGGGTCGCGCAGGTTGGGGAAGTTAAGACGGGCGTACTCCCCGCGCAGCTTGTACGCCGCCCTGTCGTAGGCGTAGGCGGCGGCTCCCGCCGAGTCGTAAGTGCCCAGCCACGCTCTCATCCTGTTCTGCGGCAGCCTTATCTCAGCAACCCACTTGGCCCACTGCCTCTGCCTCACACCTCTGTACAGCTTGCCCTCTCTCGGCCCGAAACTCGCCTGCATGTAACCCGGCCCGTGCAGCTGATTTTCCATGGATGTTGTTGAAATCACAGGGCCCGCTCGGTTTTCATTTGAGAATCGATAGATTAAATCTCGCTGCTGTAGGTACACCGACGAACCCAGTGGCTCGGAAACAGGGGTTGTTAAAGGGCTCGATTGTTGACAGTGGGAAAAGATTGAATCCAAAGTGTTTGAATCACTGTTTAGAATGATTTGTGATAAAGAGAATCCAACATCAGAATCATTAATTTCACCGAAAAAAGGGGCGTGTTCTTGGACTCTGTTCATCTTTCTTTTCTTCGTGGGATCAAGACAAAACAGGGTACTGAAAAATTGTCCCTTTTCCTCAAGAAAAGAATTTGCAAGATTATATGAGAAGTGAGTGATCCTAATTCCTAGGTAGAAAGGAACTTATCTGAGGAGATAAAAAAATAGTTTATTTGGGTTTGTCTGAAGGTAGGTATACAAATATATTTATAGACAATAGATACTGACTAACAAGTCTTTCCACTTTCCAGTTGTAGTGGACTTGCACTTCACATTTATGATTCAACTTTCTGCAACTTCATCTAAATTACTATATTGCCACTCATTTTATTTATTATTATTATTAAAATCAAACCTTTCCGAAAATGTCTTTTGAGTTCTTTAGTAACGCAATTCGGGAATTTTGTAGATAATGTTTGATTTTATTATGCTTAATTAATATTATTTTTGCTTCTAAAATAAAAAAAAAAAAGAAAAAAGAAAAAAGACAAAACAGTGATTTGTACTTCATAACATTATTTACACGTTATGTACACGTATTCACAAAATTAAAAGTACATATTTTTAGAAAGACAGAGAAATATGAGAAGTATCTTTTCCTTGTGTCCGCAGTATGAACGATTTAAGTTGACATAATTGTTTTCTTGACTAAACTCCCGCGTGGACCCCATTGCGGTCCGTACATCTGAGAAAATTCAAAAAACCACTTTATGAATTCATGCGAGTGGGGCCCTTATGAGATGCCGACTGCCCCGCGTTTGTTATGGTTCAGATTTTGTGGGCAGGAGAATTTTGCTTTCTCTTTTTCCCCCAATAAATGTCCCACCTTCCCAATCTACGATTTTTAAAGTATGACTTTGTCAAAATTTATGTATTTTTTATGCCTCAATATTTGTTAATGATTAACTCTTAGGCGATGATATGGGAGTGATAGTGTTATTTTGGCTGAATCAATTGAATTCGTGGGCATTATTATCAAGGTTTTGGAGTTTTTGTATTTTTTACTGTACATTATCATGTATGTGTATATATATTCTTTCCGTTGAATAAAAAATAAATATTTTTTTTGTATGTTTTAAATTATAGTTACTTTTCTTATTAAAAATATTTGATTTTTCTAAAATACCCACACTTAATTTTTTTGGGATTAACCATTCTCTATTATTCTTAGTAAAGTGAATGTAGTAAGTTGTGAATATAAATATAGTCAATGGAAAGGGTATAAAAATAACTTTGTAGGTTAAATTTATTTTGTCAAGTATATTAAATATGTTTTATGTAAAAGATGAATTTGGACTATTTTTATAGAACTAAGGATGGAATCAATATATATATATATATATATATATATATTATGTGATGTAAGCTACTATTTGGAAAAAGAAAATTATATTATGTGAGTATATATTTGAGATGATGGCAAATGAGGATGGGTGCAACGTGGATCATATGTTAAAAAGTCGTATAATTTAGAAAATTGAATGAAATGGCGGTTTGACATTTTGTGTAAAGATGATATAATTATTGCCAAAAATGGAGCTACACATACAATTTATCTACATGCGTACTTTACTTACTAACAGCAAAGTTTGTGCAACATTAGGTATGGTCCTAATCACCTCTTGCTTCTACATTAGGCTTTGGAAATTTTGTAAGACATTTCCGACACAATTTAAACAACTACAACAGTTTGGGTAATGTTTGTTTACGAATTGAAATAAGAGATTGATCGATATAATTTTATGCGCACACGTATTGTTTATATCCAATCCCGTTCTTTCTCTATCTAAAAAACTGACACTACTTTTTTTTTTCCTCTATCAACATAAGCAAAAGGCAAAGTGTGTATATATATATATATATCGTAAAAGATGTTGTCATTAATTAAGAAGACCTTCGTCTAAATTATTTTGAAAAAGTTTTGTATTATATTTTAATTTAAAATTGCATTGTATTGTTTGAGTGAAGTAAGATGTAGACTTTTTAAAGGAGTTTGCATACATAAAAACTATATTACAAAACTTAATTATATAAAACCTACAAATATTGTTAAACCTCATATTTTATACTAATATAATAAATAAATAGCTTAGAATAATAATTTTTCCTTCACTTTTTGTTTCAAAAGGAGAAATATTTTTAAAAAATAAAATGTTAATTTTTAATAATTAATTTTGTTTTTTTTTGTTTTCTTCAAACATTTTTTCATTTGTTAAAAATAATTTTTTTTTGTATGTAAGACTTTGTTGACGTATAATATATGAAATTGATTTTTTTTTACGACTTTTAATTTACAACCATATCACATATATTAAAATGAGATATTAGATTTAAAATATAAAATTTATTTTTTGCTTGACTACTTGTGTTATTTGAATATTAATTGTGTACTAAATTGTTTGTATGATATTTACCTTGTGCATAAATATTAAGTAGTAATGTTGTTATTAATTTAATTTCTAATACAACTAATTTATTTATTGTAGAATAAAAGTCTTCTTGTAGGATGGAAGCAATGTATTTTTTATACAAAAATATATTCCTTTTATATACATTTACCAATAAATCAACAAAATACTTTAAATATTTTTTTTGAAAACACTATTTAAAAATATTAATTTATATAAAGTTATATTATAAATATATATATATATGTATATTTTAATATACTACAAACCAGTTTGGTTATACAACACCAATGGTTGATATGAAAATCAAATCCAAAAGTTGAGCTGTCCCATTATTTGAAGCATTAAAGGTGTAAAGGTGAAGAAGATTTGACAAAAGAAAGAAAGAGTAAAAGGACGATTATGCCCTTTTAGGGACGAGGAGCTCGTGATGTGCACCGAAATTTTGAAATAATATATATCTTGTAAATTATTTTATTTTATTATTATTATTTTTTCTATTTTATGTGCATGAGACACATAACCAAATTCTTCCAAAGTCAATGCCAAAGTCCCCTCTTCACATTACAGCTGTCACGTGTTTATTAAAAAAAACAGTTCCTCTTCAATTGGAAGTTTACTAAAATAGAAAATGGAAAGCTACAATTTTCTTCCTTTTTACAAAAACTGTTTATATCAATCTCAAATCGGTTATTTAACCAAAATTTTGATGTAAAAGTTAAGTACGTATAGAGAAAAAGGTGTATGAAAATATAAAAATTGGAAAAATCGAACCATAGAGAAATAATGATGAAGCTTAACCTGATGTTAGTGAGTATTTTTTTATAATGAAGTTGTTCGTTAACCCTTTAATGAGTTGTTATTATAATATTTATAGAGTGCTCAATTGATTAATAAAAGATTATTAATTTTTGCCTTGATCCTATGATTCCTGAATGCTGACACAATGTAGTGCATATATACAAGAAAATTAAGATTCTATCTTTTCTAAAACTAGGAACTAATTACCACTAATTGGCATATTACAATTATTCTACAAAAATACATTATTCACCTACCATGTACAAGATATCTTATTATCCTTCCCCTCCCTCAAGTTGGAGCATGCAAATCTTGGATGCCCAACTTGCAAAGAAAGATGTCGAATTGTTTCTGCCCAAAAGCTTTGGTGAAAATATCAGCAAGTTGAGCATACGTAGGCACATAGTACGTGGCACTCATTCCCTTCAAAGGTTCATCACGCACGAAACGACAATCAATCTCAATGTGTTTGGTGCGCTTGTGGAAAACTAGATTAGAGACTATGTGTATGTCAGCTTGACGATCACAATACAACTTCATAGGCGATGAATGAACAATGCTAAAAGAACAAGCTAGTTCTTTCAACCATAGCAGCTCACTAGCTGGCGTGGCCATGGATGATATTCGACCTATGCAGATGAACGATATACCGTATGTTTTTTTAGTTGTCCAAGAAATAGAAGAATTGCCAAGCTGAATAAACCATCTTCTAAGACATCGTCAAGTCAAAGGGCAGCTTGCCCAATCAAAATCACACCATCCACATAACCGCAAATAACAATTAGATCGCAATAACATTCATTGACCTGGACAATTCTTTAAATAACGTACAACTCGGAGAGCAACTTCCCAATGTTCTTGTTGTGGTTGATGCATAAATTGTGTTATGGACATAATACGAGAGCTCTAGTCTCATAGCTAAAGATAAATCAATCTTCCTACTAACCTACGGTAACACTCTCCATCTAGAAGAAATCTTCCTGTAGCTAAGGGAGATGATGATTCTGGTCCAAACGAAATTCGATGGGTTAAGCACCAAACAAACACACTTTAGAAATAATCTCCAAAGCATATTTTCGTTGACACAAGTATATTCCGATCGGGCTTCGAGACACTTCAATCCCCAAGAAATGTTTCAAGATTCCCAAATCCTTCATATGAAAGCAATCACTCAAATATTGTTTGAATTTCTGAATTGCAAAACCATTGTTCCTTAAAATAATATGATCTTCAACGTATACTAGTACATTGAGTTGTACTTCGTTACGATGCAAAATGAAAAGTGAATAATTAGGATATGATTGTTTGAAGCCATGTGGCTTCAAAGCAACAACAAACTTAGCAAACCAACACTGTGAAGCATGTTTCAGTCCATACAAGAATTTTTGGAGCCTACAAGCTTTTCCATCAGTTTTGACTTTGGAAACCAGGTGGAATTTCATATACACCTCCACCTCCTCCTCTAAATCACTATGCAAAGATGTATTATGAACATCTATCTGATGAAGTTCCTAGTTTTTAGCTGCCGCAATTGCAAGGAACATCCGAATTGTCACCATCTTTGTGACAAGAGCAAAGGTCTCTTTATAATAAACCCCCTTCAATCTGGTGGTTCCCTAATAAGACAACTCGTGCTTTAAATCTCTCAACTAACACATCTGAGTTATATTTTATCTTGTATGCCCATTTACATCCAATGGCTTTCTTCCCTGATGGAAAAGTTTCCACTGTCCAAGTTTTCTAGACCCTTGATTCACACAATGTGTGCCTCCTAATTCATCGCTCATACAAGGACTTTCGTTTTCACAAAACATTACATCCATCGACACAAAAAATGCCTCCAACTCCATATCATATATTCGCAACCCCTTTTTCCCATAAGGATATCTTACAAACACACATTTTCGACAACGACTAGCAAATTCGTCTCCATTATAATTCTGGTTATGTACATAACAAAAACATCCAAACACACGCAAATGCCTAAAAAAGGGTCTCTTACCATACAATATCTCATAAGATGTTTTCCCTTTCAAAACAAATGAAGGTGTGCAATTGATCAAGTTGTCTGTAGTTAAAATGCATTCTCCCCAAAAACCAATAGCTTGAAATACGAATGCATGTGCCACATTATGTATATGTGTATGCTTATGTTCTACTGTCCCGTTTTGTTGAGGGGTGCCTACACAAGATGACTCATACACAATACCATGTTCCTGAAAATAATATTCCATGCATTGAAATTTGGTTACATTGTCACTACGCACAATTTTCACTTGCTTATTGAACTAATGCTGAACCAATGCCATAACATTACATAAATGCATGAATACTTCCTTTTTATTCATCAACAAAAAAATCTATACCCCTCTAGAGTAATCATCCACAATAGTCAAAAAATATCCTTCACCACAAAACATTGTTGTTTGATAAAGACCCCATAAATAACAATGAATCAACTGAAACACAACACTCATTTTATTTTCACTAATAGGAAAACTATCTCTTGTTTGTTTTGCTCTGAGGTAATATCACAAGCTTTACTGAATAAATCACCATTTCTACTAGTTTTGGCATTCAGGATCAACTCTACAACCTTAGGAGATGGATGTCCCAACCTTTTATGCAACATATCAAAAGAACTCTCTCCAGTCATTATAGTTGCAATAGTAGCACTATGACGGATAAGCCTGGATTTGGACACGATATCCAGGTTTATCACATGTATACTTTGATAGATTGTAAATTTGCAATAATCCCGGGTCCCGGGATAACACGATTTCCCATGAAAAAATGTGGGATTAGCCATCCCCCCAATATAGGTGGGATAAGTTATCCCACCCATTTCCGGAAGGCAATTTTCCTAATTTGCCCTTTGGACAATGAAAAGTCATTTTTTTAAATTTCATTTCCTGGGTTCATTTTTTCTAATTTCATTTCCTGGGTTTCTTTGTTGCAGTGCTTCACTCTCTCTTGTTTAGGGCACAAAACCACTTTCTCTCTCTTGTTCTATCTCTCACACTAGAACAACTCGACACCATGGCCAGTGCAGTGGCTTACAACTCCGAGCAATCTATCCATGGCGACTTAGCTGCCATTGTGTACGACCCAAACTACATACCCGACTCCGTGAAATCATTCATAGCTCACATATACTACGACATACAGGAAAAAAATATGTACCAGATCCACCAGCAGATGTATGAGACGTCGTTTTGTGGCACCGTACGTTGACCAAGATCATGTATTTTGCTTGCTGTATCGTGAGATGTGGTTTCAGTATTTGTATGTCAGGCTCTCGCCCACGCTCAAGCAACAAATTGATTCTCATGGGATAATTACTGTGACCTCTTTCAGGTTAGGAAATGTTTGATATATACATCTATATTTATAAAATTCCGGCAGCGTACATCGTCAAAAAGGGCTGATGATCGGTGGAACGAGACTCTGCCGAACCTTTTTCTTTTTTCTACGCAGCTGGAAAGGTCGGGAAAAATGAGAACGGAATAGCCCTAATTCAAACGACATCATTTTTAATTGAATAATAAGGAGATAAAAAAATGTTTCAGGGGTATAAATGACAAATCAATCAGAATCATCAACTTAATACATTTAAGTAAATAAAGGATAGAATAACGAATCCTAAATATCAATCAATGTAAACATGGGATAGGATTGGAAAATATTCATAATTATGCACCTCATATCCAATCCAATCCTATATACCCTAATCCCTATCTACCATTATAAACGTAGCCCAAAAGTAGTAGAGCCCCCTGAGTTGCTCACCCGCACCAATTAGCATCCTTGAAGTGCAGTCATATATAACAAAAAATTTATTAGTGAGCTGAACAATGTAATTGCATTCATTAATCAATTGTGATACGGAGATCAGATTACACTTTAGTCTTGGCACATAAAGAACATTAGTCAATTTCAAAGTTTCATTAAGCATGATCATCCCTTCTTTGTTGGTTGATGTATGCATCCCATCAGGTAGTCCCACAAGACACTCATTCACATCATGAACATTGTTCAACTCCTCCAATTCTCCTTTCATATGATGTGATGCACCCGTATCGATAATCCATTGTTAAGGAGAACGTTTACCAATTAGTTTTTCAGTGGCTCTGATACCATGAAGAAAGTTAGTTCGGATGGCTTTACACATGATCACTTAGTTGTTAAGTATGTGCCCTTTAGTGTGAGTACATATTTAGCATTATATTAGCTTATTTTAGATAGGACAAGAGATTACTCTCTTATATTACTTCAACTTAGTCTCGGTCTTGTGGCTATATTTTTGGGGCCCTATGATTAACTATCTCATCACATGTGTTTTGTAACTTGAAACTTATCTATTATATTTCTTTTTATTTGGTATCGAGTACATGTCCACCAGCTTAACTTGATGCTTGTGCTATAACTTGGTCGCAAATTATAATTTTTGAAAGTCTGTACTTTATACTATTTGGTCAGGCTCAACAGTGTCTCGATGTCAACTCAAAGCTCGAACTTGAGAAGAAAGTCACCTCAAATTTGGTCTCTGTGTCAATTTGGACATGGTCTTTGGTGCTCAATCACAACCCAATTATATTAGTTGGACTTATAACAATATGTGGGACTTTGTTGTTTGCTCAAATATTTTTGAAACTCATATTTTACATTGTAACTCCGCCATTGATATGATCCTCATGTTGCCAACCAATCTCAATATTTGTCTGTTTCATCTTCTTTTTTTTCATGCCAAACCCAAAAATCGGCCTCCAAGTTGGACCTAAGGTTTCGGGCCAACTCAAACATGGTTCCATATTGGATCGCTTTCTTTCTTATGTCGTGATATGGTTTCCTCATTGATATTTGTTTGGGTGTCCAAGTTGTAAATCATAATATATTTAAAACAAGAAGGAATAAATAGTGAATCAAATTAGAATATAAAGTTCAATTTGTAGTCTTCAGAAAGTTGCAGACTTTTTTGTTTTTCTTTTTGGAAAAATGTAGATTTTTTGCTTGTAATTATGATAAGTTGAAAAATGTGCATATATATGTAATAGTTAAATTTGTAGTTTTTATACAAATTATTAACATACACGTTATATTTTTCAATCAAATTATTCTCTCGTCTGCAAGTGGCGTTTTAGCAATAGATTGATGAAACATGCTTTAAGAACTCGATTTTGAGTTCTCTAAAATTGACATTGGACACAAACGGACATAGTCCGAGATATTGCTAGATTTAACCAGATCTTGTGTCCATGTGTAGATTTCGTGAAGCTAGATACTTGGAAGATTTACAAGATTCATATCTTTGTAAATCAAGAAGACACAAGGCGATCTTGGAAGGAAATCAATATGTAGATATCGTGGAAATCCAAGACAAATGCAAGGAAGATTTTCCTCATCATTAAGGAAGGATATCTATCGTAATGTCCATCAAACATAGACAACTAATGACATGTGGAAACAAATTAGCCAAGATAAACACAAAACATATGGAAGAGATATGGTGGGATACTCTTCCTTATCAAGGAGCTACAAAGAAGGAAACAAATCTTGAAGATATGTACACATTAATTGAAGGAGACTCTTTCCATGTAAACTAGATTGTAAGGTTGTAATGACTTGTATATAAAGGGAACAACCCACAACCATTAGAATTGTTCGTTTAGTTTTTACTTTGAGAGACATCGGGAGAGAGATTGTATGTTTATTTTGTTTTACTTCAGCTATCTGAGTTCTACGCCCAGTTGGAACTCGGACAATTTGACAGTTTTAGAACATCACCATAGGGATACGTGTAGTGCAATCTATTCAGAGAATTGAGTGGTTAGGCTAGTTGTTACGGGGAGTGTGAGTGATCTAAGTAGGAGTATTTAGTGAAAAGGGAGTCTACACTATTGTAAATCCATATTTTCACTTTATTGGGAAATAAGGCACTACTCCAATTTATTTGTTCACAGAAGAGAAGAGAGTTCTTCCACGAAACACAACTCAGTCATGTTTCATTTATTTAAACTTTCGCAAATTTTACTACTGAATAATAAGTTGAGTACGAAGTCAACTGGTGCGCTAATATTCTGATATTGCATATTCTTATTGGATAACTAGACCTAACACTAGATTATGTAATGTCAGACATAATTTGGAGGCCCAAAAGTATTGTTGGCTGCTAAAGACATTTTTGGGTGTGAATCAAAGCTTATAATTATTGACCAACTAAGGGTTGATCTATTTTGAGGTAAAAGCGCAAATGTTAGAAAAGGAGGGGAGGACTTGGGTGGCGAATTATTTTGGAGAATTGGGAGCAATTGGAATTGATTGAAGACCACCTATTTTTCTTTCTTTTCTTTTTTTTTTCTTTTTGGTCCTTTATGTATCTCGTTTTTATGATGATGGTTATTAAACACGTGATGTGTGGCTAGGTTTTTATCTGACGTCATAAAAAATGAAATACATCAATGATTAATAAAAAAAGAATAAGTCAAAAAGGGTTGATCGTCAATCAATTCCAATTGCTCCCAATTCTCAAAAATGATTCTCCGTTGCCTCTCTCTTTTTCTAGGTTCTACCCTTTTATACCAAAATAAGTCGACCCTTAGCTGCTTAATAATTATGGGCTTTGACCCACACCCAAATGTCTTCAGCAGCAAACAATACCCAATTTGAAGGCTAAAAAATATTGTTGGTTGCAAATAAATATATGTTTCTTTGTTTGATTTTTAATTAATAAAATTAAATAAGAAATAAAAGGGTAGAAATAGTGAATTTTGAATTTTTAAAGCTATTTTTTTTAAGTTGGCAAACGTAGAAGACTTATTTGGTGGATTACAATTTAAATAGTGCCGCCATACAAATTGAAGTATATATATATATATAGAGAGAGAGAGAGAGCATATCTCATAAAACTTTACATACTGATTAAACTTTAAATGAACAGGGTATTCTTTTTTCTTTTTCTTTTTTTGGTTAAAAGGGATTGATTTATATATATAAAAAATAAGAAATATTCAACTTTACAAAGAGGAGACTATGCTCTACCATCTACCATATGTACTTCGACTACTTTTTATTATACCAAGTTAAATGTAGTTCTTTCACTTTTCTAACAACTTTTTCTACAAGAACAAAACACAAAGGGAGGGTCTTCATAGGGATCAAAGACAACTTTGTTGCGCCAAGACCGAAGATCACATGCGGTTTCACTAAAGATCAAACCTGGGAGAAGTTTGACGATAAACATAAGTCTAGTCAAGTGGTGATTGAATCACATGATTTGAAAAGACTCCATTTATTTCCATCAATGATAAGCTTCCAAATGTTGCAGGCCCAATCACAGTCACGTAGGGCATGAAGAATCATTTCACTGTTGGATAAGAAAATACGACAATGGTCACTTTAGGAGATATGTCGTCTATGTAGAAATCTATGAGTGGGCAAACAACCATGTTGGACGAACCAAAGAAACATGTTACCACATTGGGGACCTTTAATGTCCCAAATCGCTTTCCATCTTGTATGCTCATCATTATTTAGTTCTTCATTTGTCTGGATGGTATAAGCACTAGAAACCGTGAATTTACCTGACCACTCAGCACTCCAATCAAGTTCCCCGCAGTCATTGATATAGAGTTCACATGTAAGAGCTGGTGCAGCTGCGCATATACTACACTAGGTGTAGGAGTAGTTTGCTTTTGGGCTTTCCAAGGGGCTGCTATATTTTGCTTTAAGAACTTTCACCCACAACCTGTCAAGATTTTGGAGTATTTGCCATCCAAGTTTGGCCAATAGGGCGAGGTTTACTAATTGAAGCTTTCGGATCCCAAGACCGCCACTAAGTTTTGATCGACATATTACATCCCACGAGATAATATGCATTTTGCGGGAATCTTGATCATGTCCCCAAAAGAAATCTCTACAAATACGCTCAATATTGCCTACGAAGAAGGGAGGGAGCTTCACAATCGGCATAACATAATTTGCAATAGTAGAAATTGATGATTGTATTAGAATATACCTAGCTGCCTTGGATATAATGCGAGCTTTCCAATTTTTGAGCTTAACTTTAACTCCACCCACCACATAGCCATACAAGGCCTTTCCCATTTTACCATGATGTAATGGAACACCCAAATATTTTTCTAGATCAGTGATATGTTTCATGCCCAACTTTTCTACAATATTTTGTGTCAAGGTATAGTTGACATTCGGGGAGACAAAGAATTTCGATTTGGTGATGCTAATCTTCTGCCCGGAGATTTTACGAAAGTGCTGCAAGACTTTTTGTAAGATGATGGCTTGCTCAACCCGAGGCCTCGTTGAACAGAAGAAGGTCATCAACAAAAAATATTTGCGAGAGGCAAATATTTGCACGTGGAAATTTCAGAGGTTTTCACTTGCCTGCTTGAATGGAAACATCAATAAATTAGCTTAACACTTGCATACATAAGGCGAAAATGTAAGCTGTTAAAGGATCGCCCTGTCGAAGACCTCTTTGTGGGGTGAAATCCTCAAGAGCTTCTCCGTTCCGAAAGAACAAATAGAGAGATTGAAGTAAGGTAGAACATAATGATTTTATAAGATCATGCTTGAATTCTATCGTTTCCATAATGCGTTGAATAAAATTCCACTTGGATCTATCGTAGGATTTCTCAAGAACGATTTTTGAATACCATGAAACCTTTTCTCCCCTTCTTTTTTTGCATGGTGGGCAGAGCCTCTTGAGCAATGATGATATTGTCTGAAGCTTGTATACTTGGAATAAATGCATATTGACAATCCGAGACAAGTTTAGAAATTACCAGTTTCAGGCAGTTGGCGACAACTTTTGTTATTAGCTTGACAATGATATTCAACAGAGCAATCGGCCTCATTTGATGGATTCCTTCCGGAGGATGCACTTTTGGTAGAAGTGTAATCAGGGTGCGATTAAGTTCAGTCGGGAAAGAGCCAACTCGGAAAGCTTGATTTATAAATTGTATAATTGATTCGCCTACAATATTCCAGTTGTGTTGATAAAAGATAGGCGGTAGACTGTCCGGGCCAGGAGCTTTGTAGGCTCCTATATGCAAAATAACTGCCTCAATTTCCGGAGGAGAGATGGGCCGGTTGATTAGTCTCTTATCCGAGTGATTGAGCCGTGCAAATATAAGGCGCTCGTCAATAGGGGTTGTGTCCAACTCAGTATAAAGATCAACAAAGAAGGATCGAGCCATATTTCGTAGATGGATCACATCAGAAGTCCATTAACATACCGAGTCTTAAAGCTGTGAAATTTTAGAGTGGCTACGACGACGGATTGTAGTCATGTGGAAAAAATGTGTATTGCGCTCACCATCTTCAATCCACTTAAGCGAGATTTCTAAAACCAATATAGTTCCTCTTGTTTGAGAATGGATTGATATTCTTCTCGTAGCTTTGTATCAAGATGCCGCAAAAAATTGGATGGACATTGAGCCAAAGCCTTTTGTATACCTCCGATTCTCGCTAGACATGACTTTTTTCGGTGAAAGATGTTTCCGTAAACCTCTTTATTCCAATCAAGAACTTTTCGCGTAAACAAACTGGTTGTAGCCCCAATATTGTTATCTATTGAAAGTCAATTTTTCGCAAGAAAGTCGCCAAACTCTTGATGTTCCATCCAACAAGCTAAAATACGAAAAGGTTGGTGGATACTTTGCTGAATAGAAGGTTGTTCCGTATAGAACAGGATTGGATGATGGTCAGAACAGAGCCGGGGAGGTGATGAACCATGGAAACGTGATATACCACGAGGAATTTCACAAGAAGTTTAATGACCAACTGATTCTCAATTTATTATCCTTAAACAAAAGCAAGCAGAATATACTCTTGCTGCATCTAGTCAGTGTATAAAGTCTTCAAAAAATTTGTCTTTTTTGAAAAAAACTAGTTTCTGAACATAGACATACGTGAGGGAATAGAGTTTGTCTTTGTTGGCTAATAAAGTTGTCTTAACCAAAAAAAACTGTTATATTGACCAAATTAAATTTGGAAAATTTTGTATTTTCAACTTTATATCATGTAAAACAGTAAAAAAAAAAAGTACTCCTGTCTTGAATTTCCCAAAATGGAATTCAGCTTGAAACTCTGTTTGTCCAACGATTTATTCGGAAAAAAAACATACACCCAACACATTTAATGTAATATTAAATGACACCATAAATTATACATAAAGTATAATTAAAGGGTTGGAATAACATAATGTGTGTGGTGTGTAGTAATAAAGAAATCTTAGTACATAGTCAACTATTTAAATGTAACTATATTAATACATTAAGAAAGAGCCTAAGAAATTGTCTACGGCTACATAACAAATATTTTCATTACCACATTAATATTTGTTGGGTCCCACAATAAAGAAAAATAATAAATTAATGGAATTGCAATCTACACTATATTCTTTTTTAAATTTAGCAGATTTCAAAATTATACTCTGCGCCAATTAACCTAACTCATAAAATCATCAAACATTGAACACTCTTTCTCAAATTCAGCATAAAATATGCTTTTCAAATATTATAATACATCAATAAATACGTTATCAATATTATATAAAATCTATATATATATATATAATATTATATAGAATCTCAAAATAAATATAAATTTTAAAAAGTACAATCCAAAAATACTAGTAAATTTGGATTTCCCAGGTCCCTAAATCCCTTGGAGGCTCTCACAATCACAGAGTGACAAAGGCCAATAACGTAATTAACCTCTGACAAATTGCATTGTTTGAAAAAGGCATGTGTTGTCTTCTAGTAAGACATTGGACCACCGACTGCATGAGGGGGTCCCACACGTACCGACGATTTTACGCCTGTCCTTTTCAATCATGCAACCTTTTCTCCTCTTCTCCTAACCAATTGCAAATGATTCTCAATTTTCTAGCACTAACTATTTTAATTATATTTAATTATACAATTATGACAAATTTTTTTTAACTTTTCATTATTTTTCAATATTATAATTGTATACAAATTCTAGAATGTTAAACGAGCTAGCTTTAATGATTTCGGGCTATTCCTAATGTGTTTTGGGTTAATCAAGTTATTATCGAACTATGTGGTAAAATAATCAAATTATATATTTAAATTAAAAAATTTAATTAAATGCATATAATATTTTATTTAAAATATAATTTTAGATAACATAAAAAATTATATATTTCTATAGTCTTTATATCACTATAGAAAATTTAAATATTCAAACATTCAAGTAATATATAGTACTTGATGCTCTCAATAATAACTTGTGCAACCATATTATAAAATTTAAAATCATGTATCATTTAAGTTTTAAATTTAAATGAAAATATTTAGAAATTTCTAGCAATTAAACATAAATTTTAATATTTTCTATTAAAAATAATTATATTATATGAAAAATAATTTAAAATAGTGTATGTTATTATTTTGAAATTAAGAAAGAGGCAAATAAAAAGATAAATACGCACTATCAGGTTAACCCTAATCCTAAGCAGGCTAGTCCATAGGATTTTGAACTAATCAGACTTAAGTTAAATAAATTAATAAAATCAAGCTCTAATACTATAAATTTTCAAGCTAAAAGGCGGGGCTGTGGCGTAGCTAAGTATAGAAACTAAATACAAAGTCACATCATTGTACAATAAAGTTAAAAATAGGAAAGAATGGAAAGAAATGGCTACCAAAAAAGTCCATTTATCAACTTTGTCTTTACAAATAATAATAATATATATATATATACATACATATATATATATTGGTTTTTCCAACAAACGGCTATATTCAATTTGTATATAACTCAAATGGCCAAAACTAATTTACTGTAAAACATATACATTCTACAATTTTTTGACTCAACATTTTTTGTATTTTTTGATTTTTAGAAAAAAAATAAAACAAGGTTATTTTTAATTGGTGTTGTCAAATGAGTTGGGCTGACCGAGTTCAACTTGAACTTCTCATTATGGCCCATCAGGACTGGTCGAACTATACGTGATGACTTTTATGGGCTAAACGTAGCATATTAGGGTAGAAATAAAATGCTCAGCCAGGCCTGTGTAATATCAATTATAAATAAAAATAATACAATAAAATTTTAAATACTACATATAATTGTAACATAAAATTAAAAAAATAAATCAAATTACAAATAGACAAAACATACAATTACAACTAAAATTATAAAGTTACAAATAAAATATAAAATTATACAACATAATTAAAACACAATTACTTAATAGAAAATACACATGATACTAAATTAAAACCTAATTTCTAGTAATCGGAAAGACCACCTCTAGACCCTCCAATGTCTGGAAAAATAATTTCGAACACATTAAATGTATTCGTGTGTTGATTTGCTAGCTCGGTTTGTGTCCTCTTCTAGAGAATTTTTCGTTGCTCCAACCTCAAGTATTCACGTAGTGCAGGATTAACAACACTGTCTAAATTCATCCTTAAAGTTGATTTCTCCTCTTTGATCCTTTCCAATTCATTTCTTTCATTGTGCATCGCTATCTCACGATCTATCTACTCAATCTCACAAACTTTTAACTCATTCTCACGATCTTTTCTTGAAGTTGCTCTTACAATTCTTTAAGTGAGACATTTCTTGTTTTATCATTTGTACAAAATCATAATCAGCTTCTTTTTGTTTCTATTCAGTTTTGACTTTTTCACCACTTCGAGTCTTTTTGACGAAGAACCACCAGCATTGTTAATGTTTTCGTCACTTAAATCAATAGAAAATGAAGACGAAAGAAGGATTAGGAGAAAGAGGGGACTCTAAAAAATTTTCTGCAGTTAACTCTTCAGCTTGCATAAACGGTTATAAAATAGGCTACCCATGGTCGAGTTTGAACCCAGCCTCATATCCTTTCATCAACCTCATAGTCTCATTTGCACACTCCAATTACGTAATTTAGAAGCAATATTGAAATCAAAATATTGACAAATGAAAAAATAAAGCATAAATAACAACTTACAATTGTTTGTTCGCTTGCACCACTAGGATTCAATAACTCAATTTGTTGCAAACACCCGTTAAATTTTCTCACATGTTTGAGAATGGTCTGCTTACGACATTGCAATGATCGTTTGTTACGATCTTGCATCCTGGTGCTTGGTTTATTGGACTTGTATTTTTCTTTAATACGACTACAAGATAGATCTTTTGACTGGTTTATTCCCACGTTTGGATCTTGTGAGATTTCGAGATAGACACCAACAAGGTGTCGATCTTCAACTGAAGTGTAGTTAGTGGTGCCTGGCTTAGACATTTGAGAGAAGAAAACAAAAAACTTTGTAGATAAAAAGGAGTTGGTGAAGTTTGTGAGGAATGTTAAGTGGTATGGCATATATTTATAGAAATTCGTAGAAAATCAGATAATAATCCAATCTGGAACTCTTTCTCCAATTCAGAAAATTGGTGTAGGGTTGAGATTTAAAGATCAAAAGAATCTAATGATTGGAGTTGAATACACATTGATTGTGCTTGTTGCAACTCTCTGTGCTTTAAAACTATGAATGTACGGCTCATATTAAAAGTTGTTGTGGGTTATCAACGACTAATATTGAAAGCACAAAGATTGTGCTTTCTACAACTCTGTTTTCAATTTAGACAAGTGGTGCATGATCGAGATTTAAAGATGAAAAGAATTTGATAGTCATAGTTGAAAACACGAGAATTGTGCTTTTTGTGGCTCTTGGTTCCTTTAAGACTTAGTGGAGGGTTGAGATTGAAAAATGGTGTAGGTTATCAATGGCTATTATTTCGAACACATAGATTGTGTTTTTTTGGAATAGCATACATATCATTATATAATGAGCACATACTCCAACCATTTTCTTCACATCAATCTTTCTTATCCTCAATTCGTTTAGTCATTTTCTCCATTAATAAAACATTTTTCTATTCTACTCTGCTTGTCTCTTAAAATAATGAATTTTCATTATGCTGATCCTTTTGCTATTTCTTCTATTCCTTCAAGTTCATCTGATGATGAACATCAACAGTTGATTGATAGTGATTGTTCCGATGTGGAGCAACAAGCGATTGTTTAACAAATATATAATAACAATTTTATGTTAGCTGAATCTATGAGTTAAAGGGCTGAACCCATTCGTGGAGGCTCAGTTTCGGGTTACAGGACAATATATCATGATCGTGAAGCAGCAGCTCAAAACCTTTTCAGAGACTACTTTTTTGAAACTCCAAGGTTTAATGAAGATCAATTTTGTCAATGTTATCGAATGTCACGAAATTTGTTTCACCGTATTGTTCATGTTGTAAAAGATCATGATGGATACTTTGTGCAGCGAAGAAATGCAGTTGAGCAGCTTGGTTTGTCAACATTCCGACTGCTAGTGTATGCAATTCCAACAGATGCAACTGATAAGTATACCAAAATTGGAGAGTCTACTGCAATTGAATGTGTCAAGAATTTTTCCGTGCTATTGTGGAGATATTTGGGGAAGAATATCTAAGATCTCCTACCGCTAATGATACTGCAAGATTACGTTATATTGATCAGCAATGTGGCTTTCCAGGAATGTTGGAAGTTTGGATTATATGCATTGGAAGTGGAAAAATTGTCCAACTACATGGGCAGGACGATATGTTGGTCGAAGTGAATCTCCAACAATTATCTTGAAATTATGGTTGATTATGATTTGTGGATCTGGTATGCTTATTTTGGGATGCGAGATCCAACAATGATATTAATGTGTTGGAAACGTCCCACCTTTTATCTAGCCTTGCTAAAGGTATTGCTCCTCTTGCACGTTATGTCATTCAAGGAAAGGAGTACAATACGGGGTATTATTTGACTGATAGTATATATCTCAAATGGGCAACTCTTGTGCAAACGATCCATGCACCAAATAGTCCAAAATAGAAATATTTTCCAAAGAAACAAGAAGCATGTAAAAAGAATGTGGAACATGCAATTGGAGTCCTCCAAAGTCGATTTGCAATTGTGGCAAATCCAGCACGTCTTTGGAGTAAAATTGATTTGAAAGATATTATGACTGCATGCACAATAGTGCATAATATGATAATTGAGGATGAACGAGAACTTGATGCTTCAATTGAAGAAGTAAGAGAAGTGTCAGCTCTAGAAGTCGAACTTGTTGAAAATGAAAACACACATTTTTGAAGTTTTCTGGTTCGGTTTAGACAAATTAGAGATGCAGATGCCAATTTTACATTTAGAAATGCATTAATTGAGCATTTGTGGGCAAAATACTCTAATTCGAAAATTTAATGTTGTAAACGTGTATTTTTATTGTACTATTATTATGAAATTCAATTTTAATTTTGCATGATTATTTCTTGATATTATATGTATTTTTTTATATATAATTAATTTTATAAATAAAAAGTTAAAATGTTACATATAAAAAAAATATTTTTAATATATTATATATTATGTATTTAAACAAATATGAACTAATTAAAATATAGGTTAAAAATAAATAAGTTATAAGGAATATTATGGAATATTTTTTTAGTGTAGAAAGTAATGCTGACTACTAGAAATGGAATGCAGATTTTTTCACTAAAATAGTGCAAAATCAACACTAGAGTTGTGCTGACTGCTAGAGGTGGCATAAGGTCAATAAATTTTGTCACTAAAATAAAGAACATATGACAACTGAAATTTTTTAAACAATAACTCAAAATAAGAAAATAAAGGAATTTGATGTCTATGAGAACATTGCCTTAAGAAAGGTTCATTTCACCCATTGGGTACTTAGGAATTGTGAACGTTGTTTCTTAAGATACAATGGTAAATTTAGTGCTACTTCTAACATTGAACTTCTACTTTATGATGGACTAATTTATGTTTGAATTGAACAACAAGACTAAAGTGCCAAAGGAACAAACGAGCAAAATTGGAAAGAACTTTTAGCAAAATGATAGAAGGTTTCGTGTCTGTGTAATTCTCATTCAACGTGTAGAGCTGAACTTGATTAACATTTATATAAGCTTGAACTTTACTCTTCGAATGGACAAATGAATAAGCATTAACATTCTCTGTTTACTTCACATCTTACAAAATTAACACCCACTGAAAGACAATTGTAGAATTATTGGCTCAACTATTTTTGGCCACTAGTATTAGGCTTCATTTCTCATTTACCCTAATCATATATCTAATCATTCACTAATGAACTTTAGCTACTTTAGATAATGAATTGGCGGCCCCGTTTGCTCCTTTGTTCTATGTAATTTGCTTTCTTTGGCATTTCTTAGTAAGTGAAGGTGATCCAAATCGAAGCTTTTTGGTCTTCATTGTTGGTGAACCATGACCAGTTCAAGGGAGAACATCGTAAAGGATGAATTGAGCCAAGTAGGAGATCAAAGGTTTGAACGACAATACTCAACAGTAGTACCAAACCCATAGTTTAAACATTGAGACGGGACATTTGTTGTCCTTAGATTTTCTACCCAAATTAGCCACTTATCAACCTACAACCTAACGCGTGAATCAACCCATGCTGCAAAGAATAGATGCAAGCAACTGCAGCACAAACTTATTGAAATACCTAGCCTATAGTTCATACAAATACGCAGCAAAAGTAACAATTAAAATTATTTCTAAGATCTATGCCTAAACTTGCACATCCCCACATACATAATTCTTCTAAATTTAGCAATATACATATCATGATTCTACATTCTTAGAAAGAGTCTACAGATGATTTGATTGCACGTTGATCAAGGACATAAGTCAATGGATAGTCTAATTGCACGTTGATTAAGGATGTTTGAAACCTGTTTTCCAAATTTATCTACACTCAACCTTGATGTGTAGCTACACGGTGTAGCTTGATTCATGTATATCTTGTTTAGAACGAGATGAATAATGTAGAACTAAAAGTATAGTTGATATTTTCAACACATGTGAGAAGACACATGAGAGGAGGAGGAGAACACAAGAGAAGAAACAAATTCTTTCCTTATCTATGAGTTAGTGGCCGAAGTCTGCCTATGGGGATTAATTGATATTGATTCCCTAGTTTTCTTATAGGCCTATGCTTCCTTACCTCCATATGTTGGGCCTATCTTCAACACTAGACCTTTAAGAGTCTTCTTCGACTTTAACTAATTCCTAGAATAAATCCTAAGCCCAAAAGACCATTTTTTAGTTAATTATTTAATTATCGAACATTATACGGGCATAATTAGTTATTTGTCCAACAAATAAAACTAGTTGAATAATTAATTTTCTCCACAATCATTTGATGATTTTGGATTAATAATTCAATATCCAAAAAATATTATTAGCCTAATAATTAATCCATCCATGATTAATTATTTATTTATCTTCACCCAATGCATAAGAATCTGGTTAAGTGTGTGACCCTTATGTTTATCACTTCACCTAATCTATGAGCAACCAATCCAATCGCAAGATTAATTAATCCAATTAATAATTGAGATTTGAATTTCCCCAATCCTTAAATATTCAAGACATCCATTCATTTAATTCCAACAAACACTAAAGGACCTCATAGGCAAAAGATGAATTCTGTGTGGCGAATCTTTCATCCGTATTTACCGTGCATTTGCTTGGTTCTTCGATTAATATTTACGACTTGATCATTTTATATGAACTTATAATTGAAATTAATAACTATAATAATACTCATTTAATCAGTCTAACTGTGGGCCCATAACGAGATCCCATCTCTTATGTTTAGGCTGGGTGCCTTGCGCAAGGTCTTCATTGGATACAACAAGTGTAGAAAATGTAGAGAAACATTTCCTACAGATTACTTTGAAGGCCAGCACATATTGTCTAGCCACTACACTGATCTTAAACATTGTTTCACCGTAACCAAAAGACACCCATTTGGACTCTCAAGAGAGGTTTAAGGAACCAGTTAAATATACGGCTTCCCTCATGCAGGACCACATGCATCCGTACAATTTAAGAATTAATTAAAGCACCGACATAAATCATAACATTAATTTTTTCGTTGCCACTATGACCTACCAAATGGTTTGAGTTTTAAGGTGGGTTTAGGTCAATATGATTGTTTGGGAACATCACATTCACTAGCTTATATGGTGTCTCAGTACTGATATCCCTGAAATGGAATATCCACTCTCGAGTGACAAACTGCTCAGTGCTAACCTATTTGAATCTTATTATATCCCTTCCCGTAGATTGGCTTGGAAAAATTTAAGAACCACCGAGACTTATTTCATGACCACCCTCTCATGTGTGACCAAGTCATCTAGGTATCGAGATCATGAGATTTCAATATCATATAACATATAAATAGAATTTAATATGATAAAGAAAAAATGTCTTAAACTTTTATTTATATTCATAAAGATTGTACTTGCAATATGTCTTTTAGACCAGACTAACAATTGGTTGTCAAGGCACATATTCGTACAAAATCTACGCGAACCAGCACCAAACCCTGTTGTTGTCCTCGCTGCTTAGCACCCTAGCACTGCCCCCTACATGTGCCACCGCACGCAAGAATGTATAAGAGTATTAACCGTTCATTTTTAGCCGTTGTAACCGATGAGAAAAAAGAAGAAATGGATGAGGTTGCCTACTCCTCCATAATTTTAAAAAAGTAGGAAAACTAACATCTACTAAAGAACTTGGGGAGAAACTAGAAGAACTATTTACAAATAATACTCTACATAGAAAATGTTTCTTCTTGAAAAGTTCTTTTGACATAAATTGAACTTAAGTAAAGATATAGATGAAAATCATGACGATTTTACTAAAATTGTTCAAAATTTTAATCAAACTTGAGACAAACACATTGAGGATTACATTATTGCTCACACATATGGAGATGGGAAATCCACTATCAAGTATGGTAGGGATCAACTTATTCTTGAAACTATGACAATGGTTTGAAAAGTAAGGAAAAAGATTTAAGAACTAATTTGGATGTAAAGGGGTAACAATCATTTTGCTAGAGGAAGGACTAAAAACAAGTCATCCAAAACTTGTTATAATTGTGATGAAACTGGCCATTACATCAAACATTGAAATAAACCTAAGAAAAAATATTAAAGGTTTATTTGGTTACTTATAATGAAAATGAGGGTGATGTTTTTTAACAGTTTCTTATACGACCCCTTTTAACGTGGAACACATATGTAAACTTTGTGTCTTATTATGGAATGTGTGTCTTGATGTAGACTTTGAGTCCTGCTGCTTGGTGCTATACTTTCTGCTTTGTGTTGAAATTAGTCTTTTGTTTGTCTTTTAGACATCGTGTCTTGTTGAATTTAGTGTTCTTGTATTTCGACTTTGTGACTTAATTTGGCTTTTCATGTTTGAGCTTTGTGTGGTTCTCGACGTTTTTTTGATTTTGTGTCAAATGGATTGTGCGTTCTAGTGAATTTTTTGTTCATTCAAATTTAGTGTCCTCTTGGACTTTGTGTTCTCTTACTTCGTATGTTGGTGTTCTTGTTCTAATTTTGTGTTTATTTTGCAAGTGGAATTGGTAATGATGACGTTCCCATGATTTTTCTTCCTCTCTCTTTTCTTACAAAAATTGGTAGTGAACTCGTGTTAGACCAAAGGTGGAGATTATCGAGATACTAGCCCAACTATTTGGGCCCATTAGTGTTTCGGTCCATTTCTCATTTACCCTAATCCTATATCTAGTCACGATTAACCTAATTTTCAATAATCAACTTACAACTATTAAGAACACAAATTGGAGGCCCAAATTTCCCCTTTGTTCTCTGTCATTTGCTTTCTTCGGGCTTTCTTTGTGAGTGAAGTTGATTCAAATCAAAACCTTTGTGGTTTTTACTGTTGGTTCGCCATGGCCAGTTGAAGGAAAAATCATGTGAGGGATGAATTGAGTCGATTAGGACGATGAAGGCCTCGAGGATGATACCCAACAAAGACAATGGATTTGAAGAATGTTAGAAGTTATGAAAGTTGAAAAATAAATAATGAAATTAAGGTTGAATAGGTCACCCAAATCGGCTCGACATTTGTGTAAGCAGGTTGCGCACGCGCCCAAGTTATTTGGTCTGAGGCTCAAATTGGCCTTTGATTCGCACCTTGCACAAGTGTGCATGATAGAGAGAGAGAGAGAGCCTTTCATTCTTACAAACCTCTAAAATGATTATATATATGAAAGTTCGCTTTTGCTTATTTTTCCAATGTGAGATAAGCTATACAAGCTTACTCCCACATACTCCACTTTAATCTTCAATTTCTAGTTCACCCAAACATAAAATTGGGCAAATAATATATCTTCTGGAACATCTTTCAGACGAGGGAATGATGTCAACATAAAATTCCTCTTTTAGACAATGGATCCTACTTAAAATATAATAGTTTAATAATATATACTTTTATATTATACCAATAATGCACTCATGTATTGCAAAATTATCAAAAGCAGACTTATGTTTCCAAAGTTAATATACTTTGTTGTTACTCTAAGTAAAAAAGAAAATTTGTTTATTTCATAAAAGTTGTTAATAATTAAATAAGTCAAATTAATAAATAAAAGAACTCGTACAAGTATGACTTTTTGAATTTTACTGTTAAAGTTACATACTAAAAAAATTGTTTTGTATTAATTGTATACAATCAATTTTTTGAATGTATTGGATGAGAATTACATGATTAAATGTTTTATAAAATATGGTCATATAATAATTTATACCTTAGGTAATAGGGTGTGTTGTGGCACACAGAAGATCAAACTACCAACATCATGTAAATTATAAGTAGTGGTTTACTACTAAGTTGAAACTGGACAAATCATTGGTATGATTGTAGTGTGGTTTTGCATTAGTCTATCTTGATTATAAAATGACACTAGTACAGTTTATGTTGTATTAAACTGAACCATGTGTCATTATTATCGTTTTATTGATATGATTAGAAAATAAACATCTCTATTATTATGAATATTTGTATTTTTAATCCGGATATAAATATAGACGTGTATATATAATGGTCATTGCTTTGATTATCAAAGATTGAGATTCCTAATTGAATCAATAAGCTTAATGAGTTAGTTAATGATATCGTGTATAAGGGGATCCATATCTCGACGTATTAGATTAATGATGTCCCCTTGAGAAACTCTTAAGAATTGTTATGTAAACCTAGTATGAATACTTTAATCCAACATAACAATAAAGTTAGTGGTAATACTCAATAGATAAAGATGGTAATTAATAAAATTTCAGTAATTTAAATTAACTAACAAGCAAGCGATATCTTAAAAATGTATAGGTAAATGAGCATATAATATGGAGTCTACAATATAATTTAGAATTAGGGCGGTAATGTAATAATAACTATTTAGTGGACCGAGTTATTATTGATAGGCCCAAGTTTAATGTTCAGGTTGAACATAGAAAACAAATCTATTTCTCCAATTTATGAGAACAATACCCATTCACGCCTCTAATTTTTCTTGTTGCATTTAGACCGTGTGTACAATTATATGTTCTAATCTAGGCTTGGGGTTTGGAGTTTGGGCGGTACATCTTTTAACAAAATTTTTTTTTTTATTATATTATTAATTTCAATTCTTCTTACAATAAATAGTATGACTAATATATTATACGACATAAAATTCGAGTTAAAATTGAGAGTAGACAATCTCATGTGATAGATGTTACTATAATTTTATTTTATATTTGTATATTAATATATATTTTGTAGTGTTATAATTAAATTATAATATAGCATTATGTTTGATAGATCTTAAGAAACGTGAACTAAGTTAAATATTGTGTAATTAAAAGTCATTATAGTAATTTGATAGGTTGAACGAATGTATGATGGAGAATAGTACTCGCTAGTTTTGAATCTTCCAAATAGGAGCCGCAAAACAATTGGTATTATGATAATAATACCTTAATGTAATATAATATTATTAATATCCCGATATGTTATTTATCCATTTAGCATTACACTAAAAATGGATAGAAATTAATTTTAATGCAATAACAATAACAATAACAACAACAACAACAATAATAATAATAAGTGCATCTCTTATAATATTCACCGTCTCTCATCACGATCATGTTTTCTTCTCTTTCTTCCTTGCTTTAACCTCTCTCTCTAAGCTCTTAATCCTCTGGCTATAAACAGATGCAGAGGATATCCTTTGGGGTTTTGCAGGTGCATCAGAAGGCGGAGACGACGGAGGTGATGTGGTCGAGACCACCTGTATTATTGGTATACCTAATTTCTTCTTTACTTCAGGATTCTTTATCACTGAAACATCGAGCGACAACCAAAATAGGTCAAAATTGAAAAGAAAAATAAATTCAAATCTCTAGATTATTTTGGGAAATAAAAACGAGACACATTTGGAAAAAATCGTGTCAGACCAAATATCGAATAAGATAAATGAAAGTATTATTTACCTATCCCATATACGAGCGAGTAGAGGTTGGAGGTAATCCAGTAACAGAATATAGCCTGTGGATGCGTGCATGCAAATGTTAACAGCTTGAAGTGATGGTTTGAATAGAAAACTTATGAAGATTGAGAGAGAGAGAGAGAGTTTTTAACATATAGAACAAGAATCGCACAGTAATATGAAAAAAGCAGGCAGAAAATTTCATGTTCGGTTTGTAGTTGAAACGTCCCACACACACCTCTTTTCAAATAAAGTTCTTACGCAAATGTAGCCAGGATCCCAAGAAATCTTCGTTTTATTTAAATTACATGTCGGGTGAACTCTTAAACAGTGATTAAAAATGCGAAAGGCGGCCCGAGGCGCCAAACCTGTTTTACTGCCTAGGCGTGAGGTGCACGCCTCACTAAAGCGAGGTGCCCAAACTAAAAAAACATGCATATGCATATAAAAATATTTCACCATAAGAAAACATAACAGATTCACTAAAACATGATCAAATATAGAAGTCCATAACATAATAGATGTTCAAATTCCATAAATAATAGTTATAACTAAGCATTAGGCATCATCACAATACACTAAGGCACTAAACATCATCATTACAGTTTACTGTTTCTGGTCTTGTTGGTCATTGTCGCCGGAGTGGGGCATGGGCAAGCTGGTGTGTGGAGAGGCACTAGGTGTGTGTGTGGGAGATGAAATTTTAAGTGAAGGAAGGCTGAAGTGTACTAAAATAGGGTTTTAATTAAGTTTAACCTTATTTACCATAAAATACCAAAAAATATCAAAAAATAAATAAATCGCAGCCTTAGGTGAGGCGCGCCTTTTTGGTGCCTGTGACTCCCCTAAAGGCGCCTGAGGCAACGCCTCAGCCAAGCCTGCCTCGCCTAGGGTGTACGAAGCCCTTAACCCTTAAACCACTGTGCCTCATGCCTAGGCAAGCGCCTTTTTAATCACTGCCCTTAAACGTAAGTTATTTATGCATCAACGTATAATAGACTATACTGATGCAAAACAATATAAACAGACAAATAGAAATGCTACAACAGGTTAGCAAGAGGTTTTCAAATATCCTGATGATGTTTACAATTTAGTATTTTCCAGGAAAAGAAGTCATTTTCTTAAGTGTAGAATGATGACAGGCCAAAATATATGTCCACTGGTCTGATATGATTCAAAGGAGTTTGTACAATAAAATAATGCTTCTGATCAACCCTCATCATGGGAACATATTCTCTCTCATACAGCTTGAGAGAGAGGGGGGAGTTGGAAAATTATGATAAGTACCGCATACCTTTGGAAAAGTTGCAGTCAAAGGGATAATGAAGGCAGCTAAAACCCTCGAGACATTCTTGATAGTGCCAGCAGTTGGATTGCCTTCCAAGCCTTCTTGAGCATTGCACTAAAAGGCATACGTTAATCAAATATCAAACATTGACAATCTTGTCGACCAAGACACTCAAATTTGACAGAAACAATGTCACATTTAACATATTGCATTTTCTAAAACTCTCAGCAATCAGAGGCCAGGATATTATGCTGGAATCTAAATACACAATTAGAGAAATTCATCACTACTCAGGGACAGTAATCAGTATCTTCATGAAGATGATAGCTTGTTATGTTCCTTTGCATTGCAAAATAAATATGCAGTTAAAACTCAAGAGAATAAACAAAAGCCAATCACAGAAACCAACTATAACCTACAAAATAAGGCCAGGTTGAATAAGTATGGATCAGAGCCTTTGGACCGAAATCTTTATTTAGCTAAAAATATATTCATACATAATGATAAGTACACAAATGCTGATATCAAAATGCATAGCTGTTAACAGCCCCAAAAAATTGATGAACAATTATCCGATTAATTTTCCTTTTACCCTTTTTCCTTTTTCATCAGTCCAAAACAGATACAACATCATGTAGAAATTCCTTGCACAATATGTAAAGAGGTGGCTCAAGGCAAAGAACACCATCGCCAGCAACGGGAGTAAAAAGAAATACTAAGCAATGAAGCCAGTCGCTTACAAGAAACAACTTTAAGTATAGCAAGATTTCACGGACACGAGATAAAGTAATAACCTCGTTTAAAAATTATGCTTCAAACTTTTAAGTCCCAACATCCGTCAATGTCCTGAAGAATATCGTAAAATGCATAAGAAAATAATTATCTTTAAATCCTTTAAAATTGAACACAGCCTCGTCTTTCAGTTTTTGCAAAACATGCATTTTATCAGGTATATCTGTTCATCCAGTACACAAAGAAACTTATGACTAATGACTAGTTATAGGATTGATGTTCTACTATGCACCTGAAACATCTTGAAAAAGCTTCATATCCTACGGGTATTCAATTTGGAAAATGTATTTATCATCTGTGAACTTTCTACATAAGCTGTCATGTCAAATATGTATATAAATCATCAGTTCTGGGCTCCTCTTCATGGATATAACATGAATTAGTTAAGATAACTCAAGCGATTATCTCAGAAAAAATATGACGCAATTCATGTATAAATCAGTTCCAGGCTTTCAATCTGCAAATCTTCTAGTGTTTCCTTATGCATACATCTTGGATAAGAAACCCGTACAGGTCTAAAATGTGGATTTAAATAAAGTATTCAACTACACATAAATATATATACCTCTTTTAATAAAAAATTTCAAAGGTTGAAACAAGTTACAATCATGAATATCAGACTGTGTCTGTAGATACACGGTGCTTCATTTGTATGATCAGAAATCAATTTAACAAGTAGCAAAATATATCAAATTGTCAAGAAGATTCAGACGAGATGCCAGGGAACAAAAATAGTTCATGTATCTACAAATATTAAATGAACATAGATAAAGAAAATGTGATTAACCTCCACAGTCATCCAAAACGTCAATGCTGTCAAAACTGGGAGAATATACAATGGGTCTGGAGTAGCCAAATCGGTAAACCACAATGTTCCTCCCTCTTTAAAAGATTGAACATTTGTTGCCATGTTATTGATCTGCAAATAAAGTGATGGGCAAAAGTGTCAAATTGTTTAAGAAAAAAAAAAAAAAACTTAGAAGAAAACAAAGTGATGGAGAGTGGAGAATTAGATCATACTGCTAAGTAGAAACAGAAAAAGACTGGGCCCACAATAAAAACTCCCTTTATAGGAGTAAATGGTGTAACTCCATATCTGCAACACAAAGATGTAGTCATCTTTAGAATGCTGTATCATCAGATCCCAGTATTTTACCATAAAGTCTAGATAACATAATGAATAAATACGAGGTGGATTATGGCAGGGGGTCCCAATTCAAACACTTTGATGCTTAAATCAACAAAAGAAGGCAGAAATCTCCAAGGAATGGGTCTTTAAAAATTCAAGATTGTATAATGGTGAGAGAAAAAAGGTGGGAATGTACAAGCTTTAGGGAAGGATAAACATACAAAATTACACATCAGACATTATTTGAAGAAGGGAATACCATTTGTTAAGAAAGCTTCAAGCATTTCCCAAACATTTCTCTCAGAAACAAATTTTGGCTATGTCATAATATCCGCATCTCTGAAGACAACTATTTGCAGATCTGGAAGACTTAGATAAAATTAGATGAGCTTTTTGCAATTGGGCACACTCTTGTCCTTTATCCACAAGGTAAAATGAATAGAAGTCTCCATCCAATCAATAAGAGCTCAAAATAGGAAAAGGTTATCTAACAATGTTGATTCAAACCTCCAATGCTATAGATAGATTTATAAAAACCTCCAAAGTTGGCATTATTTTCACGACTTCTGGGAATAGAGTTCTTTAAGAAGTTATATCAAAGGAAGGATTAAGAGAAGTAATGAAGTATTACAAGAAAAGTGACTAAGCATTGGAGCCCCTTACTAAGGTAATCCATGTTCTCTCCTATACACGAGCGCAGTAAAAGTAACCATTTCAACATATTTTGGATCCGTTAGTACTCTACAAATACAAAACCTTAGTGTATAACAGGATAATATATACTTCCCTTTTCTCATCTTGAAAACAGTAATACAGTGCTTCCTGCCTCATAAGTTTTTATAGGGAAAATAGACAACAGAAAAAAAAAACATTTGTGATGCCCTTTCAATTAGGAAGAATAAAATGCTTACTCTTTAAATAGTTCTTTCGTTCGTGCCTGACCTTCCGCCAGAGCAGCAGGACTCATATCCTGGAGACAATCAATGAGTCAGAAGCAATCAAATCAACCTATATTTATTTTATACAATAGGAGACAATAGTCCGCACATACCCCACTCTGCATTTCGTCCTTAATCTTCTGCAAATGTGGCCTTAAAAGCTATTTAAGACATAACTCAAAATCAGAGAGAGGAATAAACAGACTGCAAAATAGAGGGGGAGCTAAGGATGATACTTCTAGAGAAAATTTGGTACAGAAATAAGAAAAAAGCCAGCAAAACACAGAAGGGAGAAGGGATTAGAGGAGGCAAGTGCATAGCAGAAAAACTAAGAGAATGCCAGAAACGGAGCATTGCGATTCATCAAACTAAATTTTTGTCCCTTAATATTTTCAAGACGACAAGAACTTTAGCATCCATAACAGATATAACGCATTTCTTTCCGGGACAAAGTAGTGCTTCACCTCTTCAACAAAATTCCATACACATCTTTTGTCTTATCTCTTCCCTCGTATACATGAAGTGGAAAGTTGAGGAAAATGACCAGTTGCTTAAAAAACTTCAAAATGGTACGAATTTGTAGCATATAGAAATAAAAATATAGCTAATGTTAAGTTTAGATATAGACTCAATTGGATAGTATAGTTGCCGGATAATCGAGGATAATCGTGGCGGAAAGATGGAGGCAATTCAGAGAATGCCAAAAACAAATGGTGCAATACTTACAGTGAATTTTGAAGTGGCTATAAGTTGTTGTACAATTAGAGGAAGTTGAAGCGTGCGAATCAAAACAGTCGCCAGAACAATTGATGCCCACCTTAAAACACAAAAAATTCTGAAAGATCACTTGGCAATCTCTGAGAATGGAAACAGTTACACACAGAGCATGCTAATTCCAATCTATAATCAGAAATTCTACACAGTGAAATTATCAAAACAACACTCTCAGCCACGCATAAAACCATGAATAGAGGGTTCCTTTCAGAATAGAAGAGTTCAGGGCAGCAACATCCATATAAGTATGACCAAGTTTTCAACATAAAGAAATACCGGTTTTTTTTTTTTTTTTTGGGCTGCCATGAGAGACAAATCCTATTGCTAGCAGTAATTCAAAACAAAAATATAAAAGTACAAAAGAAAATAGAAGGAGAGCAAGTATCAGCAATTGAAACTTCCACCCTCACCAATTGAACCCAGTGAACGTATGTATGTAATCAATCAAGTACTGAAGAAGAGCAACCGGAAAGAAAGAATCTGCCGCCGCAATGGCCACCTCATTTACAACCGGGCCCGCCTGGGAAGCCACCTCAACAGCTTTGTCCCCAAACACTTCCGTCACGTCAGTCATTACCTCGATCTTGTCAGGCGGCCCTTCTCCAAAACTCGACATATTCCTCACAAAAACCGGCGCGCAAGCCACCGGAATCCCAAATCTATGGTCTTGGAGCAAATCTCTCGATCTATAAAAACTACCCGGAGTATATCCAGTCCCGAATGGGCGGCACTGGAAATAATTAGGGTTCTTGGAAATGGGAATGGGACTAAAACGTGGCACATTTTCATGATCGTTGTTATCGCCATGAACATGCAAAACTGGAAGAGCAGCTCGTTGCCTTTGATAAAACAGCTTGGCTCGAGAAGAGACGCTCCGTCTAAAAGCCATTAACGTCTTGCTAGGATTGAAAAGGAATTATTTATTTCAGTTGAAATAATTGAGTCCTAATGGACCTCTGAGAGCAAGAGATTTTTTCATTTCAAGATTTTACTGGGTTTTCTTAAAGGGTTTTGGAGTTTGGGGCTTCTGAGTTGCATCTTTTCTTTTATTTTATTTTTTTTCCTTACAAGAATTAAAGAAAAAAAAAAAAAAAAAAAAAGAACACGCGCTGGTGAGTTGCACCCATTGTTTTATTCTCATCTTATAACATATATTAATTAGTAATAATTAGTAATATTATTTTTATATATGCCGTTAATATTTATTATAAAATATAAAATATAATATTATAATTTAACAGAATAGTTTACCATCTACAATCAATTATACTCTCTTGTAATTTGTTGCGAGATTCGTTAAATCTCTAAAGTTCATTGTTATTTTTCGAAGTATCAACAAAGTTGATTGTATTCTCATATTCATTATTAGTTAGAATTTCAAGAGCTCTCAAATTTAAAATTTATACAAATTTTGTATTGTAACAAAAAAATAAATATTATAAAAAAGACTATAAAAAATATTATCGACACCATCAATAACTCTTAACACTACAACAAAATTCTTCAGACTCTTAAACTCTTTTTGAAACTCCACTTTAAAAAAAAATAATAAGAAAGTCAGTCTTTTTGTATGTTGTTTTTTTTTTTTTAATTGACAAAATTTTTATATCACCAAAAGTAAAAAAGCATAAATGTAGCTGACTAATTTGGTACATTCAAACCATCAAATTATTTACAGTGGTTTGATAATGTAATAAATGTAATAAAAAAAATAAATGAATAAATAAATTACCCTCCTAAATTCTATTTTTTTTTTTTTTTTTTGCAATCAACCTCAAACCATTTAGCACCTCCAACAACATTTTATTTTAGCAGTAGTGTAAGAAATTTGTTCTCTAGCAATACTCTGCTACTTGCCTCACAATAAGGGGGTGTTTGGCAATTACAAGGGAATGGATATGGGTATTGGTTTGATAGTAGTGGGGTATGAGTTTCATTCCCCCCAAGATCCAGAGGTATGGCTCATTACCCAATTTTCTAGAATAATAAACACTATTCACCCATCATTCCTACTAACCAAGCATATGTTTTGATTTTATTCTCATTCCTTTACTTTCAAACCCATTAAACAAGCACCCCAAAATTTATTCTTCTTCATGCGCTATACTAGTAAGGTTCATACTTTGATCTACACCACCTTTTTTTTTTTTTTTTTTTTTGTAACTTAGATGTTTTATATTAAATAATTTATTCTTTTTTGAATCACAATTAATTCAAATAATGTAATTTTAAAATTATTTTAATTAAATGCAATAAAATCAAAGTAATAAAAATGTATAATTTCAATCATTACAAGTAATGAATATAACTTTCAATGTAAGCGCTAAAATCTACTTTGAAGTTGGCAGTAATGTAGCAGCCGGATTTCGCTTGATCGATCTATTTTGTTTGACCAAGCGATTTTCACTCAACTAAGCGAGGGTAATAGTCCAGGGAGATGATATTCTAGATAGGGTCAAGTGAATCCGCTCGATTGAGCACATGTAACACGATTTTGAAAGATTTCTTCTAATTTTTTATAAGTTTGAAGAGTTTGAAGAATCTTACGCCCCTTTATATATATGGCTGACCTCTAGACCTAGAAAAAACATAATGAGACACATCGAGATACAAGGAAATACCTAGAGTTAACAAAGAAGAAGTTATTTACCATCTATTTCACGTGATTCAAGGGACGCATCGGCATAACATCTTAAAAAGACTAAGAATTTTTTTTCCTTCTCTTTTTATTATTTTATGTTGGAGATGATTGAAAATATATTTCTTGTAATATTTATTTCAATTATGTCTAACGTGTAATCTTAGAGTATGTTTAGACTATTTAATGATTTGATTGGATAATTAATTTGTATTCAAGTTCTTTTTCCCATTTCTTATTCATATATAATAGTTTTAAGTTCCTTGTTTAATTACGTAGCCATTAATTAATCATGTTTGATATATTGAATCGAAATTTGAGAGATGAGATTCCATATTAGATCTTGTATATATAGCATGAATATTTGCATGGTTGGTTGATCTGTACTATTTATGAGGAATTATCCATATTTGGCGCTTTTGGAAGTTAATTGCTTTTATGGAATAAGAATATTGGTATGAGTAATTAATCTAAAAATTACATGCACTTAAAAAAAGAGAGGTAATTTGCGATTGTCCTATAAGAAAGAAGAAGAATGAAATTGAGTTAGATTAATTTGATAATAAATTAATTTATGTTGATAGTATGACCCTAAGATTCGTTTTCTCTAATCATTCTATTTGTTTAGTCAATGGTTCTTATTTGTTTGTCTTACTTTATTTTTTAAAGTTTAATTGGTAGTGTACTATACAACCATCTACTTTTTGATCATCTAGATAAAGTACAAATAAAATTATAATACTTAATAATATTCACTAATTCTTGTAGAATCCGACCTTACTCACTGCTATCTATAATACTACGTACAATTGACTTTAGCTTATATATTTTGGTGAACAACATGTTCTAATAAGTTCTTTAATTGAAGTTCGTGTCACTTTTGTTTAAAAATAATGAGTTGCCAATTTTTTTTATTCCTAGCTCTGATGATCCAATATATATATAGTATGACATCGTCTAAATTCAAACTCCATAAAAAGAATTGGCCTGCTATTTACACTCCCTAACTTGTTGAATACACCTCCCTACATTTTTTCCTGGATAAAATATCATTTTAGCAAAAATTATAATTCTTCATTATTTTGTTCGATCGTACAAGATTTAACTACGAGCGAATGTTCTCATTTTTTTAATTAATAGAGAAATAATAACTAAAATCTAATAAATATTAAATACTCTAAAACTTAAAATTAGTATAAAAAATAGTTCTTGAAATATAAAAATATTAATTAAAATTGAAAAAAAATGTTATTAAAACTTAAAAATATTATAAGTAAATAAAAAAATAATTATATTTATGAATTACTTGAAACATTATCTTATAAATAGCGATCAATAGAATTGTTAGGTTTTTATCTAATAGAATGTTTTTAGATTTTGTTAATATTTTAATAGGAATAAATAATTGTCATATGAAAATTATAAGTTTTTCTTTATGTTTTTAATATTTATATGATTTTAATTATTATTTTTTTGTTTATCTAGATAATTTTAGAATGTTGACACATCGTTGGTTGAACTCTTCAACAATATTCGACTATCATTTGTCAAACATTTCAAGGTGTGTTCAATGTTCAACCGTGCATGATGAAACAAAAGAATGAAAATATTAATTTTTTGGTTAGAAATATATTTTTGTCGACAAAATATCGAGGAGGTATATTCAATAAAATGAGGATGCGAATGGTCGGTCCCAGAAATAATACATAGAATTCAAGAATATGATAGGTTTATTCAATGGATATATATCACCTCACTCAATTGTTTTTATGTATACAAAAGGTTTGAAAACATTATTCTTGAAATACGTTATCTACACAAGAATTGTACTAATTAATGAAGTTAATAACTCCATTAAAATGTCAAAAGAAGTCCTACCTATGATTCAGCGGTAATGGAGTGGATATTGCTGCTCGATCAGGTGAAATCCTACACAAGGGACAAGTGCCATTGAGTTTAAGCCACTCATCTATGCAACCAGCATGAAAATAATGACTGCACTCCGGAATACTCCTTAGAGTCTCTTCAGGCTGATAATCACACAAGCAAATAGGACAGGTGTTGTCGCTGGGCTTGGGGAGCCGACGGCTCTGCCCTAGCACCGTCTTAGGGTACGACTCAATTGTCGGCAAGTCCAAGCCGCCGATTGCCCTAATGGCTGGCCGTTGATCGAAAACTGTAGTGATTGATAGATCAGAATTTTGGCGATGTTGGTGCCTTATAGTTTTGAGCTTGCCACAAGTGTAACATGCCAGCCCAATCATACATAGTAGACCTGGTATTCCAACGCCAAGTATAATCCCATACTTGGCACTTCTTGAAAGACCTGTAAATTGGTGACATGGATGAAGTTTTTACCTAGAAATCATATGCAGACATATCAAAATTGAATTTTTGAATTAGGGTTTTATTTATCAATTTTTTTGGTTTAATCTATTTTATCATATTCATAAGGTCAGTGTAGAAATTTTAATTAATAATTTTTATTCTTTGTATAATCTTTGAAACTCGTCTTTTTGTCAACAAAAAACTATCAATATAGAAAAACTTTGGGGTGTTCTTTTCGAGTTTAAAGAATATACAAATTCGGATTTTATGAAAAAAATTAGGCAATCGAACCAAACTAGGCTGTTAATTGCCAGCCAACTAGTGCAAAACTCCTAAAAGTTATGGGTTATTTTTAATAATACTCTAAATAATTTAAATGTTGATACAAATTAATACTAATAATAATAATATAGTAGTTCGTTTGATATTTAGAATTATCAATCTTTAAAATAAGGTTAAATGTTACATGATTCAAAGAATTTGTCTAATAATGCTATATATGTTATTTAAAATTATTTTATTGTAAATATTATGTAAAGTTCCATTATTTGAATTAATATGTATTAATTACAACATATGAAAATCTCATGTATAAGAATTCATTTTAATATCCTTCACACATTTTTTGCTATATAACTAACAAAATACATACAAAATTATAGTACATTTTTAACATAAATAAGATTATCACTATTAATATTAATTAATATATTCAAATGTAATATTTATTACTATTGAAAAACATTATTTATTACCTTCAAAAGCTATTATTTTTTATTCTAAAAAATATCACTGTTAACTTTTTAACAATATTACTTGTTTACGTCTTGATGAGTTGCACGGTGTACACAAAATACACAAAAAACTCATTTCAAATAATAATTATAAAAATAACACCAGTAAATATTAAATTTTTCTTATTAATTCAAATAGCAACACGCTTGTGCGATGCACAACAAATAGTAAAAGGAAAAAAAATAATTACATGAGTAAAAATCATAGAAGAAATAGAAACTATACATAGTAAAAGAAGTAAAATTATTTACATAAAAATATTATTATATAATTAAGAGATGAAAATTCACATATTATTTATTAGAAATGAAAAAAAAAACATTTTACATACTCTTTTATTTAAATTGTATAGCATAAACTTAAATATTCTCAAACTACAGCACATGCTTTTAATTGGCAAACAAATAATATGCTCTTAATTTTTTTAGCTAAAAACATTTATATATTAATTTTAAAAAAAAAAACAGTTTATGAAATGACAATTCCTCAACTACTTTTAAATGAAATAAAAAATATAGTTTCCTATTTTTATCCGAATTTACTTTGACATATTGCCACGTGTTATCAGATGTTGAGTGGCAAGTTAGCAATTGGTCTTTCACGACACTTGTTCGTCTTCGTCAATCCACCAAACATATAATAAATGCAATTTGAATTGTATAACAATTTATAATCTTATGGAACCACTCACTAATTCTTAGTCAATAGATTGTGATTGAATTGTAATTTATAATTCCTAATGCCATTATTATTGATAGTAGTTTGGAATGGTATAATTTTAATTACATTATTTTTATTTTGAATTTGAATAAATTTGAAATTCGACGTTAATTATGACGTATTTAAATTTTATTATTGATACCCCTAAAGAAAAAAAAAATTGTATTTTGTTTTTAACATTTCAAATGTAAAACTATGTTAAATTAAAGCTAATAAAAGAATTACATAGATGTTCATCCAAATTTAGTTAAGTTAGATAATCAAGAAGATATAAATATCATTTTTAATGCTCGACAAAAAAAAAATTAATAAAATTGAAAAATAAATACTTCTACAAACCAAATAAAAGAGTCTTATTTCGGATAAAAAAATTTAAAAATCTCAGATTAAAAAAGTTATTTGTAAGTTAAACTTATTTATTAATTGAAGTTTGAATAAATAAATAAAGTGATATAGATGAAAATTAATTGATTATAACAAGTTATATTTTTATTTGATCAATCAATAATAAAAAAGTTATAAATTACCTAAATAAATTCTTTTATGAAACGAAAAATAAAGTAATTATCACATAATCCCCAATTCAATTTATTTACAATTATGACATTTACTCGTTTGTGTGCCCTCATAATTTTACGTCAATTTATTTTAAGTCGTCGATTTCAATTTTAAAATTATCATTTTTAATTTTATAGTGGCGATTCTAATTTTAATTTCAGTTAAAATTCAGTTCTAATTTCAAACTAAAAACAAAAACTATAACACAGACAATTTTGAAATAGAAACTACAAAACCGTTGGCAAGTGTAAGTGCATTAGTGGGAAAAAAAGAGAGTCGAAAAGAAAACCCACCCGAAGGCTTGGAGGAGCATCCAATTTCAAGGCCCGAACCTCCCTTAAACCCGCAAATCCCACCTCGGCTCTCACACTTCCCGCACGCGGGCCCAGTCCAGCCCAGCTGAAAAGCCTCCTTCAAATCCATGGACCACTGATCGGACTGCCGGAACGTCCACCACGGCGGAACTGAAACGTTCGCTATCCTCCGACACCGCTGCGGCACCCGGACCTCCGGCGAAGAAGCCAGAACTGTGTTGTTTCTGGTACTAAGACAAAGCAACGGCACGTGATCATCATCGGACCACCCGGGATCCATCCAACCACCGGAGCAGTTCAGGAAAACGTATTTCGTGAAGTAGGGAGCCCCAAAGGGGGAGCCCGAGAGGCTAAAATTGATGGACCGATTCGAGAGGCAGGACCCAGGGTCGTCGATGAATAAGGCCTGGGTTTTGTAATTTATATAGTCTACAATGAACTCCCCCGAGTGCCGGAGGTTGAGAACTGTTTGGTTTTTACTGTTGCAGTATAGGTCGAAGCCCGGATACCCACAGCGGGCCGGCTGCCGGTTGAGAAGCCGGAATGGGAACCGGACTTTGGGCCCGTGATCGGAGGCGCATGAATCCGGCTGGCATGAATCTGTAGATTGAGCTGCAACCGTGGTGAGAATGAAAATGGAAGACGAGAATATGAGGAATTGTATAATATTTCCCATTTAGTTTCAAACTACGATTCCTCTGTTTATTAGTCTCAAATGTAGTTTGCAGCCCGAAAATCAACATATATGATCTGGGGTTTGGCTTTGGCCACGTTTGATTTTTCAATTTCTTATACTTCCTAACAAAATATAAAAAATGTAATAATTTATAACTCTAAAACCACAGTTATACTATTTTATTTATTCGATAATTTATTCAATCATATATAATTTATTTATAAAATAAAACAAATTAATTTATTCAATCATTTAAAACTTGTTCGTAAAATAAAAACTTTCACTTTTTTTATATTATATAACTTTGAGTAATATAACATGACATTGATTTACCAACATAACTTCTTTTTTAAGAAAAAAAATAGTTTTAAAATGTGATAATTTTTTGGGACGAAGCAAGTAATATTTAAAGTAATAAATTTTTAGGACTAAGTTTCAATTTTATTTGTAGTAGAATATCAAAAGGCTTAATAATAAAAAATTTCAAGCTTTTGTAAAATCTTAGTATTTTGATAAGTTATTATAGAATTATTAATTTGATATTTTATTAATAAAATCTGATTTTAAGGGTCTTATTTATTGCACTCTATTATAATTATGGTTAAATTTATAATTTACAAAAAGATAAAAAAATAATAAAATCTCGCAAAGCCTTCTTTTTTTTTTTTTTTTTAAATCTAGAACAAAATATATTTTACAATTGAAAAAAAAAACTCATATGAACTGAGGTTGGGTGTAAGAAATTTATATTGAAAAGAAAATGATAGTTGAACAAACGTAGTGGTATTGACTATTGACTGATCTATTGAAAATTGGAGCCAGCATAAATAATTCATATTAGTAGGTATAAGTTTAGATTTATTTAAAATCAATGTGGCCCAACTCTGAAAATGAAATTCTGAATTACTGTGAAATTATAATTTTTTTTTATTTAAAAAAAGACATTTAATAGTCGTTTTCTGTTGATTATTAATTTATTGTGGTAGTTGTTCTAATTGACTCTTTCTTATGTTGACTATTGACATTTTGAATATAATAACATTTAATTATCTCTTTAAAAATATGTAAATTTCTAGTGGTGCATCACAATCCTCAATTTTAAATAGGGTCGTCCTACTGCTTAAATTGCTTCTATTAGTAGAATCTGAAAAGTTTATAAAATATTACAATTTTTTTTTGAATAAAATAAATTTTATACTATAATAAATAAATTAATAAATATATTAAACATTAGCTTTTTTAGTATACAATATATAAAGCTTTTCTCAATTTATAAATATGGTTGGGGTAACAAAGATCCTCAAATCCTTTGGGTTTCTACACATATTCTTCATTTTTTAGAACTCCATTTAAGAATACACTTTTTACGTCCATTTGATATAAAATAAATTTCTTAATGTATGCAAAAGATAGAAGGATTTTTACAGATTCTAGTCTTGCAACTGGTGCAAATGTCTCTTCAAAATTCATTTCTTCTACTTGTGTGTATCATTGAATAACAAGTCTTGCTTTATTCCTTGTGATATTCCTTTGCTCATCTGTTTTGTTTTTTAAGATCCACTTGATTCCAATGATGTTTGAACTGTCAGGCCGTGGAACCAGGGCCCAAACATCGTTCTAGCAAACTGTTCAAGTTTTTCTTGCATGGCTAGTATCCAGTTGTCATCCTTAAGTGCTTCTTTGATATTTTTTTTATTCTATCATTGAAGTGTAACAAGCATGATGAACGAGCCCTTCCATCTTTCTGCAATCTGGTTTAGGACTCACACGACTCTTGATCCCTTCGTCAATTTCACCAATGATAAGTTCCTTGGGATGCTACTTCTGGATTTTGGTAGATGGTTCACGGATCCTTAGGTTTTGCTCATTATCGTTCTGATTCGAATCATCTTTATTTTTACAGACCGTTTCTCCAGTTGTTCGAACATCTGGTAAACTAGGTCCATCCAAGTCACTAATAGAATTATTTGATAAATCATCAAATATTATATTAGCACTTTCGACAAGGGTTAGAGTTCTCAAATTGAAAACACAAAATTCTCGACTATTTGTGAAATAACCAAGAAACATACCACTATCACTTTTTGCGTCGAACTTACCCAACTGTTCTATGTCATTATAAATGTAGCACTTACAGCCAACACATGTAGATGATTGAGGTTTGATATCTTTCCCTTCCAGATTTGATACAAGGTCATGCCTACTCATTTTCTTTAGTAGATCCTATTTATCTCATAACATATAGTGTTGATTACTTCAGCACACCATTTTTTAGCAACATTCTTTCCAATTATCATTGCTCTAGCCATTTTCTGCAGTGTTCAATTCTTCCTTTCCACCAATCCGTTTTGTTGTGGAGTTTTAGGAGCTCCAACACTTTCAGTTTGCACTGGTCCCATGAAATCCATATGACCTCTTGAGTTCCTTTGTGAGTACTTTTCACCTGCTTTCCGAACTGACAAGGACCATATATCCCTTTATCTTTGTTCGAAAGTTGAGGCAGTCCTCTGACACAATGAGAATTTGATAGAGTGATGAGATATATATATATATATATATATATATATATCCAATGTGTCCAAGTTTCTAATGCTAGACTTCAGTAACTCCGGTAGAGGTTTTGTGACAAATTAGAGTCCTCTCAAGGAGATAGCAGTTATTAGTAGATCTAATTCCTGTAAGTATACAACATTATTATCAAGAACCATGCATCCATCATAAGTGCAATTAACATTCATTCCTTGGTCACATATTTGACTAGTACTTAACAGGTTAACTTTAAGATGTTCAACTAAAAACACATTTGTTAAAGCAGAAAGATCATCCACATTAAGAGTGCCTTAGGCCCATAACACGTTCACTCTTACTATCACCAAATGTAACAAACTCCTCATCAATCTGGGTGATGTTGGATACATAGGCATCATTTCCAGTCATATGTCGGGAACAACCACTGTCAAAGTACCACATCCCAGTGTTGTTCCCACCGAGTGAAACAATGGAAGTAAGACATGCGATTTTTCCTTCTACTACCCATTTCTTTTTCTAGACTTTGTTGCTAAGCTCATTCTTATTCATGTGAGTTGATTTTGATGTACCAGAATTTCTAAGTGGGACTCCATACATGTTTCACTTTGTGATGTTACCAAATCGTAGATCATGTCTCATTTTGTAGCATTTTGGTCGGACATGTCCCGGTATCCCACAGTAGTGACAAATAGGAACAAATTTGTACATACCCTTGGGCTTTTCCTTACCAATCTCTATAGATGACATCAAGTCATTTGTATGGGTAGTGGAAGTGCTGGCTGTCACAAACGTGGTCTTTCTATTTTGTTTTTCTTCATTGTATCCAATGCCGGTTTTACTACCTCGTGGTTTCCTATAGCCAGTATCTCATCAAAATTTACTCTCCCGCTGTTTAGTCTCTGAATGGTTCGAACAGCCTTGTCCAACTCAGCTCGGAGGGGAACTACTTCATTTTGCTTATCCTGTAACTTAGATATAGAGTTGGTTAATTTATCTTTCAATGTAGAGATTACTTGGTTATTTTTTAGGATGGATACTTGAGCATCTTTGAGGTCAGTTTCGAAAGTTAAGATATGAGACTTGTGAGTGTGTACTTGATACTCAAGTTCTACTTCCTCCCTTTTTGGCAGTTTTACTCATGTTCGAACTTTAGTTGAACGATGGTCTGTTGTTGAATTTCTTCATAAGTCTGACATAATTTTGGGATAGTAATGCCATCTTGTCAGCAAGTTCAGTAACATCTTTTTCCATAACATCAGTGGACGATTCAACTTTTATTGCAATTCCTTTGATTTTGACCTTGTCGAGTCCGTTGCTCATCTCAAAGGTTCTGAGTTTCCCCATCAGATCATCCAACAATATAGGAGTCACCTTCATAAATGATTCCAGAACATTAAATTTCTCCTTAAATCTAGGAGTGAGAGTTCTCATAATCTTCATGATTTGCATTTTCTCTTTGATTGCTTCTCCAAGAGTATAACACTAATTCACAATATCACTAAACCTAGTATAGTAGAGTTTAATATTTTCTTCTTTGTTCATTTGGATTCCATCAAATTGTGTGGCCAGATTAATTTTCTTCAAATTGTTTATGAAAAGTGTCCCATGCATCTTTTGTTGTTTAGCAGTGAATAATTAATTTGTATCTCATTGGATCTACCGATGCAAGTATTGCATATCATGCCATATAATTTGCATCTTCTGTACACTTTTCATATTTGGTCCACAAGGATTTGAGTTTGTCAACAACTTTTGATGTATCTTTGCCATCCATCGTTTGTGGCCAAGTCCACTTTGTCAAAATAACATCTCCACATCATTTATATTTGAGGTAGATTATCATCATGGATTTTCAGAATGGGTAGTTTTGTCCATCGAGAAACAGAGATCGCAGCGAGGCTCCTTCGTGAGATCTCATATCCCTACCCTGGATCAACCTGTTTAAAGAAAAAACTGGAACCTGCTTTGGTGCCAATTATTAGATCATAATTCGTGCGCGTGTGTTGAGTTCAGTACTAATTCGAACTATAATTAAAATATGTGGAAGCAAAATAGTAATTACGACAATTGTGAGAAAGAATCCCTTCTTCCTCTCATGTATCTTTATTAGACAGATTGTTTGTTCCCACAATTATATAGTTTGGACTTACACGTCATTAGACTCCCTCCAATACTAGCCAGCCTTATACCACTCTCTTCTAATAACTTACTTGACCATCTAGTCCCCTAGTTGGATTTGGCTGCCAACTCCCGTATGGCAGAAATCTGAACTCTCCCTGTACTCTTCCGAGCACAATGGAAACCAACAAGTGGGTCACTAACAATTCTCCTATTACTGGAACTATACTACAATAAACTCTCAAATAAAAATGTCTCTCTAAAAAAACATCTCTTTCTGCATATGATACTGAATATAATTTCACCGAGATGATTTGAGCCTTCGCAAAACTCTCTTATATGTACAGCACCGAAGACTTATTCGATCCTCTAAAATCTTTGAGATCTTCATTCCATATGAATCTTAATCATATCTTCGGCTGATGGTACATTTTTCTCCAAGGAATAGATTTGTGTAAATCTTTCCTTATGTGATTTGATCTCTTTATGCATATCTCTCTTGTTTGGTTTGATCTTCCAAATCCTTTCTTTTATTGCTAGATCTTTGTGAATCTTTCCTTGTGTGATTAGATTTCCTCATGCATATCTCTTTCTTGATTTGGTTAGATTATGCATATCTTCTATCTTGATTTTGCTGCTATAATTTTGAATATCTCTTGTAATATTTTCCTTTGTGATTTTCAATATATGCCAATACACTTACTTTATCACGTTTCATGTTATTTTTTTCTTCATAACTATAAATAGACTCTTCACTAGTATAACTCAAGATACTAGTCTCCACATATATATAATAATAACCTTAACCATAAGCACTCATAAACAACTACATGTAGAACTATGATCTCTTTATGTGGCTTAGAGAGGTAACCAACATGAACAAAACTAATTAAAAATAATATCTAGTTTTTTAGAGTAGGGGATGACCTCAACATTTTCTTTAGGGGTTACAAGACCATTTGTAGTCCCTTTTGTATCTCTGTATTGGAAGAATAAACTCATAGCAATTATTTCTTTTATATATAAAAATATCTCTTGATGTCATTCTATTGACGTTGCATGGCCCGGAGTTAGTTCTAGTTAACAAGTTCAATGAGAGAGTAATATTTGATTGAGTGCATTGAGTAAAGTATAATTATGTGCATATCGCACTGGGATAGAGAACTCCAATTCCTACGAGAGGAGAGAGAAGAAAACACATAAGATGAGAGAATCGTAGTCTCTCTTATACATGACTTGGGTGGCCGAAATTTGCCTATGGGCATCAATTTATATAGATCCCGTAGGTTTCCTTATTGGTCTATGCTTCCTAATCTCTGGGAATATCTTTAAGACTAGACGTTTAAGTGTCTTCTTAGACTTTAATTAATTCCTAGAATTAATTCATCAACCCAATATAGTACTCCCAATTAATTATTTATTACTCTAGCATTATTATGTCCTAATTAATTATTTGTTCAACAAATAAAATTAGTTAAATAATTAATTCTCTCCATGATCATTTAATTACTTAAACTAAAATAAATAATTTGTCCACCAATTATTGTTTAGAGTAATAATTAATCCATCTATGATTAATTACTTATCTCCATTCCAATACACCAAAATCTTGTTAAGTGTGTGGCCCCTTATGTTCATCATTTCACCTAGTCCAAGAGCAAGCAATTCAATTGCTAGATTAGTTAATTCAATTAATTAATCACCTTTGAATTTTCCCAATCCTTAGGCACCCAAGACATCAATTTGTTCATGTCCAACAAATACTTCTAGAGGGACTCATAGCCAAAGATGAATTCGGTGTCTGAACCTTTTATTCATAGTTCCTGTGCAGATATAGTCTATTTGCTCAGTTATCCAAATAATGTCTATGACTTGATCATTTTATATTGACCCATGGTTGACACTAATAATATAATGATCCCCATATACTATGTTGATCCATTGGCTTATAACAAGATCATATCTCTTATGTTATGGTTGGGTTTCTTGTGCAACAGATTACTCTGGGGGCCAGCAAAATATGTCTTGATATATAAATGATTTTAAACATAATTCCACCATAACCAACAGACCCTCGTTTGGCCTATCAACAGAGTTTTAAGTCTAATACATATTTCTCTCATGTAGGACCACATGCATCCGTATAGGCTAATGACTAATTAAAGCATACACAGAAATTAGACCCCAATTTTCCTGTTGCCACTACAACTACCAAAATATCATCATCTGGACGAAATAAATTTATTGTTCTATGTGGTATCTCAACATCGATATCCACGGAATGGGATATCCACTTCACGAGTGACATATCACTCCATATAAGCCTATCCAAATCCTACAATATCTTTCTCGTAGACTATATGGCTAGAAACATTTATGATCTCAACCATTGAGATTTATCTCATGACTACTAACCTGTTCATGAACAAGTTTCCTAGTTACTGAGATCATGAGATTTCAATATCATATAACAAATAAATACGATAAAGAAGGAATAACTTAAACTTTTATTTATATTCATACATATCGTACTTGGAAGATATCTTTTAGGTCACTTTAACAATTGACTGCTAAGGCACATATTCCTACATCTCCTACTAGCCCTAAAGCCAATAACACATATGCTTAAGACCCATTCGTAGGTGATACTTATTCAAAAATATTTGAGGTAATGCTTTAGTTGGTGGGTATGTTGTGTTTTTGCTAAGGATATGCGTTCCATCTTCACATCCTCTCTATCAATTATTTCCGGAATCAAGTGATAACACTTTAGTATGTGTTTTGATCGTGAAGATATCTCAGCTCCTAGGCTTGTGCAACCGCACTGTTGTTGTCAAAGTATACCACAATCATTGTTTTGTTCAAGTATAATGTACTACAAGTTCTTAGCCATTTTCGGTTATTATGTGACTTTGATTCTTTGCCAAAAGCAAGATAATAATCTACAAAGGCAAGTGAAATATAACATAAACATCCAATGAATTATAGATAATAAAAGATGAATAAGGTCATTAAATTCATGAGTGCTCCCACTAATTTTCTCCCATCCCTAAAGGAGACAAATAAAGACTATTTCGGCATGTTAAGTAGGCTTAAAGTCCACCAACACGTTCTTATTTTAATCCTTATGGGAGTGACTAAAATAAAACCATTGAGGTAGATTTTCATAATTATATTCGAAAATATGACTCTTAAGTTAGTTTGCCTCATTTTTCTTTTATGTCCACATGTGTGTGACACTGAGATACTTAACTTTTGAGCATACCCATCGTTTTATAGACTTGTAATAGCAATACGCCCGACCACGTGTGTGTGATAATCATGTATAACTGCATACAATATATTTAAAGCAATTCATATAACCGAGTGGCAAAAATCAAGAATTAACCCACGTGTGCATGACGAATTCAAGAAAGACTCTCATGATTCATATAACCCTTTGATGGAAGGCAAGATTACTGCAATTTAATATTTTACCCTTTTATGCTCAAATATTTTACTTGGATTGGATCCAAGAGGAAATTTTGAATGTAAAGGATCTCATAAACATTTGTCTATTTATTTTTTGTTATCTATTATCCAAAGCATACATGAACATGCAAGTGTAGATAAAGTAACGTAAAGCAAAATCATATATTTCCTAGCATGCTCCTAGACCTGGGAGTACCATAAGTCATTTCCTTTGTGATCCAATTCACGAGCCCTTGTGATTTATTTCAAAATGTAATTTATTATTATTTTTCATTAGGCACATAGATCTTATCTATTACATTTAGGCCAACACAAACATATATGGGCATTGATCGTCTTCGAGTCTAGATCCTAATTTGAACAGGTGACCTAGTTCGTCGACTTCTTTTATAGTCCTCCATACAATTACAAAAAAAAAAAAAAAAAAAACCCCACACCTATTCTAGTACTCAAAACAAAATACAAGGCCCAACTGCTCTAAATGAGAGGCGTTCAGGCCCATGACATCCCAACCATATAAGAAAATTAAAATCATTCATCAACTGTCTAGACTCGGATCTTGACATCCCAACCATATAAATTGCATAATTAAAGTTACCACAGTTAAATATGGTTATGTTGAAATCGTAGACATAGTCAAAATTTTCATATCCAATATTTATCTTGTTGTATAAAATCTGATGAATTCCCATAGATGTGTAGATATGCAATTTAGAAGATCATATCGTTGAAAAGTCAAAACATATCAACTTGTCATATCAATTATGAGATCATATCTTTAAATAGTCTAAGCATATCCTAGTCGCCATAATATGAAGATTATGCAATTTTAAAATACTTTTGAAAAGTCAAAGTATATAAAATGTTCATATCTCTTAAGATATTATTTGCATTATAGAAATAAGATATTTGGATAATCTTTGTTTCTTGAATTATCACAATATGATATCTCCAAAATTCTTGGTAATCCAGATAAGCGATTGGACGAACCAATCTGTTTCAAGAAACCATCGAAGTGCTCGATTGTGTGAATCACCAATCTGAGCTGCTCGATCATGTGTTTCTTCCATATCTCCTATTTTATACATGTATATGTTGCCCATTCCACATCCTACGCGTAGATAAGTACCGTGTATACAACATATGATCATGCATCCATTGCCAGATTATTATCCGTATGTACATCCTAGTTGCCATATATGAAGATTATGCAATCTTAAAATATTTTTGAAAAGTCAAATTATATATCTTGTTCATATCTCTTAAGATATTATCTGCATTATAGAAATAAGATATTTGGATAATCTTTGTTTCTTAAATTATCACAACATGATATATCCAACATTCTTGGTTATCCAGATAAGCGATTGGACGAACCAATCTATTTCAGGAAACCATCTGAGTGCTTGATTGTGCGAATCACCAATCTGAGCCGCTCGATCATGTGTTTCTCTCGTATCTCCCATTTTATACATGTATACAATGCCCATTTCACATCCTACGTGTAGATAAGTACTACGTATATGACAAATGATCATGCATCCATCGCCAGATTATTGTCCGTATATACATACTTGGCATCATATTAAGTAAACGTAAAAACATCACATATTAAATGGAGATATAACAAACAGCATCAATTCAACTATTTAATAATTTCCAACAATGTATATTCAATAATAAATTAAAACATGCATCTAATTATAAAAGCTACACATATAATCAACCCGTATACAGAGTGCAAGTAGGTTTTGATATCATTGTTTGAATATCTAGGCCATAGATCATACGAAATACACAATAAAAGTAACAATTAAAGAATATTTCTACGATCTATGCCTAATCTTACATGTTTACATTACGTAATTCAAATTAGATTTTAACAAGCTACCAATCACAATTTCACATTTTTAACGAGAATCCACGAATGATTGAATCACACGCTGGAAACCTCTTCTCCAAGTTTATCTACGCCCGGCCTTGATGCATAGGCATACAGTGTAGCTTGATTTATGTATATCCCAGAACGAGAAGAATAATCTAAAACTAAAATATTAATTAGAATCTCAAAGCATGAGGGGAGAGAGGAGAGAGGAGAGAGAGAAGAGAGCAGGGCGCACACAAGATGACATAATTGAATTCTCTCCAATGCAATTGGGTGGCCGGAATTCCATAAGGGGATCAATTCATATTGATCTCCTTAGGTTCCCTTATGGCTCTATGTTTCCTTATCTTCATTTGTTGGCGTATTTTCAAGACTAAACATTCAAGTGTGTTCTTGGACTTTAATTAATTCCTAAGCCCAAAATAATACACCTAATTAATTATTTAGTTCTCTAGCATTATTCTAACCTAATTATTATTTGTTCAACAAATAAAATTAGCCCAATAATTAATTATCTCCATGATCATTTAATTACTTTAGGGTAAAATAATTAATTTTTCCTACAAATATTGTTTAGTGCGTGACCCCTCAGGTTCATCACTTGACCTAGTACAAGAGAAAACAAATCAGTTGCAAGATCAATTAGTACAATTAACTAATCACCTTCGAATTTTTCCAATCCTTAGGTACTCAAGACATTCATTCATTCATGTCCAGCAAACACTAGTAGAGGAACTCAAAGGCAAAGGATGAATTCGGTATGCTAACCTTTCATTCATAGTTATTCTGCAGATACAATCCCTTTGCTCGGTTCTCCAATTAATGTCTCAATTTCACTATCTACGGTGTTGTGCCCCTTACTGGGGACTTTTAACCTTGCAGGCATATTTGTAGCTAGTATATGTGATCTTTTCAACTTAGAGGTTTTAAGAAATATATTAGGAACCGAATCTCATTTGCTCTGAAGATTGATTATCATTAACTTTTACATTGTGAAGTGCGGCGATTAGAATGAGACAAAGTTGGTAATAATTATGATCATAGAAATTTAGTTTCTTATTGTCTCATTAAAGTGACAATCTGCAAATCAAAAATTAAAATATTGATAGCTCCACATATATGACATTGTGTCATTTATAAGTGATAACCTTTGACATGAATATCATTAAACATAAAAAGGTTTGATTAGCTCTTGGTCCATAAGAAAATTTTATGACTTCAACAATTGTGTCGTTAGCGATCAAGAGTTTGACAATTTCTTTTCCATATAGTAATTATTATGATCCAATCATAATCGTCACAAATGGATCATAAAAAATAAATTTATTAATAAACCAACGATTAACAAATTAAAAACCTAATTCAAAATTATCATTCAAAATAACTTTAAGACCAAACAATAGTCTAATTAAAGTGAGATAATACGCCTTCACATCATTCTCTAAATAAAAGTGATAAATAAAGCACATCGGTCAAAATCAAACATTCATTGATCCCACGAGTAGGTGCATTATTTCCACGTTGGTAGGGATTAGCATGCCCGTCCCATTTGCTTTGGGATTCTCTCCACTATTCATTTTATTATAATTACCCTCGAGATTTCTCTTTGTCCTAGCAGATCTGACATTATTGTTCAAGAGAACTTAATCGTTCCTCTCAACTACTTGCAGCATGTTGATTAGCTTATTGAATGTTTTAATTCTTTTTGTTGTCATAGTCTAACCTATATTGATTGGTTAATATAAGTTTGACGCAGAAAAAGTGGATAGTTTTATGTATGATATCATCTTTTGTGATTGTCTTCTAACATAAGGTTAGACATACCTTTAGGTGCAATATGTCATTGTTGAAGTCATTAACCCTTTTGTACTCAAGTAAATACATTTCATTCCATTAAACAGTCACTTTAGAAAGCATTGTCATGTATGTTTTCAAAACGTCTCTTTAGAACATATAAGACTTATTTGGGTGTCTTCAATTGAATGTACTCCTAATTTTTTGAAGAATTTTATGTTATTAAAAAATACAAATAATACACAACCAAAAAAAATTAACAAATCTCGAACCACATATGAAAATAATTACAACAAAAAAACTGATCTTGCAATACCGATTTAAGAATTCATTCAAATTGCCAAGTACTCTCAATACTTAAAATCATTTAATTTTTCTTCATATAAAACTTTTACCATTGTATAAAGACAACTCTACAACTTACAAATAATAATGACTTAAAAAAAACATAGAAAACAACTAAAACTAACATTTGTCCATGATTATTTAGAACAAAGAGATCGTTGAGATGATGTGAGCCATTTTTTTATGCTGCTCAAACTTTGTGTTACGCTTTCTATGCGCGAGTTGAGAGAGTTATGTTCCATTTTATGTTATATATATATATATATTTAAGTATATGATGTTTTTGAGAAGGGTGTTTATGTTTATTTTAAAAGATCATATATATCACTTAACAATGACATTGAAGAACTTATTCTAAAATAAAATAAAAACACAAACAACCTTTTAGCTCATTAAATGTTCTTAGATAATATTATACCTGATTAAAAGATAAAATTATAAAAAATAATAAAAATGAACCTTCTTCATTACACGAATGTACGAACAGTCATTGTCAAATTTCCCAAAACTTTATCTCTAAAAAGAAAATTACTAAAACTAGTAAAAAAAATCATAAAAGAAATAAGGGTATAATCATTTTCTGTGCAAATCCGCATATATTTTCTTTTTAACTCTCTCTCTCTCTCTCTCTTTGTTTTTGGCTCAGCTTCAACGCAAGACGAAAGGGGCGCAGAGCAGGCGATGAAGAGAATTCCACGTATCAAATTTCCTCAGAGGCATCCGAAACCCTCTGGTAATTCTCTCTTCAGTGAACTTTCGGTCTTCGATTGGGATGCGACATAATCTTTTACTGGGACGATTGGTTTTCTGTTTTGAATATTTTGATCATTTTTTGTTTTGCTGTTTTAATTTTCTTTCTTGAGTGATTCCTTCTGAAAATTGGAGATCCTAATTTGGATTTTCTAAATTGTTTGGTATCTGAATTTGTCTGTCAACAATTTTGGGTGGTTTGGAACTTTACCCAATATATTTGTAGTTAGTTGCATTCAACTTTTTGAGATTACAAAATATGTGTTGTATGTTTAAAAGAGTGAAATGCAAGGAAATTCATGTGAAGAGAATATCCCCTTTTTCTTTTTTTCCTGTATCATATTGTGATGTACAATTGACACGAGGGAGAAGTATAGGAAAAGGACACGTGGATGAAGAAAATAATGGTTGAAGAATGCAGCTATGGTAAATGCCGAACGGAAGCAATAAAACAACTTGATTCGACTTAGTAAGAATGGTGCTGTGGCAAGGATAAACATCAATTAGGAAAATACAAGGCTTAAATGATTTAGTTATAGTCTTAATTGTTGAAAATATAGTTATGGTGGATCGATTCTCTATAAAGTGGAGATAGAATTGGTGGTTGAGCTGTTGTTGGATTTGACTGAAGGAAATATGATACTTCCTTCTTCATTATCCTTCTCTTCTAGTTTTGTTTCCCAAGTTTCTCCCTATTTCTTCTCTTAATTCTCAACTATGATCCCAACTTGGATCATAACTAAAGTCTTGCGTGGTATGAAAATACGCAATAATATTGCAATAAGTCCTAATGTCTACTCTTCTAGATCTTTATGTTGCTTGTTGAAAAGTTTAGCATGTTGCCATGTTACAGACGGGATGATAGAAATTGTATACCTCCATGTAACCATAATGACCTAAAAGAAATTGAGGTGGAGGTGTCAGGTTCAGATTTGGATTGTGCAGATGCTAGATGTGTTGGCAACAGGTAGCCACCCTTGGTTTGGGATTCCAAAACATTCTGTTCTTTTTCTCTGTGATGTTTGTTAGTTGTGTACCATAATCTCCAACTAAATTTTCCTTATTGCCTTTGTATTTCTTTTGGACATGCTTGCGATCTCTCTAAATAGCGACGCCATTCATGTTCAGGTACAACATCCCAACATCAAGAATCATCTGCAGACAAGGATCAAGTTCGTAAAATTTTCTCAAGGACTCCATCCATGTCTTCAGGTGGAAAGGCTTCTGATCAGCCAAAAAGGACTCCGGTGTCTCAGGAGGAGATTGAGGCTATCTTGGTATGTGACATGCACTGAATTGAACACAGGATAATTTGCATAATTTCTCTCTGATATTCTTTGAGAGAATCATGTGCTGTAAAGTTTCTCCTGTTTCTTCCATTGTGTTTTGTTGGTATCGACTGTATTGATCTGTTTATTTCCAAAATATCTTTTATGTATATTATTTGTTGCTCAAGTGTTAGTTACCCTTTTCTCTCTTGACAGTTGGGTGGCTGTGTCTGATTCTCCACTGGAGCATTGCTCATTGATGACAACACGCATAACTTAAGGTCATTAGTCTTGGTAATAATTCCTCAGAGAAACTCATGAACTCCTTGTAGATAGAATCTGTATCTTTCTTCTGAAACTTCAGGAATTGTTTAATGTCTTGGTTTGACCGATTTGACGCTTAATCTATTGTATAATTTCCATTGAAGAAATTTCTTTTGAGGAAGCCTAATCGTCTAAAATGCTGTGTAGTGTATGTTCTAAGCATGAAATGTTATGTGCTGAAGTTTGATATCTGTTGTTTATAATGCTAGTAGCTGTGAGATAAAGCTACAGCAGCGCATATATGCATATTGGGATATAACCATCATTTTTTAGTAATCAGTGATGTTGTGGGATCCAAATTCGAGTAGTTTGAGTTGTTTTAAGGAATTCTAAGTGAAAATTAGAGATGACTGCAGGATTAGTGACTCTAAGAAGTTTTGGTGCTACTCTTGGAACACTCTCTGAAAATAGTTTTGGAAAACTGTCTTCTCTGCTATGATCTCCTGGGTCAAAATGCTAATGTTAAACAACATAGTGATATTAGTTATCAGTTCTCTCCTGTACTTTGCCCATAATAAAAGAATCTAGTTTGAGTTTTTGGTAAGGATGTTGACCCTAAATGCAATAAATTGAACTCTTGGATCAATGTAGAAAAAATCACGACTAGGAAGTTGAGTGCATCATAATATTGATGGAGTACATTAGGCTCATATGCCGTCGTACACTTTATTACTACTCAAGTAAGAGTGTGAGCTGCATGGGCTCAGTAGATGCCATCCACTCAAATCATATCAAAACGGGGTTATCAGCCCGTTGACAAAGTAGTTTAGGCTCATGAGAAGTTATTCGCCTAAGTACCAGCCAACATGAAATTATGAATTCTTGGATTGTGCATGGAAAATTCCTTACGCACAGCAATTAACTCAAAATGTATACAACTCTTATTACTCTGACATGAAATTCACCATCTTTTTCTTTGGCTGCGTCATAGCCGCTCCATTTGCTGATGAAAATTTATGCATTATTTTGCCTCTTTCTGGCTAAATAAAACATAGCCATCTACATTTAAAAACACAGGAAATCAATGAAAGAAGGCCAATTCTTATCTGCCATTGTCGTCAAGAATTACGTTTATAGGATTCAATATTTGTGGCCCTCTTCAAGAACCTTCATCAACAACAGTTATTTGCATAATGTTGCTAGGATTCTTGTAAATGACAATCAGTCCAATTCTGCTCAAGATTCCTTCTTCTTGAGATGTGGATTTTCTTTGAGGAATTTATCGAGCCCCTTTTCGCCACCTGGAAATCCACCAGTCAGTCCTAGTAACTCATTTTCAAATGCATCTTCTGATATATTTGTAGCCTCTTGCTTTACTTCATCGTCTTCTTCTGATGACTAATGACATAGTAGGAAGTGGTGATGATGCTTCTTTTGATACTGATTTTTTCAGTTCTTGCTGGAGTCCCTCCTCCCCATAGCAGAGGCCTCTCCCACCCATCATCTCATAAAGGTTAAACTTGGCTGTAGGAAAATTCTTGATTGAAGGCTTTGAGAATGTAGGATTTGATCTTTGTGTGGTATTGATGAACTTAGTTTCTCCTATAAAGTGGGATTTGTGCAGGACTTGGAGATCGAAAAGGGCAGCCATATCTACGTCAACTGGAGAGAGAGAGAGAGAGAGAAGATTTGCTCCACCAATTAATGAACTGCGTGACACACTCAACTTAGTCATTATCTCTCTCTCCGATTCAGACGTGTGTGTGTGTGTGTGTGTGTGTGTGCGTGTTATTTATTTTTATTTTTTATTTTATCAATTAGTCGTGTGGGAGTGCCATTTTGCTTATGTGGAAGTACACATGGAAAAGTAGTATTGACAATTTTGCTTCCATCAACTTACCCTTAAGGTCATTTTAATTGGGGTTTTTATTTTAACAAAATATTGCTAAAATAATTAATAAATGATTAATTTAATGATACTGTTCGAGGTATTAAAGTTCAATGGTAATTAGCAACTCCAATTCGCGACTTCATTTTTTAATACAAAGCCGTTCCTATTTATTTTTAAAAATAAATAAATAAGCGAAATCCTGCGACTAAATTGTTGCTACTTCAGTTAAAAATGTTTTGCCGAAAATGTGGTTCCCACGTAATCTTGCTCAATTTTTTTTTATATATAATTATTAATAATTAACAATTGTGTTGTAACCTTGTAGGGATTATATCTTTGCCTATACGAGATGCATTTGTGTATGTAAAATGTATAGTAGAGGTTACACATGGTGAATTGTATTTGATATATGTTTGTGTGTAATTGTAATAGAGATTACATTAGTTTTCGGTTTTGGTTTCAGTTTGGAATTGAAACTAGATCAACATTAAACTAAATTGTTGACTCACAGTTCGAATCGACAGTTTCGGTTCCAAATTTAATTAAACTAAATTGTTGACTCACAGTTCGAATCAACGGTTTCGGTTCCAAATTTAAACAGTGTTCATATATTTAATCTATAACACAATCGACAGTGGATTGTGTGACTGTATATAAACATAATAAAAAATATGTTTCTTTTGGGTTGTGATAAGGTAGTTTATTAATTGTGAATGTCAAATTAGTAGATTTACTATAATTTTGTTTGTATTATTATAGTGTGAGAAATAAGTATGTCTGGATATAATACTTGGTGATGGATGATATATATATATATATATATATATATATTATGTATATATAATAAAATAGAGGACATAAAAAACATTAAAAATAATTTAATCAGATTGTATCTTTTATAAATATTATATATATATATATTTAATAACATAATAAATATTATATATAAATAATATTTTAAAACACATAAATAACATATAAATAAAATGTAACTAATAAATAAATAATATATTCAAAACATGAATTATATAAGTGTATTATTATATTTATATATTCCTAATATATGAAATATATATAGAACAATATATAAAAATTATAAATAGTACAGAAATTGTAAATTAGATAAATATATTATTATATTTGTATATTTCTAATATATAAAAATGATAAATAATATATAAAAAAGTTTAAATAACCTTAATATAATATTATATTCTTAATATACAAAACATATATTAAAATGATAAATAATATATACATAACACATAAAAAAAGAATGTATAAATATGGAGGCGCTCTACATAGTCCAGATTGAGAGTATGTACCATTATATATATATATATATATATATATATATTTTGGGGGGGAAATTTCTCAAATTTTTAGTGAAAGATTTGTTTATGTTTTTGTTAAATTTATTGTATGTGGACATCCATATTCCTGAAATGAACCATGTTTTTTTGGAAGATGTGATGAACATGGCCAGTTTGTTGAAATCAAGCCATGGATATTAGATTCCTCAGCATTGCAGTTAAGGGTATGTCATTGGGGAACATAACCTTAAATGCTTTTTGGCATTGATCCTTATAATATGAAAGAAGGTTGTTCCTTTAATATTTATTTGTGTTGTCTAAATATCATTTTTAGCTTTATCTTGTTTGATTTAAAAGGGTAACTCTGTCACATTGATGTTTATCAAATTTATGAAGTGATTATTACCCACACTAGTATTGCACCCACGATTTTTAATATACATATATTTTTAAAATATATTTTTAATTTAATATTATATTATAATTACTTTTTAATTTAAAATATAAACAATATATTTATATTGAAATATTATTATATATATTTATAATTGAATAAGCTTATTAATTTATATTTTTAATATAATATAATCAAATAAATATTAATATACATAGATATATTCAAATAATTTAATATTATATTCTAAAAATCAGATAAAATTTAAAATAATTTATAATTACCTTTGAAAATAAGAAGAATATGAAATTACTAATCCTTATCATTTATAACATGTTATAAAATATCACACTTGAAGATGTGTAAAAATATGTAAAATCTAGGAAAATACATAAATTTGATAGATTAAAGTTACATAAATTATGTAAAGATATATTCACAAAATCAAATATGCAAATTATAGAAGATATAAAACGGTAATTGTATATAATAATTGAGTTTATTGAAAATACTATGATAAAATGTTTATACATTTAGGACAACTTCATAAAACACCACATATTTTGTTGAACTTTTTTCAACATTATCTTTAGACTAAACAAAATTTCAAGCCACTTCTACTAGTAACTATGTATGTGGCCACATACAACTGTCCATGACTAAATATTTATTTTTTAAGTAATATTTCAACATGAGATAAAAATTGACATTGACTCTTTTTTTTTATTTTTTTGGTCGAAAACGTAGAATTAAATAGATAAAAAATATTATAATTACACATTACTCAAGCATACTTGAGGGGTTTACAACACAAGGCAACATTTCCTGGCAGGGGAGATTCGACGTAGTTCACTAGAACTATGTATAAATGGAATATGACTCACAATACAAATGTCAAACCAAAAACCTAAGTTGTGGAAAATCCGTTTAATAAAACCCCAATTAAAAACGGGGTAGGCCTCATTAAAAACCTCGCGACCAATCGAGAAAAAGAGCACCCTATCAAAGTACGAAGTACCAATATGATGCAAGGAAACACACACACACACACACCTCTCGGGTGCACTATTTCGGTTGGGCCGAGCAGTCCCCACGCACACACCCATCCACTTTTATTCCATAACCAAACGAACAAAGACCACTTGCATTGATCTCGAGTACATGAGTAAGCACACGGTCCCTTACAAAAAAAAGAACCTAAGGCTACCATATACTATACCATTAATGAGCATGATCCTCCAAATGTCCTATAACATGATCGACCGGGTACACATTAAACAAGCAAGTATATACTTCTCGTTGAATGGTCTTTAAATTTGTATTTTAAATATTATAAAATACAAATAAATAATTTTATTATAGATATATTTTTTAATTTAATTTTTAATTTATTTTTGAAAAATAGTGATATAAGTCCATGTAAATACGGGAAACAAAACGGAGTGTAGAAAGTAATATTTTAAAAAAATTATTTCTTGAAATTTAAATAAATTTATATTTTAATTATTATAAAATAAAAATAAATAATTTTATCATAGATTTACTGTTTGAAATTTTATTTTTAATTAATTTTTGAATAATAATGATATAAGTCTTAGTAAAATACGGAAAACAAAACTAAGTAAAAAAAACTTTTTTTAAAACTTTATATCTTTAAATTTCAATAAATTTGTATTTGAAATATTGTAAAATAAAAATAAATTATTTTATTATAGATTTATTTTTTGTAATTTCTTTTTATTAATTTTTGAAAAATAGTGATATAAGACCTAGTAAAATATGGGATACTAAAGAGAGTATAGAAAATAATTTTTTAACACTTAATTTCTTGAAAATTCATTAAATTTGTATTTGACATATTATAAAATAAAAATAAATAATTTTATCAAAGATTTATTTTTTAATTTTATTTTTAATTAATGTTTGAAAAATATTGATATAAGTCCTAGAAAAATACAGGAAATGAAACTAACAATAGAGAGTAGTTTTTTAAAAAAATTATTTCATGAAATTTCAATAAATTTTTATTTTACATATTATAAAATAAAAATAAATAATTTTATTACATTTTATTTCTTGAAATTTATTTTTAATTAATTTTTCAAAAATAGTGATATAAGTCCAAGTAAAATACGGGAAACAAAACTGAGTATTAAGAGTAATTTTTTAAAACTTTATTTCTTGAAATTTCAATAAATTTGTATTTTAATTATTATAAAATAAAAAATTAGTTTTATTATAGATTTATTTTTGTAATTTTATTTTTAATTAATATTTGAAAAATAGTAATATAAGTCCTTGTAAAATACGAGAAATGAAACTAAGTATAGAAAGTAATTTTCTTAAAACTTTATTTCTTGAAATTTAAATAAATTTGTATTTTACAAATAATAAAATAAAAATAAATAATTTTATAATATATTAATTTTTTGGAATTTATTTTTAATTAATGTTTGCAAAATAGTGATATAAGTCCTAGTAAAATACGGGAAACAAAACTGAGTATAGAAAGTAATTTTCTTAAAACATTATTTCTTGAAATTTCAATAATTTGTCTTTTACATATTAAAAAATAAAAATAAATAATTTTACTATAGATTTATTTTTTTAAATTTTATTTTTAAGTAATTTTTTAAAAATAGTGAGATAAGCTTAATAAAATACGTGAAACCAAACACAGTATAGAAAGTAATTTTTTAAAAATTTTATTTCTTGAAATTTCAATAAATTTTTATTTACATATTATAAAATAAAAATAAATAATTTTAATGTAGATTTCTTTTTTAAAATTTAATTTTTAAATGAATTTTCAAAAATAGTGATATAAGTCCTCGTAAAATACTAGAAAAAAACTTAGTATAGAAAGTAATTTTCATACTACTTTATTTTTTGAAATTTCAATAAATTTATATTTTATATATTATAAAATAAAATAAATAGTTTTATTATAGATATTTTTTGAAATTTTCTTTTTAATTAATTTCTCAAAATAGTAATATAAGCGCATGTAAAATATGCGAAACAAAACAAAGTAGAAAATGTAATTTTTTAAAAACTTTATTTTTTGAAATTTCAATAAATTTGTATTTTCTATATTATAAAATAAATATTTTTTTATAGATTGATTTTTTTGAATTTTTATTTTTAATAAATTTTAATAGTAGTGACATAAGACCTAATAAAATTGGGGAAACAAAACAGAGTATAGAAAGTAAATTTTTAAAAATATTATTTCTTGAAATTTTAGTAAATTTGACTTTTACATATTATAAAAAGAAAATAAATACTTTTACTATAGATTTATTTTTTGAAATTTTATTTTTAATTAAGTTTTTTAAAATAGTGAGATAAGCCTAGTAAAATACAGGAAATGAAAATGAGTATAGAAAGTAATTTTTATAAAACTTTATTTCTTGAAATTTTGATAAATTTTTATTTTACATAATATAAAATAAAAATAAATACTTTTATTATAGATTTATTTTTTGTAATTTTATTTTTAATTAATTTTTTAAATAGTAATATAAGTCCGAGTAAAATATGGAAAAACACATAGAGTATAGAAGAAAATTTGTTTAAAACTTTATTTCTTGAAATTTTAATAAATTTGTATTTTATATATTATAAAATAAAACTAATTAATATTTTTATAGATTCATTTTTGAATTTTTAATTTTAATTAAATTTTGAATAGTAGTTATATAAGACCTAGTAAAATTCGAGAAACAAAACTTATTATAGAAAGTAATTTTTTTAAAACTTTATTTCTTGAAATTTCAATAAATTTATGTTTTTCACATTATAAAATAAAAAATAAGTATTTCACTATAGATGTATTTTTTGAAAAATTATTTTTAATTAATTTTGGAATAATAGTGATATAAGTCCTTGCAAAATACAGGAAACAAAATTGAGTATAAAAAGTAATTTTTGAAAACTTTATATCTTGAAATATCAATAAATTTTTATTTTACATATTATAAATTAAAAATAAATAATTTTATTAACGATTTATTTTTTTGAAATTTTTTTTAATTAATTTTGAATAATAGTGATATAAGACCTAGTATAATTCGGAAAACAAAACAGAGTATAGAAAGTAATTTTCTTAAAATATTATTTCCTGGTATTTCAATAAATTTGTCTTTTAAATATTATAAAATAAAAATAAATAATTTTACTATAGATTTAGTTTTTGAAATTGTATTTTTAATTAATTTTTCTAAAATAGTTTGATAAACCCAGTAAAATACGAGAAACGAAATTGAGTATAGAAAGTAATCATTTTAAAACTTTATTTCTTGAAATTTCGTTAAAATTTTAATTTTCATATAATAAAATAAAAATAAATAATTTCATTATAGATGTATTTATTGAAATTCTATTTTTAATTAATTTTTCAAAATAGTAATATAAGTCCGACTAAAATATGGGAAATAAAACAGAGTATAGAAGGTTATTTGTTTAAAAATTTATTTCTTAAAATTTTAATAAATTTGTATTTTAAAAATTATAAAATGAAAATAATTAATTTATTATAGATTGATTTTATGAATTTTTATTTTTAATTAATTTTTGAATAGTTGTGATATAAGACCTAGTAAAATTCACGAAACAAAACAGAATATAAAAAGTAATTTTTTTTAAAACTTTATTTCTTCAAATTTCAATAAATTTGAATGTTATATATTATAAAATAAAAATAAATAATTTTATGATATATTTATTTTTTAAAATTTTATTTTTAATTATTTTTTAAAAATAGTGATATAAGTCTTAGTAAAATATAGGAAACAAAAGAAAGTATAGAAAGTAATTTTTTAAAACTTTATTTCTTGAATGTTCAATAAATTTTTATGTTACATATTATAAAATAAAAATAAATAATTTTATTATAGATTTAAGTTTTGTAATTTTATTTTTAATTTCTTTAAAAATAGTGATATAAGTCCTAGTAAAATATGGAAAACGAAATTGAGTATAGAAAGTAATTTTTTAAAACTTTATTTATTGATATTTTAATAAAATTGTATTTAACATATTATAAAATAAAAATTAATAATTTTATTATATATTTATTTTTTTGAATTTTAGTTTTAATTAATTTTTCAAAATTAATTATATAAGTACTAGTAAAATACAGGAAACAAAAGTGAGTATATAGAGTGTTTTTTTAAAACTTTGTTTCTTGAAATTTCAATAAATTTGTATTTTACATATTATATAATAAAAGGAAATAATTTTATTATAGATTTATTTTTTGAAATTTTATTTTTAATTAAATTTTAAAAAATAGTGATACAAGTCCTTGTAAAATACGGGAAACAAAACTGAGTATAGAAAGTAATTTTTTGCAAACTTTATTTCTTGAAATTTCAATAAATTTGTATTTTACATAATAAAATAAAAACAAATAATTTTTTATAGATTAATTTTATGAACTTTTATTTTTAATGAATTTTTGAATAGTAGTGATATAAGACCTAGTAAAATTCGGGAAACAAAATAGAGTATAGTAAGTAATTTATTATCTGTATTTACATATTATAAAATAAAAATAAATAAATTTATTATAGATTTATTTTTTGAAATTTTATTTTTAATTAATTTTTGAAAAATAGTATTATAAGTCTTTGTAAAATATAGGAGACAAAACAAAGTATAGAAAGTAATTTGCTTAAAACTTTATTTCTTGAAATTTCAATAAATTTTTATTTTATAAATTATAAAATAAAAATAAATAATTTTACTATAGATTTATTTTTTTGAAAAATTATTTTTAATTAATTTTTGAATAACAGTGATATAAGTCCTTGTAAAATACAGGAAACAAAATTGAATATAAAAAGTAATTTCTTAACACTTTATATATTCAAATTTCAATAAATATGTATTTTACCTATTATAAAATAAAATTAAATATTTTTATTATAGATTTATTTTTTAAAAAATATGTTTTTAGTTCATTTTTGAATAATAGTGATATAACTCCTAGTAAAATATGGGAAACAAAACAGAGTATAGAAAGTAATTTTTTTAAATCTTTATTGCTTCAAAGTTCAATAAATTTGTATTTTATATATTTTAAAATAAAAATAGGTTATTTTATTATAGATTTATTTTTTGAAGTTTTATTTTTAATTAATTTTTCAAAACAGTAATATAAGTCCTAGTAAAATATTTGAAACAAAACAGAGTATAGAAAGTAATTTTTAAAAAAAACTTTATTTCTTGAAATTTCAATAAATTTGAATTTTACATATTATGAAATAAAAATAAATAATTTTCCTATAGATTTATTGTTTTAAAACTTATTTTAAATTAATTTTTGAATAATAGTGATATAAGACCTAGTCAAATTCGGGAAACCAAACAGAATATAGAAAGTAATTTTTTTAAAAGTTTATTTCTTCAAATTCCAATGAATTTGTATTTTACATATTATAAGATAAAAATAAATAATTTTATTATTGATTTATTTTTTGAAATTTTATTTTTAATTAAAATTTCAAAAATAGTGATATAAGTTCCAGTAAAATACGGAAAACAAAACTGAGTATAGAAAGTAATTTGCTTAAATATTTATTTCTTGAAATTTTAATATATTTTTATTTTACATAATATAAAATAAAAATAAATAATTTTACTATAGACTTTTTTTAAATGTTATTTTTAAATAATTTTTTGAATAATAGTGATAAAAGTCCTAGTAAAATACTAGAAACAACACACAATATAGAAAGTAATTTGCATAAAACTTTATGTCTTGAAATTTCAAAAAAAAAAAAAAACTATTTTATATATTATAAAAAAATCTACTATAGATTTAATTTTTGAAAATTTATTTTAATTAATTTTGAATAATAGTGATATAAGTCCTAGTAAAATACGGGAGATAAAACTAAGTTTAAAAAGTAATTTTTTGAAATTTTATATCTTGAAATTTCAATAAATTTATATTTTACATATTATAAAATAAAAATAAATAATTTTATTATAGATTTATTTTTTGAAATTTTATTTTTAATAAAATTTTCAAAAATAGTGATATAAGTCCTACTAAAATACAAGAAACAAAATTGAGAATAGAAAGTAATTTGTTTAAAACTTTATTTCTTTTCATTTTAATAAATTTTTATTTTACATATTATAAAATAAAAATAAACAATATTATTATAGATTAATTTTTTGAAATTTTATTTTTAGTTAATTTTTTAATAATAGTGATAAAAGCCCTAGTAAAATACTAGAAATAAAACACAATATAGAAAGCAATTTGCTAAAAACTTTATTTCTTGCAATTCCAATAAATTTTTATTTTATATAATTATAAAATAAAAATAAATAATTTTACTATAGATTTATTTTTTCAAAAATTATTTTTAATTAATTTTTGAATAAGAGTGATATAAGTCCTAGTAAAATAGGGAAACAAAATAGAGTATAGAAAGTAATTTTTAAAACTTTATTAATAGAAATTTCAATAAATTTGCATTTTACATATTATAAAATTAAAATAGATAATCTTATTGTAGATTTATTTTTAGAAATTTTATTTTTAATTAATTTTTGAATAAGAGTGATATAAAATCTCGCGAAATTTGAGAAACAAAACGGAGTAGAGAAAGTAATTTTTTAAAAACTTTATTTCTTGAAATTTCAATAAACTTGTTTTTTTCATATTATCAAATAAAAATAAATTATTTTATTATAGTTCTTTTTTTTTAAATTGTACTTTTTATTAAAATTTCAAAAATAGTGATATAAGTCCAACTAAAATATAAGAAACAAAATTGAGGATAGAAAGTAATTTTTTTAAAACATTATTTCTTTAAAATTCATTAAATATGTATTTTACATATTATAAAATAAATATAAATTTTTTTATTATAGATTATTTTTTTTTAATTTAACTTTTAAATAATTTTTGAATAGTAGTGATAAAAGTCCTACTAAAATACTAGAAATAAAACACAGTACAGAAAGTAATTTGCTTAAAACTTTATTTCTTGAAATTTTAATAATTTTTTTTATATTTGGAGAATATCACTAAGTTAAAGTGTGGAATCTACGGTAGAAATTTCAAGAAAAATTAAATTTCATGAAAAATTATAATTTTGCCCATGTAGGATAAAAATACTGAGTATTTGATAAATTTTATAATATTTCATCAAACATTAGATTATAGATTGAATAAATTAATGAATTTATTAGTAAATGATCTAATTCTAAGCAATGTATGCATCAAAATATGATTTTTGAACCACATTACGCGTAAAGAAATTTTACATTGAAATTTAACTTTATTGACAAAAAATACACCATAACTATTACACCTTTGGTCAGAACACTTTGTAATTTGTAGAATATCACTGAAATAATGTATGGAATGACCTGTAAAAATTTCAAGAAAAATTAAATTTCATGAAAATTTACGATTTGGCCCTTATAGGATAATAAACTAAGGATATGTTAAAGTTTTTAATATTTCATCAAACATTAGATTACATATTGATTAAATTAATGAATTTATTAGTAAATGATCTAATTCTAATTAATGTATGCATCAAAAATATGATTTTTTAATCACATTACGCGTAAGAAAATTTCACGTTAAAATTTATCTTTATTGACAAAAAATGTACCATAACTATTACACCTTTGGTAAGAACACTTTGTAATTTGGAGAATATCACTAAAAATAATGTGTGGAATCTACTACAAAAATTTCAAGAAAAATTAAATTTCGTGAAAAATTATAATTTTTCCCCTATAGGGTAAAAAAACTTAGTATTTGTTAAATTTTATAATATTTCATCAAACATTAGATTACAGATTGATTAAACTAATTCTAAGCAATGTGTGCATAAAAATAAGAATTTTGAACCACATTACGCATAAGGAAATTTCACGTCAAAATTTAACTTTATTGACGGAAATTGCACATAACTCTTACACTTTTGGTCAGAACACTTTGTAATTTGAAAAATATCACTAAAATAATGTGTGGAATCTACTTTAAAAGTTTCAAGAAAAATAACAATTTTGCCCCTATAGGGTAAAAAAACTGGGTATTTGTTAATTTTATAATAATTAATAAAATATTAGATTACAGATTGATTAAATTAATGAATTTATTAGTAAATGATCTAATTCTAAGTAATGTATGCATCAAAAATATGATTTTTGAACCACATTACGCGTAAGAAAATTTCACATTAAAATTTGACATTATTGACGAAAAATCCACCATAACTATTACACCTTTGGTCAGAACACTTTCTAATTTGGAGAATATAACTAAAATAACGTGTGGAATCTACTGTAAAAATTTCAAGAAAAATTACGATTATGCCGCTATAGAGTAAAAAAATTAGTATTCATTAAATTTTATAATATTTCATCAAACATTAGATTACAGATTGATTAAATTAATGAATTTATTAGTAAATGATATAATTCTAAGCAATGTATGCATAAAAAATATAATTTTGAACCACATTAAGCGTAAGTAAATTTCACGTTAAAATTGAACTTTATTGACGAAAAATGCAGCATAACTATTACACCTTTGGTCAGAACTCTTTGTAATTTTTATAATATCACTAAAATAATGTGTGGAATCTACTGTAAAAAATTTCAAGAAAAATTAAATTTCATGAAAAATTACTATTTTGCCCCTATAGGGTAAAAAACAGAATATTTGTTAAATTTTATAATATTTCATCAAACATTAGATTATAGATTGATTAAATTAATCAATTTATTAGTAAATGATCTAATTCTAAACAATGTATGCATTAAAAACGTGATTTTTGAGCCACATTATGCGTAACGAAATTTCATGTTAAAATTTAATTTTATTGACGAAAAATGTACCATAACTCTTACACCTTTGGTCAGACACTTTGTAATTTGAAGAATATTAATAAAATAATGTGTGGAATCTACTGTAAAAATTTCAAGAAAAATTAAATTTCATGAAAATTTATGATTTTGCCCCTATAGGGTAAAAAAAACTGAGTATTTGTTAAATTTTATAATATTTTATCAAACATTAAACTACAGATTGATTAAATGAATGAATTTATTAGTAAATGATCTAATTCTAAGAAACGTATGCATAAAAAATATGATTTTTAACCACATTACGCGTAACGAAATTTCACGTTATAATTTAACTTTATTGACGAAAAATCCACCATAACTATTACATCTTTGGTCAGAACACTTTGTAATTTAGAGAATATCAATAAAATAATATGTGAAATCTACTATAAAAAGTTCAAGAAAAATTAAATTTCGTGAAACTTTAAGATTTTGCCCCTGTAGGGTAAACATACGGTGTATTTGTTAAATTTTATAATATTTCATTAAATATTAGATTACAGATTGATTAAATTAATGAATTTATTAGTAAATGATCTAATTCTAAGCAATGTATGCATCCAAAATATGATTTTCAAACCACATTACGCGTAAGGAAATTTCACGTTAAAATTTTACTGTATTGACATGCACCATAACTCTTACATCTTTGGTCAAAACACTTTGTAATTTGGATAATATCACTAAAATAAAGTGTGGAATCTACTATAAAAATTATAAGTAAAATTAAATTTCATGAAAAATTATGATTTTACCCCTATAGGGTAAAAAAACTAAGTATTTGTTAAATTTTATAATATTTCATCAAACATTAGATTACATATTGATTAAAGTAATGAACTTATTAGTAAATGATCTATTTTTAAGCAATGTATGCATTGAAATTATGATTTTTGAACCACATTACACGTAAGGAAATTTTACGTTAAAATTTAACTTTATTGACGAAAAATCCACCATAACTATTACACATTTGATCATAACAGTTTGTAATTTGGAGGATATCACTAAAATAATATATGGAATCTACTGTAAAAATTTCAAGAAAAATTAAATTTTAATGAAAAATTATGATTTTGCCCTTGTAGGGTAAAAATATTGTGTATTTATTAAATTTTCTAATATTTCATCAAACATTAGATTATAGATTAATTAAATTAATTAATTTATTAGTAAATGATATAATTCTAAGCAATGTATGCATCAAAAATATGATTTTTGAACCACAACACGAGTAAGGAAATTTCACGTTAAAATTTAACTTTATTGACGAAAAATGCACCATAACTCTTATACCTTTGGTCAGAACACTTTGTAATTTAGAGAATATCAATTAAATATTGTGTGTAATCTAGTGTAAAAATTTCAAGAAAAATTAAATTTCAAGAAAATTACGATTTTCCCCTATAAGGTAAAAAAAACTAAATATTTGTTAAATTTTATAATATTTCATCAAACATTAGATTATATAGATTGATTAACTTAATTAATTTATTAGTAAATGATATAATTCTAAGGAATGTATCCATCAAAAAATATGATTTTGAACCACATTATGCGTAAGGAAATTTCACGTTAAAATTTAACTTTTTTGACAAATAATCAACCATAACTATATGCTTTTGGTGTGAACACTTTGTAATTTCGAGAATATCAATAAACTAATGTGTGGAATCTATAGTAAAAATTTCAAGGAAAATTAAATTTCACCTTGTATGTGTGTACGTATCTGTGTATGTATGTATCTGTGAATGTATGTATGTATCTTTGTATGTATGTATGTATATGTGTATGTATGTATGTATGTATGCATGTATGTATGTATGTGTGTCTGTATCTGTGTATGTGTGTGTGTGTGTGTGTATGTATGTATGTATGTATGTATGTATGTATGTATGTATGTGTGTATGTATATGTGTATGTAAGTATGTATATATATTTGTACGTATATATGTATGTGTGTATCTGTGTCTGTATGTATGTATATGTGTATGTGTGTATTTGTGTCTATATGTATGTATGCATGTGCGTATGTGTGTATGTATCTGTGTATGTGTGTATCTGTGTATGTATATATGTATATATTTTATGTGTGCATGTATGTAACTGTGTATGTGTGTATGTATGTGAGTACGTACCTATGTATGTGTGTTGTCTATATGTATGTATGTATGTATGTATGTATGTATGTATGTATGTATATGTGTACGTATGTATGTATGTATCTGTGTATGTGTGTATCTGTGTATGTATGTATGTTTGTATGTATCTATGGATTAAGTATGTATGTATGTGGGTACGTATCTGTGTATGTGTGTATCTATGTATATATGTATGTATGTATATATGTATTTGTTATTCTGTGTATGTAAGTATGTATGTATGTGTGTACGTATATGTGTATGTGTGTATCTATGTATGCATGTATGTATGTATCTGTGTATGTGTGTATCTGTGTATATGTGTATTTGTGTCTGTATGTGTGTATGCATGTATGTATGTATGTATGTATGTATATGTGTATGTGTGTAAGTAAGTAAGTAAGTAGGTAAGTATGTATGTATGTATGTATCTGTGTATGTATATGTATGTATTTGTGTATGTATGTATGTATGTATCTGTGCATATTTGTACGTATCTGTGTATGTGTGTATCTGTGTATGTATGTATGTATGTATGTGTGTGTATGTGTATTTATGTATGCATGTATGTATCTGTGTATGTGTATGTGTATGTATGTATGTATATATGTCTTTATCTATGTATGTGTGTATCTGTGTATGTATATGTGTATGTAAGTATGTATGTATGTGTGTATCCGTGTATGTATGTATGTATGTATGTATATATGTATGTGTACGTATCTGTGTATGTGTGTGTGTACGTATCCGTGTATGTGTGTATGTGTGTCTGTATGTATGTATTTATGTATATGTGTATGTAAGTATGTATGTATGTGTGCATCTGTGTCTGTATGTATTTATTTATTTATCTGTGTGTGTAAATATGTATGTATGTGTGTACGTATCTATGTATGTGTGCATCTGTGTATGTATGTATGTATTTATGTATGCATGTATGTATCTGTGTATGTGTGTATGTATGTATATGTGTATGTAAGTATGTGTGTATGTGTGTATCTATCTGTGTATGTGTGTATGTGTCTGTATGTATGTATCTGTGTATGTAAGTATGTATGTATGAGTGTACGTATCTGTGTATGTGTGTATATATGTTTATGTGTATTTGTGTCTGTATGTATCTATCTATATATGTAAGTATGTAGTTATGTGTGTACGTATCCGTGTATGTATTTATGTATGTATTTATGTATGCATGTATGTATTTGTGTGTGTGTATGTATGTATGTATGTATGTATCTGTGTATGTGTGTATGTATGTATCTGTGTATGTAAGTATGTATGTATCTGTGTACGTATCTGTGTATGTGTGTATCGGTGTATGTATGTATGTATGTATGTATCTGTGTATGTAAGTATGTATGTATGTGTGTACATATATATGTATTTGTGTATCTGTGTGTATGTGTGTGTGTGTGTATGTATGTATGTATGTATGTATGTATATATTTATGTGTGTTTTTATGTGTGTATGTATGTATCTGTGTATGTCTGTATATATGTATGTGTGTACGCTTTGTATGTGTGTATCTATGTTTGGTTGTATGTATGTATTTATGTATGCATGTATGGATCTGTGTATGTATGTATGTATTTATGTATGTATGTATATATGTATTTGTGTATGTGTATATATGTGTCTGTATGTATGTGTGTACGTATATGTGTACGTATCTTTGTATGTTTGTATGTATGTATGTATCTATGTATGTATGTGTATACGTATCTTTGTATGTGTGTATCTGTGTATGTATGTATGTATGTATGTATGTATGCATGCATGTATGTTTGTATGTATGTATGTACTTATGTGTATGTGTGTATCTGTTTCTGTATGTATGTATGTATGTATGTATATGTATGTGTGTACGTATCTTTGTATATGTGTATTTGTGTGTGTATGTATGTATGTATGTGTGTATGTATCTATGTACGTGTGTATCTGTGTCTGTATGTATGTATGTGTGTATGTATTTGTGTACGTATCTTTGTATGTATGTATGTATTTATGTATGTATGTATGTGTGTATGTGTGTGTCTACGTATCTGTGTATGTGTCAGTGTATGTATGTATGTATGTGTGTGTGTGTGTGTCTGTGTACATATTTTTGTATGTATGTATACATGTATGTGTGTACGTATATGTGCCTATATGTATGTATGTATGTATGTGTGTGTACGTACTTGTGTATGTGTGTATCTGTGTATGTATGTATGTATAAATATATGATATTAGAAGCATCACCTTTTAAAAATATTGATATCTATGAAATTATTAATTATAATATGATATTGTATCTTATGATTCAATAATATAGGTGGGCTTGTCAATATAAATAAAGTTGAATTATTGTTATTTATATTATATATAGTAAGTTTTGAGAAAATACATTATATGTTATATTTATCCATACATGTATATTTATATATATATATATTAAAAATGGGTGTTTCTATTTACACCACAATAACCTCTTTTCACACCATAAATATTTTTTAGATAAAAATAATCTGATATTAAATGTCTAATTTATCCTTTTTCTCAAATTAAGAGAATTTTCTATTTTTTCATTAACCTTCTTCTATACAAGCAAATGTTCTACATTTGTTTTCTCAATCTTCTTCTGCACAAATTTGCTGTCAACATCATCTTCACCAATCCATGAAATTACGAAATCTCACCCTTGAACAAATACAAAAAGTCGAATTAATTTTTTCTATTAAAAACCCATTTGCTCCCAAATCCTAACTTGTGAATCTGAATTTCTTTTCTTTTATTATTTGTTGCAAATAATTTTCAAATTCATATATTTAGCATAAGATAAAAGAAGGAAGAAGAAGAACCACAAAAAATATATTTTAAATATGATTTTGAATAATTTTGAATTTGCAGAAAAAGAAGGAAGAAGAAGAACCGCAGAAAATTTATGATATCATCTTCACCAATCCATGAAATTATGAAATCTCACCCTTGAACAAACACAAAAGGTCGAAATAATTTCTTGTATTAAAAACCCATTTGCTCCCAAATCCTAACTCGTAAATCTGAATTTCTTTTCTTTTATTATTTGTTGCTAAGAATTTTCAAATTCATATATTTAGCCTGAAATAAAAGAAGGAAAAAGAAGAACCGAAAATATAATTTTGAATAATTTTGAATTTACAGAAAAAGAAGGAAGAAGAAGAACCGCAGAAAATTTATGATATCACCTTCACCAATCCATGAAATTACGAAATCTCACCCTTGAAAAAACACAAAAAGTCGAAATAATTTCTTGTATTAAAAACCCATTTGCTCCCAAATCCTAACTCGTGAATCTGAATTTCTTTTCTTTTATTATTTGTTGTTAAGAATTTTCAAATTCATATATTTAGCCTGAGATAAAAGAAGGAAGAAGAAGAACCGCAGAAAATATATTTTAAATATGATTTTGAATAATTTTGAAGTTGCAGAAAAAGAAGGAAGAAGAAGAACTGCAAAAAATTTATGATAACTTTTTGTTAAGAGTTGTTTGTAATTTCATGGATTGGTGATGTTGGCAGCAAATTTGTGCTGAGAAAACAAATGTAGAACAGTCACTGGGTAAAAAAGTGATTTGAGAAGAAGAATAAATTAGACATTTAATATAAAATTATTTTTATTTCAAAAATATTTATGGTGTGAAAAGAGTTTATTGTGGTGTAAATAGAAACATCCATTAAAAATATATTAATATAAAATGTGTTGAAACGAGATACATTAGGATAAGATGAGGTAGAAGAGATATCCAGACATTTCATTCCACTGCAAATTATAGCTTAAAGTGCTCCAAACAGAACGAATCAAGACGAATGAGGAAAATGGATCCTTTATATTTTTTTCGTTGATTTCTTGTAAGTGGAGATTATTGTTGTTGGTATTATGAATGATTGCAATTGGAGATGATAAATGTCAGCCTTAAGCCTATGAGAAGACGATAAATGTCAGCCTTAAGCCTATGACTCTATTGTCAGATGGTCTGAAAATTAATTTGGACTCATAAATCAGGTCCATGTGACTGCCAGTAACAGATATGTACTATTGTCATTACACCCCTACAAGTCCAATGTCTAGGGTTTGAAAGTTGATTTCGATATATAATGATAAAAGTGTCCTTATTATCGAACATAAAAATATGTATTTTTTATTGTTATCTACAAAATGTAATACTTTCTCTTCTTGAACGTTCGTCAAAATTTTTGAACTTTAATTAAATTCTTACTTAGGAATATCTTTCAATTTCATTCCTTGTTCGATGAGTTTCACATTCATTTATTCATTATAAATGGTGTTGATTTTCAGTTAGCTTGAAACCTATCAATATCATAGCATACAATAAACAATGGCAAGTTTTTTTATTTTACTTTGAATAAACTGCAAAAGTGTCCCTCAAATTCTTTGATCAGAATTGACACTGATTAATCCGAATAATATATATTATTTTATTATCGTTTTACAAAATAAAATATATTATTTTACCGACTTATCTCTTCAAGTATTATTGAGTTGCATTTAGTTGTCTTTTGTGCCCTCGCTCCTTGAGATAATAACAAAATAGCCCTTTTCAAGAACATGGCCAATGTACGCTTTCTTTGTGCCTATGAGGTATAGTGTTTATAAGTTGGTAACTTAGTAAATTGTGTATCTTACAAATTCGAAGTGTGCTGACGAAATGTAATACAAGATATTTTACAATAGAGAATCGCAAGTTCCCTAACATCTATATATGATGCTCGTTGATATTTTAAATTTTATTGTTTTTCTCTCATATTTCAGTGTCACTAATACATAGAATAACAATTTTAATCATAATTTTTATGGTGTAATCAAATAAAGGCAGACAATTAGAGCTTACCTATTCAGAGTATTTATTACTACAAAGGAGTTCTATCAATCAAGATTCCCAAAATTTAAATAAGTTTCAAATCAGTAAAATTACATGACAGTAAGTTCAGGAAGAGGATTACAGTTTCAAGGCCATCGTAGAATGCACTCAGTTCAAACAGATACAGATGTGCCGTTATGGATTTCAAAACCATCTTTAAAACTCTCCAATCCAAACGCAACCTACAATCCTTTCTAATATATACTGTAGGAGGATCTGCAAAACGATCTCTCCCCCCAGTACCTTTGCCGTATTGGCCAGTTAATCTGGCAGGAAAATAATATGGATCAACGGTGTTTACATGGATATTGGATGGAGCCCAGATAAAACAAGGGAACCAGCACAAGTTGCATGCGGGCATTTACACAGGTTGGGACAGACCTTAGCTGAGAAAAATCACTCCTCAAGGATAGCACGGCCAAGATTAGTGGCAAGAGCCAGTCGGACGGATTTCAAGGCCTCAGGTGGCAAGTCAGCGTCAACGAAGCCTGGCAATAGTCGGCCCAATGATAATTCTTGCAATTTATTCAACAAAAGGTTGGTTTGAGAAACGTTAAGCAATGGATGGTCCTTCCAGTTCAGCAATTTCAACTGCACAGGATACAAAAATTGAATAATCATGTAATTTGTCTCCATGAATATCTTCAGAAAAATAATTGAGGTATAAAGAGCCGATAAAATTGAGCAGTTGAAAGATGTTTATTTTATTGATAATCAAAGCAAACTATTAGTGCCCCCCATCCCTTGATAATCAAAGCTCATAGCATTCAGCACACAGAGGAATGACTTACTGAGTCGATTAAGATATGTAGCCAAAACTGCTGAGGAGTTGACGGATTTCTCATGAGCTGTGAAAATGAGAAATGCAGATCATTTGTTATAGTACAAATTGGAACAAACAAGCGCAACTCTTTCTTTAGTAAAAATAGGGAGCACACTCATGTCTGAATAATGAATGAGGCAAAACCCCTTGTAGGGCGGTGCAACTGACTTCATAAAGAACTAAAATTATGCAGCCTTCAGTAATAGAGTAATATATTATTAAAAACACACAGCATTAGACTGCAGAAATGTATTCTAGCTTTAGGTTACTATCACCAAAATAAATGCCTCAAACATACTGATATAAGTGCTTCTGCAGCTTTCCGAGCATCATCAGTGGTGGTTCCTTCCTGAATTTGCTGAAGGGATCGCCTAAAATCCCTATACCTGAAAATAGTGCAAAAAATATATGGTGGAACTTTATAGAACTGAGTGATTATGGAAGACGGAAGATTGAGAGATTGCCTACTTTTTCAGGAACTCAAGACCACCAGCCGTACTCGATTCAGTCCCCAGAAGTTCAATCATTCCTTCCCATTGCTGCAAGGAAGAAGAAAAAATGATTCATGGTTAGTGTAAATTGGTGCATGACTGGGACTATTTACTGAGCAAGAATTCTTGAATATTTGATTTGAATTAAATGAAGCTAAGAAAATGAAATGGATGTTTGATCTTGGTATAACACTGTGCCAAATCCTGTCACAGTAAGAATTAATATCCTTGACCAGAATTATCCTTTCAGATACCAATTACTTCACTATATCCACAAGCAAGCTAATTATCACATTAAATTTCATTTGTAATTTTATATAAAATATGTGCAATGATTACCTTGAAACTTTCATCAGAAACTGATTTTCCAACAAAATCAAATAAATGCTTGGCGATTCGGTTTAAGCGGACTTCATCTTGAGCTTGCTGAAGCCAGAACACAGCTGAACCTTTCTTGCCATGTTTCCAGTAATGAACTCCAGCAATCTGCTCAAAGAGACATAATGAAACCAGTTAACTTCACCAGCAAGATGCTCGATTTCAAAACTGATGGCAAAGCATGTGAAAATGAGCAGCAGATCAAGAAAAAATGCATCAGGAATCAATGAGATAACATCTTTGTGCATGCAACACATTGACCATAACCACAGAAGACAAGTGATCAATTGCTCAAAAACATACCTTCATCATATTGTGACTAACATAATCAAGTCCATTGAGACAACAGATCTCTATGCTCTGCACAAAAGGGAAAATATAAAATTGTCTAAGAATCCTTTAATTAAATGAAGATGACATCAATTTCAAACAATCGATGAGAAACAGTTTTTTTATGACAAATAGAACACAGCTCAATTACCTTTAATAAAACTAGATGATGTTGTACAGGCTGCTTGTACAATAAAGTCTCTAACAAGCCCACACCTTGCTTCATACATGATGTTAAATATATAGGAGCAATCTGAAAGACCAAATAATCATGAAATAGATGGTACATTAGAAAGAGTTGTGCTGAAGCAGAGAAGGGTAACATTTATCCCACTGAGGGACTAAATGTGTTTTGGCTGGTGGGAAAACACTGGTGTTTAGGAGGCATGCCTGAGGCGCAGGAGGTGACGGAAAAAAGGTGCAGGAGGAGGGGTGAGGAGCAGGCCTCTGTGACATTGCCCGCCCCTTGGCTTTAGAGGCGCTGATCTTCACACCCCCTTGCGCCTCAGACACGCTTCTAATACCTATGGCCCATAGATAACTATTCAATGACTACTTACATTCCATGTCAAGGCATGAGAGGACAGAATTTGGGCATAAATTAGTCGATGAAGCTCTTCAATGCAGATCCCTCCAAGTTGAGATCGCTCCTCATGCAAAAGTATTTCTGCTTGAGTGCTTCCAGCTGTCAGCAGCTCTACAGCATGGGTTATCATCCTGTTCAAAGATGAAGATAAATTTTACTACATGTCACACCCATGTCCATTATTTTGAGATCTATCTGCTCATGATTTAATGATTCACTCACCCATTATAAAGCAGCTAACAAAGCGCAACCGTTAATAAAATTTAAAGTAAAATTACTTGCCAAGTATGAACAGTGATCAAACGCCACCCAGGCATACTTAATAATGTTTATTTCATTATCCTTTCACAAATTTGTCACATAAGAAACAATTGGACAGACAAAAGAAGAGCTCCCTCACCAGGGGCCAAATGATCTTGAGCACTCAGCTAGAACAACCTGGATCACCAAAATATTAGTCATAGCCAGCACAATTTGATGCCAGCTATTAAACAATACTACGGCCTAAAATTCAGATTCCATACCTCTGTATTCTCTTCAAGAATCCCAATTAGGAGTCCCATCAACTTATGGCGATTGGAAATTGGTTTTAAATGCATGCATTTCTGAGCTAGGTTAAACATGCTTTCTAAACCCTGCAACAGAACAACAATTTTCAATATGCCACCACTTGAAGATCTAATATTTCACTCTTCAGCTTGGTTTCCTCTATCTGGTTGGACAACCTAGGCTAGGTGAAAAGAAAAATTAAACTTAAGGAAACAAGTCAAACTGACCACAGTGAAAGGCCTGATGTACAAAAAGTGGGAAATGTAAAGCTCTATCCAGTGATATGTTGCATTGGAGAGGATGCTAGCATTTCCCAACATTAACTGAAGCATATTTTTCAGTCCAACCCTAGTCTGCTGGTGATCACATTCAAGCCAGTAAGAACTGCGGTCCAATTTAGTAAGTTGAGCTCGCCACTTTTCCCATGCCTGACAAATAAAATGTATCAAAAACAGCATATTTAACCTTCAGTTACAAATCTCCAGGATTTTTGTTACCTTCATAAATTCAGGCTTGGTGTTGTAGCATTCTCCTAGTTTTTCTTCCTGTAGATCAGGACGCAGGCGTGGCATCTGCGATATAAGAAGAGCAACTGCTTCGACAAGTCCATTTTCCATCTGTTTCAGATAGATCCAAAAGATTAAGATGTTATTTGTATTTAAAAGATGAGTGATTAACTCTACAAATTGCAACAAGTCATGCTTTAAAGCCTTCAAGGTCATTTTGAATTATACAATATAGATTATAGCCTCACTAACCTCACGGCTTCCAAGCTGATCAAACTGATAAGATCCATGCAACCGCAACAGTTTCACCTGCAAGTATTAAGTACAGGAAAAGCATAAACACATGTTGCATACTTACTTTATGTACAAGTGATTTGTATAATATAACTCACAACAACATCGAGCCAGCCAACTGCTAAGGCTGATGACATAACTTCCCAATACTCTGGATCATTCTCAACTGCCTGGCCAGAGAAAGTGAATGAAAAATAAAAACAAAGGTTGACTTATATACTTGAGGTTAAGATGCTTAAGAAGGAAAGTTAACAAAGAGGAAGAAATGGTATCAGAATACAGACCTGAATAGTTACAAGTTCTTTCTGAAAAGCCACAAGTCTCGCATGGACAGTTGGCACGGTTGCAGACAGCAGACAATCAAAATCCTGTAGAAGAAAGAAACATCACTGTTTTCCATGGACAGAAGAAGAAACAGAGAATACCAGGTGAGGTGAGAAAGCTCAATAATGAAAAGTTCCATACAGCTAACCAATCAAGAAGACGTTCAGGGATCCAAGTCCAAGATTGCTTGTCTGCATAAAACAGTTCCATCAGCTCCCAGGCAGCTTTCAAAGAGGTTGGCTCCTCATCTGTCTGATTTTACATGTAACAGTCAGATGATTAAGGAGTCCAAAATTTATGGAGAAACCTAATAAAATGTTAAGGAGTTACATTCAATATTGTCTTTGGGTCTTCAATGGTTGGACGAACCGATGGCTTTGAATCACCAAGAAGAGCATTTATTTCCTTGCTATACTCCATTACATGCTCAAACCTGTTATATTTACAATTAGATCTATATCAAAGCTAGTTCATTACTTTCTGAAATGGTAGAGAAATTATGAAATGCCATTTGCAAAATTGATAGATGAATAACAAGGCACCAACAATTAAATGAAATTGCATGAGTATCCCAAACGTTTCAATTACAAACACAAACCAAGAAACTGTACAAATCTATCATTAGTAGTAGATGCAAAAAAGTGAATTAAACCTTATTGATAGGTGCATTACCATTCTACCGAACCTTGTAAATAATCAAGCTTGGCGAGCTCTTTGAATGAGCATACCCAAAGCCAATATACTTTGTTCATTGCTCCATTGAGTCCATTCATGCCATACAGAAGATGATAAGTTATGAGCACACAAATCCTATTAAGGAAAATGTGCCTCTTTAAACTAAATGCAATGGTAGGGCTACAGGGCATATGATGGATGGCTGTGTCAAGTGGCATTCCAAACATTGTTCTATCTACAGGCATGACCACTCAAACCAATTATCAACAATTCTGACAACAAAGTCCAATCAAATCTCCATGTTAGGCACCCAAATAATAAGGAGAATTTTTACTATTCACACGTAGACATTTTGGTCATTTTTGGCTACTTAAGCATGATTACCATTTAGAAGCACAGATCTGTATTGGTGATTTGCATGAAAACCAATACTAGTGATGTTGCACAGGGAATTTCACGGTTACTAAACTCTAGAGGAAGTCTGCGCAACCTTCCAATAAAGGGAGCTACACACAGGGGTCTTTTATTTACAGCAATATATCACCAGAGAGCACTTGTCCTGAGTTTTGTACACACCACATCCCCTTCAGTTAATGGTGGAGGATTAGTTTCTCAGACCTTCTGGGGTAGCTCGCTCAAATAAAATTTCAAAATATCTTATTTTAACAAGGATAAAAGCCCTAACAATATAGCTACCGAACACTTTTAATCTGCTCTTCATGTTGCAAAACTCCATTGTGCCTAAAATCAATCAATGAACTCCAACAAAAATAGAAGAATTTCACACATTAGTCCAAGCTTACAACTCTAAAACTATACACAAAAAAAGACACAGGCACTGTAGTACATCAATATTAGAATGCTATTTTATTCTAGCAGTCATTCAGACCAAACAAAACACCATTCTTCTGGTACTCTTCAAATCCTTAATCAACATTCAGCTGAAACGACAATACTTGAAACAAACAAAATAAAGGGAACAAGAATCAAGTACCAATCTTTGTCATAGTGCATCATATTCATTGAGTTCTTTCGGCTTTGAAGAAGCGCAAAGGGGGTGACCGAGCCGTATGCAATTTTTCGCCACTGAGCGTCAGAGATTTCTCCGCCATCCGCATTAGTAAGCTTCACTTCCACCACCTCTCCACCCGGATTCTGCTCCGAACCAGCATGTTCGGATTGCAGGAGCGACACGCGAAGCGTGTTGCCACGCGCCCAGGAGATAGAGAGGCGGGAGAATGGTGGAGTGACGCGCTGGGTCCGTAGTGGGTAAACTCTAGGGGTTTGTGTCTCTAAGGAGTGGGGAACGATGGAAAGGGAGTTGAACTCTCCGGAGTCTGACGTCACCCCCGGCATCCCGCCGGAGTATTCTTCAGGGTTTTGGAAGGGCAGAGAGAGAGACGAGAGAGGTAAAATTTGGAAAGCGAGTGTTCAAAACTTCACTAAACTCCCTACTTCGAATAGCGTTTTATGAGGTGTAAACTTAATTGAGTCGCGACTATTATATATTTTAACCTACAAAAATTGAACCCTGATAATTTTATAAAACCCTCACTCCCCTCTCTCTCACTCTAGAACACCCCCAACCTCGCAGACTCAAAAACCCTAGAGAGGGGCTGCAATTTTTTCCATTTTGCAAAAATGTCGATGTCGAAGAGTTCCAAGATGCTTCAATACATTAACTACCGGATGCGGGTGACGATCCAAGACGGCCGTCAACTCATCGGAAAGTTCATGGCGTTCGACCGTCACATGAATCTCGTTCTTGGTGACTGCGAAGAGTTCCGCAAATTACCCCCGACGAAGGGTTCTAAGGAAGAACGTGAAGACCGTCGCACACTCGGGCTCGTCCTCCTCAGGGGCGAAGAAGTCATTTCGCTCACCGTCGAAGGCCCTCCGCCCCCTGACGAATCCCGTCTCAAGACCACGTCTGCTAGCGCTGTTGCAGGGCCCGGAATCGGCCGTGCTGCGGGCCGAGGCGTTGTTACTGGCCCGCTCACTGCCCAGCCAGGACTAGCTGGGCCGGTCCGAGGTGTCGGTGGGCCCGCTCCTGGTATGATGCAGCCCCAGATTTCACGGCCCCCTCAGATATCCGGTCCACCTGTTTCTTACCCTCAGCAGCCGCAGGTGGTTAGGCCCCCGTCTGTGGCGCCTCCGCCTGGAGGGTTTCAGCCAAGACCTGGAATGCCAATGCCTCCCCCGCCACAGTTCAGGCCAGGTGTTCCGCCTGGTGGATTTGCTCCTCCCCCTCAATATGGACAGAGGCCGCCAATGGGGCCACCCCCACAGATGATGAGGGGGCCACCACCACCTGGTGGGCCCCCAAGGCCTGGAATGCCCGGTGGGCCACCACCTGGGCAGCAGCCACCAAGACCCGGGATGCCCCCTCCGCCACCCGGTGGTCAAGTTCAAATGTTTGGTCCCCCCAGGCCGGGAATGCCTCCTCCACCACAGAATCAGCAGTAGTAGCAATGGTGTTCTCTTTAGGTGAGTTGTTGCTTGTTCAATGTTTTTGGATTGATAGCACTATTGATGGAACTTATTGACTAACTAATTTCTTACCGTACGTTTAATTTCATCTTTTGCTTTTATTATGAGTGAGATTAGTCTGAATATTTATTTGATTGCCGTATGTTTTTAGGTTAATTATTTGTTTGTGTGAAAGGTTCGTGATTGAATAACCTATAATCTGCACCGAGATGGTGATATTAAAATTGTTACATTATGACCAACTATCAAAACTATTAGTTTTGTATTGTACAAGCTAGATCACAAGCCAGTAACGGAGGTGCTTGCTGAGTAAATGAGCCAAATATATAAACTTGAAATTGATTTGGTTATTTTAACAAGCATCGTTAAATGAGATTGAATTAATTTTGTGAAATCGAATTTTGAATGACTAATGAGCGGCTTGATTTGTTGACATATGATTGTCAAAATTACGTACTTGTTAGTTACTGATCTTAGCAAAATTGTAAAATGAGCATTGCTTTCGGCTTATAGTACTGTATACCTGCTCTGAAGTAGCCTACTAAGTTTCTTTAGCTGATTCTGCATGTTTATTGCAAAAAAAAAAAAAAAATTATCCTATGTTGTGGTTCTATATATAAAATGGATGAGGTGCAATATGTAATGAGAGGTAAATTGAAACTAATACAATGAATTCATCTTCTTCTCATCCTTAAAGGATCGAGCGAATCTCATTCACACCATATGGGCTGCCCCATACTGCTATGCAATTAATGTAGTTCTGCCGGTCTATGATGCAATCTGATATAACCTGAAGTCAGTGTCTTTAGCTGGGGGAAAAAACTGGTTATCATAATTTTAACTCAAATACGCAGTTTCTTTTTAATTTAGATTTAAAATTGATGAGTTCTTTTCTTGGATTTCAAACAGGCAGTGGGGCCATATTGGACTAGCAGCTCCATTGCATTGAGAGCTAGAATTAGTTTCTTGATTAATATAACCTCGGTAAAGTAATATCCATGGCTTTGGTCTGACCCATAGCTTGGTTCGTTGTTTCACCACCCCTGCCATCAATGGTTGCTTTATGATTTGCGCGTCCCACCTCATAACGCTAACTGCACGTGTCCACCCTAGCTCTAATAAACTATGATATCATGAATATAAAATACAATAGTAGTTATAGTAAATATTGATTTATGTAATGTGCTGCTTACAGCTTACATCAAAGACTATAATTTCCAGTATATATATTATATATATTGGTGGCACACTTGTTAATTTCAGTTAGTTCATGGAAGTGTATTTCTATTTCATCATCTGATAGTATAATATCATATCGTGGCAGGGATCTGAAGTTCAATTGCTTGACGGCTATGAGGATTATAAGGAGGAAAAGCGACTTTGGACCTTGTTTTTGTGGTTTGTAGTAATATTGAGATGTTCACTTGGTAATTCGGCATCCTATCTAATGTTAACTAGGATTCCTTTGTGATATTATTACAGAACATGTTATGGTGAATAGTATTTGTGCCGACAAAGTTTTTTCTTCTGATGAATTTAAACTGCAGTACAGTTTCTTGGGTACAAGACATTCGCGATATCTTGCATCCCTTTCCCACCTATTCGGTAACTTTACATTCTGTATTTCTTGAGTTTGTTCTGTTACCCGGTTGACCTTTCTCTGCATTTGGTGATATTCTGTTGGGTTTAGAGGTGTTGTAAGTTGATGGTTTTGCTATGTTTTGCATAAACTTCTGTCCTTCCATCGCCAAATTTTAGTCATTATTTTATTTATTTTATCAATTTAATGACGTACAATTTTAATAAGTTATATAAGTTAAATCTTCTTAATGTTTATGTTAGTGAAACATAGTTATTTTGTTCCGTTTTGTTTATTAAAACGAAATGTTTTGGCAATTGTTTTGACAGTACAATCTTGTATTGGCTTTTTTGTTTTCTAATATCTATTTTAATCTAGAACGACTGAAATTAAAGAGATAATTTGTAAAAGAAATTGCTAATTTAATTTAATCAAATTGATTTAGGGTAGTCTAGACTCTAGAAATTGAAATTGTTATTGCTTATCAGACAAACTTTGAAAATAAATATGGGGAAATGTTATTATCTAATCTAGGTATTACGTTTTAAAAATATTTCAAAGTTTTTTTAGTATATAAGTTACACATTTGAATCATTTACTCTTTAACATAATGTGGCACTTTAAAGCATAAGTGACTTTCATTATAAATGAATAAATTGGACTTTACCTACTTGCAATCCGGTTATATGAATCGTCACGTATTTAATATTTACAAAATCCATAAGGAATTAAATTCATAAATCAAGAATTTTGAAGAAGTAAAGTTTAATTCTTAATAATGATAACCGTTTGTTCATCCAAACAAGATTATTCGAACTGAAACACAAAACTTTGAAAATATGAATATAAATATGTTTCTTGTGCATTGAGTGTTATGTACGCTCAATTTATAGTATTATTTATTTTACTAAAAATATTACTTATTTACTTAAAAACAATTACTACGTTTTTCAAGGTAGTAAATTAGTAATAATACTTTAATTAGTAATATTTTTAGTTAAATAAATAATATTATATGTTAAATTGTACGGTGCACCTAATATATATAAATTTTAGCGTATAAATATTTATAATCCTAAAGAGCTTTGCTTGATTAATATTTACTATTAGTAAGAGTTAAAATACTTTCTTTGCCATATTTTTACTGCAAAACATACAATTTCATATTTATGTATTCTTGTATAATCTTCTAATCAGACACGTTCAACCAAATATGTATAAGTGTTCGTGGATTTCTATTTAACCCAAAATTGCTATCCAACAAAGATATATATATATATATATATATATATGCAATTGAAAGCGATGAAGATTCAAGAAATAAATCAAAGTGTTATCCGGAGCCATTCTCTTCTTTATGATTCATAAACTTGTTTTTTTTTTTTTTTTTTTTCCTGGAGACCAATATCGAGTTAATAATGTATTATGAACTCAAATGTTACATATGCATAATGTAAAACACATAATACACACACACAAAATTAAAATAAAAAATAAAAAATCTCGTAATTATGTAAATCAATCTTGATATGGTCGATCATATAATATTAGTAATGAGTATAATTATAATATATTTCATCATAATTATTACAATTTTTACCCCATTACACCATGGGCCCAAACTTTTCCAATTGTTTTGGAGCCAGCCCACGGCCCATTTAGAGGGTATATTAAACTCGACCATCAAACGGCGACGTATTCGACATTCTTCAGTCCGTTTTATCTCCTTCTGCTACTACTGCACCACGCCATGCCATTGCCAATTGTTACCTTCATCTTCAGAGCTTCGAAATATTAAATTTATATAATAATGGCTTCTTTTAAGAACCCTTCTCCAACCTCCAGAAAAGTAATCAAAGAAGCTTTTTTTTTATTTTTTATTATTATTCAGGTTTTTGTGCTTTAATCAATTGTGTTCTCATTTGTTCGAACAAAAAATGCAGAAACAGGAAAAAGAATGGTTGGGAGTGAGTTTCAAGCCCGAGAACTTCATTCCGGGACTCATTATCGGGTTCATACTTGGGTTCGTTTTCGACTTGTCCAAACCCGCAAAAAGCTCGAGTGGCAAGAAAATCGGCAGCTCATCACTCGTCAAAAATCAACAGCAACCCGGAATTCTCACAAGCAATACGGATGAAGAGTTCAAAATGGTCTGTGAACTAGTCCCTTTTGAAAGAATATATATATATATATATATATGGGTCTGTTGTGTTTGGTGTTTTAGATGATAATTAGGTTTGCTAAACTAATTCTATGCAGTGAAAATTGTTGAAAACAATGAAAAAGAACTTTTTATGTATGAAAAAATTCACAATATGATTATAATTGGATTTGTTGGAGCGATAATCTGGGAATCGAGATGGTATATGATAGATTATGCAGTATTGATACACTTTATATTTATTTTTTATGTTTTTGGATTTTAGAAAGTAGGGGACAAAGTAGAGTTGCATTTGTGATTTTGTACCATATATTTGAATGCTTGTGCTTTCCTTTTTAGATAGATTTTAGTGAACTGTAGTGCTGCTCCATGTTGTGCGGTACGGAATTTAGGTTGCATTTGGATTGAAGGATATAAGAAGGGATTTGAAATTCTTAGTAGCAATTCTTTGGTGGTTGATTGGATTGATGTGGATGTTAAATCCATTAATCTCATTCCACTCCTCTCTACTATCATTTCAAATTCCTCATTCCAAACACTGCCTTTACAATTTTTATCGGGAAACACAAGTCTGTTTCATGCATATCTAGTGAGAAAGTGGTTTCCAGTTGAAGGATGATATGTTTAATATTAACGAGTGTGATGGCTGAACTGCAGAACTTTTTTAACAGGTCTTAGTAGTAAGGCAAGACCTGAAGATGGGATCTGGAAAAATCGCTTCCCAATGTGCTCGTACGGGTTTTTTCAATCATTTTCGTATTAATTTAGGAGTGTGTAAGTTAGCACCTTTATTATGTTTGTCAATCTGAACTTCCCTTATTGTGCAGATGCGGCAACTGGCCTCTATGCAGAACTTATGCAAAGGTTAGGTGATACCTATTCTGCAATTTATCATATGCTTTTATCATCCTGTCTCCTCTTGTATATTTTGTTTGTCGTTTATTTTCCTAATTAAAATTAGATTTCTCTTAATCTGTAAGAAGTTATTGCACATTGCTCCAACCCCGAACTCAATCTTCGGCTCCATCTTGTGACTGTTCTAGTTATGCGACTGCCTTTGATGCAGTCCTTTTGTTAATACTACATATTGTGTCTTTCATATCATCATTTAACCAGCCATTTGATTGGAAACTTGGAATCATTAACTTTTTGCCTGGAAACGGTGAAGCATATGCCTCTACATTCAACAAAGCATTAGAAATTTTCTTATGCAGTGCCAGATGACAATTATTATGGATGCATCTATTAAATAAACCTCTTTTGTGAAGATTAATGATCATGTGTGCAAGATACAGTGGTTTTAAACGAGTGATTATGTGTTTAGATTATAATATGATTGCTTATTAATAGAAGTGGGTATTATACCTGTCTCATACGGATATCAGTAAATAGTTTTCCTCATAGTAATTTAATGTACACGTACATAATACCTAAATGCAGCCACCGGTCTCTTCTGAGGCAATGGGAGCTTTGCGGGCAAGCCAAAATAGTCGTTACATGCAAAAACCAGCAAGAAATGTAAGCAGGTGACCTGTCTTTATATGTTTATTCACCCGCCTTGTTGACTATAATTACATATTTCAAACCTATTATGTTATGCTTTTGTGGTGATAATATCAGGAATAAGCTGGAGGATGCTGCAGAGAGCATTGGCCTTCCGACTTTCACAGTTGCTGATGCAGGACGTACCCAGGTAGATCCCTTACTTACGAGGCAAATTATTTCAAGGTCGTTGAACATAAACAAATTAATAAACGCACGCAAGTTAAGTTAGATCTTTATTAGCCAAGAGAAGTTTCTTTTTCCGACATATTTATCCTTAATGCCCATTACCATAAAATACTAGGCCTTTCCACCTTTGCCCTACCAATAAAGCCATATTGTTTTACCTACACCAACCTGATCATAAAAAGTTAGGCCATTCCAACTTCCATCCAGCTCGAACCACCCACCAAAGACCTTTAGGGCATAATTGGCAAAAAAAAAAAAAAAAAATCTCTTGACTCAAAAAAAAATAAAAAAATTTGAGGCTGAAATGTTAAATTCTTGTTTATAACAAATGGCTAATTTGGGGGATTCCAACCATTTTTCTGTTATGCAGGTTTCTGCTGGTTCAAAGACAGTCCTTGCTATCGGGCCTGGTTTGTTCCTCACCCGATTTTGAATCTTTTTTTATCTGTGTTTGTTTATATCTACACCATTTTTAATACCAAACATGCTATCAACTTGCTTTCATGAATCAGTCATCCGGATCAATTTCGTTCATATTTTAAACCCATTTGAACATGTCAGAAACTAGCTTTAGCTTCATGGGATAACGACATGAACTAGCCTTGAGGTTTACCCAAATTACAGAAAAAGAAAACGACAAAAATTGGTTTTCTTACAAACTGCACCAATTGAAGGGAGCATTTGTGAACGTACAACCTGCATTTGCAAGGCTTCTAAATGGGTATTTTGTAAGAAAGCAACCGCAAATGAATGCCGTGAGCTTCACCTAACTTGTATTCGACGTTACTTTGAGCTGTACGTAAATTTCATGGTCGAACAGGAAAGAAATCGGCGGTCGATTCTGTAACGGGGAAGCAGCGGTTACTGTGACATTGCAGGGCTCTCTATTCTTTCTTGGCCAATAGCTTAAATGCTGATTGCCATAAGTCATTGTAGTATAGTGTCTTTGTATGGCTTTTGTTTGTAGCTTATTGTAATATTACCAAAATGGCCATGGACCATTTTACTCAATTTTTTTTAGGTGTCTTGTTTTCTCTCCCATTCTTCAATGAAGAGAATGTTTTTTTTTTTTTTTCGTTTATGACATTGTGAAATACACTAGACTAGATGCAGTGCTCTCGTTCAGGATTTGTGCTTCTATATGTCCCAATTTAATAAATACTACGCTTGCTGTATTTTATTAGGTATAGTATCTGAATTACCAACAATGGTGAAGCCAAAATATGCCACACCAAGCCCTTCTCAATTTTTATTTCTTTTAATATGTAAAATTAATAAATTGTTTTGTTTATAATAATAAAAAAAATAGTATTTTAATATCTCAATCACCCTCTCAAATTTTAAAACTGTATTTTTAATAAGTAATTGGATAAAATTGCCACATTTTGATCAATGTAAACAATTTTTATTTGATATAAAACATTTAATTTATAATTGTTTTTACAAACTTATTTAATATAGAGACTACCCCCAATATTTATTAAATACTACGTGTGTTTATGTATTTATTTGAATATAATTAATTTTGTATATATGGCATTGAATAGGAGTGAGTGATTAGCCTTTTTTTAGATTTATTAATATTTTTAAAATTTGTTTAGTAAATTTATTATTTAAATGATCTTATTTATCGTATATTTAAAATCTTAAAGGTTTATTTGATTGTTTTAAAAATTCAAGAACTTATTTAATTTATTTTATTTTAAAAGTTAAAAATTTTATTTGTAAAAAAAATTATTTAGGTTCAATTTAAACCTTAACTAATTTGTACCTTTTGCATTTTTAGTATATCACAGTGGCAGCTAATAGGGTCCAACATCTGAAGCACAACGTACCACCAAACTTCCTAATACCTCTCCAAAACCCTTGATGCTCGTATAAATCAATCCATAAACAAATCCTCCAATTTTCCGGCCACCGCTCTGCGACAATGGCTTCTCGCTGCAGAACAATCTCACGACCAGCAATCAACCTTTTCAAATCCACCATTGCGAAGCCCTGCAGCAGACCCGCATTTTCTGTTCAATCAACTCCCGCCTCTCCGTCACTTTTTTCAAGGTGTTATTTTCAGACCCTTAATTAACTGGCCCCTTTTTCAGTAACCCATTTAGTTATTGAATTAATTGTCGGTCGACGGTTGCTTCGAATGCTTTTTTTTTTTTTTTTTTAATGCGAAACATTTCGATTATTGGTTCTAGGTTTGTGTTATTTGGCATTTCATTATGGATTTGATGGCTTTATCATCTTATCTGAGATGGGTTTCTCATAAAAATCATTATTTGATTCTTTATGTGACAATTTGATTCTTTATGTGACATGATTTAATCATTCAGGAGAGTTTAATTTTATGCTTGCAAGATTGTGGGCCATTAAATACTGGAACTCTCCTCGATTCATTATTTTTAAGTAGTAGTTTCTGATTTCTCTTTTAATATGTAAAATTCAGGCCGTTGCCTCAAATCGGTGCCATTCAATCTCTGTTGCCTCTCCACTCGGCGGTCTCAACGGCTAGGCTTACCTCTTGTCTAGGCATAGACACTAAGGGCTGCAGGTCTTTGTCTCAGGGTATGCTCTGCAGTGCCAACCCTGGAGTTTGATAGATTTTGTAATGTTTCTGTAAGAATACTTCTATTTGTTCTTTCATATCATAACCAGAAGGATATAGTTTTCATACCTTTCACTGTCCATTGCATTCATTTTTCTACTTTTGGTGTATAATTAGTTGTTTTGACGTGCCATACTTAAGTACTGGGTAGTTTTCATATTTTTTAGCTGTGATGGGGTACTTGTGTTGATTGATTCAGATACATGGTTGCAAATAGATCAAATTAGTTGTAGTTCATGAGAAACTTACATCACACTTTTTTGGATCAAATGTCTTAGTTTGCTATAGTCGTGATTCTTAGTTAGTGGCAGAAGTATTTCATTTGATTAGGGCCGTAAGGTTAAAGGAAAACTCATATATGGCGCCTACAGAAGAGAAGGAAAAATGAAACTGTATAAGCATATTACAGGCTTATATGAAGGTTTGTAAATTTTGAATCCATACTATCTTTTCAATCAACCTTGTTTCGTATGTTAGCCACACATGATTTTTGTTATGATCTCCTCTTACACTTTCTTTACCGTGCTGCCGGGGATTGGCTCTTATGAGGTTTTGAGCAAGTATCCTCATTGCTTGTCTCACAATAGTTAGAAATCGGGGAAATTTAGGTGACTCCAGGCTAGATCGTGTGTTGTCTTGGGGTTGCTCAATAATTATCCAGAACTTTGACCTTTTATTTTTACATAATTTATGTAGAATATGCTGATCCTCAACAGCTTCTAGTTCACGCATTGATAACTCCGTTCATTTTGTTCTTCTGAATATTCTTCTTGTGCATACTGGGCAGTTGTTTCTATCGGTCAGTGAATTGTTCATATGCCTGCCCTTTTTGTCTGTCTTTGCTCATTCTTTTGTTACAATTGGAGAAGGAATATGCTGCAACCAGCCTACCACCTGATTAGTTAGGCTTCATGTCTCTGCATTTGCGGCGCTCAAGTATTCAGTAAGAGTTTGTCTGTTTTTTTTCCTCTAAATGGAATATGAGTCCTTGGTACCATTGTATAATTGTTGGCTGCTGGGTTGAATATTATTATTTCGTTTTACCATAAAGTACTGCTTATGTTTCTAAGGAAAAAACTATAAAATAGAACAGTTGTTAGACTGAGGATGTTCTGTGGATAAGAATGTTGTTCAACTACATATAAATGTGAACAGAAAATGAGGATTGCATAAATGAGAATGTTGAGATAGATGTATGGTGATGCTAGATTAGATAGATTAAGTAATAAATGCATTAGAAAGAATGTGGGGGTAGATAGACCCAATAGATGATAGACAATCATATAAATTCTCTTAAGATGGTCTTGACATGTGCATAACTTTAGATGGGCAGTACGGCACAAACTAATTGGGGAAAGGAAAGACCTAAAAAAACTTGAAAAGAATCCATTAGGAAATAGATGATTACATGAAATGCTTAGGTACAAAATGAGAACATGTGTTTCGACCAAATATTATGACACAATATTATTAGCTTACCTCACATAGTAGGATGAAGGCTTAGTTTGTCGTTTTTGTTGTTCATAGTTTGTTTCAGTAAGATTTTTATCATTTCATTTTCCTGTTTGGTCCATATAATTACAATCACATAACAAGTTATGACGATACCTATCATTTATTGTTGTATAAGATTATTGTTGTCTCTTATACAAATGGACATCTTCGTCTCCTGTTATCCAATTTAGCATGCAGCATTACTCCTTATGCACAGCTACCTTCTTATTTTCAGAACTAGGTCTCAGTGTGCCGCGATAAGAGATGAAATACCATAAAGGTTGAAGAAGTTAGTTGGTTTGATGGATCATTGCCTTGTTATAAAGCAATATATACTATCAACATTTTGCTAAAACTAAATTCTTGATGACTATTTTGTATAAGCAATGTTCCTGGATTTGACTTCGGATCGCATTTCTTGTCAAAATTTTACTTCTTTTTTTTTAAGTGTGATGCAGCATGGCTTGTGCATTGCTTTTCTTTATGCTTTCAGTCATAAAAAATGTTTTGAGTATTGCTCTCTGCCATTCTATATTGGCTGTTGTAGAGCTTCTGCTACTTGTGGGCAATGCTCTCTCTCTCTCTCTCTCTCTACACACACACACATGCATACATGGACCCGGTGGGGATGATGGGAAGGGTTAATGAATATTGACTGAATGTCTCCTATCCAAAACAGAAATGGTCATGCTCCATACTGTGGGCTCTCTTCTAATATAGTATCACCATTAGTGTTTATGGTATATCTTTGGATTGGGTTGGGGTAATATACTTGTTTTTGGGCAATATTATACCGTAGATGTTACATTCATATGCTAGAAAACGTGGGTGGTTGTAATATTATATAGTGATAAGCTGGTGTTTGGTGATAATTGGATAGTTGTGAAATGATTCGTTATGAGTATTAGGCTTGTAATATTTGGTAAGATTATTAATTTTATTATATTATCATTTTATCTAATATATCATAAACATATATAATAATCGTGCATCGCACGGCTTAAATACTTGAAAGATTATATTTAGCCATATTTGTTAATGTATGTGTGTATGTGAGTAATACATACGTGTGCAGAATCTATATTATGTGTTCGTATGCACGTGTAATGTGTGAAGTGTGGCACACAATATATGAAATATAATTATTTCATATTTGAAAAATCGATTTCTTGCTTGCGTCGTACCCTTTAAAATAATGTTAAATATGAATTACTTCCATTTTTACAGTTTGTCATGCAGACTATAATTTACTCTTACCTCTCTTTTTTTTCTTTCTTTCTTTTTCAAGATTTAGTTTTTAAGAAGTTGGGGGTGGGGTGGGGTGGGGTGGGGTACGGGTGGAGAAAAATAAAGTGAAGATGGAAAAAGGGGGGACACATGAGAGATGTAGGAAGAGGTGTAAGAAGAGGCATGTGATACTGATAAAACGCTGCCCACAAAATATAAATTAATTCTAGATGATGATTATAATTTTTTTAATTAAGACTAATCTATTGCAATTAAACTACCCTAGCTGGGTTCCCTTGTATCAGACCTATTTTTATATATGCAAACATTTATTATGTCTCACATTAATTTCTTTTTTTTTTTTAAATAGATATCAAGATTCCTTTATTTTATTTTTTTAAATAGGAAAAAGAAAGTTAATACCACCCACAAAAGAAAGTTAAAACTAAATTTTATAAAAGGAATAATAAAATCGAAATCAAGATGGACGCCAATTAAGGTGATAAAAGTCCGATATTTGAGTTGGGTTGGGTTCTATATGTTAGAGATCTAAAATATGATCAAGCATATTTGGTTTAGAAATGGATCATTCCAATAAATTTAATATATTTTTAGGGTTATCAAGATTTAGCAGTTCGATTAAATTTTGAATCTATTTAAATTTTATCATTTGACCCGTGAACTTGAACTAGTTCAGACTGAATGTACGAATTGCCAATCAACATCAACATCAAATAATTATCTCATAATATAAATAAGAAATATATTGTGAATGTTGTTGGTCCCAATTTAAAAATACCATAATAACTATAAGATATAAGGATTGTGATTGTCACGTGTTGGAATTAATTTCTGGCCTTTTATATTTGAAAGTAATGAATTTGTGGAGGATTGGTAGAATTGAATTTGGTGCAGAAAGATATCGTTGCCACTATTAAACAAACAGACCCCATCACAAATTCGATTATGTTTCCTTAACATTGAAGAAACAAATATTTTATTTTTTTAAGAAAATAAATTTGTTTATTATAGTAATTGAATTAATAAACATATTACCTATGTTCAAAACTTTAATCCCATAAAAAGCTTTAACCAACAAAAATTGAAAAATAAATAAATTAAAACCCTAAAAGTTAAAACAAAATAATCCTAGAAAATATAAAAGAATTAAAATATTGAAAAAAAATTATAAATTAAATTTGAGCTTCGCCTCACAAAATACATTTATTGTGAACGACTCAAAACAATATTTTGCATTTTATTTTAGATAATCCGTGAGATGCATGTAATGCAATTGCCCTTTTAACGATCAAGAGAACGATTTCTCTAGGATCATATACACGGGATGCACCTTTACTTGTTTATAAATTTTATTAATAAAATTTCATTTCATTTTCTATCAAAGAAAAAAGAAAAACAATTACTTTCATAATTATAATATTGGACATAGGAAGTTGTATCTACAATATATCATGTTTGAATTAAAGTCTATGTCTTCAATTTTAAATAATAATCAACTCATCATATTATAAATGCATATATAATCTTAAAATTATGCATATAAAATAAATAACCTTTTTTTCTTAATTAAATGGTAAATATTAGATAATTACACATGGAATTGAATTCACAATAATTTATTATTAAAAACCTATTTTAATTTCCAAAAAAAAAGGATGACACACACAATAAATCACTATCATTGATTCATTACCACTCCATTGGGGACGTTTTTTCTACTTGTTTTTAATAATAATATTTAAACTCTTGAAATTATACAACATATAAAAAAAAATTCCAATAATGTGAAGGAGAAAAATAATACATGAAGGATGAGCAATCCAATAAATATAAGACAAAAATTTGCATGAAATTCTGTCTCAGTAAATAGTAAAATGGGTTTGTTGATTCGCCAAATTTTTTTGGCTCGAAAATAAAACTAAAAAGGGACAATTATCCTATCTCTATATTTTTTTTTTCTTCCATAATCCCCTTTTCTTCTTCTTAAAAATCAAGATTTGTTTTTTCACAATTAATTCCAAAACTGAATAAGTTAGGAAATAATGTTCCTAGGAAACTAATTTCCCCCAAAAAAAAAAAAGCAAAATTGTCTAAATTAGCTGCCTAAAATCGGGCCCAATATGTTGATGGATCAAGTAATCGTCACCGTTAGATACATCGAACATCATATTCTGATGAAGATGATGATGGTGCTGCAGAAATGGCGGCGGCTGGTGCTGCATCTGCTCTGCCCTCTGCACCTCTTTCTGCCTTCTGAGCTCTAGAACCTTCCTGTGGGAATTCGAATGCTTCGTCAGCACGAATGTCGGGCTCGCTGCGGGCCTGTACTCCGGCACCAGCCGCCCCGACTTGTACCTCACCCCGCACGCATTGCACAGCGTCTTCGGGCCCATGGGCCCCGTCCGCCACTGCGGTGTTTTGTCGGTGGCGCAATGGAGGCACTTCCGCCCCTCCCCGCCGGTGGAGCTGTCGCCCCCTTCCTTTTTCCTCGGCGTCGCCGACTTCTTGGTGCTGACGGCGGAGTTGTCGGATTCCGACGAGGACGACAGGGCGGAGGTGGGGACTGGGGCGGGGGAGGTGGTGGCGCCGAGTGCGGTGGTGGGTGGTGTTAGCGACAGCATGAGAAGGCGGGAGGTCCAGTTACCTGGGGCGGCGCGTGAGCGCTTGCTGCGGGCCTTGGCGGGGACCGACATTTCGGGCCGGAACATTAGGCCTGGTGGAGTGGTTTCGGGCTGGAATTGGTAGTGGTGGGTCTCTGAAACATCGTCCGTTCGGGCCTTGATTCCTTGTAGCAGCTGAAGCTTCTGCAAATCCTCACTGGAAAAAGATTCCTCCACGAAATTGGACAGCCATTCTAGCTCGGCCAAATCATCGTACTGTAAAAATGTAGTACAAAACATTATTAATTTACTCGAAAGTTCAGTTCATTATGATAATCAAAATTGTTTCATGCTCCACAAACCCTAAAAGAAAATTTCTTTTTCCAGTTCTCAGCCTTCTTGTTCTTTAATTTTTTTAACGTAAATTGGGTTTTTCTTCCAAAAAAAGTAACATGGGCTGTGTTTGTTCATTTTGATAGAAATATTTTTCCATTTCAAAAAAAGAGTTATTTGTATAATTACGTACTAACATTTTCTAAATTTTTTATTTTTTAGATATCATATCGAGCACAAATTTTTGCTTCGTTTTCAGCTGCAGTACTCATTAACTTGAAACGGAACGAATTAGGTATAATGATATATTTAGAAATTCATTGCCTTATTTGTCCAAACTAACATAAATGTATTATCAATTGTTTCTGTTTCTTCAGAGCGGGTAACGAGATAAATCATGTAAAATAGTAACGTAGAATCTCACAAGCTGCACTGGAGAGCTGAATTCTGCCCGAATTATAAACTGCATGAATTACATACACAAATTACGTACCGGGACACAAAGATCACCGGAGAAGTTGCCAGCGACGGCAGTGCGGGTCTCGTCGATGTCGGCGGGGCTGAAACGCGGTTCGGAGGGGGAGAAGGAGGAGTTGCATGAGGTGTCGAACGCCGTGTCGGTGGAGGTGCCGGTAATCGCCGCCTCGAATCCGCCATCCGCCGCTACAAGGGTGTCATCGTTAGGGTAGTCGAGGAGGTCGTCGATGACGAAATGGGCGTCGGAGAGCCGCTTCTCCGGCGAGAATTGAGGGTCGGAGTAGACTGTCTCGAAGAATTCGGGGGAGGCATCCATTGCGATCTTCTTGAAAAAAACACAGACGAAAGGAATGTGGTGGAGGAGTCGGAGAAAGTGTGAAGGGAAGATGAAAATGGAGTATATGTGTGTGTTTTTGGTGTGTGAGGGAGAGAGTTGAGGTGAGAGACAGTGAACTTTTGGAGGAGAGAAGTGAGGAGAGGGGTTTATTTGCGTTAGAAGTGGACAGTGAGAGCTAAAAATTTGGATTTTGACGAGGAAAATTTATGGCTTTAAGATTAGGTAGTTTTTTATAACGGTTCGGATACTGTTTTAGTTTCGTGTTTTATTTTATTATTGCACGTGTAGAATATAATGTTTATTTCAATATTGAACGTGTAGAATATGATGCTGGTAAAATTGAATAAAAGAGTACCGTTCGATCTCATAATTCAAATAATTTACGACACATATAGCATATTAGCTAGAATAAACTGATCCTTCTATAATATAAAAGAAAAGTAGTGAGAAATCTTTTTTATTCTCTTGACTGTTTTCACAATTAATTGAGATAGTCTCTCCTACCTTTTCTTTTCTATTTTTATTTTTATTTTTAATTTAACTAAAAATTTAGTATATTTTTAGCTTATCTTATTTCGACTTAATTTTTTTATTATTTTTAATTTGATATCAATATTATATATATATATATCAAAATAACTATTTATAAAGTTTTTATAGAAGAATTATAGTTATTATAGATGCAATTTAATTATTTATGGATTAATTCTATTTTTTAATATATGTGTTGAATTTAAATAAATAGTAAATTGATATTTTATATGAATTTAAGATATAAAAAATTAAAAGATTATACTAATTATTTATATAATATTATAATTTATTTCAATAACTTTTTATAATTTGAATATTATATTAAATTAAGAAAAACTTTAAATTTTATTTTAAAATATCATACAATTAATTAAAACATTATAAACGACATTACAATATCATATAAAGAAAACTATATTTTAAATTAAATAGTATTTATATAAATATAATTGATATAAAATTAATAATTTTATATATTTTTGTGATAATAATAGTATAATTTAATTATATAAATTAATATAATAAATATATCATATTATATGCATCGCACAAAAGAAGATGTAGTGAAATTAAGTTCGAGATAAGAAGAAGGTGAAATTAGGAGAATGCCTTGGATTGATGTTGGTCGTGGGGAGTTATGATTGGTGGACCACAAGTGAGGTGTGATGTTGGGGATAACTGGGCATTGGTCTTTGCTTAAGAATAAGGCCATTCCATTATGCCCTTTTTGGAGATAAGAGCTGGAATTCTCTGCATAAAGTGCATAGGTCTGTCCGGGTATGTTGAGTTTTTTTTTTTAATTTTATTAATATATCTTATTTATTTATTTATAATTTATATTATGTATTATATATATTAATAAAATTAGAATATAAGATATAAATTACTTTAGAATTTCACTTCAGTTCAAGCAAAGTAGTAATTATAAAATGAGAGAAGGCAAAGTAAATTTGTATCATGATTACAGAATTGTATAACAATTATAACATAAAGTACCACCTGCAATGATGTATGATTTGCTTACAAGTTAGAACACGTTCATACATATACGAGAGAGAGAGACTGGTGATATATTAAAGAAAAGGAAAGTAATTTAGTTTCTCGAAGTGATGAATGGTAAACATAAACAAAAATATTATTTTCGGTAGGTATATTATTTTTATCCCAAAAATTATTAAAAATAGAAACCTAAACTTAATTACATTAATTATATTATAAACATATGATTAATCATCGCAAGATTTCATCAATATCTAATATGTTGTTGATTGTTTGCGATCTCTTATTTATTAGTAAAGTCTACGTGGAATCGTCTCGTTTAAAATTAAATATATTTAAAAATTGTATCGACAGTTGGACGCCATTTTTTTTTACCATAAATTCCCTCTAATTATGGATAATGGTAGTGAGAGTTATTTCACTTTTAACCTATTTTCTAACAATAAATATCAAATATTCAAGCCCTTTCTGATTTATTTATTTATTGAAATTTCATTTATTTTTTATAAAAAACAGAGGAGAGAGGAAAGATTGGTGGACACGTAGCAGCCTGGGATTAGCACAGGAATGGTAAAATGGGGCCGACTTGAGTTACACCAATCCCTAGGTTAGCGACTGGATAGGGTGTTTACTGCTTTCATTTAATTGTCCAGATACATACATACGAATTATATATATACATATATATATATATATATTTTTTTTTTATTTTTGAAACATGAATGAAAGAAGCAATACTACTAGTTCATATTCCAATGTAATTTACCAATATTTTTAATGAAATTTAAACCCAATTATCCAAAGTCATTTGGTTAAAGAGAAATAAAATTATGTATTTTTGGGTTATTAGTAAAATAATTTACAAGTTTTGGATAATTGTGCTATGTTCTTCACGTCATGTTTAATAATCGATAGTTTTTATTATAAACTTTATTAATTTTTCAATTCTCATATTGTAAATTAAATATGACAAAATTAGGAGGCGGTCGGAATATTTTGTGATAAAATTGACTTAAGGTTTTGTAATCGATCCTATGAGTTTTTATTTGACAAATAAATTGAGGCTAATTGCACAGCGGAATAATGTGGCAGCAAAGCTTTTTCATTTTTGTGTCACTTTTGAAGGTCCATTTTCATTAATTGAGGGATGAATTGGTGAATGGAGCAAATACTTAATTTTTGTGTTGAGGTATTGGTCAATTCCTTAAATTATTGACCAATTTAACTAAATTTTATCTAAATTTTTTATTACTGTGGAAATTATAAAAATATTTAAATTAGTGATGGACATTGCCATATTTTAAATATTATATAAAAATTCTAAATTACTCTAAAATTCATGATTATTTTTACTATTTACCCTTTTTATTTTTCAAATAGAACTTCAATATGTAACTGATACAATTTGGTGCAGTTGATTGATTTTATAATTACTTTACTTAAATAAAAATAAAAATAAAAATTTACCACTGAGCTTTATCGTAAATAACATTTATTAATTGCAAGACCCTCATTAATTTTATGAAATAAGGAAATATAATTTTTCACACATTTTATTGATTTTCGATATTCATATCGAATAAAGAGATAGTGATTGTAAAAGTTGGTCCTCATTATGCGTCTGTCTATATCTCATTATATTTTTATTCTCTAGTTTTTTTTATTTTACAATTCTTAAAATAAAAAATTTATATAATTGTATTAATATAAAAAAACTTTTCAATATACCATACGTCATAAATAATCATATGTTCATCGTGAACCTGTGTAAAAATATTTATGAATAATGTGTTACATCCGTAAAATAAAAAAGTATTACTAAGTCAAATTATTGTGAATCTATATTTATCTCAAAGTATCAAATTTGATTCTTGACAAGGATGTCCCCAAGCATCTCACCGCTCTCCTTTTTATTTAATTAATTTACTTTTTATTAAATTATTATATCCTGCAGATCTAACTTAAAATCTAAATATTATTTTGTAATCCATATCTTAGGTGATTTATTTATAAATAAATATAAATTTAATAAAATTAATCATCTCTAAAATGTCCAAATTGCACGTGACGGCGGGGTGGGAGTGTGTCAGCATCTCATGTGAGGCCCTAAGATTATGTCAAAAGCCAAAGGTGACGGCAGTCAATGCCACGTGGCGAACATCTGATGGCTTCGCTTTTCTTTGATGCTTCCTGCCGTAACGTGCGAGCACGTGCCGTTCTAGGTCACGTGCGACTTCTGGTACAAGTCACGTGGGAGGTATGCTCACCCTCTTTTTCTTACCTTATACCTCACTTTCTAAGACTTTAGGTATAAGTGGGTTGCATAAACCCCTATCATTATTACACTTATGCTTGAGTTTAAGTGGATATATTTTAATTTTAGCAAAACCTTTAATTTTAATTATTAATATGTTTATTTAAAACTTATATTCACGATTTAAATATGTCTTATGTAAGTGTTGTATCTATTATATTGAGTATGAAGACGAATGACTTCTAGTACAATCAGAACTTTTTTAGTTCTTGAAAAAGATTTTAAAACCAACACTAGAACAACACTCAATATAGACAAGGTTCGTCACATGTTAGGTGTCAAAAACAACAAATTATAAAATACATGTTCCAAATAAAGATTTGAGATAGTGATTAATAAGAACCACATCCACATAAATTGATAAGACTTATTCTTTTGTATAACTAAAATTGGGGGGTTTTGAAATTTGATGGTAGATAATATATCATTTAAATGAGAGCAATATGAAAAATATGAGCGTAAATCAATTGTTATGAAAATCCAGCAAAAGGATAACTTCAAAATTGGTTTGTAGAATTGATCACAGATGCAAGTATTGTCCTTTCATTTAGCATTAAATTGGTTATTGTTGTTGGTATAATCATAAAAATTTATTTCTTACCTGTTTGTTAACTAGGATACGATCGCTAATTATTTTTCTTGTTAATAAACAATTCTACGATCATATAATTTAATTTGCCAACATCCATGTGAGAGATACCACAAATTATACCCAACAATCCATGTAGGTTTACTTAAGTTAGATCATATATCCCTATAACATAAATCAGGTACTTTTACATAGTCAATCATGCTATAGCATCACATACATTAGAATAGTTAAATAATAACATATTTAACATTCTAAATGGCAATTTATAGTTTCAACAATCGAAAGATTGGCCATATTAATTCAATCATCTAAAAATGAAAGAAAAAGTGAAAACTAATTAAATCTCACAATTTCAAATAACCAAATCATCGGTATCCCTTGTCCAAAAAATGAAGTTTTAGCCTTCCATGAAGGATCACAGGAAATTATAAAAGTAGAGAGGATGTATATACATATATATATATATATGTGTGTGTGTGTGTGTGTGTTGTGTGTGCCAATAATTACAATTATAAACAGAAGTAAATGTCATCTCTTAGTGAGGGAAGAAATGGACACTTATACTTATTTCCGTTGTTGGACATTTCGGGTTAAAGTGTGTTTGCGCCTTATGCATAAGTTTTTTTTTTCGAGAGAACTTATCTTAAAGATAAGGCGTGCTCACGCCTTGTGCAATAACTTATCTTGGTTCTCCACTTCATTGATCATTCTTGCATTTCATCAAATCCACCTATATTGTGTACAAGATGCATAATTTATTTAAATGTCCAACAAAATACATTTCTTCATCAAAATTCAAGAGTTAATCACAATAAGATGTCAAAAAATAATGAAAAATATGACAACTATACATAATAAATACATCTTATCACTAATGCCCTGATTATTAGTTCGAATTCCACAAATCAATATGGTATTTTTGCAATAAATATAAATTACATCTCCGAAAAGTTGTGGATTTTTTTTTTTTATCCTCTTATTTTCAGAGGGAAAAATTCTACAAAACAAAGAAAACATTAAATTCAATAAAGAAAGAAAGAAAAAATCATAAAAATCCATAAAATAAAATAAAAATAAAAGGAAACTTCCTAAAGAAAAGTAAGTATTAGTACGGATTAAAAAGTCACATCGAGTTTCCATATTTAGAATGATTTAATAGTTCATGTCTCTTCACTCTTCTTAGATTCTTATTAAAGTATATTAGATTCTTAAAGCAAAATAGGCATCCAATAAGATTTATTTCTGAATTTTATAATACTTTAGTATTAATTATTCACTTAAAGGGATTAAAAGCACAAACTAAAGAGTAAACACTTTGATTAGTACTCTATTATTTAAGATTTGTAGCTACCTTAACTACAATTCCTTATTGTTCAAAATAAACGACATTTGAAGATTTAATTTATTTACAAAATATATATCTATTTACAATTTTAGGGTCGATGCGGCCCCTGCTTCTTCAGATGGAACTCCGGGTTGAGGAGTTAATCGGAATGCTGCCAAGATATCAGTGTTTTCGTCATTAATTAAGAGGATGTTAATTTTAGAATATTTGTGAGTTTTCATTTTAAACAATACTTATTGTTATTAAGAATACATTAGGTATTCTGATTTATTTAAGAATATTTGGGAGTTTTTTTTTGTAAACGATACTTATTATGAACTCAAAAGAATATTGTATTTACGCAATGTTTGTCTGAAACATTAATTACTCATTAAAACTAAAAATGAGAAATTTTATTAGTAGGTAAAATGTATTATTAAGTACCTTAAGCATTATATTTTATTCTATTAATTTCTTGTACTTTTATTTGATCCAATTAAATCTTTAAATAAAGTACATTTGAACAAGCAATTGGGCATCCTTTTCATAATATATTCAAAAAAGATTGAAATTAAATGAAGAAAACTGAAAAACAATTCTGGTACTCACTTTAGACTTTAAGTGCAATTGTTGAAATAATCTCTACGACTTGATTGGTTGCAACTCCTATGAACTAATTTCAAGACTTAATGTGATCTAATAGGAGATTAATGGAAAAAGCATAGTATTTTAGTAATGTATTTTGCCTAATAACTATTACATTATGTTTATGGTTACTAATATTCTCGTGCGTGGCACGTTTTATAAGATGATATTGTATTAGGTAATTATAAAAAAGCAATATAAATTTTGTAAATAAAATATATAATTATATAAAAATATATTTTTAATAAAATATATTTAAAATATAAAAAATATTTCATAATATAAAAATTTATTAAATATTAAAATATATCACAATATACATGAAGAATATTTATATTTAAAAATTAATATTTTCTTCTTATATATACAATATAGATATTAAATTGAAGATTATGAAAAGATAATTAATTTAATATATTTTTCATAGAAGAAGTTATATAAGCCTTTGAACAAAAAAAAAATTCAGTTCTGTAAATTTTCCTAACTATATTGTTTATCCACTTGTAGATGAACCCCATAGAAAATTATAAACTAGTTCCATTACCAGCTTCAAATTTGTGTTTAATTCAGAGTTCTTATGAAGTATGAGTTGGACCCATAATCTACGGCCCGGCCCACTCCAGTTAACGGCCCATATAGATTTTATATTGCATGAATTGCAAGATGATCGATGCAAAAGTTTCACCATTTCTTTTAAATTTAATAATATTTTTGAAATTCCAAAATTTATATTTCAGAAGGCACAAAAATGAGCAATAGTTGATTTTAGATATAATACGATGATAAATTATAAATACATGTAGAATCTTTTGATATACATTATGCACATGGTTGTCGTGTCGAACTTCAAGAATTATCTCATCAAATAGTCATCGAATTGAATTATAAAATTAAAAGGTGATGCATTAAATTTATAAAGCACGTGATAGTTTGAAAAATAGACAAAAGTCGGAACTTTTTTTTACTTTTTTTTTTTCTGGCAATTAAGAAATAAATAGAAATGAGAAGCACAAAAGTGGGTCACCATTGATTGCAAATACACAATCTCAACCAAAACACAGAGCCTCTACACACCGTCTTCCAAGTAAATAAATGTTCCAACACTGTACAACCATTAGGCAATGAGTTAAGAACCACCTATTGCAGATCTAATCACTGCCTTAATGCTTCTCAGAGATCTTCTACACGTTGATGGTGAAGATAAGCATGCATCGAGTCAGCTTCGCCTAGCCACAACAGGGCGAGAGAGAGATAGAGAGTAGCATTTGGTCAGAGCTCAATGCAGATAATAGCCAAATCTTATTGTAAGCTCCAAATGAATCCCCAACAAAATTATGATGACTCAAGATACAGTTCTTCCATAGCACATGGATGCAATGTAAAGATTTTTTGCCCATTTATCCTGAAAATAACAATCAGCAACTTTATGACAGCTGAAAAAGATAAGGGAGGATGCCAAAAGGACATGAGAGAATACAAAAGTGTCACCTTAACATGTGTACTCGGAAAAGCAGAAGTCCGAAGGGTCTCCTGTGTTTCATCTGTAGGTTTTCGTCGAGGGACACTAAGAACAAGAGCAGTTTGATCCCACGTTGCTGCAGTTGATGTGATACGGTACCCAGCATCCCACCTCCTATGAATACCTTCACTTGGATAAAGAAAGTCCAGCTCTACAACCTGAAAAGGATGGAGAATAACAAACAGTGATTCATTTCTACATCTATTTTGGTCAGTAAATTTATTGAACAGAATATGGCCAACAATGCTTTAGGGAACACAGTGTTACGAAACTAAGTATGAACATGAACAAAAAAATAGTAAATTAGATGGAACAAGTACTGAATGAAATACAAAGGTCGGGAATCACGCCTAAGGTGATTTTGACAGGTGATATAGGAGAGACCTCTAGATGCACTAGTATGGCTGGTCAGAAGTAAAGAATCGTTCACTTAAATAAAAAAGGGGAAGAGATCAAACTGCTCGGAAATAAAATAGAAGAAACGATGTTATTTTTAAGAACTAATGGGATCGTGTGCCTCAACAGAATACAGTGGCAAGATATAATCTGTGGTTGACACCACATGGTGGGACAAAGGCTTAGTTTATTATTGCTATTGTATAAAGACTACAGAGGCAGAGCAATCTAAACATTGAGAAGAATGCAGTATACCTGATCAGAAAAACCAGCCCCACGAGACATAACAATTGCCCATCTAGTTCCTGCAGTAGCCATGGCAGTAACATAGAATCCCTCCCTCCATTTTTTGTTGATCCATTTAAATGGAAACGATTCACTAACTTTATATGACTGCTGAAGATACTGGGTACCTATAATTTTTAAAAAGTAAAAACCATTTCAAAATATTTTCCAAATCACATATTAAGTCAGGATAAGAATTATTAAATCTTGAATTCTGAATCCGGACACTAACCCTTGGACATTACTATTAGCGAGCTCCCATTGTTAGCCCCTGCTATCGCACTTATGTAGTAGTTCTTCTCCCATTGTTCCATAATCCACTCCTGCAGTTATATAGTAGAAACTTATCAGATAGGTTGTCTGTCAACTGAAAAAATGTCAACAGATCTGCAATGCCATATTAAGACTAGAAAGTGCAGCTTGCAGAAGAATTTGGAACCTTGTGAAGAAAGTGAGGAGATAGTTCATAAACTTGAGAACTAAAGCCAGTCCCTGCATCCATAATTAGAGCCCACAGATTTGAACATGATGCCACACTGCTAATATATAACCCATCCTCATTTCCTTTCTCAATATGCTGAGCCAATCTAACATCTGCAACATTGTAGTGATACCTACAAGACAAAATGTCAGTTGAGTAAGAGGAAATGTGAAAAGGTTTGAGTTATGATTGAGTGAATAGAAATGCAAGGATTTTCAAGCAATGGATTTCAATCCACCCAAAGTAGAATGGATTAGGAACTCCACCAAAATCCCTTAAAAGTTACTTCAAATTGAAGTGACTGATTTCAAATGCATGTCAATCCAAACAACCACCATTGGATTTGCTGCTATGGACACTAAATCCATCCACAAATCCTTTAATCCAAATGCAACCAAAGAAACTTAAAGAACTAAACCGTGATACCTCTGCTTCATTGGTCGTCGAGCATTATATACACTAATCCACTGTGTAGCAGGCATTCCCATGCGGACCTTTTTCTTTGGTTGCTCATCATCATCATCATCCATCATGAGCCGTCCTCTCTTGTGCCCAACTTGATATATGAGCTTCACAATGAGAATAAATATATAAAACACTACTAATAAAAATAAAATGAATGATGACAATTGTAATTATATTAAATGAGCTGATAAAATAAAAAAATTCCATGACTGCAGTGAACTGGAAAACACAACATATGAACAGAATATTGGAAGAATACAATACCTTCTGAGCTCCTTCAGTATTGATTGGCCTGATGTCCGGATTTGGACCAACAATTCCATCAAAGAGGGATATGTATTTTGCGTAATCAGGCTCCTCATCAAACTTTAAATTGACAACATACTCAACAAACTGCCTAAAGGGTGCGGGACAGAAGCAACAAAGAGCATCTGGAGAAGTTGACATCTTCTTTTTGCACACAAGGAAGCCTTTATTCTCACCCTACATAGGGAAAAGCACAAGATCACAAATAAATTCACCATAAAGATATTCACATTACCCATCCATAGATACATTACCTGATAGCCTTGCCAAGGAAGCCGACCACGGAGAAGAAAAACGAGTGTATAAGCAAGGGACTCTAAATCATCCCTACGGCTCCCAGTTCTTCCAAGATGAGCATGCACACTGGCATAGCGCACAGTTCCTCTGCAGTAACCAGTTGCATACATCAATAAGAAACATAAGCGCAAAAAGAACTAAACTCAACAGACACTAAGAAAAGTGTGATTATGACTTCACCTGAATACATCAGGCCGTTGATCATAATCAACATGAAGACCAGTAGTGTTATCACGCCAACGGACAGCTGCAAATTAAAACAAGGTAATAATGATAAAGGTCGCTATCTTATTTATAAAGAGAACATTTTAAAAGAACAAGATACAGCATGGCATGAGATATATTACCCAATCCAAGATCAACAAGGAAAAGTTTTTTCTCGTCAGGGGTTCCAGGTGTACCAAGCAAAAAGTTCTCGGGCTTTACATCCCCATGCACATACCTGCAGGGCTTGCAGCGAGCAAAAGTGAGAGATATTGAGATAAAAGCAAGAAAATGATATTATCCTTACACATGAGAAAAGTTTGTATATAATTGCCCCAATGCAAATCAATGAAACTACCCACAAGTCTTTCCTAACCAAACCAAGCCCTACCCCCAGCAAATCAGGAAAAAAAAAAAAAAAAAAAGCACCAAGGACCACTTCAGTTGAGGACAAATTAAAAAATTAAAAACATACATAAAAAAAGAAGACAAAAAAAAAAAAAAAAAAATTAAAAAAACACCAGGACGCTCATGGATGCTCTTTCAAAAGGCAAGTCCAACTTGAACAGTCAAACTTGTAGAGCTTTTCTTGTACATGTTCCTTCCAATTTGACAGCCCTCAGACTTCATATAAGGGATACAAAAAACTATAGTTTCAGAGCTGAAGTTTCCATATTTGACCATGATGAACTTGAACCCTTACCTGAGGTCAAATAAAGCATACATCCTTCAAAGCAGAAAAATGGAAGGTTAAAAACTCATCACACGGGTTGGTAATACTCACAAAATGACTATATGTCACGGAATACCAAGAGATGGATAAGAATAGTGATGAAAATGACTTGCATATATTGTATCATATAGATCTCCTCTCTGTGTGTGAAGCACATTTATATGACTCATGGTATTATATTATATCTAAGTAGTTTATGTGGCTCCAAAATATTACTAAAACATCAAATATCAAGCTCATGCCACCAAGAAGAGTTACCCTCTTGAATGCAACTTCTCCAAAATAGAGATGGCTTCAATGGCGATGCATGCCACCATTTCAATGGACATTCTGCAAAAGTTGATGTAATGTTAGATGAAGATTAAGCTTGATATCAGAAAAAGTGTATATCCAAAAGTTATTTTGTTGAAACAAATTTGACTTACGTATGTGAATTGTTGTTCCATACATCCCACAGACTGGGACCAAGCATATCCATAACCTGCAAAGATTGTAAAAGCCTTCAACCCATATCAAGGAAAAGATGAAGAGGGTCTTGGAGACATGTCGAATTTCAGTCACATACCATAATATAGTAGTCGCCTTGACGGCCTTTGAAATGTACACGTGGTATGCCATGACTCCCACCAAGTGCACTACAGAATAAAACAAGAAACTGTATATGATAACTCCCTGAAACCTTCAAAACTGATGGTTCACGTAAAAAGTTCGAAATAATATGCAAAAAAAATAAAAACCTCACCCGTACACCTGCCACTCATAAGGAGGTCCATAATTACAGCCTTTGCTGCTCCGGTGCTCAAATTTGAGAGCAACCTAAAAAAGAAAAGAAATAGGATCAATACATATTTTAGCAGAAACAGGATCATGGCTGCCTATAACAATAACAAGTACATACCTCAATAGCTCCAGGACCGTTTCTTTCATTTGGATTTGGGGGGTTAACTCGTCGACCTACATACACTTGCCCAAATCCACCTTTCCCCAGTTTCTTATCAGTTCGGTAAGCTGGAGAACCACCAACCTGAACCTGTGACAGATCAATCATATACAAACTATCAAGAACTTAAGTTCAGATATAACAAGGTAAACAATTCTCATAGATATTCTCCATGAAAAAAAAAATTAACATGAAAAGTCTTGAAAAAATAATCAAGCTATGGGCACCAAAACCACAATGAAATCAATCAGGATAATAATCACAAATGTAATGTCTATGAGCAAGAAGAAATTGCCTATATTGCCTATATAGACCACATCTTTTATGTCTATTGTCCCACTTTCCAACATACAAGTGACAACCTAGCAGACAAACAGAGTGCTTCTCACTGAACTCCAAAAATTATAAATTACACCATCGTCCAAAGGGATATGCAATACATATAAAATAAATGCATTTAATGTGATAAATACTGAACCAGACTATAAAATCATGTAAAATAAACGTTTGTATAAATACATCATAACAGCCAATACCGTTCATTAACAACTTAACAATCCACCAAATATTAAAGTGCATAGCCTTATAAATTTTAATAAAAGAAAAAGGGGAGCAGCTATAATATTTAAGGAAAAATTTAAAACCTAGACATACATAAAAATGTATTTATAGTCTAAAACCCAAAAAATGCAAACTCAATACACTTAACAAAACAATCTATATCAGAAGAGAGACAAAAATCAAATCTTCAGCCCATTGCATCACTAAAATGCAAAAACCTAACCCCCAGATTTAACTCATAATCCAACCGTGAACCATAAAACACAAATTCATGGTATAATAAACTTCTACACAATCAGCGCTGATAGAATTACAGAAACGCCGAAACGGCCTATCTTAACGAACCCTTTCAGGAATAGGAGCAGTGCTTCCCTCATCCTCAGCCCCCAACCCCTTTTCGCTTCCATGGCCACCACTATCACACTCATCCATCTTTTTCTCCGCTGCCTCCTCTACCCTGTTGTTATTGTCCTCACCCTTAAGCGATACAGTTTTCCTCAAAGCAGAACCAATACTTCTCTTTCCACTACCACCACCACTATCATCCACTACCACAATCTCTTTATCCTTAGTACCACCTCCAATGTTACTATCTCTATTCGCTGCAGTTCGTCCAGTCGCCTTATTATTCCGGGGTTTTCTCTTTGCCGGGTCAGGTCGGGGAACTGCGGCAGCGGGTCTGCGGCCTCTGCGCACTCCGCTACGCAGTTGAGGCATATCGGTGACTGTCCATCAACTCTGCCGTGAAATCCGCCAGTTATCCGTTCATCGCTGAGAGATCGGGTATAACTTTCAGCGAACAAAACAGTGATGGAAAAAAGAAAGAAGGAGGACAGCCACTGGAAGATCGGCGCTCTAACTGTCTGAAAACGGGTTCTAGAGAAGAGATTGTACAGATTTTAAAGCAAATTAGGGTTGAGCGTTGAGGAATTGGGGGGAAATGAAAAGACGGTGGCTCCAAAGGGGCGTTTTGTATGAAAATTGGTGAGAGAGAGAGGCAAAGTTATTCCATTTTCTTGGTCTTCTAAATTCTAATCGGGAAAAAAAAATTATATATATATTTGATTCTTCCAACAATATAACAAAAAAAATTAAAATTTGTTTTAATTTTATTTTATTTTATTGAAATATAAAAATAATTCATATAATTATTATGGATTTCCGAGAATTCCTCCCAAATAATTATCCCATTTATTAATGCATTCATGGTTTAAATATTCATTTAAATTAAATTCCCGATTTAATTTCCTCAATTATAATTTATGATAAATGAGATTATTATCCTAAATACAGAAAGTTTTAAAGAATGGTAAACTTTTCAAAAAATATTAATAATCAAGTTTAAATAATATTTCTTTACCTTATAATGTATAGGCTAAAATATCAAAATATTCATTAATGTTCTTATATTAGTGTGTATACATATTTATTAGTTGAATTATATAAATATTACAATAATATTGATAATTAATATTACCTTTATTTCTTAATAACCAAAAATTATATTTAATAATTATTTAATTAGATACAAATATATATTTAAATCAACTATAGATTTATAATCTCAATAAAATAAATACAATCGAACAAAATTATATGTGTATATAATAAAGTAAATTAATAATTATCTTGATCAAGTGCATACGTTAATTATTCTAAAATTAAACATAACTTAAAGAACTAAGTCCAATTAAAATATATTCACTTTTACAAATTTCCACCCCAATAAAGAGACTCAATTATTAAATAATTTTAGATCTTCCTATAAGATCACACAATGTTGAAAAGAAAATTTAATTTATACCAAAAATTTGAATAATTCATTATTCACTATATATCATACTAGAGTATAAATTCATTTATTTTAATATGGTGTGGTGCAAATAATTTTGGTTAAGACAACTCAAGTTGGTTATCGCTAACCGACATTTATCACAAATTTTTCGGGTTTCATTTTTCAATAAACATATGTTACATTTCTTAATATTATTTGCACCACTAATCGATTTATAGATTTGTATTTTGAACAAAAAATATATATACATTATCGATAACCTAAAACCAATCAATCGAAAATTAACTAATACATCATCAATTGAACACTATTAAAAAAACAACTCCAATGCAAATAATAAATATCTTTTTTCAAAGTATTGAAATTAACCTTTAAACTTTTGTTATATATAAAATAAAATAAAAATCGATACAATATTCCTATGCTTTAACTTCTTCTTTTTTTAACAATTAATGTATTCAACCATATAATTTAATTTTCATCTTAATTATGATTTAATAACTGTTGGATGAAAATTTAGATCAATTTTTCATCTTTAGAAATGAAATTGAGTCGAGAATTGCACCGAATCAAGTTGAGCCGAACGTCAACATATTCGAGGCTACACTAATCTTGAGCCTGGAATCTCATGTCAACTTGAACTCATGCTTGACACCACTAAGCTTGAATCGGCCCCTAGCAACACCTATCAAACTCCACATCGTCATGAGTATTTCATTTGATATAACATCTACAAAACCTTAGAAATACTAGTTTCAATAGATAAGACAATGTACAACCAACATCCCTTATCATTGAGAAAAACATAGGATGCTTGATTAATTAGCTAAGCAGTAGATTTAGCATTGGCTATCAAAGAAAACCAAAATATACAAACGGAAGGAACTATATGTTCCAAGGAACCAAGCTTCTCCACAAGCCACGACGAGGGTATAAATTCGTCAAGCTTAACTAATATCCACCCGCGATAGCATGTTAGGTCGGCAACATAATCTCCTTAAGCACACGCTCTCCTGTTACATAGAATGCATACAACAAATGACACAGACGTTGAGAGAGAGAGAGAGAGAGGCTCGCCTGTGTATTGTCACGGTCGTAGCTGATCAAGAAAAGGCATATGCATCCTCGTATATCATGAAGTCTCCTTTGGATGTTAATTACATGAGCATCAAAATATCGTGCTTGATCTTTGCTCTCCTAGTTAAAAAGATCTATTACGAATGCTGATAAAAACAAGCACATAATCTCTTTAGGGCATAAAATGATTAAAAAGATACATCAGGATGATGCCAAAACGAACATATAATCTCTTCGGGAAATAAAATGCAGTAACCACTAACCATGATCCAAAATTGCCACTGCTTATCGATATTTCCAGTTCAGCATGCAGCATGCTATCACACACACGCACACGATATTAATTTCAATTATCAATAATCGTTGTGCATTCTCTTTCTTTCACTCCATATGCCATTACCATTTTTAACTGGCTTCTCGATTAGTCAACACTTTTCGTTCAACATTAGAACTCCAAAATAAGGTAAACTTGCGCCCCGTCCATCTTTTAAGATCAAATCGTTCCAAACGAGTCTTTCTACTATGGTTCTACTTACACCTCTCAATCCTGTTAGTGTTTCTGTAAAAATATAGGTAGTGTATATTTGGGCCCCTATACTTTCAATTTCTTAAAATCGAGTCATATGCTTTCATTTGTAAATAATGTGTTGTTTGAATCATGTCTTCATTTGTAAAATTCGGGTCTTGTACTATCATTTGCATTAAAATATGATCACATGGACCAAAAAATGAAATACAAGGACTAGATTTTAATAGATGAAAGTACGAGACTCAATCAAAAGAATATTGGAAGAATGGGTACCAAATATCTAAATTTGAAAGTACGGGACCCAATTCATAACAACTGAATGTACGGGGACCCAAATATGTTTTTTTAATTTTTTTTTTTTGCCCAAGAAATGCTTCTAGAAGTGATAACTACTTAACTAGACGGAATGCTAATAGTACCTGGTAGCACACTACTAGATCCCCGACCTTCACTTTCTGGCATTCTGAATGCTCTCGCCTGTCGCCCAAGCCTTGTCTCCTCCTTCAGGATCAAAGGGTACTCCTAGGTACTTTCCTAGGCTGTGTGAAAGTCTTATCCAGAAACATCTCTGCGTCCTTGTGGAGAAGAAGCTTCATTTCTTGTACCCTCGGACAAATGCAAATGTAGCTGCCTTGGTATGAGCGAAGTACGGTCCTTCGAATGGTAAAAGGTTGGTAACCAACATGTAAGCTAGTCAGAGTCGTCTCATGCAAACAAACAATTGTAAAGCAACAAAGCATTCTCTCACGTCATGTTTTACATTCACCCATTCATCATCGTCTGCTCCAAACCCAAGATATCTGACGTAAACTTCCTGCAATTAGCTAAATTCATTAACAAACCACGAATCTCTCTGCCTTCCTTAAGGACTAAAATGCTAAACAGATCAGTTAGTCTGAGTAGAAAACTTAAGTAAGTCAAAGGAAAACTGGAGATATGCAAAGGATTCTCCTTATGATCATATGCAAGTCAGAACATAAGTTGGATAACTAAAAGCAGCAGTTGGAACACTATTTTTAAAAAGCTGCTATGAGCTATCACATCATAGTTAACTGAAGCACACCCCAGACTAACGACTATTTTACATCACAATCAGCTCTTCTTATAAAATGAGAGAGAGAGAGAGCGCAACAACTCACAGTTTCTCCAGAACTGAGAAATCTGTGGGAGATAAACACGTCAACATCATACGTGTCAAACACAAGAAAAGGTCAAAAAATATGAAAGAATATAAAAGCTCCACAATCGCAATAATTTGTAAGGCTACATGGAACAAATAGTCCTTGCTACCTTCTCGAAGTTTCTGCAGTTAACATTAGCTCGATAAAGTCAAGTTCTAATTTTTTGCTTTATTATTACACTTCAGTATAAATCTAGCATAGTTATTACTGCATAGAAGCTTTATGCAGTTAATCTTACCTCAGGAAAGTCAAATTCAAACTTTTTTCTGTATTTGTTTGTTATAAATATTAATCTTCCAAGAATCCAGAGAACAATATTACATGTTTCATTTACTAGCTTAGAAACAACTGAGATATGATATTCTATTATACAATCAACCAGAGAATTGCCAAAGATAATTGAATTACCATGTCCCATCCTTCGACCTTGCTTCAAACTCCATCTTGGACATATTTTGTCCCTTTTCACCTGCCATCAAACCATGCTAGTAAGTATAGAGGCAATTATCTAACATCGATACAATAATATGGACAGGAAGGAAGATCAAATCAAATACACTGCCACCTATCAACTATAATAGATAATAAATGAGATGAATCAAAATAATTAGTCCACAGGCAGATTGATGGAGGTCAAAAGAAAATTAAAAAAAACATTCCAAAGAAGATTCAGTTGTAAAAATTAATTACATACACAATAACATGATCTTTAAACTTAAATCTAAATAATACATGGATCTTAAAATACATGTTTCTCACATTCAGAATCATACAAAACTTAATTGTAAAATACTAACCTTGTGCAGCCATTGATTTGTTGATGAAGAAGTTATTTGATTTCTTCTCTCCCTTAGCCCCTTACATAATATCCAGATGGTATTCTTTCTTGATAGTGATAATGAATTATCTGTGATACTTTTATGGGCAGAGAAATGAGTAGTTTCTTTTTTCTCAAGAAACTGCTCATGTAAAAACTGTAATTCACACGGTCTATCAACGTGTGAGGAATAAATATATATTAAACCATATGAAAATATGGGCCATAAATATCTTACATATGGGCCACAATTAATATGGGCCATTAATAATAACTTACATTCTCCCACTTGGCCCATGTGGCGTAATATATATAATTAAGTGGTTTAACTAACATAATGTGCGCATCATAAATCGACTTCATCATCATGTCAATACTAAGTATATTCTAACACAAGTCATGGCGGTTCTACACTATTTATTCAACATAGTTCCTTCCATGTACCATAATGCTAGTTTTCTACTTAATATGACTCATAAATAAAACTTCATAAATACTTTACTTAAATGTATTGATTAGAGACAAGATCCTATTACACTTCAAGTCAAACATTCATGTATACAATTATGACAAAATAGGATTTTGTTCAATATCAGAAACAAAACATTAAAGAGCTCAAAGTGTCAAAATATAGTCAAGATTTTTGAATGATGCCCATTCTTTCGACATGCCCAATAAATGTCTTTGGAGGCAGTCCTTTCGTTAATGGGTCAGCAATCATAAGATCTGTGCTAATGTGTTCAATTGACACCTTTTGTTTCTGAACTTCTTCTTTAACGGCAAAATACTTTAATTCCATATGCTTAACACCTTTGGAATACTTGTCGTTCTTAGAGAAGAATACCGCTGCAGAATTATCACAATAAATTTTCAGCGGCTTGGCAATACTGTCGACTATTCCAAGTCCTGAAATAAAGTTTCGCAACCAATTCCCTTGAACTGTGGCCTCAAAACATGCCACAAATTCAGCTTCCATAGTGGATGCAGCAATTACAGACTGCTTTGCACTTTTCCATGAGATTGCTCCTCCAGCTAATAGGAACAAGTATCCAAATGTGGATTTTTGAGTATCAACACATCCAGCATAATCTGAATCTGAATATCCAATCACTACAAGATGATCGGACTTCCGATAAGTAAGCATGTGATCTTTTGTTCCTTGCAAATACCTCAGTACTTTCTTTGCAGCTTTCCAATGATCCATTCCTGGATTACTTTGATAACGACCAAGCATTCCAACAGCAAAGCTGATATCTGGCCGTGTAAAAGTTTGTGCATACATCAAGCTACCAATAATTGACGCATAAGGAATGTCTTTCATTTGTTCTCGTTCCAATTCATTATTTGGACATTGCTTAAGACTGAACTTATCTCCCTTCTGGATTGGAACGATGCTTGATGAGCACTTTTCCATCCTAAATCTCTCTAGAACTTTATTTATGTATGCTTTTTGAGACAACCCTAACAATCCTTGTGATCTATCATGAAATATTTCTATTCCGACCACATAAGTTGCCTCTCCCATATCTTTCATTTCAAAGTTCTTAGAGAGATACTTCTTGGTTTCATACATCATACCAAGATCATTTGTTGCAAGCAAGATATCATCAACATACAGAATCAAAAAAATAAGCTTACTCCCACTGACTTTAAGATATATACACCGATCAACGGTGATTTCCTTAAATCCAAAAGAAGTGATGGTATCGTTGAACTTGAGATACCATTATCGAGAAGCTTGCTTAAGTCCGTATATTGATTTCTTTAATTTACACACCATATGTTCTTTGCCTTCAATAGAAAAACCTTCAGGTTGATCCATATATACTTCTTCCACTAAATCCCCATTTAGAAAAGCTGTCTTAACATCCATTTGGTGCAGCTCCAAGTCATAATGAGCCACTAAAGCCATAATAATTCTAAAAGAGTCTTTCCGAGACACTGGTGAAAATGTTTCTTTGTAATCAATACCATTCTTCTGAGTAAAACCTTTGGCAACAAGCCTAGCTTTATATCTTTCGATATTGCCATTTGAGTCACGTTTAGTCTTGAAGACCCATTTACACCCGACTCATTTACAACCTTCTGGCAATTTTACTAGATCCCAAACTTCGTTATGAGCCATTGATTTTAACTCTTCTTTCATGGCATCTAACCATTTAATAGAATTATTGCTTTATATGACTTGTGAAAAGAAAACAGAATCATTATCTTCAATCCCAATATCAAATTCTGACTCTTGTAGATAAACCACGTATTCATTAGAAATAGCAGGTCTTCTTTGTCTTTCAGACCTTCTTAATGCTACTTGTTGCGGTTCATCTACTATAGGTTCATTAACGACATGGTCATCAAAGATGGGTTCATTAATGATAGGTTCATTAACAAGAGTGTTATCATTTATTTGTTGTTCTTGTAAATTGTGTGGCAATTCAACAATATTAGGAACAACAACATGAGTAGAAGTACTAGGTAGAGGAAACTCAACCATAACTTCTTCAATGTCCACCTTTCGTGGTTCTACACTCCCACTGATTTCACCATTTTCAATGAACTTAGCATTACCAGTTTCCATAATCCTCGTACTATGATTAGGACAGTAAAACCTATACCCTTTAAATTTTTCTGGATAACCAATAAAGAAACCATTTATGGTTCTTGGATCCAATTTTTTTTCATGTGGATTGTAAATTCTTAATTCTGCTGGACATCCCCAAACATGCAGGTGTCTTAAACTGGGTTTCCTACCCGTCTACAGTTCAAAAGGTGTCTTAGGAACTGCTTTGCTAGGAACCCTGTTTAACACATATACAGTAGTCTTCAGTGTATACATCCACAATGAGGTGGGTAAAGAGGAATTACTTAACATACTCCTAACCATATCCAGTAGAGTACGATTACGTCTTTCTGCTACACCATTTTGTTGTGGTGTACCTGGCATAGTGTATTGAGCACAAATGCCATGCTTTTCAAGGAATTTAGCGAATGGGCCTGGGCATTGCCCTGATTCATCATATTTTCCATAAAATTCACCACATCTATCAGACCTAATGATTTTCACCTTTCTATCCAATTGTCTTTCAACCTCTTCTATAAACACTTCTAAAGCATTTACAGAATGAGATTTTTCTTGTAATAGATAGAGATATCCATAACGTGAAAAATCATCGATAAAGGTAATGAAGTATCTTTCCTTCCCAAAGGAAAGCACATCAAAAGGCCCACAAATATCGGTGTGTATTATTTCAAGAAGCTGTGTACTTCTTGTGGCTCCTTTCTTTGTGTGTTTTGTTTGTTTTCCTTTAATACAATCCACACAAATACCAAGATCAGTAAAATCCAACTCACGAAGGATTTCATTCTTTACTAATCTTTGTAGTCTTTCTTTGGAGATATGCCCCAAACGTTTATGCCACAAGTAAGCAGAACTTTCATCGACTAAACCACGTTTAGTTCCAACATTATGATGCAAAGTCATAAGGGTCTCAGCAAAAAGATGATCAAGTTTAAAACAATACAAGCCATCAGACAGAATACCAGAACTGACAAGACGATTTTGTTTGAGCAAACTAAAACATCCATTACCAAACTTAAAGCAATATCCAACAGAATCAAGTTTAGAAAGAGAAACTAAATTGTGAGAAACTGAAGGTACATAAAGAGTTTCAAACAAATCTAAATAATGTCCAGTATCTAAAATTAAACGATAAGTTCCCATGGCTTGTACTGGTGCTTTGACTCGATTCCCCATGCAACAAAGTTTTCATTTGGGTTTGTGGTTCGGGTTGTAAGGAATCCCTGCATCATATTGGAAACATGAGTGGTACAGCCAGAATCAAGCCACCAAGTATTATAAGGAACTTCAACTAAGTTTGATTCATGACATACTAAAACATTAAGTATACCTCTCTTTTCGAACCAATCTTTACGTTTCTGACAATCCTTTTGAAAGTGTCCAGGCTTATTGCAAAACCGGCACTTTAGATTATCGTGTTCCTTTTTCTTGATTTGAGCAGATGACTCATTTACATTATTTTGTGCTTGCTTGCTCTTTCCTTTCTTCTTTCCGGCTTTCTTTCTAGCCCCTTGATTCATTGCGAGATGAACAACATGAGTTCCCTGATTCTTAAGTCTCGTTTCCTCCTGAACTAACATTCTGTGAAGTTCATTCACATTCCATTTGTCTTTCATGGTGTTATAGTTCATTTGGAAAGGACCATACTCAGAGGGTAGTGAGTTTAAGATAAACTGCACTAGAAAGTTATCATCTACTGTCATTCCCAATGACTTAAGTCTTGTTGCAGTGTTTATCATTTCAATGATATGTTCATGCATGCTACGAGAACCATCAAACTTTATGGTGGTTAAAGTAGCCATCAATGTCCCAGCAGCGGACTTATCAGCAATTTGAGAACATTCTTTCACAGATGCTAAATATTCTTTAGCACTTTCAGTTTTAGGAATGGTAGACTTGATGTTGTCAGCTATGCTCATTCGCATAAACATAAGGCTCAGTTTGTTCAATTTTACCCAAGCATCGTGGGCAAATTTTTCATCATCGCTGATATTTTCATTAATAACAGGCTTGTCAACTTCAAGTGCTGAATCAAGATCCAAAACACCAAGGTGAAAATGGATCTGTTCAGACCATTTATCGAAGTTTAGACCATTAAATATCGTAACAGATGAAGCAAGCGAATGAAGAGTGACGGGAACAGGTACTGTAGGAATAATATAATTAATACATATTAATACTTTGAATAAAGCAGATTCAGGATCGAAAAATATTAAGTGTATATTAATGATCTCCTTTGGGTGATACATTAACATACAAACATAATCATAATGATGCTTTGTAAATTCAAATAATTAATAATTTGATATTTTTCTTTCTAAATTATTTTGCTATCTTTGGATATACAAAATAACCCATAATAAAATATCAAGTATTACTATTATTTTCATAATTTATAAGACTAAATGATCGACCTTTGGGTGATCTGTAAATATCTTATAACCATGAAATTTTGAATACCCATAATTATCAAGACTAATCAAATCTCAAGCATCACATATATATGGGTAATAAAAATATTAATCATATAATTTTGATTTATTAAACTTAATAGTCAGACCACTTTGGTGATTAACAGACCAACATTATATAAATCTAATTATATAATTTACCTTATAGTTAATGAAAACTAAATCCTCAACAATTTATGATAAAAATACAATATATAATCATATATCACATATAATACGTCCAATCATGAGGTGTAAAACATGAGCATAAACCCCAATCTCGTCAACAGTAACTTTTTCGTGATCAATAATTTTCGTGAACAGTAATCCGTGAACAGTAATTCGTAAAAATATTCCTCAATTAAATTTAGGGTTCATGAATTATTAAGTTTGAACGAAAAAACATGAATTTAATAACCATGCTCTGATACCACATGTAAAAATTAATTACATACACAATAACATGATCTTTAAACTTAAATCTAAATAATACATGGATCTTAAAATACATGTTTCTCACATTCAGAATCATACAAAACTTAATTGTAAAATACTAACCTTGTGCAGCCATTGATTTGTTGATGAAGAAGTTATTTGATTTCTTCTCTCCCTTAGCCCCTTACGTAATATCCAGATGGTATTCTTTCTTGATAGTGATAATGAATTATCTGTGATACTTTTATGGGCAGAGAAATGAGTAGTTTCCTTTTTCTCAAGAAACTGCTCATGTAAAAACTGTAATTCACACGGTTTATCAACGTGTGAGGAATAAATATATATTAAATCATATGAAAATATGGGCCATAAATATCTTACATATGGGCCACAATTAATATGGGCCATTAATAATAACTTACATCAGTAACTCATTATTCAATTTGTCAAGGTTTCTAACTTTGCATATTGTAGAGGGCGGCTCCTCATGCCCCCCCTCCTAAACACACCTACATATCTTCTCCTACTTAATAATTGGTTTTCACTACTTTTTTTGTTGGTTTAGTCCCCAAAATACTAATACATCGATGCATATTGTGTAGACATGACATGTGAATATACATAATATACGAGTTAAAGAGCCTATCAAGAAAAAGCACCTTCAGACAATTTTGGATTATCAGTTACTATATTCTGAGTGGGAGTTTATGGAACAACAGGTAATTTCTTGGATGCATCAACTGAAGTCTCTTTCAGGAGGCTGTTCTGTCAATTATGCTCAAACCAACTTTTGATCTGACGGAGAGTAGTAGGTGTATTATAAGAACTCAACCAAAACCAAACATCCAAGTTATGGAGTAAAACTCAGAAGATAAAAACCTTAGTCCGCTTCAAACATGGTTTTCCTGCTCGATCACTGGAATGGCTGCAACCAAAATTACGAAGTTACATCTAATACGGTAGCACCTTCAAGAAAGCACTTTTAATAGTCAACGCACAGGGAAAAACTTACTTGAAAACTTTTGCCAAATTCTTAAAGAAATCCTTGTCCGGAGATTGTTCTTTGGATTCATTAAGTAAAATCTCCATTTTCTGAACCTGATCAATTGATGGCATAAGATAAGTTTCTCATATTAGTGTCCAAGTTCTTCTGCAATACAAAATTTGGCTTCAAAGCGGTATACTAATTACTCAAGAACACCCAAAAAACACACTATGTTCATAACATTTTTTCTTCAAACTCCATTCATCAAGCAATGAACCAAACCTGATTCAACTCCTATAAATAACTAATTACTGATTGTTTATTATTGCAATTATAGGTGATTTATGCACGCATGACGCAACACCACATTAAACAAAAGAGCACAGACCATACAAAAGCTAAAAATTATGTTAGAATTCCACTATCCACCATTTCAGTATCATTTTCAAGACTCAATAAATCATTAACCAAAAAAAGGAGAAGAAAACGTAAATAATCAACCGCAGTACAAACTACTCTTAACCAATATTCAAGTTGAAAAAGCACAATGTGAACTCCTTTTATTTTCTGAAAAACAAATATTTCTCATCATTATTCTTAAAAATCCATAGATATCAACAAATACCAAACAGTTGGACAATTTAAAATCATTTTACCTGTAACTAAAAAAAATGCTCTCCATTTTTCTACCAATACATATAAAGGCAACTATAAAATACAGGTCTCAATCCACTTCTCCAGAAGCCCATAAAAATATAAGTTGAAATATACCTAAAAAAACATCAAAATGCAGTATTTACACTTAGAATTAGCGAAAAAATTGTGGGGCTTCCTCAGATGATAGTATAAGCACATAAAACAAAGTTGAAACGGATGAAAATGAGACCTCGTTTTTGGTGAACCCGGAAAAGGGTTGTCTTTGCCTTGGGTGAAGATTCATCTGACAATTGGCTTCACTGCTAAAAGCCTCGATTCTAAGCAAAGCGATTTCAGTGAGAGGGAGAGTGAGTGATCAAGGTAATAGCCGTTTGAGAGCCCGACACGGACTGTTAAAAGAAGGTTTTTGACTTTTTGCTGGAGCGACAGGAAGGTTGTAAATCGTATTATTGCACAATTTTTTTAGAAATAAGTTTTTGAGATTATTTGATTATTCATTAAGTCGAATTTTAGAATTATAAAAATGTGTATGTTATTGTTGTAATGTTTGTCAAAAAATTAATAAATGATCAAAAGAGTATAGAACACGTAGGAATAGAATATGTTTTCAAATGAAAAAATCTTATAAGTCAAAGTTGGTTTTTTATATTATCTTTAAAAAATATTAATTAATTAAAATTTTATACAATTAACCAATTTATTATAGAAATAATATTTTTATTTTTGACCAAAATAATATATATTTTTATATTAATTATATTAGGTACATATCTTTATTACTAAATAATAAATATTAATTAACTAAAAATTATATTAGAAATGTCTTTTATTTTATTTTTAAATATTTTACAACTCTAATTAACTATAAAAAGAGTATTTTATATTTTAAAAAAATATTTCTATTTATATGAATGCATTGTTTTTTTTGTCAAAAACGTAGAATTAGATAGATAAAAAAATATTATGATTACACAATACTCAGGCATACCAAAGATTTACAACTCAAGCCAACATTGTCTTGCCAATGGGGGATTCAACATAGTTCCCTAGAACTATGTATAAATGAAATATGCCTCAAAATACATATGCCAAATCAAAATCCTAAGTTTTGACAAATCCGTATAATAAAAACCCCAATTGAAAAACGGAGCGGGGCTCATTAAAAATCTCGCGACCAATCGAGAAAAAGAGCACCCTAACAAAGTGCAAATTACCAAAATGATGCAAGGAGTAGAGATGTTATTAGGGCTGCGGCCCGCCAGGCCAGCCCGTTTAACCGAAAAAAATAGGTTTAGGGCCCAATTTTTTCAGCCCGTTTAACATCCGGGCTTTTTAGCCCGGACCGATAGACCCACGGGCTAATCGGGTTGGGCCGCGGTTTAATCGGGCTGGCCCGCGGGCTGGCTTCTTTTTTTTTTTTTTTTTAGAGGGGTCATGAGACATTAAGTCATAAGTCATTAACTCAGTCTGCTGTCTGCTGCCTGTCTGCACTTTCCTCCATTTTTATTTTGAAAAACAAAAGAGAAGCCCTAATTTTTCACAGTGAGCCGCTGTTTCCCCACCCTGCTGGCTGCTGCTCGCTTGGCCACCGTTGCTTCCCCGCCCTGCTGCTCGCTTGGCCGCCGCTGCTGGTCGCCCCATCTTGGCCGCTGCCGCTGCTTCTCGTTCCTTCTTCACCGCTCCGCCGTTGTTTTATTTTAAGGTGCGTATATATGCCCACACTTCATCCCACTAGCAAGCATAGCCAAAGCCCTCCTAATTTTCAAGAAAACTTGAAGCAAAACAAAGAAGGAAGCCATCCTCCTCCCTCGTCGCTCTGTTCATTTTTTCTTGTCCATATAACTCTTATTGCTGTTTCAATGTCCTGTTGAAGAGTAAGCAATATCAGGAATTAAAAATAAAAATACATTCAAAAATATGACAGGAAATGCTTATATCTTTATTATATAGCAAAGAGTGTTTTTTCACTAAATAAATGTAGGTACGCATTATGGCATGAAATGAACAATGAATGTAATAATCAAGTTTTAGAAATATCTTTTTATTAAAAATAAGTGTGTAGTGTTGAGTTATAAATTAATCTTCCAATTTTATGCAATATAATTTTGAATATTGATTACCATTTTATACAACATAAAAATATTCTATATTTGTATCTTAAATCTTAAATTTTGAATATTGATTACCATTTTATACAACATAAAAATAAAATAAAATAAAATAATATACATATATAAGCATATAATAAAATCATAGTATATATATATATATTTTTTTGGTCAATGGTATTTTTTCTTATCGACATATTTGTGGTGTTAAAATAATAGATGGACCACCATTTGTAATAAGTAATCTGTTGGTAATATACTGCATACCAAATTAACTTAGGATATACCAAATTAACTTAGGATAATTTTGTATTGTGTGCTGACTGCTGTTGGAGAGAGAGAGAGAGAGAGAGAGAGCCTTTAATTGGATATACCAAATTAACTTAGCAAGGGTGTTGATTCTTTAAATTTGATTTATGACTAAAGCATATTTTTTTTAGATTTCTTCATTTTTTTTAGATTTCTTCATATTGATTAGTATTTTTGAGTTTATAGTTAAGTATGTAACTTGTATTAATCAAGTATTTTTCAAGTTGGAGAATGCTGTTTAGTCATGATTGATTAGTATTTTGGTATTTATTGTCAAGTAATATCATGTATGAACTTATGAATTATGATTTTAGTTTATATGTTTGAGATTTAAGTGTTGAAATTGTTAATTTAATTTTTTTTTTACTCATAGCCCGATAGTAGCCCGATTAGCCCGAAACCTGTTAGGGTTAGGGTTAGGTTCATGATATTGTTAGCCCGTTTAAATTGGCCCGATTAGCCCGAGAACCGATTAGCCCGAAACCCGATAGGGCTAGCCCGAAACCGCTAGGGCTAGTCCGATTAACATCCCTAGCAAGGAAACCCACACATGCCACTTGGGTGCACTACTACAGTTGGGCCGAGGAGTCCCACGCACGCACCCATCCAATTTTATTCCATAACCCAAACAAACAAAGACCACATATCGTGATCTCAAGTACAAGAGCATGCACATGGCCCATTACAAAGACAAACCTAACGCTACCATATACAATACAATTAGTGCGCATGATCCTCCAAATGACCTATAACATGATCTACCAGGTACACATTAAACAAGCAAGTATATACTTCTCGTTGAATACTCATGAAGATCTTATGTACTTCAAACGGTATATCCTCAAATACTAGCTTGTTTCAAGCATACCATATGTGATTTACTATCGCCGCCAATGATTGAATTCTCGCCTTATAGATCATTGTCGAACCCCTCTCGCTTCGGCCAACATACTTAAGGGCACTCAAGATGGATGATAACACCTATCAATGTTGAGTCATCCCTTTACTTTGTTCCAAACTGCTCTTATAGCACCACATCTGAAAAACAAATGTATGTTAGATTCATCAAATACATTACACAACGGACATACCTGAGAGATATTTAGGAACTGCAATCTGTCAGCTCTCTTTAGTCTGCCCTTGAGTGCGAACGAAAGTGTCATCAAGAACTTAGGCAGAATGAGAGGTTTCCAAATGGCCCGATGCCAATACAATGTGCTACATGTCTCACGTAAGAAATCATATGCCGCAGCTACTCCATTTCGCTCAAACCACTTCGTCATAGTTGCAACCACGTTTGCAACACTCCCCCCACACTTATGTCAAGAGTGTATCTCGAATTCTAAGGATATTCTTCATAAGCGGTGAATCTCTCATATTCTGTTGCACCTCCCAAGTGCTTGCACCCTTAAGGTACTCGCCATAGACCCACTTAATCCATAGAGAGTTCTGTTTGCTATGGATATTCCACAAAGTTTTTGCTAGAAGGGCTTTGTTCCATGTACTCAAATCCCGCAGCCCCAAGCCTCCTTCGTTTTTGGGCTTACACACCTCCCTTAATGCCATAGGGTAAACTTTAGCACCCCACATAAACCTTTTCACAAGAGTATTAATACGATCTATAATATTTGCCGATAACGACAACACCTAGGTCTAAAAACACTCCACACCTTGTAACACTGACCGAATTAACTCAATTCTGCCTGCAAGGGAAAGATTAAATTAGTCCATCGGTGAATAAGTCCAGAGATAGAATCTACCAAAGGTGAGTAATCATTAGTGTGCAATTTCTTCGGTGCCAACAATATCCCCAAATACTTCACTGGGAACTCCCCTAGAGGAAATTCAAACATATCCAGTATGCACTATTTCTCATAAGGGCCTACTCCTCCCATAAACAGCTGAGATTTAGTCTTATTGAGAGCCCTAATGTCCTCGCAAACTCCATGAGAGCATTATATAACACTCTTATGGAAGCCACATCCCCCTGCCAAATAAAAGCAAATCATCTGAGAATGCTAAATGAGTTATATTATTAGAATCACACTTAGGATGGAACTGAAAGTCAAACTCCCTTATTGCTGTGCAAGTAAGCGAGACAAATACTCCATACAAAGAAGGAATATGATGGGAGATATAGGATCTCCTTGCTGCAGGCCCCTCTTTCCTTCAATGAAACCGTGGCTGTCCGGCCAACAAATAGGTGGGGGAGGTCACACACGTCATCTTCCAATGTATAAAACATGGATGAAACAAGAGCCCTGTAAGCACTTCATGGAGGAATTTCCAAGAAATTGAGTTATAGGCCTTATGCATATCGATCTTCACCATGCATCTAGGCAAACTCTACTTCCTTCCATAGCCTCGCAAAAGCTCATGCACAAGAAAAATACTATCAGTTAGATTACGCCCTTTAGAAAAAGTTAACTGTGCATAATTTACAATAGTATTCACAAACAACTGCATACGCTTGGTAAGTATCTTTGTGATGGTTTTGTACACCACGTTCATGCATGTAATGGGCTTAAAGTTAACAACTATCGGATTATGCTTCTTTTTTGGTATAAGAACGACATGTGTGTGATTCAGCTCATGAAGAAGGATGTTATATTAGAAGAATTCCTTCACAGCTCATACTACTTCTGGGCCCACAGTATCCCAATTCTCCTTGAAAAAAGCAGAGGGAAACCCATTAGGCCTTGGAACTTTGTCACTGGAACTTTGCCATTGGCAATGTAAAAATCTGCTTCCTTAATGTCCTCTTCAGTGACTTCTCGTACCATCATCCATCTATCATTCGGTTCTAGACACCTTCCCTGTGCAAAAACCGCTGGGATCGAGTCATCTATCTCCCTTGCTGTTCCAAATAGGTCCTTGTAAAATTGGACAAACGATGCTATGATTGCTACCATGTCGAATTCTGGTTCGCAATTGTCTCTGCACAAAAACAAAATAACATTATGAGCATTTCTATTCCAAACTAAAGAACGAAAGAAACTAGTATTTTATCCCCAAGGTGCAACCGAAGGCCCTTGAATTTCTGCTTAAAGAATGATCGCTCAGCCTCCTCGAGGAAGATAGTTCTCTTTCTCAGGTTTATCTCCTCCTCTACTAGGCGTGGGCTGAGTGGATCAGAATCCACTCTAAGCTGTGCCGCCTCCAACTGGGAACGCAAAGCTTTGGTTCTTTCAACCAATTGGTTGTAATCCCTCAAGTTCAGCTTAATCAACTCCATCTACAGGCTCCTCAATTTGCACGAAAGTTGTAATTGGGCCTTAAGCTGATCCTGCACTTTCCAAATCCAGTCCAACCAAGGGCGAAACTTAGGACTCGACATTCACATATTAAAGAATTTGAAGGGTTGCCTGAATGACACAACTTCTTCAAATAAAGTGATGAGCGCCACCGAGTGATCTGATAGAGTACCCCTGGGGAGAAAGTTTGCCCTGCAATAAAAATTAGCACTACGCTACGAATTATTAGTAAGCACTATATCAATTCTGGAAAACTTTGTAGAATCAGTCCATGTAAAATGGCACCACTCGAGCCGGACGTGCGTGCACCATACATGCCAATGATTTTTCTTCTTCTAAATTTTCGACTAGATCAGCCAATTTTAGAAAATAGTATTTTCTTTTTTACTAATAAATCATTTACTTTCTATTTTTATGTGGTTCTCTTATTATACATACTAGATGCCCGCCTTTGCGTTACATATAATATAATATATTTATTATATTAATAATTTATAATAAAATTATGTTATTATTATAAAAAAATTGTACATGACCTATTATTTATATCAATTATATTCTTATAAATATTATTCAATTTGAAATATAGTTTTATATTAAATTGCATTTTTTTAAGTTAGCTTTATTAAATAATAAATTGTACAACATTTTGAAGTAATTTTGAATTGTCCCTGAACTGAATATACAATTTACTAAAAATTATTGAGTTTAAAAAATAATTAATAGTATAATATTTTTAATTTTATAAAAAATATTTATATTTTTAGCTTAAATCTATATAAAATTTGATATACTATTTATTCAGATTCATCACATATATCAAAATTTTAAAATTAATAACTCACTGCATACAAATTTTATATATACATTAAAATTATAATTCATAATTTTAAATGTAATTATTTGTTTCAATATATACAATATTGATGTCAAATTAAAAATCACAAAAAACAAGATTAATTTGATATATCATATATTAATAATGGATTTAAAACAAAAAAAAAAACTATTTGAATATAAATTTTAGTAAAAAATAAAAATAGGAGAGAGAGAAAATAAAGAATTGACACATGTCAATTAATTGTAAAGAGAAGAGAAAAATCTTCACGATCTTCTTTTATATTATAGAACGATTAGAATTTTTTGATTGTGCCATTCATAGTTTAGAAGGACTAGTGCTTGAAATAAATGTATGCTTCTATGATTCCCTTTTAACGGCTTCATTTTAGAAATGTTAGTTTTATGAATAATTGGATTGCATATTTACATATTTATATGTGTAATTTACTATTTAAATAAATTTAGGAAAACTAGATTGTTATATATATATATATATATGTGTGTGTGTGTGTGTATAAGTAATTGCATGTTTTTCAATTTGTTTTCCTACCTACATAAATATTTTTCCTATTTTTTATAATATAATTTAAAATAAAACATTAATATTATCCAATTAAATTAGCTTTTACTTTTTTTAAATGGAAGTAATTTGACAACTAAAATTATTAGCGTTTGGTTTAATTTAACTTTAGCTATGAGAATCAATCAAATACCTTACTAATTATAATATATATTATTTAAATTATGATATATGATAAATATATATTGTACGTAACATATTTATATAATTAATATATGAAAATATTACATATTTATATTAACATAAAATAAATTTAATTCTTATTATCTTATAAATATTCCATAATATGTAATAATAAACAAATTATATTATAATATATTGTTTGCTATTCTATTTCGCTTAAAATACAACTCGCAAGTACATGAGGTAAATTATAGTAAATTATGGTGATAACATGTATCGTATCCACATGGACTATATATTGTAAAATCTCTAACTCCTAATCGTGCCTAGGATCTATTCTCATCATAATACTTCCCAATCTCTCGATCTAGCAAGTTTTATGTTATGCATTCCTAATCCGTTAACCAATTACTTCCTCTCGGAAAATAATGAATTAACTACATATATGCAATTAGTCATCACAAAATTCCATACGACATTCAAATCAAGGAAGCGTAAATAAATATAGGAAGGGAAATAATATTATTAAAGAAAAATATATGAATCAATAATCATGCACTCCCTAGAATTACTAGATGTTTAGCCACACATATTTAATATATAATTCATGGGAAACATATTGATAATCATGGTTAATATAAAAAGAACAAAAGAAAAGAAGACTATTGAAGCCCAAATGATTTTTGTTTCTTTCTCTCTCTGATGACTTGGTTGGTTGATCCTCCTTTGTATCATTGTTTCTAACCCTAAGATCTGTTAAAACATATTAATAATCATGGTTAACATAAAAAGAACAAAAGAAAAGAAGACTATTGAAGCCCAAATGATTTTTCTTTCTCTCTCTCTTTGATGATTTGATTGGTTGATCCTCCTTTGTATCCTTGTTTCTAGCCCTAAGATCTGTTGTACACTGTGTTGTATGATCTCCCTATAATCTGATGTAGCTCTTCCATTTATAGACAATTACTAGAGGTTTTGATAGCCGCCGTATCTCTGTTTGTAATGAGAAGATATGTCCAAATCACACAAAATCAAGAAGATATGCTAGAATTACATTAAATCGCGACGGTTAAGATGATATCACGAGGATAAACACGGTCTATGTGACTTGAGACGTGGTCTATACATCTTTAATTATCTGTTTTTTGTCAAAACTTTAACAAATACATGACGTAACCATGATGAACTTGTCACTTAAGTATATGCAATTGCTTAAAAAACTATACATAACAACCCCGAATTGCACGTAAATCATATATTTATCATATATCACAATTTTTTTATTAATATAAATATTATAATATATATTTTAAATAAATATTAATATACCAATATATTAGATATTATATATAAGTATATTCACCTTTTATTTGTATTTGTATGTACAATAAAATATATTGTACTATATATATTTAAATAATATTATATTATCCCAAAATATACTATTTATAACAATATTAATGTAAGTAATTATTTATAGTATAAATTATATAATGTATGTACAATTATTTGTATAAGTATAATATTTTCTATAATATAATATATTTATATTTATATTTATATATTAAGACATAATATATTATAAAAATGTTAATAAAGCTATATATAAGTTAATTATATTATTAATTTGTATTTTATATAATATGATCTTATATACATTTTTAATGTATATTACAAACATAAAATTGTTAGTATATATGTTTATATTGATGTATAATGTATATATATCATATGTGTATCTATATTAAATATATTGTACATAGTAAAATATTAAAATTTTTATGTAATGTATATATTATAATTCTCATATATAGTATATTATATTATTATTTAATACTTTATATATTGATGTCATTTTAAAATAATAGATATATAATCCTTCTATTCTTCTATAATATAAAGAAGATTTCTGAGGTATTTTCTCTTATGTCGACATGTGTCTCCATTATTAATTGACACGTCTCTCTCTCTCTCTCTCACTAAAATAAAATTTCAAATAATATTTTAATTTTAAATCCATTTTAACATATAATATAGCAAATTAATATTTTTTTTGTGATCATTAATTTGACACCAATATTGTACATACTGAAATAAATAATTACATTTAAATTGTGAAATATAGTTTTTATGGATGAATTATAATTTTTTTATGAATTGAGTTATTATTATTATTTTTTTTGGTATATGTGTTGGATTTGAATAAATAATATATTAATTTTTTATATGAATTTAATCTAAAATATAAATAAATTTTTCATAAAAATAAAAATATTATACTATTAATTTATATAATACTATTTTTTTTAACCTCAATAGTTTTGAGTAAGTTGAAATATTTATATTTAGTTCGGGACAATAACAAATTTACTTCAAAATGTCGTACAATTTATTATTTAACAAAGCTAACTTTAAAAAAATGTTAGTATGCCAAACTATTTTGCAAATTGAAATATTTGTATAAATATAATTGATATAAAGAAATAAGTTATGCATATTTTTATAATAATAATAATATAATGTTACCATAAATCATAAGTATAATAAAATATATTATATTTCATACATTGTACAGAGTCTACAGACATCTAGTATATTAAAAAAAACATATAAAAATATTAATTAATTGAAGAGTGATTGATAGGGACCCATGAGGTAGCGTTTACTTTGGCTAATATACCGGGATGAGGGGGAATAGTCCAGAGTTATCATACGTTTACTTTCCCAATTTTTTTTTCAGGTCAATCTACTCGACCCGTGATAAATTCAAAATTTTCGGATAACTCAAAGAGTACTAATCCTTCCCCGACCCCTGGGATAAAAAATTTCCCATCGGATTACAAATAGGAATGGACTGTTTTATCCCTTGTGCACATTTTAAATTATAAAAATGTCCTTATATACAATACACATTTTTCTGAACAAACCCTACCATTTTTGTGGTCGACCTTGGGCGATTTTCGCAGGAACAGCCGCTGACCCCAAGAGGAAAGTCGGCACCGCACAACCGGCTCCACCGATACGTTGGGTTGTCTTTCGGCTCTCTCCAGAAACATCGGCACTCTCCCTTTCGGCCGTCCCCAAAAGCTTCCCTGGTGTTGCACGTCTCCCACACAAACATTAGCCGGCAACGCACAACATTCTTCGACAGAAGGGGAGCCGACAACACCCAGCAGCGAACTGAGGAAACCGGTTTCTTCATCGAACTCATTATTCTTGTTTGTTGCTAATATGTTCTTATTTTTGTTAAAGTTTGATTATTTGGTAGCTATTGTGCTTTTCTGATTGTTAGAAAGTAAGACCGAAGAGATGTGAATTTGATATAAATTTTGAAATATATGACATAATTAATCATCTGTCAATGCAAAGTTGTGATTATTGCGAAAAAAATGTGAATCTTAAATTATATTTTTTGGAATTATTTATTAAATTGAATAGGGATATTGGCATGCATCAATCGACAATCTTGATGTGTTAATATGTTTGTTTTGGATTGTTTTTGTCAAATGCAAATAGTTGTGTTGATTTCCAATATTAGGGAGTAGCCCAAACTTGTGTTTATGGCTTCAACTGAGTTGTAGTTTCATTGTGGATGTTTGATATCTTAATCTAATTCAAGCTCTTGTAATGTTTAGTACGTAAATAAAAGTTTGGGGCCAATTGATATTTATGCGGCTGGTTTAGAGAAGATTTGCGTTATTTGGGTAACATTTTCTCCTTTCGAATATTTATGATTTGCAACAATTTTCTTACCCTTTATCTATCCAATTCGGCTGGTTTAGAGATGATGTTGTCACTGGAGAGGTTTTTGGGCCTTAAATATTTCCATATCTCCTTGTAGAATATTGAGAAAAAATCATTTTTACCGTAATGCATTACTTTCCTTATTGTTATGCAGGTGAACATGAAAAAATAATAGAGAATCCATTACGTTCCAAATATTTGGAAAAGTAGATATTAGCATCATATCTTTTTTTACTGATAAAACATTATCATTTTCTTGCAATTAGTTTTTCCATATACTGCTTAATCATATCTCATGTCTTTGTGACTACGGAATATGTAGTGAGCATCTCTAATTCGTTGACAAGTCCTGCATCGAGTGCAAATTCACGAAGAACTTATTATTGTGGGGAAACTGTTGTTCAATTCATATCTCGGACATAAAATAACTATGATCGTAGGTTTATACGTTGTCGACTACAACATATAAGAATTATGCTTTTTTTATCATTTTGTTGAGTTTGTGTTATTTGTTCTAATATTATGTTAGATATATCTCATTATTCTAATAATTTCTTTAACATATCTAATATTATGTTTATTATGTTAACAAATAAAAAATAAGTACACAAAACCTTCATCATATCAACAATTTATGTTTATAATTTTGATAAGTAGGGAATTATGCATATTTTTAATTGATAAAATTGTATTTTTAATACAATTAATTCTGGTACACTCTCTATTTCCTACTTATTTAATTTTTCAACAAGAATTACTTCCTTTCTGTTTTTGTGGATATTTGTAGCATTTTTGGATAATTTTATACAATAATTCACATAAGCACTTGACCATCTTTAGCCCATCCAAGAATGAAGCTTATAAAGAAGTTTACGGGTTGAAATAGTTTTGGACTTAATTAATTAATTAAGCCCAAAACTTAATAAAAGTCCATAAAGGGAATTAGGGCAAAATGGTAAGGATAAAAGGGAGATTGAAGACAAGTAGCAGAGGCATTCTGGGATTGAGGGTGTGAACAAAGAAACAAATGGAGAGACGCCAGGAGACAGGGAGAGAGAACAACATCAAACCTCCATGCTGTGAACGCAGCAATGGAACAGATTCACGGAGGAACTCATCTTTTGTGGATTTGAGTTTATTCCTCCCTTCTTATCTTTGTTTTAATGTCTTTCATTTGGATTATTTTAATTTTAGACACGGTTTAGGGGAATGTTTGAACCCTATTTCAATATTATGTGATTTATATTTTCGTGACACCATATTGATTTAATATGTGCGAATTTATTATGTTGATGGGTTGAATTGACTTATAATATATATATATATATTATTAATTGTGAATGATCACCCCAATTGATAGTTTATATATTTAGGGTTATGGTTTAAATTGCAATCCGTAATTGTTGTGATCTTGAACCCGTCTATAGCAACTAATAATTTATATTATTAGAATCAACATAATTCAAGATTAATTGAATCGAACGTATGAATTCAATAACCTGCCTACCCTATTATCCTAATTGATAATGTTTTTAAAGAATTAATCCAAAGAGCGTTTGGATTGTTCAATTAAATAGGTTAATTAGAGAGCTTATTCTATTTAATTACACTTAAGGGATAAAGCGAATCAACAGAGCTTGTTGTTGGTTTAGGGGTAGGAGTTCCACAATTAAATTAATAATGTGTCGCATAATCATATGATTTTGGAATAGGGGGAAAACTGAACCATGAACCGGAATTGATTCCTATTACTGTCTGCCTTTTGTTTATTTGCTTGCTTTTTATTTATTAGAGTAGATTTTATTTTATTAGTTTAGTAGACAAATTCATCAATATCCCCCCTTTTTTATTTGCATTCGTAAATTAGCATAAAAATATATTCAAATAATTCAACCGTTCTCTGTGGGATCAACCCTTACTTCCCACTACTACAAAATAGTAGAGGAAAGAGAGGTAAAATAATATAATTAATTTTGACGTGCCCCGATAGCACGATCAAATTTCAACTATGATAATTGTTATTTTGTTTCCGGCCACAGGGTTGTGGGTTTTGGGAATGGATAGATGAAGAATCTTGTAAACGTTGCAGTAAGACCATTTGTGCTTTGATGACAACAATTAAAGATACACAAAGACATGTGGAGGAGTTGGAAATAATAAGATAATACTGAATACAACCATTGAGGAGATGAGGTTGAACGAAAGTTGTCTGAGAGCATCTCTTCATGAGACGAAGCAATGCGAGGTGAAGCTAATTGGTTACGTTTATGCGTTGAATAGAAAATATAAAAAAGTTTCATTTGTGATAGTTGTTGGTGTCATTATTATCCTACTCATCGTGTTTGGACAACCAACCTCAATAAATCACAAACAACTCCAATTAGGTTCATGCGTATGGATAATTTTTTTTTGTGACATTGTTGCTTAATTTGGATTTGATGGTATTAGGGTTATTACAATTTGTAACAACTTTATAACTTATTCATATGTAAATATAGGTGGACATGTTACCTTTAATTGTTTGTTGCTTATTAGTGTTTGATTTTTCAGAAAGATAGATGATGTAAATGTAAATAATTGTGAGCATTGCATACAGAATAGGATAAAGTTATGGTTGCCTGCAAAATTTTATCGTTTTCTTTTTGATAGAATACTTCCCATAAAATTCGGATGTAATACATTGGTTGTTCAATGATAATGGTCTGCTGTAACAATAGATTTTCCAGCTGTAAAGACATATCCTTACAAATTGTTCACAGCATGGGGGCCCTCCACTCTTGAAGCATCATGTCACCATGTATGCAGCGAGCATGTTCAATCCCAACAATTATGTGCATTGACAATAATACACACTTTTCACAAGCAACAGGGGAACCAACATCTGTTTCCTTTAATAACCAAAGACAAAGATTTACACTATTTTTACATTAAATCAAACAAAATAGTGACCCCACATTATTCAAAATAATGTATACCAATAATTCCTATATAATTGTTAATTTCCCAAGCCAGGCATTGCAACTCACATAAACTACAACATAAATATTAAGAAACAATCAACAAATTTCTTCACTTCTCGTACTTTGGACTATCCAGTCTTGTGGCGCCGAGTGGTGTTTTGAAACAAGCAATGAATTAAGATAAAGTTTTCTTTAACTCCATCTGGACACGAGAGATTCATCGTCAATTAATTGTGCATCTCCTTGAACAGGTGGAGTTGTCTGATGGTGGCAGTGGAGAGTTAATCACATTGTCGGTAGACAGGTCCACGTTCAATTGATTGGCAGTAGTATTATCTTCATCCACCTCCAATTGTGTTTGGTCAGCATGATTGCAATCCTCGGCATGAGCGCCGGTTGCTATCTATCCCGAATATCTCACACCAGTCAGGGTAGAGCTTGTATGACTTGTATCGCATTTTCTTACCCCATGTATCCGTCTACAATTTTATGCAAGTATGGTGTTTCATGAAACAATGTTAGATTCTTTATTCATAGTTATTCAAATAAAAAGCACAAGTGTAATGTGTGTTGTGAGACAAGATAATATTCTAACCTTACAATACTCATCCTAAACATATTCACTTTCAACTATTATCATACCAGACTGAGCACTCTAAGCCAGTCTAGATCGACTCAACATACACTGAAGACTCCCATAGTTTTTCTTCCAAACATGTATTTTAGAACTTATGTGTGGTTCAGTACGAATATTAGCATCAGGAAGCATCATGCGCATGACCCTCTCGAGAGCACCAAGATAACCACTACGAAAACCACTTTCACATTTTCACCCTTCTTGAATAATTTCTTTGAGTGCTTGAATCAATAATTCTTCCTCTCTAGGTGACCAGACTCGACGACGATCCCTGCTGTCCCGTGAGACTCCACTATCTTCTCGACTAGTGCTATCGGGATCCATCAAGCCTACACAGAATCAACGTGCATAAAATGTGCACCGATTCAGAAACAAAAAAGTTCCGGCACGTACTCACAATCATTTGAAGTAAAAAACAAAAAACCCACAAAAATAAACAAAATAAACAAAAAATAATCAATTAGTTTGTGCTAAGAAGAGAACGAGATAAATGCCCCAAAACAAAATGAATATCATTAACGTAGTTCACAATTAAAACATATGTAAAAAAGTCAAACAATGTCATAACAAGTCAGATTTGCAGATAACAAACTACACTATTATTCAGTGCATTGTCTCCACTCATTATACATAGAAGTTGCTAATTCATCTCTCCAAATCGACCACTCTTCTGTTCATTCAATCTCATCAATGTAGTCATCAGCATCATCATTCATGACAATATTAGGTAGTTCGACTTCTAATGGGTCTAATGCCATAGTTGTTCTTATGAAATTATGTATTAGGCAACACGCCAAAATAATACGATTCTGCACTTTTATTGGGTAAAAGGCCGGACTACGGAGAATGGCCTATCATTTTTTTAGCAATCCGAATGTTCTTTCAATCACGTTTCGGGCCTTTGAATGCTTCATATTGAAATACTCATTCTTATTTTGTGGGGCTGATGTTCCCACCCCCACTGATCCAGATGGTACCTGACGCCTCGATATGGAGTAATGAAACCTCCGCCGTTTGTGTATCCACAATCGCACAGATAATAGTTACCTTCAAAAAACATGCATGGATCGAATTAGATTCAGAATCATATGTAATAAACATAATAAAATTATGTGCATGTGATGTTAAATACTACCTCTAGGAACGTGAAGTCCGTTGTTTCTAGTTATTACATCTCTCAACACCCGTGAATCTGCTGCACTTCCTTCCCAACCAGCCTAGACATATATGGACTTCATATTAAAGTCACAAACAACCAAGACATTCACCGATACGTTCCCTTTCCTATTTCAATAACGAGGCCTATCATATTTAGGCACAGTGACATTAACATATGGTCCATCTAGTGCACTTAAACAACCCTGAAACACGGAATCTTTCAATGAAGATGAATTTTCTAAGATAAAATACGTCAACTATACAACATTGGGTATTAATATTACCTTGAAACACTTCCATCGATTATTTGTACAGTCTTCATCGATTGGCTCCGAGGTTACTAGCAGTAATGAGTGTAGTCTGATTACAGGATTTTACACTTTGTGGAAGTGTGTGCTAATAGTTCGCCCAGATGTTTTATAGTTAGATTTCAAGACACGAATTTTTGTGTGATGTCCAATTATAGACAAAAACATGGCAACCTGCTCTGGTATGCTACTGTTTCGACTTGTTCGTAGACCACCGAACATTAGCAAAAGATGACACAATTGTGAAAAGGCCGCCTTATTCATCCTCAAATGGTTTATGCAGTCCTCATCGGAAATTCCAATAACAATACGCAAATATTTGATTTGCTTAGGAATTCTACTAATCAAACTATATCGTTCGTGAATACGCGCACGTACTTCACTTGAAATAGCACGACTTCTATGCATTAAAAAGATATTGATGAAGCTCATGTAACCAAAACACGCATTCATTAACTCAGTTAAGAAAATAAAAATTTCTTCATCTCTCAAACCTTCACTATTGAGGGCAAGATCTATCCTATGAAAAAAATAAACCATTAACAAACAGCTATATCATAATTTTATATAAAGCAAATCAAAACAGCTATTCCAAAACAACAAAGAATCGACATTAACAAATACAAAACTAAAATATAATTCCTTTGAAAATGCACTTCCAACAACACAATTACTTACCACAATAATAACTACAAAATCACTACATATAAAGGCTAACCTCACGAAAAACACTTGAAGAAATGCTTCTGGATGTCGTGGTGAGTAACGAAGGCTCAGCGGCAGAGGGGGGCAGCGGCTGTGAAGTGAAACTGAAAATGGTAGGGCGCAGGTTTGAGTGGAGAAGGGTTTTGAAGAGGGTATCATATATTAAGGGTAATTTTGTAATTTTCACCTTATTCGTATTAATCCCACGAAGTAAACGTTGGATAGTATAAATTTACCTTAGCCTATCCTATTGTTATCCGACGAATTAAACAGAGGATATAAATTTCGAAATTATCCCTATCCCTACTTTAATCTCACTTCCTGTCCAATTCTGTCAAATCCTAACTTTTGAAGTAAACGCAGCCTGAATAGATAAAGTGACTTCTTTTTCTGCACAATCAAAAGCTCAAGCTTACAGTGAATTAGTAATGAAATAATACCCTACTATTCTTATACATTTTATATTTTTAATGCTCTATATTTATAGAGATAATTGCTAGTGGAATTAAATGAAATAGTACGATGAAATTGGATTTGGTTTTTAAAAATAAATTTATAATCCAATCTCTTTCTCAAGAAAGTAATAGATTCATATATTCAATTTTTTAACTTTTAGATTCCAAAATAAATATCGAATTTACTTCTGCATAATTTTTTTCTTTGATTTTGTTCTTTTTGTAGTTTTTCATCATCATGGTGTGAAACATTTCTTACGAATGCACAACTTCTTTTTATTGGTATTTTCGATTTCTACTTCACTTTCATTGTCATATTGTTATTGTTGAAAATGCATTTCAACAACTACAAAAATATTAATTAGAGTTTTCCTCCCAAAATTACTTGCTATTGTTAGAAAGTCTAGGAACCAATAAAATATTTTCATTTTATTTTATTGTTTCACCCTAATTTTCTAAAGCATATAACTTTTTTGTTTAAACACTGCTTTTACAAAATATATATCAAATTAATTATCTTTTCATAATTTTCAATTTGATATCTATATTGAATTTATACAAATATAAAATTTAATTTTTAAATATTAAAATAATTTATATAAATTAAATTGTGATTAAAATAAAATATTTTACAAAATATATTTGATCTATTTATGTATTTATTTAAATAAATTATATTATTATGCTAATAATATATTATTATATTATCATAAAAACTAGTATAGATCCCGTGTTATTTTTGTACGTTTTTATTATTAAAAATATGTTATTTATTATTAAAAATATTAAAAAAAATAATACACAACACATAATGAATTTACAAATTAAATTCATTTAGATATTCATTTATTTATAATGTTCTACAATATACATTTCAATGAACATCAAATCTGCAATTTGTTGAGGTATATATATATTATTAACTATCTATACATCTTTATACAGATATAATATAATAAAATTAATTGAATTGTCACATATTTCATATCAAATTTAATTTAATAATGATTTTTTAAATCGTAATGATTTGATAGAAATTTAGTTCGAATAAAAAAATGCGAACATATTTTTCCACAAAGGTTTGGTTAAATATGTGATTATCATTTGAACGAAAAAAAATAAAAAGGCACTTTCTATACACACCACACTTTTTTCTTTTCACACCACATTTCTACTAACCCTACCCCCAAAATACCTATTATACCCTTAAAAAAATAAAAAATTACTCCCAAGCCCTTCTCCCCTTCTGCCGAACTCCCCCCCCCCCCCAAACCCCCCAAAACCCAAACTAATTTCCATTGCAGATGGCTGTTGCTGTTGCTGCTTCATTTTGGTAGTGCAGAAGAAGCCACAACCTGTGGTTGTTTCCTGGGCTTAAGTTGGGGACGCTGAGAAGGAGAAGGGGAAGACTCGTTTGGTAGTGCAGAAGAAGCCACAACCTGTGGTTTGGTCATGGGATGGCAGTTGAGGATAGCCATTGAATTACTACTACTTGAGAGTTGCAGGGTAGAAATAATGTAAAGATAAGAAGAGACTTGGCAGTATTGTGAGAGAAGGGGAAAATACCCAATTTTTATTCTCGCTGTTTCTTTTTCCGTTCATAATCGCGACCCGTTCGGCGCTGGTTCACCGAACAGCCTGCAGGGCGTTCGGCGAGCACAGGCCGAACATAGCAAAGAAAGTTCGGCCTGCAATGGCCGAACATAGCAAAGAAAGTTCGGCCTGCAATGGCCGAACAGCCTGCGAGGCGTTCGGTCTGCACTGGCCGAACAGCCTGCGTTTCTGTTTATTTTTTAAGGGTATATTGGTCATTTTACAGATGTCAAAAATTGTGTTGTGGTGTGAAAAGTAAAAATGGTGGTGTGGATAGCAACTCCCAAATAAAAATTGTATGATACTCGACTAATATACTGAAGTTAATTTTTATTCTCCATTTCCATTCCCTGCTGTTCCATACAATGTCATATTAACTCGTTTTTTTCTTGCACCTCCCGGAAGTATCGTTGAGTAAAATATATTTCAAGTTGACAAATCACGAAAATCAGAAGAACAAAATCACTGAGAAGAAAAGCGCAGCTTTCTCACACTAACTCCAGAGGAGAGAGAGAGATGGCATCGACAATCTCCAAATGGCTTGTGAACCCGAAGCGAAATCCCCTGGCTGCGCTTCACATGAAAATTGTATATAATCGCCTCAGCAGATATGGTACGTATTGGTTATACACATGTATTGTGTGTTTTTGGGATTTTTTTCGATCAACGAGTTTCTGATGTGAATTTAGGGATTCGATATGACGATTTGTACGACCCGATGTACGAAACGGACCTGAAGGAGGCGCTGAACCGGTTGCCGAAGCAGGTTGTGGATGCAAGGAATCAGCGCCTTCAGCGTGCCATGGATCTCTCCATGAAGCACGAGTATCTTCCAACAGATCTTAAGGTGGATTTTAATGACATTGAAAATGTTCAATTTCTGAATTGTGGCAAATGCATTGAGGGGTGTTGCGATTCATTTTGAGCGATGAATAAATGTGGGTGGTCGAAAGAAGGCTATGGATAGGGAGGTTACATAGCGTCTGGTATTTGTATGCTGTTCTACGGTTAACCTCCTGAAGAAATTTTAGATTGCAAAAAATGTTATCGGTGTACAAAATTACTTTGGACCCTACTTTGATGCTTGTTCCCCCCCCCCCCCCCCCCCAAGGCTTTTGGTTTATATAGAGTTCTCCGCTGCTTTCAATTTAGAAGAGGATTTCAACTATCCGATTACGTCCCCCCACCCCCCTGCAACTTACACGGATGCACATCATGCTACTACAATTGTTTGCAGATTGGGGATCGAGATAATAACTAGAAAAGTTGTGCAAATAGAACTTACATGATATAGCAATTTCCTTGCTAGAGAAAAACTTCCCAGTCAATTGTTAAAGTACAGCATGGTTTCTTGAACTTTTATGCTGTTTGGTGTGATATGTCTGTGCTTTGTTTTCTGGATTTGTGAGGTTTTTGGTCAATTATTCACTCAAAACATCTTGAATTTTCTTATGCGTTCAAGCTTATGCATGGCCCAACCTGACTTTATTCACTCAAAACATCTTGAATTTGAGAATCCGTTACTACTTGCTACATTCTTCGGGCAGATGCACTGTCATGTAGTAGAGTCTCACTATTGTGTTTTGCTGTTGACAAAGAGAATGATCAGTATTTTTTATATAACTATATGTTGTTTTTTTTGTTCTAATCAGGCTAGGCTAACGCCATTTAGTAGCTATCTTCAGGAGATGTTAGCTCTTGTAAGTTCTTTTGTCACTGTTTTGTGGTGCTAAAATAGAACTCATTTTTGAAGGACAAGCAATTATTTAATTGGATCTCTCCTGTGCACTTCATCATTACTGAATGTATGTGTTGTTTTTTGAATGCACGCCTTGTATTTGTGTGGGCAAGGTCAACAAGTTTCTTTGACCATCACATAACCTATAGACTTTAGACCATTCTTCTATATCTTATTCTGTTTATTGCAATTTCCAGAACTTCTGTATTGCCTCAATCTATACCCCTGTTACATTACTTTTTGTGACGAACTGTATTGTGGTGTCTTAACTTAAAACCTTTTTATACTAAATTTGATCTGGTAATCCAATGCAGTTGCCCTTTTTATCAATAATTTACTTTTCCCTTCACCTGCAAAGATTCTGTTTATTTGTTAATCCCTCCCTTTCAATATATGTTGTTCCATTTTTTGTTGTCATTCATATGCCATCCTTTCTTGACCCATGCTTTTCGTGTTTCATATGATTTGAATCTCCTCAGAGTTGGGATATTTAGTTTTGTTGTTATTATTCTCCTGCAGATTTCATATCTCTCACTTGTGTTGATTCTGCAGGTTAAGAGGGAGCGAGCTGAGCGTGAAGAACTCGGTAGTTTACCGCTTTATCAGCGTACCTTTCCCTGAGTGGATTTCCTGCTATGCTGTAGCAGCCGCTGATTGAACTACACTTCATATGATTAAATAAGGACGTCATCCCAATGCTTTTCTGGGAGAATATTTTGTTTCCTGCTGATTGATTTCCAGTGAGTAAAATTCTTCATTTTAAGTTTCTGTTCACCTTCACATTACAAGATTTAGTTGTGATGCTCTTTTTATTAATTTATCACATTATCAGTTCTGGTATTTGCATTTCTGGTAGAGTCCAACTCTGAATAAATTCCTTTTCAACTCTTGAGTTCTGATAGTAATGAAGTACATTTAGATGCATATAATCCCTGTAGTATTGACCTAAAAAATCTCTGCTGCTTGCAAACCCCCCACCCCACCCACAAAAGAGGAAAAAAGAAAAAGAAAAAAAGAGCAGAACAAAGTAGAGGCAAAAAACTGAAATATATATATTTTTTCCTTACAAAATTTAATCGTCTTCAGGAAACTAATTTCAACACAGCCAAAGACATGGAAATTCACCAGAACTTACAGCTTCCTGCTTGTAGAAACTTCTCATTCTGCTGTTGAACTGCTGCATCTGAAATGATATATTCTCTAGTTACCAACAAAATATAAAAAAATAAAATAAAGTCTGTTCTTTTTTTCTTTCATTTTTTTTTCTTTAAATAGAAATGAAAGTAGGGGGTAGAAAAGAAGAACCATTCAGGGGATGTGGAGTGGCTACTCTCACAATCCGTAACTTCCGTAGCCAGATGAGGTAGAGCTACTGTGCTTGGCAGCACCGTTGCTGTCGATTCCTCTCTTGTAGAAACTTGCTGGAATTTCCCAATTAAAAACAAATAATAATAAAAAACCCAAAATAAAACTACTTTCCCATCAGGATTCACTCCAATGGAAGTGGCCAGAGGTGGAAAAACCAAACCTTGTTTATCTGATCTTGTGAAGATGGATTGGTCGCCCCTTGTGCCGTCTGCTGTAAGAATGGTGCCCGATCCATTGAAGAAGATGTTGAGTTTGATTGTGCCAAGAAATTTCTTCCACAAGGTGCAGGCAATCTTGAGTTCATTGATGATGGCAAGAAATATGGATTAGGTAATCCACATTGGTTCATGGGAAAATCAAGCAATGGAAACATGCTCTGTATTCCCATTGCACCTTGTGGAGGAACGGGTTGTGGGAATGGAGGAAGGGTACTATAGGGAATTTGCATTCCTTGCTTTATTGTTTGTGGCACCATCATGAATGGGGAATTGAATGTGGAGCAACCTGGTCCTCCTGTTGACATCATCTGGCATTGATGCCAAATTTACATGACATTTACAAGGTTAACATGCATAGATTTGATCATGTCAGAGAGAGAGGGAGGGAGGGAGGGAGGGAGGGAGGGAGGGAGAGAGAGAGAGAGTGTACATGAACTTGATGTTGTAATGTCTTTATGTACTTTATGACTTCATCCAGTGTTGATAAGTTGTCTCTCTAGAAAGGAGAATGAATATATAACTATGGAGTATTGGTGGGCAAGTCATAAATGTAAATAGTGAAGAAGAATTGGAATTGTTACCGTATTGCAATCGGGAATCAGTCCTTGAAGAGTCGTCATTTTTTCCTTCAGATTTTTCCTCCTTATCTGTGTTCATCGAAATTATTGTGAAAATGAATGGCAAAACATCAGCTTTTCTTATAAATTAATTTTATATAAATATATTTACACACGGTAATTTGTCGTGAGAAATATTTATTGTAACTTTTATCCTACTTATATGTAATTATTTACTCCTAAAAAAATAAAATATATCCTGCATAATTTTTGTGTTCGTTAAATTTTAATATAAGATTTCAGAATAAATCAACTTAAAAACCATCAAACAATACCAATTTGTTGAATTGAACATTCAAGAAAATATCGAAATAGAAAGAAGTTATTAATGTTCTTTGAAAAGGACTGGAGTGAAAGTTATTATTGAGGAACAGCTTTGATTTGACTCCACCACACAAGTGTCAGCTCATTGGGACTTAACCCGAAAAGGGGAGAAATGTGGCAATCGGCATTCGGCAGAACCTAATTTCACAGGCTACTGAAGAGTTGAAAAGGCCAAATTCAGCTGCATTTCACGAATCATATATCGGATGGAGACTGGAGCCTGACATGCAACGACGATTCAAGGTTTTTATCTTTCTTCACCCCCAGCCCTGCTATTTTATTGTTTTATTGAATCGAAAAGAAGGGGGGTTCGATTTAATCGCTGAAGTTGTACTATAATATCAAGAAAAGTTAAGGTATTTCGTTTTATGTAATTGCATTAATACGATGATTGAGTATTTTTCTAAATTAATTTTTGTAAGAGTTGGCGGAACAAAACCCATGTTGGATCTTTTTTTTGTCTTACTAAGATTATGAGTAATTATTGCATGAAGTACATCAACTAAGACAAAAATTCCTGAAATGAAACATAGACATGGAGGGCGGGGTAAATTGTTGAGTAAATCTGGATAGTTTTAAAATTTAACTGGTTTCTTGATTTAATCTTCGATAATGCACCTACTCTAGCTCATGATGAGGACTTTAGTTAAAATGGATTGCTTAAGCTTTGAGTTTTTGATAGAGGGGGTCGAGAGATCATGGTACTTTGAAGGAAGAGTTGAATTTCAGGATGCCCGGGAAGTTTTAACCATTGGCCTTGTCCCTTGGCTGACAGAAACTCGGACAAGTGTTGGATTAGTTTTTGTATCGTTTCAAAATATTTTGCCTAGAGAGGATATGCCTTAGCCTCCAAAATGGAAGAATTGAAAGGTTCTTCAACCAATTAGTAGTACCTTCATGAAATTTAGGACTGATACTTGTATATGATTTCTGCTAGCATCTAATGTCGGGCAGGGTAGCAGGGGCTTGGTTACATTGACCTTATGACTGCCAATGGATCTTGAAATCACTTGAACACCCCCCCCCCCCAAAAAAAAAAAAAGGGTTTCAAGTGATGGTCATGTGCCCTCACTTGAGAAACTCCAACACCCAATCATATCAGAGGCCAAATGTTATGGTGTCTCATCCGTATCCAACAGTACCAGAAGGAAATCAGGCACTTAGAATCGCTTTATATGGTGTCATGTGGTTAAAAGGCTTTTATAATGTAGACTGACCTCCTGGACATGCATATATAATTTGGGAAAGATTACTCCATAACTCCTTTATTGTGCCTTGTCAAGAATAAAAATGATGTAGAACTCCTAATTATTAAAGCTTCTTTGTTCAAGTTTGCATTTAAGCGTATACTGTTATCTGAACAACTTTGTATTTGCATTAGATTAAGTGATTTGTTGTGATATCTATCTTATAGCTTTAAATTAAATCAGTAATGTTGCTTAGACTCGGATGATCTAGATGTGTTTACTGCCTATGCATTTGTATATGTGTGTATATATGCATATACATATATATTAAGTTGATAGTACAGAGATTTTATTACAGTAGTTGATGGTGTATTATATACATGTAACACCTAAGACGTAAAAAAAAAAAGGGTTTGATATGTGAAGATAAGGTTTTTTTTAAATCTATGCCGGACAAAGTGTTGGCAGGCTTCCTCTATGTTCGGTTCATGCGAACTCTACACACACACACATATGTAAATATCACATAATATTCCTTATATTTACACTTTCTATGATAAAAGAGGGTTCCATGATGATAACAGTTCTCTTTCCTCTTATTGCCTTATTGCTTTCCAACTCCCACTTTTCTTTCCACCCTCTCTAATTTCTTACGTCTCTCCTGTTTCCTTTCTATCTCTGGTTTATTAAATTTTCAACTCCGATTCCTTTTTTCATACTTTTTCATCTATGAAAATGTAAGCTCTCCTAAAGAAGATGGTAAGTTTTTGGATAATGGAAGCTCTTGTAAGTGTTCACCAAAGTACTATGAACAGAGCCGTTCAACACAATTCATTGCAATACACAGTATATAAGCTAGTTTGTTGGAAAAATAATGACTCCCTCTGTCCCAAAAAAGGAGTCTTGTTTGTATAGTTGAGATGAAGGGAGATCTTTCATAAGTTAAGACGGGAAGCTTAAAGTACTCACCCTCTCGTTGTGGTTGTGTACTTCGGGACAACGTGCTCTTTTCTGCGGTTTGCTCTGGGCACTTGTATCAGAGTCCTCTTTTACCCCATTTTCCTGCAGCTAAAATAACAAAAACAAGGAATTGCTTCAGTCCATGGAAGAATCAAATAGACCAACTTATAATTTCAAGATTTACATGACCAATGAAGGAACCAAACGATTAAAGAATGCGATTATCTCGATTTAACTGACTGTATTGAATAGAAGAAAGAAGCCTCTTTTCCACTCACATCTCCTTCTGTCTGCGTCTCCAGGAATCAGCAGCATGCCTCTCTTTGGCGTTGCTGGTTTGCGGCGTTTGCCCCTTCACCATCAAAACAATATTCTCCAAGCAGGGAATCTTTCTCGGGCCGACTTCCTGTAACAGAGGTGAAGGAACTTCGAACACTGAAAGATCATCCATCATATGATCATAGTGATGAGGTGCCTCACGACCCTCTTCTGTACTTTTGTCTGCAGGTACTGATGCATCCTGATATAAACTCTCCTGGTCAGAAGTTACCGGAATGCCTTCATAATTAATCACAGCCCTCGACTCCACTGGCCGATTTCCATCACAATCTTGATCCGTTGATGGGTAAGCTTGTGCAGGCTCTTGATCACTCATTTTCTTATCGAAAGTTGCAGTTTTTCTTTTCATTTTTTTTTTTTTACCTTTATGCAAGTTCTATATGGACCCTCTTAAATCTGCCTACTGATCAATAATTCTTGAACAATCTGGAATTTCGAGAGCAAGATTATGCTATGTGATGCAACTAATTGTGATTCTTTTCCTTAAGGTTGCTCTTTTTAATATATGGAAATGATTCATGAATATGTTCGGTCTTTGATAGGTGGTGGGTTTCCCCTCTAATAGGGAATGATTGTGTAGGCGTTCTGCTGTCTGAGCTGATCCTTCAGGTGCTGTGCGGGACACTTGCTGTGCACAAAATTCGGACACAGATTGCTAGTAATTTGTGTTCGAATAAATTCCAACACAGATTACTAGTAATTTATGTCCGAATAAATTCCGACATAGATTACTAGTAATTTTTGTGTATGCTGTGCAAAATTCCACATCGTTTGATAACTTGTTGTGAAGGAAAATAAGTGTTTGATTATTGTCTGTGCTTCAACATATATTTTTGTATGTTTCGACATATGTCGTACTAAGAAAGTGTAAAAAGATTGTGTAAGAATTAAAAAAAGAAAAAGAAATAAACGAAGACTTGAAGTTTGGTTTTTTTGTTCTGCGTAGGAAGAAGATACGTGTCAGAAGGCAGTTGTTCCAGATGGTGTAGGAGTTGGCTTCTGCTGCAGCAGACACATCTCTCATACGTCGCCCATTCAGGTTATTCACCATTACAACCCCAATCTTCTTATTTATTTATGACAATTACCAAGAAATTCTGAGAAAATCCCACTTGCCTAAAGGGACGGCAATGAGATAAGATAGATATAATTTTTTTTTCTTAAGAGACCTTTGTAGGATACGAATAAAATTTGAAACTTGAAACCTGTCCAGTCTACTTGTCTTGCTTAGACTATTGCTTTTTTGTGTTATATATACTAGTGTGAGACTTGTGCGATGTACAGAAGATATTTTTTCTTATATGTTGTAATATAATCATATATTCAAGTTATATAGTATATTATAAAAGGTATAGATTTGTAATTCAGTGATTATTTTTTTGTATAATGAGTAGAAATTTGTTGTAATTTTATGTTTCGTCTTTTCTTTTATTAGAATTAGCCTCGTTCACAAATTGATAAATCATGATATCCACGATTTATAGAAGGTTGAATTAAATTAAATTTAAAAAAATAGCTATATCAGCAGATTAAAGAAAATAAAGAATTGTACAGATCTCATAAAATTTGTTAATTACATAGTTAAATTAAGAACAAAAATATTTTGCAAATTGCTAATTAAATATAATAATATTACAAAAATTTGAAATTTGACATAAACAAATATTTTGAAAGCTAATGAAAAATCGCACTGTGCTTATATGTCGAAATAATTAGCAAATCTCAACAAAAAATCACAAGAATAATCAAACGAAACATGAAAGAGATGGACGGACTTTTTGTTTAAAAATAAGAAAGAAAAATAGTTAAGAAAATTAAATATGTTTATGATAAATTGAAAGCAATAGGTGAATGAATTTTTTTTAAAATAAAATAAATCTAAAAATAATATTTTGAAGAGTGTAGACTTTTGTAACAATTGAAATATGACACATATTATCGTACATGTCTTACCATTTATTTTCTAAAAACATAAAATGCGAAACACTTCAAGAAGAAGAACAAAAAAGAGAGACTTTAAAATATTTAATAATAATCTTGATAAAATATATAGAAAGAAGAGAGAGACAAAAATAAGAAATGATTTTGAATTATGGTAAGATTGTTGAAAATTTAATTTCATATTTGACAAAATCAGATTTTATCCACGTGATTTGGTGATTTTAAATAATGATAGTTTAATTATAGAAAATTTGTTAATGATTTTTCATAATATAATGAAACTATAATGATTTCACGTAAATAACAAATTTATTTCTTATTTTGAATATATTATGAGTTAACAAAATTCTTTAAAATTCGAATTTATTTATGTTGAACAACAGAAACCAAGCACATCCCGAAGATTGTTGATATTAATCTCTTCAATTAAATTGTAATAATTTATCTTAAAAGAGTTGAATAAATATATATAGTTTTACATTTATATGGTTGGAATTTAGACCGAAAGAACAAAATTTTAAAAAATAATTTTACTTATATATATATATAAATTTTATAAAATGAATCGAGAAAATTGAGTCATATATTTGTTAAATTTCATATATTTTTTTAATTTCATATTTCTGTGATTTGATTAATATTCTATAAAATATATAGATTTTGAATCATGTATCAAATATTGCAGTATATTCATCTTGATATCATCTAATTTTGAAACACCTAAATTTGTGGAATAATTTAAATTTTGAAATCGAATCAAAATCTCCAGAATAAAAACGTCTAATTTTAATTTTATAATAATATAATTATTCTAAATAAGTAATGAAGTTTAGACGGAAAAACGGAATTGAAAAAAAATCATTTTAATTATATATATATATATATTTTGTTTGATAAAATGAATCGAGAAAATTGAGTCATATATTTGTTAGATTTCATATATTTTTTGAATTTCATATTTCTGTTATTTAATTAATATTCGAAAAAATATCTAGATTTCGAATCATGTATCAAGTACTGCAGTATATTCATCTTGATGTCATCTAATTTTGAAACACCTAAATTTGTGGAATAATTTAAAATTTGAAATTGAATCAAAATCTCTAGAATAAAAACGTCTAATTTTAAAATAATATAATTATTCTAAATGAGTAATGAAGTTTAGGCGGAAAAACGGAATTGGAAAAAAATTATTTTGTTTATATCTATATATATGAAGGTAAAATGACTATTTTTATAATATTTTCTCACTCAAACGTACTTTCTAAAAATAAAAATATAATTAATAGTAAGTATTTAAGTATAATTTATTTAATTATTTTTCAGAATTAGAAAAAAAAAATCAAAATTTGAATAAGATTTGGTATTTGAATAAGATTTGATAAGTTTAAACATTCAATCATATTAACTTTGAAATGAACATAAAATATTTATATTTGTCCTTTCACAACGAAATTCTCTCTCTTATTCAAATTTTTTAAATCCTCAATCGTCTTTCTTAGTTTTTCAACCACCACCACACGCGGTCGTCAATCTCCAACGCGATGATTATTGTTATCGCTCACTCACATCAAATTCTACAATATATCATATAACTTGAGTATGTATTTATATAAAAAATATCTTTTGTGCAACACACATATTCCGCACTTTTTATTAAAAATAACATGTTATTTTTAAAAAGTATGTCGGTCAACCATTTTTTTCTTGCCTTTTCACCTTATTTTTTAGAAATTTACAACTTTTTCTCAATTCTGTTTATTACATAATGATATTTATATTGTATATGTGCAAATTTTTTTTCTTTAGTTTATTTGGTATATTTTAGTATTTAAAGAGTATTATGATATAAAATAAGATTGTGAGATACAAAATAATATTATTCAAACTATTATATATATATATATATGAATGTATATAAAAAAACATAATATTCTTGTAAAATTAATTTACTATATTTACTATAAATATAAAAAAATTGGACATCGTTTGCATGGAAGAAATATAAGGTATTGTTTAATAAAATTAAATTGCAATATAACAGAATCATAAAATTATGAAAGAAAAAGAGAAGTGAGATGGGATAAATTCTGAAAGTGTGAAGACTATGTACGGAGGAAGTGGAGTTTAAGATTAAAAAAATAAAGTAAATTAATAATTAAAATAAATGAAAGAATATTATCATAATTAATTAAAAACAATAAAAATAAGTATAATATATGCAAGTCTGGTTTAACAAAATTCACCCCTCGATCTACATAAGTGTGAATGATCATTACTCTGTCTCTGCCGACAACCTATTTCTACAGTTGCCCACTTGCGTCGAGTTAGTGTCTTAATATATTATATATACTATAACTAAATGAATAATATTAAATAATTTATTATGCGACAAATTTTGAATGGGCTAAAATTTAAAGGGATAAGAGATTATCTCCTGCTCCTGGTTAGTGGCGTCAACTAATTTATTCATTCTTGATGTGGTGCACCACATCAGCACGTCACTTCACTTTATTATTTAATGACAATGATTTCTTTTTTATTTATTTACATGTTTATTCTCATTTAATTCATTGCAACATTCTTTTTCATTTCCGATCATATAATTTCGGCTTATTTGTTTTATAAATTTATGTTTTACGCTATTTTTTAAAATTATTCTCAAAATAAAATAATATGTTAGGTTCGATGACATTTTAAAATTTGATCAAACTAAAATTAAAACATTAAATCCACTTACCTTTTTAATTAGTATATATACACTCAAACATATGTAATTTGCATAATCAAGTCCATGTTATGCTTTAATTTTGTATTTCATTTGCTTGGTGTTTACTATGTGTATGATATGGAATTATTGATAGGAGAAAAATACAACGTTGGATTACACATGAATGTCAACGTAAAATAACAAAATTAAAACTTAAGAGGATTATAATAAAACTCGTGAGGACTAGAATAAAACTCGTAAAATTAGAGATGCACATACCAAACAAAGCCAAAGTTAATGGACCAAAATTTCAATTTTCCCTTACCAAACGTGAGATTAATAGATATACCTTGGAGAATAGGAGATCTCGTGTAACTATTTGATCATTCTCAATATCATATGCAAGTAAATGGGGTGCTTTAATTATCGGATTGACGATCGAATTAGTTGAGCCATCAGGTGTTGGTCCAATCTGTCGGATCGACGATATAATTTAATCGGTTGAATTGATTAATCTGATTCAATTATAAAAATACTGAGTAAATGCCCTCTACATGTGTATTAATTTCAAATAACATGGATTGAAATTAAAATTAGGAGAAGCAAAATACTTCATATTGTAAGGTTTGTATGTACTCAATAGCCTCATCTATGGTGGAAGCTTCATTCCCCCTTAAAAGGGAAAACGGACATAGCTGGTATAGTGTCGGAACAATTCCAACTATCTATGTATCGCAAAATAACATTTCATGTTATATGTGTGTGAATTTACATATATTTATTAATAAGCACATACACATATATATTTATATTTATAAATATATGGAAATTAAAGTTGGTCTTCTTGGCCTTGAATCTTCAAGTTTTTTCTCACAAAGGCCTTTTTACGTTTATTTATTTTACTAAGCCCTCAAAAATTTTAATATTATTCTTGTAAATTTATTTTTTATTATTATTATTTGCATTGGATAATTTTGTAGAAATTTCTAAAACAAATGATTGTTTAGACTTAATAGATCATAATAAATGTACATATAATTAGTAAAATAAACTTTCAAAATATATGAAAAAAAAGGCTTTTATCCAAAAAATAATAAATTTTTTTATAGATAGTTTATATATAAATAATTATAGTATTTGTTCAGTATTTAAATTTGTAAATTTAGTAATATTTTTATTCGCTCTCTTCCCACTCATACATCCATCTGTTAATACCTCATGAGCATCTGACAACTACAGTCGCAATGTAATATAATGAATAATTTAGAATTATCACATAAATAGATACTCACGGAAGTATATATGTACCGTATTTGTGTCTGTTGTTTTGGGTATTGGCCCAAATGCATTTTTGGTTTGTGGGCCTGTTATCTGCTTCCCACTTATTCTGGGCCCAGGCCTTTTAAGGCCCAGGCCCACACCCCTTACCTTTTGTTCCCCGACCCCTCTGTAATTAGGGCATTGTGTTGCCCTTCCCCTGTGAGCGCCGCTCGTCGGTTCCCCCCCCTCTCCCCTTCCGTCGTTCAACGTCTCTCACCTTTCCCAGGCAGCCATTTACTCCCGATGGTTAATGCCCGCGTGATTTTCTGTGTGACCCGCGTGGTTCTCCAGCTCGTTTTCTCGTTCCCTTTAAATCGACAATTCGTTCGTCGTTTGGGCTAGAATCCAAGAGTCGATTCACGCTGCACTTCGTCCGAATCCCCATTCTCCCTTCTATACTATCTGATTCCCTTCCTGTGTGGTTTCTAGTGTATAGTGTGAGTGTTCGGTGGGTTTTGGGACGAGTGGGTGAGGAAAATCCGTCGGGATTAAGGTGCTACCGGGTTTAGGTGAAAGTCCGACCGTGTTCCGTCTTGTGTGACGGACCTAGGTCACCGATTGGCTTCTGTGTCCGAATCGGGGCGAACCAGGCATCCCTGAGCCCTCACCACGGTGCTGCCGATCCACAACAGTGGTATCAGAGCCGGTCGCACTGTGCACCACCTTCGTATTCGCCGTCTGGTGACCGAGTACCGCTTCCGCTGCCCGCGCGACCCTCGCGCTGACTCGCTGTCGCCGACGGGCGAACCCTCTGTCACCGCCGGGCGATTCCCCTTCCAGTCGCCGCTGGGCGACTCACGCACGACCCTCGCATTTTACCTGCAGTCGCCGCCGGGCGTCGATCCGTTCTGTCGCCGCCGGGTGACAACCCTGTCACTGCTGGGTGACTGATCCGACGGTGGATCCGCCCCACGGTATTGAACCGTGGCTGGTGGGCCGTCTCATTCCGACGAGGTTCCCCCGAATCTCGCTCTGGTAAAGCGGCTTTGACCCTTTGACTACTGTAGTTGCCGGTTGAACCGGATAGGCTTGGGCGTGACTGCTGTAGTTACCGGTCGAACCGGGCAGGTTTTCTGTGTCTAATTGTTTACTCTGTGTAGTAAATTGACTGCCTGCAACTTTGTTAAAATTCTGTGAACCTGAATCTGATATTGCTGTGTGCTTGATTCTGCATCACTGAATTAACATATTAAAACGGCACTGAGTTGAACCCCTGCGCAACCGATCAATCGGCTTGTGAACTTGGAAATCCTCGGTCTCCCGTGATTTGTATAAATCTTGTGTGATTTATTGTTTGACTTGTATAAATCTTGTGTGATTTATTCCCTGCCTCCAACATGTCTACTGTTGGATCCTACAATCTGGCACCGTTTGATGGTCGCTCAGATTTTGGGATTTGGCAGCAGAAAATGAAAGGAATACTGATTCAACAACGTGTGTTTAAAAGTATTTCCCGTACATTTTCTGATGCCACATCTGATGAGAAAAAGGAAGAAATGGATGAGATTGCATTCTCATCCATTATCCTGCATCTATCAGACTCTATTATCCAAAAAGTCGGAGAACAAAAATGTGCAAAAGACTTATGGGATAAACTGGAAGAATTATTTGTTGAAACTTCACTCCCATGTAAAATGTTTTTGCTTGAAAGATTTTTTCGGTTTAAACTTGATATGTCTAAGGATATAGATGAAAATATGGATATTTTTCAAAAACTTATTCAAGACATAAAGAAAACCGGTGATAAATCTATTGATGAGTATACTGCAATTGTGCTTTTAAATGCTATTCCTGATTCCTTTGGTGATGTGAAATCTGCTATAAAATATGGTAGGGATCAGGTTACTTTGGATACCGTTATTAATGGGTTGAAAAGTAAGGAAATTGATTTAAAAGCAAATTCGGGTAAAAACATCAAAACAGTGTTGATGCTATGTTTGTTAAAGGAAAGAATTTCAGGAAAAAGAAAAAGTTTTCTGAAAATAAAAATGGCCAAGAAAAGGTTAAGGATAAGTCTGCAAAATTTAGTAACCCCACCAATAAAAACAAAAAGTGTTTTAACTGTGGTGAACCGGGCCATTTTGCAAATGTTTGTCCCCAACCGAAAAGGCTTAAAGCCAATAAGGTTTCTGAAAAAGAAATGCATGAAGATGTTTTCATGGTTACTGATTTCTGTGAAACTTCTGTGGCTAATTCTGTAAATTCATCTTTCTTATGTGAAAATGAATGGTTGATTGATTCAGGCTGCACATTTCACTTAACCCCGTTTAAAAATCTGTTTCGGACTTTTAAGGAAACAAAATGTGGTTTTGTGTCTATGGCAAATGATAAGAAATGTCCAATCATAGGTATAGGAAATATTTCACTTGTGTGTGAATCTGGACATGCTCTTAATTTGAAAGATGTAAGATATGTGCCTGATTTGAACTGTAATCTTATTTCATGTGCTGCATTGGAAGATGAGGGTTATGAGGGGAAATGGGGCAAAGGTGTTATGTCTATTTTGAAAGGGTCTTCTGTGGTCCTTAAAGCTGAAAAACGGAATAACCTGTACATGTGTTTTACAAAACCAGTCTTGCATGCTAATACTGTTAAGGATGATAAAACTACTCTTTGGCATTGTAGACTTGGTCACATGAGTAATAAGGGTCTAGAACTCTTGCAAAAAGTAGGATCATTTGAAAATGATAAACTGTCTTGCATGCCCTTCTGTGAACCGTGTGTAAAAGGAAAACAACATAGGGTTAGTTTTCCCATCTCCCCTGCCCCCAATGTACCTAAAAGCACTGGAATACTTGATTATTTGCATGCAGATGTGTGGGGGCTTGCCACCACTCCCACACACGGTAATAAAAGATGGTTCCTGTCCATTATTGATGATTTTTCCAGGAAAGTTTGGGTTTTGTTGTTAAAAGATAAATCTGATGTATTTGATGTGTTAAAAAACTGGAAATCTTTGATTGAAAACCAAACTGGAAAGAAAATTAAGAAACTTAGGACTGATAATGGACTTGAATTTTGCAATCATCTGCTTGATAATTTGTGTGCTGTTTCTGGCATTCAAAGACACAGGACGGTTCCATACACTCCACAACAGAATGGTGTGGCAGAACGTATGAACCGGACTCTTCTTGAGAAAGTAAGAAGCATGCTTGCAGCTTCTGGACTTTCTAAGAAATTATGGGGAGAAGCAGTTGTTACTGCTGCCTATTTAATTAATAGGTCTCCATCTGTGCCTTTAAATGGGAAATATCCTGAACTTGTTTGGTTTGGAAAAGCTGTTGATTTTTCAAATCTAAAAATTTTTGGTTGTGCTGCTTTTGTGCATCAAAAACTGGATAAATTAGAACCAAGATCTAAAAAATGTGTTTTTCTTGGTTACCCTGATGGTGTAAAAGGATATAGACTTTGGCTAAAGAATGATCCTGGTTTTAAGGTCACTATTAGCAGAGATGTGATTTTTAATGAATCTGAATTTCCCTGCTTACCAATTTCTGTGCCCATTGTTGCTTCTGATGAGACTCCGAGTGAGGTGGAGCAAACACCAAATTTGCCTGTGTTAGATAATTCAAATTCTGAAAATGTTGAGCATGATAATTTAAGTGATGATGATAATGTTAATGGTGATTACCAACTTGCTAGGGATAGACCTAGGAGAAACATTAGACAACCATCTAGACTTAATGATTATCATATGGACTCGCATGCTTTAAATGTATTTGAATCACCTACTGACCTTGAACCTAAGTCATTTAAGGAGGCTGTGAATTCTAGGAATTCTGTTGACTGGTTAAATGCCATGAATGATGAAATGAACTCACTGCATGTTAACCAAACTTGGACTCTTGTGCCTAAACCTGCTAATTGCTCTGTAGTTGCTTGTAAGTGGCTATATAAGATTAAAGAAGAATCTGACAGCATTAGATATAAGGCTAGGCTGGTAGCAAAAGGATTTACTCAAAAAGAGGGGATTGATTATACCGAAATCTTTGCTCCTGTTGTGAAATTTGTTACTGTACGCATTGTGTTGGCATTAGTTGCTCATTTTAACTGGGAGTTAAAACAACTTGATGTAAAAACTGCTTTTTTACATGGTGAAATTGATAAACAAATTTATATGCAACAACCTGATGGGTTTATTGATCCCCAAAAACCTGATTATGTATGTTTATTGAAAAAATCCCTTTATGGTCTAAAACAATCTCCTAGGCAATGGAATAAGAAATTTGACTCTTGCATAAAAAACCTTAACTTTAAAAGGAGTGTGCATGATCACTGCCTTTATTTTAAGCATGATGCATCTGTCCCCACTTTCTTATTAATATATGTTGATGATATGCTTCTTGTCAGCCCATGTATTAAATCCATCGAATATGTGCAAAATTGCCTAAGTGAGAATTTTGACATGAAATACCTTGGAGATGCTAGGCGCATCTTAGGCATGGATATTGTTAGGGATAGGAATAATCATACCCTTCATTTAAATCAGATTTCTTATGTGAAAAAGATTTTGAGTAAATTCTTCATGTCTGATGCTAAACCTGTCAATGTGCCCCTTGCTGCCCATTTTGTTTTAAGTAGGGATCAGTCCCCAAAAACTGATTCTGAAATACTTGAAATGTCTAAGGTGCCGTATGCTAATGCTATTGGCTCGGTTATGTACCTTATGGTAAGCACTCGACCTGATATTGCATATTCGGTAAGTTGCTTGAGTAGGTACATGTCAAACCCTGGTATGCCACATTGGGATGCATTAAAATGGCTATTAAAGTATTTGAAAGGTTCTGCCAATACTTGCCTTAAATTTTCAAAATGTGCTCAAGGTGTAAACTTAATAGGATATTCTGATTCTAATTATGCCAATGATAGAGATAATAGGAAGTCCTCTACATCATATGTGTTCACCTTGTGTGGTTCGTGCATTAGCTGGAAATCCCAACTTCAGCACGTAGTTGCATTATCTACTACTGAATCTGAGTATATTGCTATAACTGATGCACTTAAAGAAGCTATATGGTTAAAAGGTCTATTATCTGAAATTGGATACTTAGAGGGTGATCCTATTGTTTATTCTGACAGTCAATCAGGAATTCAGCTTTGTAAAAATCCTGTTTTCCATGATCGTACAAAACATATTGATGTTAGGTACCAATTTATCCGGGATATAGTTGAAAAAGGAACTGTCAAGCTTGAGAAAATCCCTTCTCAATTCAATCCTGCTGACATGGGAACAAAATGCTTATCTGCTGAAAAAACCAAAGACTGCATGAATACTTTGAACTTCGACTCACTGGATTAAAATCTGTTTTTCTTCTGTATTCTGCTGTGTGTTCGTTTTTTCTCACTTTCTGTTTTTTTTTTTTTTTTTTTTTGTTTCCTTGCAGGTATCAGTGACAGTCGAGGGCAATGATGATTTGCCTTCGCCCCGGGTATTGTTTGCTAATCGGTGGACCTAGGGTTGGACCAATAAGGTGGAGAATGTTGTTTTGGGTATTGGCCCAAATGCATTTTTGGTTTGTGGGCCTGTTATCTGCTTCCCACTTATTCTGGGCCCAGGCCTTTTAAGGCCCAGGCCCACACCCCTTACCTTTTGTTCCCCGACCTCTCTGTAATTAGGGCATTGTGTTGCCCTTCCCCTGTGACTGCCGCTCGTCGGTTCCCCTCCCCTCTCCCCTTCCGTCGTTCAACGTCTCTCACCTTTCCCAGGCAGCCATTTACTCCCGATGGTTAATGCCCGCGTGATTTTCTATGTGAACCGCGTGGTTCTCCGGCTCGTTTTCTCGTTCCCTTTAAATCGACGATTCGTTCGTCGTTTGGGCTAGAATCCAAGAGTCGATTCACGCTGCACTTCGTCCGAATCCCCATTCTCCCTTCTATACTGTCTGATTCCCTTCCTGTGTGGTTTCTAGTGTATAGTGTGAGTGTTCGGTGGGTTTTGGGACGAGTGGGTGAGGAAAATCCGTCGGGATTAAGGTGCTACCGGGTTTAGGTGAAAGTCCGACCGTGTTCCGTCTTGTGTGACGGACCTAGGTCACCGATTGGCTTCTGTGTCCGAATCGGGGCGAACCAGGCATCCCTGAGCCCTCACCACGGTGTTGCCGATCCACAACAGTGTCTAGAGGCAGTCATATATATATATATATATATATATTAGAATTGGGAGCTAACCTTGTTGTCATGTTTGTATTTCTAGGGAACCATCTTCTACAGAACTCACTGAAAATTTTGTTGAGATGTGAAGCCATAAACTCAGGTGAGATTGGAGTAATGCTGTAGTTAGGTGTGTTCTTCCATCCCATCACCTTATCAATGAATTTATTCTTCATTTTGATGACTCAGTTTCAAGTGTTTATAAACCCTTTTGTGGACTGCAACGTTGCTTTCAGACTGAGATAGACAGACATAGACTGAGCTGCGGCTGGTCTTCTTTCGCCGACGCCTAACCCTTTTTCCGAACTGAGTCAATAAAATTATTATATTTTGTTGTTCGTTGTTTTTAAATTCATATTAACTAGTGTGAGACTTTGATGCACGAATATTATTTTTATATTAAATAAAATGTTGTTTATTATTGAAAATATTAGCAAAAATTTAATAATTATACGTAACATTTCAATTTATAATTTTTATATTGTGTATGAATTTAGTAAAAAATTTAAAATCAAATATCATAAAAAATACAGAATATGCATCAAAATAAAATTAAAAATAACGTGAAATTATTTTAGTTTTTCATTATTTGGTTTTAAACGCATCAAATATGCTCCAAATTTGAATATTGAATTTTTAAAAAAAAATATATGAATATTCATTTTTTTTGAGAAAATATATGAATATTGAATTGACACGTACCAAATATATTATAAATCTAATATTAATAGTTAAAATAACATAATATTTAAAGCATAATATTAATAAATAAATAATATGTCATTACTTATTCTATTATATATTTTAAGAAATATCATTTAGTTGAGAAAATAAACATATCTAATAGTAATGAGATCTTTATGAACTCACCAACATATTGGGTATCAAAGGCATAGGGCTATACAATGTTAAGGATATATATCACCTCAGACATGAAGAATTCAGGGACAATAAATTTGAATCAATAAGCCCTGTACTCATTATTTACTACAAGGAATCAACAGATCCACTCAAACACTTCCGCTCGGAGTATACGCGATTCAATATTTTAATTTTTTTATTTATTATTATGTTCTTTTAATATAATTGGTCCCAGTAACACTTTAGGAGCATACTCGATTCAACACTTTTATTCATTATTGTGTTCTTTTAATATAATTGATCATAGTAAAATTATATTAATAAGACGACATCAATAATGATCTTCAACTATTTCTAGTTTTTATCTTTTATTTTAATTGATTTCCAAAAAATGTACCACATGATGAAATCTACTTTGACTACTGAAGATATACTAAAGTAAAAACACTGAAATAAAAAATAACAATTTAAGCAAAAATTTGAAGGTCACACTTAAAGATAATTTGAATCATCAAATCTCACACAATAAGAAATTATGAACTGTTTTCTATTATCCTTTTTAGTATGAAGTGCGTATTACAACGTGCCATTTCCCTCATCAAAGCATATGTCATTTACAATGCACACCTTGTACAAATCTTGATCTAAATATTTCTCAACACTTAACGTCATTTTTTTTAGTATGTCCAAAATTAACTTTAAATTCGACGAAAATTTTATATGGATACACCATCAGTTCTAATGCATAACATAACAACTATTGCCACCGCATGTTATCAAACATTGTTATCATAGTATTTGTCTTACTAAGACGACAAGTATATATTCCAACTCGACGAGTTTTGTATCAATTATATCTCACACATCACTAACATTAGAGATGATTTTTAGTTTGAGAGTCAATCTTTACTTAACTTATCGGTATACTTTTTCAAATAAAGATCTCGAGTTATATTTACATGTTAAATTATTTACAATCACCCTATATTTTTTAACAATATTTTTTTTTAACAATATCTCTGATTAAGTTTATAGTGTACAAGCATATATATATATATATATATATAACATGCATGTTTATATATGGTATAGGCATTATAAACATAAAAAATCATGGTGATACTATTTGGTCAAAACTTTTTATCCTATTAAATTTTGTTAATTTATAATAATGTGAAAAAAACGCTAGATTCTTGCATGTTTGGAAGTCTGGTCCATAGAAGAATGTTTATCCCATGTTAATGTCATTGCAAATAATTGGAATATATTAATATTTCTAACTTCGCTATATATATGTCAAAATTTTAAGCAAATTAATTATTTGAGATTATGCATAATGACAACAAATACTAACTCCTTAACATTATTTAATTTATTTAAAAATATTTAACATGAATATCAAATTAAATATCATATGAAAAAAATAATTTGATATAGTATACGTCAATAACTTAATTATAAAAAATGAAAGATTATTTGTGTTTCAATATATATTTTTAAAAAAAATCTAAGCTATTACAAGCTGCCAAATATACTTCTTTTTTTTCCTTTTTTTTTTACATAAATTTGTCAAAAATAAATAAATCTATAGTCGAAAATTGATTTTTAGTGAAATTTTACTATTTATAAGTGTGTATTTTATTATATTAGTATGGATAACTATTTATATGCTATAAGAAATTGTCTAAGTGTCCATATTTAGTCGGGCCACATTATTTTACTATTATTTGTGAAGGTTCGATTTTTCTTCTCATATTCAACCCAAAATAAATAACAACAATAACAACAAAATATTACACTAAACGCGTCAAAGTCGTTATAAGTTATAACCAACCCTAGAATAACTGTTAGACATTAACCTTAGAAAAAAAGTGTTGCACAAAGAAGAGGTAAGCAAAGCAAAAATAAAAATCTTCCAACAATTCTTCCTCTTATTCTTCTTCTCTCTTATCATAACACACAAAACTTAACTCATCACAGCTGAAAAATCTTTTGTCTTCAAGAAACAGCACCTTTCTCTTCTCTTCTCCTCCTCCTCTTGATCATCATGCAAGATTGTTAATTTCGACACGGCCCAAAATCACGTCTATTTCACCCAAATCCCCGACATTCAAATCTATCGCAAGGTTCTAAATCAAAGATCATTCTCTAAGAATTTAAAATCAATCTTCTTGTTCAGAACCTTGTGATGATGGACTTGTATTCCTCGATATAGTGGATTGGGATCCTGAAGTTGGAAAGCTAGTTGCATAAGGTGAGGCGAAAAGGTTTCTTGAATCCCGAACAAAATGATTTGGTGTGGATACTCTAGGGATTAATCCTAAGGTACTTGTTGATGGCAACAAACATGGATAAAAGGATCCCAATTGGGTCCGAGGAAAAGATAACGATGGAAACATGTTCGACATTCCCATTCCATTTCCAATCCCGTATTCCATTTCATCAGTATTTCCGCCTCTGGGAGGCACGGTTTGTACGTAAGAAGGAAACTGCACTTGTTGCATCATCGTTGATGGAGAATGGAAATTGAAGTGACCTACTCCTGCTGACAACATCTGGTGTTCCTCAACATTAGATTTGTGACATATTTTCAAAAACGTTATATGAAAATTGCAATTTGAAATTGAAATGAGTCGAATATAATTACAAATTTTGTATTTTATGTCATAACGTGTAGAATATGTTAGTTGTTTATTCTAAATTTGACGTGTATTAATGGAACTAAAAACAACTATCTTCTGCTGCAAATGGTGCAACATCTTCTATTGCATTAGCATCAGTACTACACGATAAATAGTGCATTTTGTATTGATGCAATTACAATATAAGATACTGCACAATATCTACCAGAAAATTGAGATTGAATATTAGGCGACTCGAAAAGAAGTAGGGAAAGTTAAGAACTTACCTGCACTTGATATTGCAAGATCTTTATATAACTTATAGCATCATCCAGGGTTGATGATTTGTCTTTCTTGAATGAAGGATGAATACAAGATATCAGAATAATTAAAAGTTGTTGCAAAAATATAATATTTCATTCTTTTATAAAAAAAATGGAAAAAAAACTAATTTATAATTTACTTTAATTATACAAAAATGATTATTTGTTCATAAACGAGGAAATACTAAAAATAAAATATGAGAAAGATACCTTATCACAGTTGGGGATCAATTCTCTGAGGTTTTTCATTTTGTCCTTCAGTTTTTGCCTTCGTATCTGTTCCTAGACATAATTCGAATACTATAATTGACCATATTTAATTGTAAAATAAAAAATAAATATTTATTCTATATATATATATTTCAATTCAATTTTTAACACAATAAATTTTATTTTAACAATTTATAAAAAAAATAATACAGCTAATTGCTCAAATAAAGGAATGCGATTTAATTGGTACAAAATAAGTGATTGTAATGACAAAATGACATAATATTGTTTCTGAACACAATAATGAATTTCTTATTATTATAAAATTAGATGTTTGTCCGCGCGATATACAAGATAAAATATATTTTATTATGTTAATAATATTTTATACAATTATATTATTATTATTATAAAAGACTATGAAATATATAAGTGATATAAACAAAATTAAAACATATAATTATATAACAAAACAAGAGATAATGATGCAAATAAAATACTTATGAACTATAAAATAAAATAAAAAATAATTTTACGTGTGACAATTTTTTACATGATAAAAAAAGAAATTAAAATACTGCATTTTCTAAATTCATTTTGTGTGTATTTCTTTTTCTCTATAATTTAATTTTTTTCTACTTAGAAAATCAAATATCAAATAACAGAAATAAGAAATCTTAAATTTCACTCAAATTAATTTGAAGTATAATTTCTTTTGTTTAATACATTATTATTCTCTTAAAAAGTTTCTCTAATCAATAAAAAATAAGAAGTAATGTAATAAAATGAATTTTAAAATTCAAATTCAATCCAACTTACTATAATTTCTCAAAATTAATACAAAATATTTAAAATTAATAAAAAAACATTTAAATGAAACAACTAAATATATATTTGAATAATATAATATAATAATAATAATATTATTATTCTATAAAAATATAAAAAAATTATTATTTTTATTTGTCTCAACTTTATATAAAAATTTAACCCATTTTTTATTCAAACTTTACAAATATTTCAAATAAAAATAAATAATTTAACTTATAAAACGTTTATTTCATATTTATAATATTATATTTTAATGTATATAATATTGATAACAAATTAAAGATCGTAAAAAAATAATTAATTTGATGTATTGCATCTTAGAAACAAATTTGTAATAAAAAAATTATTTGAATTTTAAAATTAAAGAAAACTATTTTTTTTTTTTACATAAAACTACTTTTTTTTAACATATAATTCTTCTTAAAAATTTTCGTGATATATATATTTTTAAAATATAAATAAAAAATTTATGAGACATGGTGCATGGCCCGATTTCTACTTTTCAACTTTCCTACTTTCTGTAATATTAACCTATTTAAGCCACAAAAGCCACCAGTATGGCTAGAAACCCTAATCTGCTAAATTGAATAATTCCGAGAACAGAGTGAAGTGATCTCGAGATTCGACTCACCGAAACACAGAATTCTACTGTAGGGTTTCAGGCTATGAGCAAACACAAATTTGAAGGATCAGAAATGGCGAACCTTATGCAGCTAGGGTTCATTGAATATATGTCGACTGCAGTCTTACGCCCAAAGAGAATTTGAGGTTCGTATTCTTCTCCTCCGTCGGCGCTTTTATTCTATTGTTTGTCATCAACCCCACCCTTCCTGTGGAGTTAATGTGTTGGAGTTAACGAACTAAGTAGAAACTCGAAAAATATGTGCTTATTTGTACCGAAGACGAAGTGAGTAGGATTACAATATGATGTGAAATGATTACTGTTTACGAAAATTAGGTTGAGAAGGTCAAGTTTACTTCACCATTTGATATTTTGGCGGGGAGAATTGAGGGATAAATGTAATCTGTGGGAAGAAAGGTATTTCTTCGTTGGAGTCTGTTGAATTTGGAGCATTTTTATGCATTAGTCATTTCGATTGAGAAAAACTGGAACGAGATGGTCCTTTATTACATGATTGAATATGTTGATACGGCCTTTAAGCCGTAAGGAGTACTTTCACAAGTGAATTTTGGTAAGATACCAGGAAAGTTCACTCAGGTGAGCATAGGGTCTTGCTTCAATGGCATTATGGCATGGGATTGAGACTCCTTTCACTAAATTTTGGAAGTTATTGGAAACTCTTTACCTGAAGTTTTGGTCTAGTGTCCTCACAGGAGAAACTCCATTGGAATTTCTGCGAGTTCTTTAACAGCAATGGCTTTGGCAACCAGTTTAACTGATTATTGGAATTTACAGTATTAAGTTTTTCGGCCTTCTAGACAACCTGACCAGAAGGGGATCAGGCAATTATGGGACTATAAAGTTCAATTTTTCTTAACATATATCAAGGGTGATGATAATTTGCAACTTATACAGGGCTTTATGGTGTTGTCTGGTTATGATATGGTAATATATTTCTATGAATATGTGTATATGGGCCTGTAGGATAGATTGGCTTTTATATTAGAGGTGTTAATTAAATAAGAATCCAGATTGAGAAAAAAAATTAGATTTAAGTTTTTTTTATATGAATTTGAATTTGGCTAATCATTTTATCGAAATTTCTTGGTTCACTATGACATCTACCTTGTTTCTTAAGATCAAGACACTGTACGTACAATTACATGTCATGTCTTGGTTCACTATGACATCTACCTTGTTACTGATGGAAAAGAGGATTTCTTCGTGTCATTGAATCCGAGATTTTACCAGTTTCTCTAATCTTCCTCTTTCTCTTTCTTCTCGAGCTTATTTGTGTCTGCTTTACTAAAAAATATTTTTGTTTCACTAATACTTCTCTTTTAATTCGTTGATCTCTGGTAAGCTTATCCATATTTTCCTCATTTGCAGGCATTTTGAAACTACATAAATAAAAGCTAATCGTAAAGTTAGGTTTCTGCTATCCTAATATCTTAAACAGATAATTCACTCTCCTGTATTCAAAGCATCATTAGTCATTATGAATGTAACCCAAAGAAATTTACCCAAAAACACAGAGTCATTTGTGATAAGTTGGATGTGCAGAACTAGTAATCAGATTTTTCATAACTGAAAAAGACAGTTTAATGCACTAACCCTTTCATTGAGGTTGTGTGCTTCAGCACAACGTGTTCTTTTTTGCGGCTTCCACCCACCACTCAACTCTTTTTCACCATCTTCCTGCAACTAAAATAATGAAACATGATTCAGAGAAATGATGATCCAAATAGTGACATTTTCAAGTGAGTCATATGATATGATCCATATAGGAACCAAACCCAGTCTTACATAAATGAGTAGCTAGTGATCATATTCATAAGGTTACCATGTATCATCTGAGTTCAAATCATATCTGATTATTATCTACATTCAAATGAATGGAAATAAGGCAAGAAAAGGTGATCCCTTTGTCGACTCACGTTGGCTGCTACTTTCGTTTGCATCTCCAGGGAACCAGATGCTTCCATGTTTTTGGCGCCACTGGATTGTCCCTTCTCCAGGCAGGGAATTTCACCGGGATTCATTTGTTTCAACGGGAGAGATGAAGGGACACCAAAACTTTCAAGATCATCGAACGTCATAGCATATTCCTCATGATATATTTCCTTAGAACCGGTCAAAAAAGCTGGTGCATTCTCAAGCCATAAACTCAGCTGATCAAAAGCTAGAGAATTTTGAAAATCAGTCGTTCCCTTCAATCCTGAATCCCGATTTTCATCAGTATTTTGATCTTCTGATGGAGGTAACACATCTCCTAGTCCCTGACCACCCATTCTACTAATTTATATGGGAAAGATCTTGCAGTTTTTTTTTTTTTTTTTTTTTGGTGGGGGGTTGGGCGGTGGGGTATTTTTTTCTCTCAACAGCCCTGGAAGTGGGAAATTCGCAAAAGAACTTGGGTAGTTTTACTGATGCTATTCACTAGGTATAGTAATTTGTTGTGGGTATACATACAATATATATGTGTGTGATTAGATAGTGGTATTTTTTGATGAGTTGAAAAGCATCTAGGACTGGAAATGGGTTGTGTTGAATATATCTGGTTGATATGAGATTGAATTTGTGCATGGTTAAGCGGTTCTGGTGTCCACGCCGCTTTATTGGATGTGAGAGATTCCTTCTTTTCTCAATGGTCGTGTACTTTGTTTTGTACAAATAATTTTGATTTTTTATTTTTTTTAAAATTTAAAACGGGAAGTGTGTTCGGAATTGAACTCAAATAAAATAATCGATCTTAAGTGCTCCCTCATCTTAAAAAACAGAAAAATCACGCCCATACAAAAATGCTCCTATTTCTGGGTCCTAAGGAGAGTCTGTTCATTGAAAATGAAGCAGCATGCAAGTGTGTGTAACTTATTTTATTCCTTTTATTGTGTTAAGATTGTTATGAAACAAAAATATTATTTTTGCTATAACTAGTAAGACATAATATATATTTTTATATGCGGCCGCACATATAACAGGGCATAGTTTTGGTTTCGAATTGAAATCAACGGTTAACGATTAAATTATATGTGTGCGATTTTGATTTTGAATCGGAATGGATAGTCAACAGTTTAGTTTAACTGTTAATTTAATTTTAGTTCGAAATTAAAATTAAAACTTAACCAGTTCAATTTAAAAAACCAGCGGTTTGAATTTCAAAACTGCAGCTTTTGGTTAAAGATTTTAATTCCAAAAACTGAAACTGACGAACGGTACCTATTTCTATATATATATATATATATATATACAGTAATATTACACGATATGATCATGTATTTGGAAAAAAAGAGCGCCGGGTGGGGAGACGTGTGACACTGTGTGGAGATACGTGTGACACTGTGGTGTTGTTCCATTTGGTGGACATTTGGTCTTTGGTGCGGTCGGCACGTCTGCGATTGTTATCTGAACCCCAAATAATATCACCTTCCCCTTTCCATTTTTTTTTGTTTTTGTTTTTTTCCCTTTCTTTATTTTTATTATTAATTATTTTTTCTGTTTTGAATAGTTGACCAGGGGTTTTGCATATAGACCACGTGTAGGAATTCATAGGAATCGTTTTGTTCGTTATGCAGCTTAGGGGTGAATACAAATTCTTTGTTGAAATTAAAATAATAAAAATAAATTTAAAGTGTTTTGTAAATTATAAAAATTAATGTATCAGAATCAGTTTTAAGTTGGTTTCTAGAATCAAACAAATGCCTTATTCAAGCTAATTAAAAGTGATCTTAGGGATTTTTTTAATAAATAAATGGTGAAAATGTATTTATTTAGCAAATATTCAACTTTTCAATTTTAGATTAAAATCACATTCATTTTTAAACATTATTTACTTTTAGTTTTCGACAAGAATTAATTCAAATATTTTCTTCAATTTAATTTGTATTCTTTGACATAATCCCACCATCTTTGCTTGAGAGAATTTTATTGGAATATCTCAACTATTTTATAAAAACATTGGATTAATAATTAATTTGTTCTCTCTCTGCATTTTCACCGTGTATCTCTCTTGATTTGTCAAAAGAAAGGGATTGGCTGCGGTCGGTGTTGTTTATACTTAATAGTACTTGCATTTTGAGTGGTTGATTATCATTTCTACTTTTGTATTTATTCTACAATATGCATTGTATTGTCGCGATCTCATTAATTAGATATAAAGTAGATTTTCTGTGCTTATGTGCATGTATTATTTATGTTAAACGGGTCGAAAGAGATTTGTTCCGTTAAGATATTTGGGCCTAGTTTCATTTATTCCTGAGTTCATTTACCTTCACACATAAAATCTCTGCCCTTTGGTTTTTACATTTTCCAGCTAAAACCTAAAAAACATTTCGTGTTTAAATATAATTTTAGTTAGAATTTTAAAATTGTCTATAGTAAATTTTTAAAATTATGAGTAATTATAGCTATATAAATAATTTGATCAAAGTTAATAATGTAGAAGATTGAATAAGATAATTATTAGGAGTGATATTTTCTTATTGATGAACAAGAAAGTAAACAGAACTCCTCTGCATGGGCTTTTATGATTAAATCTACAATTTATATGACCGTCATAGATGGACAATCTTGACGGGCCGGAAAGCCCGAATCCGTCCCCAAACCTAGTAGGTTGTTTATTTATATATTAAAAAACATATTATTGAACAATAATTTATTTTAAAAATTTTAAAATATGTTATCCAGTAACAAGTTATAAATGTGTATAAATGAAATAAAAAATATTAAATGGGAAAGTTTCCCAATGACTTGGCAATTGGCATGCCATCCTTAGCTATATGATCGTTCGAGGTTCGAGATAGTGAAAACTCGAGGTTTGAGGGTGAACGTAAATTTGAGGCTCGTCATTTCATATATATATATATATATATATATTAAAGCATACAATAAGAACTTCTATGAGCTTGTCAAGTTGAGTATTGAGTATTGCTAAGCTCAACCTCATTGACCCGCCTCACTATAGTTTCCTAACGATTGTTCTTGAATTGTTACTTACTTGAAACAGTAAATTAGTTATATCAGGAGATCGAGTGGATGAAAATTGGAGATTAAATGGTGGAATATTGTTTATATTTCATCTTCAATCTCATATTTCATTCCAGTATAAGCGTAGTCTACATTGATAAAATTAAAACATGAGTTAACAAAAAAGGAAAGAAAAAGAAGGCATTATAAAGTGAGGACACAATCGAGAGGTATGAAATGTTCACAATACTAATGTGATGGGCCAGTCTCTCCTTGGTTATTGGATTGGGCCCCAACATAAGGAAGGGTTGTTGCATATAATGGGCCCATAAATTTTCCTGGATATTGGATTGGATGAGGTGCCATAGAGGATGACGGTAATAAACATGCACTGGGTATTCCAAATTGGCTCATGGGAGCACAAAACTGTGGAAACTTCTCCCTTGTTTCAATCTCGTATTTCATTTCGGGATTCTCAGTTACAAGTGGAGCAACACTTTGAGACGGGATCCCTTGCTGCCCTAATTGTGACATCATCGTTGTCATTGAGGATTGGAATGTGCGGTAACTTGCCCACATCATCTGATGAAATAGAGAATCAAAACATATATGTTAGACCTTATGTGATTATTTGGTTTTTCTTTTCAAAATTATTATTTTTGAGAAAGAAAGACAAAAATATTTGATGTTCGGAACATAATTTTAAGAAATACCTGAACTTGATACTGCAAAACCTTAATGTACTTGACAGCCTCGTCTAAAGTCGATGCTTTGTCCCTCTTTAAATAAAAAGAAATATTTATCAAGATCGTTTGGATTCTAAAACAACCAAAACTGTATAAAGTCACTATTGAATAAGTCCTATAGAAAAATGCAATAAAGCACGACATAATATTATTTTATTTCAAATTAACAAAAAAAAAACCCAAAAACATGTAGAGCTATAAATATTACTTGCAAAAAAATAAATAAATAACCATTACAATAATAATTAAAAATAATAATAATTAAAAAAAACCTTATTTGAGTTGGGAATTATCTCTTGAAGTGCCTTCATTTTTTCCGTTTGCTTTTGCCTCCGCAACTGTTACGAAAGGGTAACAGAAGTTAGCATCTCATCAACTTTGACTCCCTTCATCTTAAATAAAAAAAACGAATACTTCCTTCATCTAAAGATAAAACGAATACTTTCTTTGTTTAAAAAATCGAATCTTATAGTATAGCTCTTTTAATTATACAATCACGACTATTAAACTAGTAAGAAAAACTCTTGTAGCCTTATATGAACAAAAATACAACATGGATACTAATAATATATACATGTGTGTGTGTATCTCCAAGATGTATACTATCGTTATCGAAATATGGGAAGCAAAACAAAAGAAAATGTTATTCTGTAAAAAGCTGAAAAAATACATCATCATCATCATGTCATCATATGTATAAAACAAATTAAGAAAGAGATCACACACCCTCACACTGAGGTTATGCGCTTCATCAGAAGGTTTTCTTTTTAGCTTCTGCTTCCTTTCAAGATTCTGTGTTGCTCCATCTTCCTGCAAATTCAAAACATGAAGCATTTAACATGAACTTAAACATATGTATAAAAGTGGGTGTGTGCGTGTGTGTGTGTGAGAGAGAGAGAGACAGAGAGAGAAAGAAAGATACCCTCGTTCCCATACTTGCTTCTGTCTGCAACTCCATGAAATCAGAAGTGTAGTTTCTTAACATGGTGTCTTCAGAAGAAATCAGTGAAAAAGGTGGTGAATCTTGAAGCCACAAACTCAGCTGATCATCAGACATGGGAGGAATGCTGTAATTAGTTGTATTCTTCGATTTATATTGGATTAGTTCATCATCTTCTGATGGGAAGAACACCCCATTTGCAAGCTCCTGACCTCTCATTCTTTCTTCTTTTGAAGTGTGAGAAAACCCTTTTCTTTTTTGAACTGATGGAAGAATGTTGGTTTTCTTGATAGGGATTTTGTATAAATATAATCTGATGGAGACTGAATACACAGCATGTGAGTATATATAGACATTGTTGTACAGCATGTGAAGTTACAGTTTTAACCTTCACACTTGTATTAATGCATACTGCATTACATTTTGTGCATATATATATTTTTTTTAATCTTTTTTTTTTTAAGTCACTAGATTCGCATAAGCTGACTCGAAGATGTTATTTGGTTGTATTTGGATTGAAGGATTTGTGGATGAGTTTGAAATTTCATTGAAAAAAAAATAATGATCTCTTTGCTTGATTTGGCCTACCGATTAAGTATCAAATCTCCAACGCTCTCGATTGAGAAGTTGTACTGATATGAGAATGCATTCGATTCATATTAGCTAACATATTAATGGTTGTCTGAGCCAAGATGAATAAGAAATCTATTGCTCTAGTCGCCCTCATTACAAATTGTAGGCTTCTTTTCAACTTTCTCAATTTAGACACAACCTCGTTGTTTATATGACATTGTAATTATACTTAAAATACTTTTGAGAATAATACTATGATCGAAATTAAGTATTAAGTGTCATAAACAATTAATCTACATTAAGAACGTCTATTCATACTCACTATAAACTCGAGGTTTAATCTCTAAGTTGGACCCCTTGAGTTCTCATTCCCAATGAGAGATGTAAATCAAATTTGAAACTATAAAATATGCCTTTCTTTTTTGCTAAAAAAATTCTAAAACTGATTGCACACACTACAAGAAAAAATCAAACTATACACTAAAAAATTATCTCAAACCATATTCGTCTTTAAACTAAAGTAATGATGTGTTTGAGACGAAATATTTTACAATTAAATGCTCGTTGGTATTTTCCATTCATTAATTAAGTGATCAAATTTCCTCTCTAATATAAAATTAAAGATCAAATTACCTTCAGAAGTAAAGATGGATCAAATCCCTCTTTAATATTCAGTTGCTAATTCGTCATCGATCGAACAATAATAATGTATAAAATTTCATCACTATTTCTTTTGTAATTTAATATTATTTAGTAATTTTGTTGGCCACTAATTTTAATTTTTAATATATATATATTATATTTTAGTAACAATTAGTTGCACAATAATCTAAAAAATAATTGCATACAGATTCGCGCAATACCTAGGAGAAAAAGAATAACTGCACACAGAGTCACGCAATACTAAGATATATATATATTGTAAGAAAATGGTTTTTGTATTTTATTAAAATAAGAAAAACCGAAGCCACTTGTAATAATAAAAAAAACATAGTCGGCTTGGTAAAAATGAGCCCTACAAGGGGTACACGTACCCTACGTCCACTGTCCGCCCCACCCTTTCAACCATACAAAATCATCTCTTTTTTTTTTTTTAATTAAATTTCTTAGTAAGAAAAATGTGGAAGTTAGGAAAATTGGCTTCATGCTGCAGTGGACATGCCCCAATGCAAACCCACAGCAGAGATTCACGATCATCTTCTTTTTTTCCTTTTTTTTTTTTTTATAATAATAATAATAACAATAATATTATTATTTATTTATTTATTTTCTGGGTGGCTCTCTGATTTTACCAAAATGACTAATCATGTAATAATTGTGTTTGGTCACAACATCTGTCACATGCCTGCTTGTGACACTTGGGTGACTGTACTTGTTTTTGGGCCAATTTGCCCTACCCATATGGGCATCACCCACTTACCCAAATCAGATCCTATTGTACATTCAAGTGTGGGGATATATGGGTAGGATAAAATTTTCTCTTTGAATTTTAGACATGAATCTTGGTTTGAGGTCATGTGACATAAGATTGTTAGTCATCTAAATTTGTTCTATCACAGATAGTTAAAATTATTTGAAATATTTTATTATATTATTGGTAAAACATGTAGATATATATAATTTTGTATTAAAAATATGTTATTTCTATTTCAAAATAAAAGTATTAACCCAAATACAAATAATCTATACACAATTTGACTCACATAATAAAAATAATAAAAAATTTATATTTAATAACTTATTTTAATATATGTGTATGCATGTAAAATTTAAGATTGTTAAAATATAATTTATTTGTTATAATATCTATCAAAATGAGTTAGAAACAAAAAATATTTTTTTACTTAAATTGAAAAAGTATTTATGAAAGTAGAAGAAAAATAAAATTCAACTAATAAAAAAGTAACATCTTATTTTTTAAGAATATTTTTACTTTTAAAATTGAAAATAGATAGAAAAACTGTTTTAAAACTATTTTACTATTATGCTAACAAAATAAATTGAAATTAAAAAAAAAAAAAACTATTTTACCATTATATTAGCATAGGTATAGTTTGTAGAACTAAAATGTTACATTATTCATCTGGTCCGCCTATTAGATCAAATCAATTTTAAAATATTTCAAAAATATTAAATTAAGTTGGGTTCACCAATTATTGATATGATAGTACTTGACCCTGGTTAATAGGAGCTGACAACTCAAGGTGTCTGATCTAATCGGTTGAGAGGTTAAATGGGTTAGCTTTATTAACTTTGGTCTAGCTCTAACGAATTTTAGATTAATCGGTTTTTGGGCTAATCAATTTATTTTAAATAGGCTTATAATATGACGAACTTAACTCTAACCCGATCGATTTTTGGACCACTATCAGACTATAAACTAAAATAGTGAAATTACATATTTTAATTTAAAATTTTAATTAAATACATATAATATTCTATTTAAAATATAATTTTAGATAACATTAATTTTTTTTATAACTTTTATATTACTATACAAAATTTAAAAAATCGAACATTGAAGTGATATATTCTATTTTCATACTCTTAATTATGGCTTGAAGTGCATTTACATTGTAAAATTTAAAATCATATTTCATTTAAATTATAAATTTAAATAATAATATTTAGAATCCTCTAGTAATTAAATAAATATTAATATCTTCTAAAAAATAATTATATTATATGAAAATTAATTCAAAATCGTATATATTATTATTTTAATATTAGAAAAGAAACAAATACGAACAAAAGTATAGGTTATGAGGGTAGCCCTAACTCTAAGCAGATTAACTTTATAGGGCTTCGGGCTAAACCATCTAATTTTAAACGAGCTAATAAAATTAAATTTTAATTCTATAAATTTTCGGACTAAATAAGTAGGCTCATCGAATCGTGGCTCTTTTAACATGTCTACTAATCGGTCCTCAATTCATGATCTCATGATCGATATTATAATGAATTGAAATTCTATAGAACCATTCAATATAAATTCCTGTCTAATACTATTAAATAACTTGAATTACTCGGATCAACTCATGAGTCATGGCTAGCACAATAATTGACCATCAACCTATCGAAATGGGTCAAATAAATCCACAGTCGCCGGCCATTAGAACGGGTGGTATGGTACGATATACTAAAAATTTTATATCGTATCGTATACCATATGAAAATATGAAAATATAAAAAATTCATATTGATATCATATCAAAAAATTTGGCATATCAAAATTTCAAAATGACACAATACTCATACTATATAATATTGAAATTTCGGTATATCGCATTTCAAACCAAAATTTTCGGTATACCGTTTGATACCGAAATATTCGATATACCGTTTCATACCGAATTACCATTGTAAAAAAAATATTCCAATATTTCAATATATCAGTATTTTGGTATATATCGAAATACTAATATACAAAATATCGTTCGATACCAAAAAACTAGTATACCAAATATTTTTTGATATATGGGTACGGTATCATATTGTACTGAAAAATTTTGGTATGAATGTAATGAATTTTTTTGATATTTTCAATATTTTTGGGTACCATAAATGTGGTATGCCAATATTTTCCATATTTTTTATGTGGTGGATCAAATAGATCCATTTATATTTCGGTTCTGGACACCTGGAGGCCATGGAACAAGACGGGTCAAATAGTGCGGACTCGATCTGGTCATACTACTTCCCAGCATGCTTACAGGAACCTTCCATTCAAAAGCCCTAGCATCCATCTGAATTACTGAGGGGAGGAAGTGGGGATTGATCTAAATAATATGATTTATTGGATGATATGAATTCCTAATTCAATAAGGGTTTCGGACCAGACGGAAAGGTTGAATATTTAGCTAGGGCTCATCAACAAAAAGGTCGACCGGAATCCGACTCCGAACCACAATTTCAGGTTCGTGCCTTTATTCACCTTCCATCCACGCTCTTTATTTTTTTCTTTTGGAGTTGATAAAGGAAGAAAAAAACTAGGTGAAACGTATGTTGAAGTGTACTGAACACGAAGGGAATATGATTACAACTTCACATGATCCTTATTGTCGATCAGAATTGGGTGGAGTTCTGATGTGATTGTAAACATTTTTTCGAGTAAGTGACAAAACTCCAGTAAAAGAGATAGAGGGAGAGAGGAATAGAAATACATCTTTCGAGTAACAGGAAAATTCACAAAGAGAAAGAGAGGCAATGAGAGAGCCAAAGTTTATCTAATTTCTAAGATGCCCTTCTGCTTCCAGTAATCCCCCATTTCATTTCATAAATTGTTGTCTAGATCCCATGATAATGAATGTCCAATGAGCTATGTTTGCTTCTATGATCTTGGGTTGAATAATGAAAAGATTGTTTGGATTTTAGATTTTTGATGGATAGGATTGGGCGATAAGAGTTTGATTTGATTATGTTGAAGTTGGGGCATTTATTCCGGCCACAAAACTCCCACAAGCGTTTGGTTTTCTTGGTCCATTATATAAGACATGCTTTCGATTATATGTTAAAAGGCATATTCTTGTTATCAATCCATTAGACATATTTTCAGGAATAAATTGCATGTATATGCTTGAATGTTCACTCTGGTTGGACATATATTTTGCTTTTTAATAAAAATGAAATGAATTGAGGTTGTGTGGATGTGAAGGGTAGCAAGTGGAGTATATTTGATCTTTTTATGATATAGTTGTATTTATATAAAACATAACTTCAAAATATAAAACAATATATTTATGATATTTTCGATAATTATATTATGTATTAATTCATTTATAATTTTTTTACAAATTATTTATATTAAATTACATTCAATAAATACCTATAATAAAATATATAATATTAATAAATATTCATTAATTTTTTAAAATTTATTTATAATATGATTTAATTAATTTAAATAAAATTATATAATATTTATTGGTTTATAATTATATAATATATATTTATATAAGAAAAATATATATATATATTTCTAATTATATATTTATATAAGAAATAATATAGATATATACGTAAATATATATATTTTTAAACAGATAAAAAAATTAAATGAATATTCAAATTAAATCATTACATATATTTTAATATATATATATAAATATAAAAAATAATATAAATTAAAAAAAGGTCAGTGGGCCTGACGTTATTTTAATTTTTTTAATATAATTTCTATATATATACATATATATTTATTTATCATATTCAAGTAATATGTATAATAAAATATAATTATTTATAAATATTTATTAATTTTTAAAATTAATTTATAATATGATTAAATTATTTTAAATATAATTATATAATTTTTATTGGTTCTTTTTTATATAATCTATATTTATTTAAGATAAAAAATATGTATTTCTAATTATATTTTTATATAAGATAAAATATAAATATATACAATATATTTTTAAAACAAATAAAATAAATAAAAAATAAATGAATCTTCAAATTAGGATATTACATATATTTTAATATATAAATATATTAAAAAATATAAATATAAAGTGTATATATATATATATATAAATAAAATCCAAAATAAATAAAGTTTTAAAACATCAGTGGGCTTGACGTTATTTTCTATTTTTTAAATATAATTTATATATATATTTATTTAAATTATTCAAATAATATGTAATATAAATTTTATAATTATTAATAAATATTCATTAATTTTTGAAATAGATTTATAATATGATTTTTTTAGGTTGAATAAAAATATATATTTTTTATTGGTTTATAATTATATTATTAATTTATATATAATTAAAATAAATATATATTTATACAAGAAAAAATATATAAATATATTTTATATGATATTTTAATTAAAAATAAAATATTTTAATTGATTAATAATATAATTATAATTATTGAATAATATAAAAAATTAGATTACAAAATATAAATATATATATACGTAAGTATATACGTAATATACTATATATAAATACTTATATATCTTTTATATATCATAAATATATATTATAAAATAACATATATACATATATACATATATACGTGCATATATATACATGTATATATATGTATACATATTCATACATGTATATAACATATACATATATAATAGAAATAAAAATGTCAGTGGTTCAAATTAAAACGTCAGGTCCGATGACGTTTTTACAAAACATCGTCAGGCCTACTGACGTTTTACCCTATTTTAGTAATACTTTTTAAATCCATACTATTTTGTAAAATGTTTATTTCTTTTACATTATTTAGGTAAATAACCCGTAAATCTTGTGTTTGTTTTTGGATTGAATATGACAGGATTTGTAGGACGTTTAATTAAGATGCTGGGAAAGTGATAAAAAGGTGTTAAAATTTTGTTTTGTGATGATTGGATAGTGTTTTAAGGTAGTTCTTAAAATGGTAAGATGATTGGGGTGAGCAGATTAGAGAGAAAGAAGTAGGTAGCAGTGTTTTTCAGAGGGAGAGTGGGTAGGGTTGGATTCACCTAACCCAAAAAATGAAATTTAGTAGAAATGCAGAACTGGATCTGCCAGTCCTCCATCCAGCTGAGCCAATCCATAAACACATCTCCATTTTCTTCCTACTCGGTTTTCCTCACAAATGTCTTGTATTTTCTGTTTTTGAATCTTATTTTTGACCTACCAATTTCTGTACTATGTTTTTTCATATTCTGCTATGCTAACCTAAATATGTCTTTTCATTAAATCAACAAACTCCTGCCCACTATTCTATAAAGCATATAATCATTCTGTGATAAGCAAAACTAGCAATCAGATCTTTCATCAGAGAAGGTAGTTGAGCGTACTCACCCTTTGATTCAGGCTGTAAACTTAGGCAGAATGAGTCATCTACCTCCACCTGGAGAGAGAGGGAGAGAGAGAGGAAAAATTGTTGGTTGAAATTGAATTGAAACCAAGAACCATCCCTATTTTCAAGAGAGTTCAACAATCAATTTAGATGCATAACTCGTATATGAACTTGATTGACTGAATATCTGATCTCACTCTATGCTCAACTAGCAATCTAGATTTAACCGAATAGAAATTAAAAAAAAATCCTTTTCAACTCACATTGACATTGGTTTTGTTTGCAGGGAATACATCTTTTTGGCGCAACTGGATTGCCCCCTCTTCGGATCTGATGCAACGGATGAAGGAACCTTCAAACCTGAAAGTTCACTTAGCATACTACAGCATCCCTCAACAATTTGGTGCAGTCTGAAGCCATGAATGAACTCTGCTAATCAGAATCTAGAGGAATGCTACAATGATTTTTATCTAGATGAAGCATGTAACTTTGTTTCTTTATTGGTAAGCATCTCAGGAAACCCTTTCAGCGTGTATGTACTGATTGCTGATCAGTATTTCTTTGATGTCCTTTACAAGATAAATAACAATCCAGTTAAAAAGCCCTGGACAAGTTTAATCTGGGAGGATAAGAGAGGGAAATGGTTGTGAATGGAGGATATCCTTTCCTGGGTATGAGATTGAATTTATAGTAAGTTAACCGCACTAAGAAAAGCCAAGGGGTTCAAAAGCGTTGGGCGGTTTGCGTCTGCTAATCCGTCAGACATGTGATACATTTTGTTTTTATATACGTATTATTTTGTGGATGCATGATTTATAATATATTAAAAATAAAATATTATATTTATAATATAATTGAAAATAACTAAATATTTAAGAATATACAAAATATGCTATTATTTTATTGATAAAATAATGTAAAGATAATAATTTTATATCAAAATTGTATTCATTATATTTTAAAATAAGAGTTGGTTTTTTATAACTAATAATTCTTTTATGTGTTACACAGTTTATAGTAATTATAATAAAATAATAAGTTATTATAAAAATTACTATTACTCTCTCACAATATAAGGTTTACAATATATTTAAAAATAAAATAAAATTGAGTTAATCGATATTTTTAAAAATAAATATATTTATTATTGTACTGACATGTAAAATAATGTAGTTTTGCATAAAAATGTATATTCCCTCGTAGTTAATATATTTGCAGTCAAATTTAATTCAAATAGTTCAATAAACTATGAATATTAAAATTTTAATCCAAATAATCAACCAAAAATTATTATATTTTTTTTCGTATATAATATCTCATTTTAACAAATGTAATATATGTGTGTAAAAATTGAAGATCAAGAAAATATGATAATTTGATATATATTTCATAAAAAATGGAGTTTAGACGAAAATGTTATAAACTTTTGAAAATTGGGGTGAAAAAAATATTATCAAATAATTTTGGCAGATTTTTTTTTAATTAAATAGAATAAAGCATAAGCTCGGGAAGTGGATACGTCAATGGAAATGCACTAGCAGGGTTTCGTGCATTTTATCTATATCCAATTGGCCGATTTGTTGAGCACTATCTCTTATTTTATCTATTAGTATTATCCTGTGCATTTCATAATTTATAATAATTATGATAATATAATTACTTATTTTAAAAATAGTAATACATTTTTTAATAAAATACATAAATATATGAAATATATTTTAAATAATATTTTATTTTAAATAAAAATATCTCATAATTTTATTTACATAAAAATATTTCAATATCAATATATAACACAATTAATCTTTGAAAAATATTTTATATTTAAGATTTTATTTATATATTCAAATATGGATATCAAAATTGAGATTATGAAAAGATGGTTAATTTGATATTTTTTCATAAAAATAAAATTAAGAATAAAAAGTTATAAAGTTTTAAAAAATTGAGATGAAATAACAAAACAAAAAGAAAAAATTTTAATTGACCGATAGACTTTCTAAAATTGCAAGTAAGTTTGGTAAAAAAATCGTCACTTATTGTTTTTTTTGTCGTGGTTTTATTATTATTATTATTATTATTATTATTATTATTTATTATTATTATTGTTAATTATTATTATTATTATTATTATTATTGACTGAGTAATTGTATTAAACTTAAATAACTTAATATGTTTTTTTAATAATTATTAGTTCATATTTATTAGCTACCCAAATTCAATAAAATTTAATATCTCATTTTAATATATGCTATGAGGATGAGTAATCATATTAAACTTAAATAACTTATTATGTTGTTTTAATAATTATTAGTTCATATTAATTAGCCACCCAAATTCAATACACAGTGAATATTTAAAGTTAATCCATATAATTAATAAAAAATAAATATAATTTTAAAATTTAATACCTCATTTTAATATATGCTATGAGGATCAAATTAAACATCGTGGCAAAATAATTAATTTGGTGTAGCACACACAAAAGAAAGTATAAACGAAAACAATGTATCTTCATAAATGAGAAAATATTTAACAAAACTATTCAACTAAATAAAATTGACTTGTCATTCTCCAATAATATTTCCAATTTTGAAATTGAAAAATCGGTGGGAAATTATTAATTAAACTACTGTACTATTATATTAATATAGATATAGATATTGACGTTGAATATGATATATTATTTTAAAATAAATTAAAACTGAAAATATACTCTTGTCCCAAAAAAATTATATTTGAGGAATGTACAATTTTTTATTTTGATCAACTGAATTAAAATACAATTTGTTATAGAGCCAACAATTTTCACTTATTTCCTTCGTTTATTTGTTAATTATTTTTAATCACAGTATAAATATATTATTAAACTTCATCTAATTTTAATTTTTAAAATATAATTATTTAAAAAAATCTTTTTCTTTAGAACAAAGAATATTATATTTTGAAATATAGTTTTGAAAAAGACCATCTTAACCTTGTTAACGTTGTAAAAAACGCTACATGCTATCCATACGACAGTTGAGCCATAGCACCTGGAGGCCTAGGAGGGGATCAGGTATGCCCAGACGCAGTTCGGATGGGATGGGAGGGGAACCCAATAATTGAAAGGCTGTAATCTCTACCGTTGAATATATCGACGAACCACAGTGCGGCACATCATCACTTGCTCCGAAACACAGCGTTTTGATTAAAAATAACGGAGTTTTAGTGCTCTTTCTGTGTGCGTCCCGTCTTCGACTGAACCTTTATTTGGTTGAGATATTGAAAATTGGGGACGTTACGGCGAGATTAATCTATTCACTTCTTCAACGATCTGTTTCTTTTCTCTGGCTATTTTCAATTTTTAATGTTTTTCATTTCTTGAATCCTTAGCCGAGTCAATTTGATGCATCATATTGCTTGCCCAGATTCTTGAGAAGATGATCAAATGACACTGCAGCAGACCTGTTTGAGAATATGTCTGAGTCAACTGAATTGAGGTAGCATTTTATGCTTGCTTATATTCTCAACTTGATAATGAACATGTCCTACAAAACTTCCAAACTCACCAACTTTACAACTCCACCAAAACTCCCTTCCACCACCTCCCCACTGTCGCCGCCAGACCCTACCGCCATTGCCAATTTATTCCTCAAATCAGACAACCCAGAGTTACTAACCCAGACCATCCACACCGTTAATGAATGGGCCCCATCCTTAGTCCAAACAGTTCTCAAACGCCTTTGGAATCATGGTCCTAAAGCGCTCCAATTTTTCAAACTCCTTGAAGACCACCCTTCTTACTCCCACTCAGCTGCCGCTTTTGACCATGCTATCGATATCGCAGCTCGAATGCAGGACTATAAAGCCACCTGGAACCTTGTGTGCCGGATGAGATCCAGAAAAATGGGTCCCACCCCAAAAACTTTTGCTATTATTGCAGAACGGTACGTCTCTGCTGGAAAAGCTGATAAGGCTGTTAAAATATTTTTATCCATGCATGAACATGGTTGTCAACAAGATTTGAATTCATTTAATGCAACGCTTGATGTGCTGTGTAAGTCGAAACGGGCAGAGATGGCATATAGTTTGTTTAAGGTTTTTCGGGGGAGGTTTAGAGCTGATGTGGTCAGTTACAACATTATTGCCAATGGGTTTTGTTTAAAGAAACAAACACCACGAGCGTTGGAAATTATGAAGGAGATGGTTGAAAGGGGTTTGGAGCCAACATTGGTGACTTATAATATATTACTCAAAGGTTATTTTAGAGCTGGACAGATTAAAGAAGGGTGGGAGTGTTTCTTGCAAATGAAGAAGAGAAAGATTGAAATTGATGTCGTGAGCTACACAACATTGATTCATGGATTTGGTGTTGCAGGCGAGGTTGAGAAGTCAAGGAAAGTGTTTGATGAGATGGTTGGAGCTGGTGTGCTTCCTTCAGTTGCTACTTATAATGCTCTAATTCAAGTTTTGTGCAAGAAAGATTGTGTTGAGAATGCCATTGTATTGTTTGAGGAAATGTTGAGGAAAGGTTATGTGCCGAATGCAACAACCTACAATGTAGTTATAAGAGGATTCTGTCATGCGGGAAAAATGGATATGGCTATTGAATATATGGACAAAATGAAAGATGACTGTGAACCAACAATTCAAACATTTAATGTAGTCATTAGGTATTATTGTGAGGATGGGAAAATTGAGAAGGCTCTAGAGGTTTTCGAGAAGATGAATGGTGGAACTTGTTTGCCTAATTTGGATACTTACAATATTTTAATCGGATCAATGTTTGTACGGAAGAAGTCAGATGACTTGGTCATTGCAGGGAAGTTGTTGATAGAAATGGTGGAACGAGGATTCTTACCTAGAAAGTTTACCTTCAATCGGGTGCTAAATGGACTTATGCTGACCGGTAATCAAGGATTTGCACAAGAGATTTTGAGGCTGCCAAGTATATGTGGCTGTCTTCCTCGTCATTTTAGATTGTGAATGTCGTTGCATTGTTTTCACTGGTGGACTAGAATTTGGACCCCAACTTTTAGCGAGGAGATACAACAATTGTTCTTTCCCCCTTTGTTTGGTTAAGGGATGGGATTGCTTAAAGCACACTACTCACTTATAGTTTTAGGGAGAGGATACCATTTGCCATGATGTGTTTGTTATGGTTATCATATTGGTGATGTTTCCATCACTCAGTGGTGTTTCTAAGAGTTTCTATGCCAAATTGAGAGAATTTTATAGCAAGATCCAATTTTTACTTAATCACTTAAATTTGGTCCTTGGTTTTCCCCACTTCTCGATTTGAGTTTAGTTTTCATTTACTTCTCAATCTAAGCCTCCACTCCAATTTTTGTTGTAAATTAAAGCCTCAGGTTTTCGGCAAATAGTAACACACACACATATATATAGTGTCAAAATGTCAATTGTGTTCCATTTTTCCTCAACATTAGATCTACATTTGGAGAAGAAGGTGGATCTCTCTCTGACTCTCTCTATGGGTGGGAACCAAAACTTTTCTGCTATTGTACTTTATAAGTCAGAGGCTTTTCGACAATATTTAGTTCTTTTTTTATTAACGAAATTGGCTTACAGAAGCATGCTTTTGCACTTGCTTGTTCATAAATTGTGGATTTACAAATCTGTTAAAGATATGATTGCTAATAACGATGAATATGAATACTTCTATAGTGTAGTTTGAGGTGGTGTGAGGGAGGAAAGGGGATTGTAATCACAGTGTTAATTGTTATCAGAATGTGATACTTAAATTGAGTTAATAATTATGATGGAGGTCCGGATTGAGAGAAAAATGAGAACTAAGACCCGAAATTTGAGGAATTAAATAAAAATTCGGGCCTTGCTATGAAATTTTCCTTCTATAAATTATTAACCATCCACATTGTATGATGGTCTTCACATTTGTTTTCAAGATGAGGAATCAGTAAGGCAGCTTACAACTAATGGGGCCTACAGTGTCTTGAATCATGAGTTCAGAATTTGAGAGGTATATAAAAAGCTGTAAATAAAATCCCTTTCTGTTTACTAGGTGAGCTTTACTAACGTGTTTCATTGAACAGGATATTTGTTTGCTTATCTCGTAGTTTCAAGTAAGACATGCTCCAGATTTGGGTGAATGCACAGAAAAAAAGGTGATTATCTACTTAATTTAATTAGTTTTCTTGCCGCATTCCTATAATTTGTATTCCCTTCTGCACTCAATTGTAATCGTTTGTAGATGTTGGTAAAAGTTGCACTGTTGGTAGCTTTTTCGGATGCGCCAATATGTTTGTGGTTCAATGTGCAAAAATTATTTGATAAAAAAATAAGGAAGATTACAAAGGGATGAGAACCCCAAATGAGAGTAAAATCTACAACTACAATACAATATTAAAGTCTCGATAGTTATCAGAAACATGAAAGCCCCTAAAACTCTTATGGCCTGAATCCCCCACAGAACCCTAAATTGAATTTTTCCCCCACTTCATGTGGAGACTCCTCCACATTTAAAAAATTTTCTTATTCATTTCCAACCAAAGAGATCAACACACAGATTGTACAATGACACCCCAAAGTACCTTAGCTTTTTTACTAATGTTACTACCATGGCTATTTGCTCAACCATTTCCATCTATTTCAAATTAGGTTCAACTGTTTATAGCCATATGGAGGATGGGTCGTTGGGGGGTTTTTCTTGTTGCTCCTCTACACTTTGAAGGTGTAGTCTGCTTTAGTACTTTGATAACGCACACAATTATGTTAACTTCACACTATGTAGCTTATAACCGAACAGATTGTTTGAATTTGAGATTTTGGTGTAGAGATTGAGGGGTGAGAGTGATCTGGAGGAAGAAGGGTTTCTTAGCTTCAAAAACTTTTCTCCAACAAGTTATATGTATTGGCTGAAACTCGTATGCCCCCTTGAGAAACTTCAATGAGGTCAATGAGTTTATGGTCATTTTCAGTAATAGGATTTGAAAAGGAGATGTCTTATCTATAAGATGGAAAACATGTTGATAAGGCCTTCAACCCCTTAGGAGTTTTTTCAGGAATGAATGTACGGCAGATACTTGAATTTTCACTCAGGTTAGCATGTTGATTGATAGGCAGAAATTATCGATTGGTGATGGCTGGGGGCATGGACCCTTTTTGTTGAATGTCGGAAATTATAGGGAACTCTTTATCCTGAAAGTCGTATATGTCAGGTATCTTCACTTATGAAACTCCAAAGGAATTTTGGTGGTGGCTTTTCTACCAGCAATGAATTTGGCAACCATTTTGGCCATTGATACCCATGTGTCCAATCCCACCAAGAATAATCAGGGGGAAGTTATGGAACTAAAAAGTTACTAGAAACTCATTACATGTTAGACGCATGTGATACTTCATAATCTAGTGAAGGTCTTGGCAATGTATATTGGTTTTAGTAATTAGTATCATAAGAGTTTTTAATTTCAATGTTAAGATTAATGCTTCTTAAGCCTACTTTGCAGCATCTAAGATTATTCTCCCTATGTAAATTATTTCTGCCTTTTAAATCTTTTGAAGTAGGCTAAGCTAACAATGTATGTTGCATTAACGGTAGTTTGTCTCAAACTTTTCTTATCTAAGTATTTAGATACTTAATTCTCTAGACTCATACAACACCTTGATCAAGAAAAAATTTAAAAACCTTAATCTGATGTAATTTACATTATATTAAAGGCTTTTTTGTTTTAGTTTTTTAGTATGGTCATCCGGCTATGAGTTTTAAGTAATTTTTAAACATACAATCAACTTGATTCACTGCAAATCATATCTTGTATCTTTAAAACAAAACAGTCTACAGGCTACATCCAATTTGACATTATTGATTTATGAAATAGTATATGAACCAATTTGATTGCAAGAAGCCTAGTCCTTAAATGCACAATAAGAAAGTGCAATCATGTTATGCCAAACTAATGTTAGATACCATGAGAAAGTCTGTTTATAGCACATTTTCAAGTCTTCAACATTATAGTACCAATTAAGAGCATTCAGTTAATTGGATGGGCATTTTCTTTCCCCTCTCTTTTCGAATCTCCACTTTTCTCTCCATGCTCTGTTCTCCAGCTTCTTTGTCCCTCTGATTTTCTCACAATAATTTTCTTTGTTTTTCTCTAATACCAATTTGATTTATTAATTATCTAGTAAGCTTTTCCACATTTCCCTCATTTGCAGATTTTGGAAATTAACATATCCATTCACTTCCAAAGGAACTTTGAGAAATGTGTAAAGTATGAAATATCTTAAAATTAATATATTGATTTTTTGCTATCTTAAAATGGAAAATGTACCTTGCAGATATTGTACCCTCACGCCAGCATTCCAAACATTGTCATACAACAAGCTGCTCATGAATGCAATCCAAAGAGACTACTTGAGATAAATAATCGTTCTATGATAAGTTGGATCGTCTAAAATATGCACAACTAGTAACAAGATGTTTCATAACTGAAAAAAACTCGTTATATGTTCTTACGACTTGTTCACTATATGTACTACAGGAGTTGTTGTTTGCATCCATCACTGTTTTTTTTAATCCTCTGTCACTGATGAAACAGTTAATTACTTCAGAGAACTGATGAAACAAAAAGAGCTGTTGAAAAATGTACCAAAAAAACAGTTTCAAGAGAGTTTCAATAAATGCTTATGAGGTCTTGCCCTAGTGGTAAGGAGGAAGCACTTGGATTTTAGAGATGTCAGTATATAGTCCCACCAAGCACGTATGGGTTTCTAAAAAATAAAATAAATAAAATTAAAAGGAAAGTAAGAGGAGAGTTTAGTAATGAACTTACCATAGGAGCCGAACTTGTATAATTTTACACGCTGCCTAGTCTGATATATAAAAGAAGCTATTGATAAGCATAAGTTAGTTATCATATAATCAACTCGGTTGTTTAAATTAACTTAACAGAAGTAAGCAAAAGAAAAAACATGGAAGAAGTCATTTTGACATTGCAGGACTACTGATTTTAGACATATTGACATAGCAGGGCTACTTATATTTCTAATAAAAGACTATTAATATGTGCAGTCATTATCTAGATATATGTACTAAAGTTCATGGATTCAAGTTTCTTTTATCTCCACCATGGTCGTCCTCTAAAATGTCAAAATATGCAATAATAATTCAGCCTCTTATGGACTTGATGAAAAATATCATGAGAACAAATAAAGATAACTATACAAGTTGCATCGTCATACTTCAAAAGTGATATTGCATGTAAGGTTCTAAGCGACTATTACGTACTTATTCCAATGGATGGGACAAGATGAGGTCCAATGGACCTCACTTATCACAAAGATTATCAGACATTTCTGTTCTAGTACTTGGTGCACCTTGTGCTAGACTAGTCTCCTCTACTGTCGTACATTGAAATCCCGAAGAAGTTGCAGATAGTGTTGCCAAGCCCATAGAGGAGGTTGCTGATGGCAATTGTTCCAAGACATTCCCTGGATTTGATGCAGATGTTCCACCTAGTGAAGGCAATCCTGAGCTGGCTAATGATGTCAATAAATGTGGATTTAGTAATCTCAAGTGGCTCATGGGAAAATTAAACGTTGGAAACATGCCCGGCATTCCCATTCTTGTCCCAACTCCACTTCTTATAAGATCAGCTTGTTGGAACGGAGCAAGACAAGGAATTTGCATTTCTTGTTGCCTAGGTTGTGGTATCATCATCATTGATGGAGAATGGAACATGGAGTAACATGCTTGTATCCACATTTGTTGCTCCTGTAAACCATGATTTTGTCAATCTAACAATATTCATATTTTGAAATAAGATATATATGTTTTATAGATACACCCAACATATAACAATGGCACTCTTTAGCATAAACCAAAATTAGCATATAGACATAGACATATGTTCTCTATTTGGGAGAACTTCTGACATGGACATGATTTTTCTAAGATACGTGCTTACAAAAGAACACGGGTTAGCAAGAATACCTGCATTTGATATTGTATTGTATTTATGTACTTTATGGCGCCATCCACAGCCGACACTATATCTCTCTTGAAATGAAACATAATTGTACAGTATCAATTGAAATGTAAAATATTGCAAGTATTTGAGTAGTGCTTTTAAAAATTTTAAGCATTTAAGAGGACAAGAGTTTGGAAGAAACCTTATTGCAGTTGGGGATTAGGTCCTGAAGAGCCTTCATTTTCTCGTTCAGTTTTTGCCTTCGCAGCTGTTCACACCAAATAGATAGCAAAAGATTTCTTTAACTTCAGTGTTTGATACCAAGTAGTGAAAAGTAACCATCAAGTACAAAGTCGATTTTATTGTTTGCGCACCATGATTCTTCTTGTTGAATATAATATATTCATTGTGGCTATTTATTTTCAGACTAAACCTATGTCATATCGAACAATTCAATTAGTAGGAGACGTCGATTGCAGTAACCAGTACTGTTCTATAAAACAACACAAGTGGAGGCGTTCATGAGTTAAATTAGATAAAGTTCTTCTGTTCATTTGAATTGAATATAATTGCATTTTGTTTTATTAACAATAAAAAAATTCACTATGACATCCATCTAATTACCTCAAGTAAAAGCCTAGTGGTCATGTTGCTTCCACTTTTGTGATCTAGAGGTTCTTATTATTTATGCATTTGTAATAAATTCTACAATGACAATGTAACGTAGCACTGTAGTTTATGACCATTTTTTTAGTACCAGTCTTGGTGATTAAGTACATATAAGAATTCACAGTCAGAACAATACTTGAATGTTATTAACTTCTTATGAATGTTGTAGAATGATATAGACTCAGTTTTTGATTATTGGAATTCATCATCTAATGTTTGGAACACATGATAAACATCTTGATCATCACTCACTCTTTTTTTCAGGTTTTTTGCTTCAGAAGAACGTGTTCTTCGCTGTTTGCATTTGTGGCTTTTCTCCAGACCGCCTTCTACTCCAGCTTCCTGCTGAGTAAAACAGCAAAACAATATCCAGATTGATGACGCAGAAGTGCTCTTGAATATTACATGACCAAGGTTGACAACCAATTTAGAAAACTGAAACTGTGCCTCACCTAAGCAAGTCATTTTATGTGTTACTGCCTGTTGCACCTAACTATAGGGGACTCTTAACAACCTTTATCTTGAATTAACTGAAAAGAGATTTAGGAAATTAGAACAGGCCTTTTTGACTTACATCTTGGCTTTCCATGTTTTGCATATCCAGGGGTTCAGATGCATGCTTCCTTTTGGTACCACTGGATTGTCCCTTCTCCAAACTACGCCCAGCAATCTCCTGCAAGCCTTGAATTTCTGTAGAATCTGCTTGCTGGAATGAAAGAGATGAAGGAACTCTAAAACTTGAAACATCATTGAGTAAGTTCAAATGAGCCTCTTCTAAAGGAACAGAAATTGGATTATTTCCGAAGTTAATCGCATCCCTTGATCCCCTTGCACTAATTTCATTTGTATCTTGATCTTCTGGTTAGAAAAAAACCCTCCCAGGTCTTCCTTGATTACTCATTCTTGAAGTTCGTTTGTGTCCAAGTTGTACAGGGTGCCGCTGATGAAGCCTAGAAAACTGTCGAATTATCGAGAAAAAGAAGTGAGGTGGAAATAGTGAAGTGAGGTGCATACCCTGGTTTGTATTCTTGCTATATGGTTGCTCCATTCAGTTATAGACATGAATACTGGCTACTTTTACACAACATGATACTGCTTAGTGTGAGATTTTCCTTCTTTCTTAGTAGCTGGTATGTGAGTTATACTTTGGTGCTGTTTATAAGTGTTATTTTGACTGTATGCTAAGGAAGACGTCGTTTCACCTTTGCATAGGGAACCCACAGATATACCCACATTTCTATGTTGTAATGAGATATTCATTTCTCACCAACATAAATCTCTTCTATTATTACTATTATTATTACAGTATGTTCTCCCGTACTATGCACGAACATATTATTATAATATTAATATTATTTAAAATTTAAAAATACATAAACTTAATATTTTTAAAATATATATATATATATAATTATGTTCGATAATTTATATATATACCATGATTATAATAGTATTATATATAAAATCATATGTGAACATTAATTATTTTTATTTATAAAATATAATTATCAAATTATCAAATATACAGTTTTTGAAATTAAGAAAATTGAATAAAAGATGGTATATCAATGTGAACACTTTTTTATTATTATATATACTGTCGAATATGTTACAAATTTATAATTGATTTGTTAAAATCAAGTTATTACGAAGACATGCATTTTTTATTAATTTTGATAAAATTAATAATATTACCAATATTAACAAATAAAAATTAACAATATAACAACATTTTCTAAAATTTCATCTTTTCATATGTGGAAAGAAAGATAACTGGAAAAAATGATGATAATAATAATAATAATAATTATTATTATTATTATTGTTGTTGTTGTTATTATTATTATGTGTGCGAACTTGTTGTTGTTGTTGTTGTTGTTGTTGTTGTTATTATTATTATGTGTGCGGTCGCACATTAAGTTGAATATAAAGATTGTAACGAGTAGATTTTATTTGTAGTGTGAAACAGGGGTTATGGCTATATACATTGTATTTGAGATATACATATAGATCTTGGAGTGTGTGTGTGTGTGTGTGTGTGTGTTTTCTACAGAGTGAGAGATGTCACTGATGAGGTTCTTATGAGATGATGTTGGTCACTGATGACGTTCAATGCAAAAATACAATGGACCCAATATTTATTGGAACTTGCGATCGCTTTCTTATATAGGTTTAAAGTATTTTATTCAAATTTGTTTATTATATTTGTATTTGATATACAACTATATTTTATCATCTAAATTAGAATTATAAATCAAATACAAAATATTTGATTTTTTCCCATCCTATATTTCATTATGGAATGGATGGGAATAGAGGTGGTTCAATATGATATATTAAGAGAATTTTATGTTCTACATAAAAACTTCATATTGATATCGTATTGAAAATTCAAATATCATATATTAGTTGTATTATATTATTTTATACTGAAATTTTAGGATATTGTTTTATACTGAAATATTGGTATATCAAAATTATTGAAATTCTTGTTTAGTATCGATAAATGTTATTTCATACCAAACGTTTAGTGTGTTGAAATTATTATTATATAAAAAATTATAAAGTTGTATACCGAATTACCGGTATTTTAATATTATGATATATCGGTATCTAATAAAGTATATCGGTATATTAGAATTTTTATTTTACATGCCGTTAGCATATCATAAATTTTCGGTAAGGTACCCTACCATGTCAAAAATCTCGATATACCAATTTTTTTTATATTTTTTAATAGTTTTTTATATGATAAATGTTGTATTCCGATATTTTTTATATTTTTTCTATCCGAGCTGACATTTTAGGTTGGGTTTGAGATTATGGGTACATGTTGATATATGTAATTGAAAAAATAAATAAAGAAATAAGTTAGGTTTGAGATTGAAATATGATATTTAAAAAAATTTGTTATAGTTTGATATTTTAATGACATCATCTTATCAAATAATAATATAATTTAAGGATTCAATCATCAAATTACTCGCACAAACAAAAAAAAAAGTAAATTATTAACATAAACATGATTCATTTATTATACGTGGTTAGTTTGAACACGATCTATTAAATTATTCAGTCCAGCATTTTCTAAGTCAAGTCAAGTAGAGAGCAGGAGATTTGTCTTGTGCAAATCTATTCTCTTAAGGAGGTGGTTTAGCCAAGGTTTCTTGATACCTTTGTTCTTTTTAGGTTTCTGATCTAGCAGCTTCGGTTATTGAATCTCGTGCAAGTTAGATTGTGGCTGCAAGCGGAACGTAGCAAGTTTAGGTGTGTGTTGACTATGCATTATCGCTTGATTATAAAGGCTATTGATGGTTTTTATTTATGTTGTTATCTTAGTATTTCTGAAATCTGTAATAATTATCTAAAATTTGAGAGATAAATTTGAAATCACAATTAAATTAATCTAACTTATTTGACTAAAATTTAAATAAATAAATTTCTTATAACAGTCTAATAAGTTGACATTCATACTCATCGTTCCATATGAATAATCACACAAGCACATAAACCACAAATACTATACATACTCATACTATATATCGACAAAATTCTCATTATAATCTCTTTTTAATAAAAAAAACCTACAAAATCAAACAATTTAATTCCTCGATTTCAAATTCAAATATTCAAACAAATTATTTGAGATTGGATGAATATATAAGTACAGAGTATTTAAAGTCAGTAGCATTAATGAGCTTCTCAAATAACTAAAAACTGTAGAACGTTAGAAAAATGATGACAATAAAAATTATTGTTTAGCTACAATATATATAACATTATAGTCTTTTATATAAATACGCGCGCACATATACACAATATATATATATATATATTGTATTAAACAAGTAGATAAAGAAACTACACGAATCATATTATATTGGTCTGAAATTTACTTAATTTTCATATTGGGGACAAAAATTACCGTTCGTACCCGTCACCATTATGAAATATAGTTATTAAACTTATGTGGGTCCCCCGCTCTTCCTTTGGTTACATCAAGAGAAGGGGCTGACCTACTGCCCGTCTACATGATATGAATTTGGACATTGTGTATGTTTTGGAAACTACATTTATAATTTATTTAATATATAAATAAAAATAATCAATAAATAATGATCCGTGTTGATACTATTTTTATTCAAATATTGTGTGTTTTGAAAATTATATTTATAAACAATCAATTAGTAATAATGTACATTTATAATTTATTTAATAGACAAATAAAAATAATAAATAACTAATAATACATGTTGGTACTATCTACATTCTCACAACATTGTATGTGTGTCCTTTTCACATTTTTTGAAAACTATATCTTTAACTTAATAACTAAATAAAAAATATAGTAATAACATGTGTTGGTACTAGGTGCAGACAAAGATAACATAAGACTTCCCCACCCCTTCGAAATCCACTATCACTTAACACAACAGCAGCGCCCTTTGTTTCTACTTTAAGTCCCCCCAACAAGCTTGAAATTGGGCACAGAATCGTGCAATCAAGTAGCAACAAATGCGTTATACTGCGTGCGCCTTTTTTGTGCCATTTAAAGAAAACGTGCGACCGATCATCTGGCTAAAATTGTTTTGTGGCATATATCCAAAAATCCCCAAACAAACTCTATTGAGCTACTGATTAAGAGGGTTTAAACAAAGAAAGATTTAAAACAAAACCATGATTTTATCACAAAATTTACATGTTTGGCCAGAAAAGGTGACTAGATAAGAGTTTCGGCTCAAACAAAACTCATCAAATGATCAGACAAACATGTTTTCCAAACTGTTTCCCCACATGAATTATCAAAAGATGCACTATAAGAATCTAAAATATAGGGTTTAACCAGACCTCATTTATCGCAGAATGATTGCACACAGTTCGTTTTTTATACCGGGTGCATCACCAATTTCATCTCTTGTCCAGAAGACTAAGTAGTTCTTAGAAAATTGCATAAGCTGGGAGATGCTGTTGTGTTAGTGATAGTGTCTCAAGTTAATAAAGCGGTGAGATATAATCAAGCCCAGAAAGGCAGCAAATGAAAGAGGAGAATGAGAAGTATCCTGATAATGCAAAGAGAAACAGTTCCAGCATTGACTGCTAAACCTGCCACATGTTCTGTAGTTACTAACAGAATGGGAGGTAAAGGGAAAAGAAAGAACCATCCACTATATTTAGAGTGGCTATACCTATAAACTTTGGACATGAGGCAAAACGATTATACTTGGAAGCACTCTTAAGTGGATCCCCCTTATAATATCGCCACTTCCATAAGTAAACTAGTAACTCAAACAAAAGCTTAAATGGTTGGACACAAAACATTTTTAGAGCAAATGAATGTTAGTGATAAGAAAGCCCACGCATAAGGTAAATCATTGAACAAAAGCAGACAAATCTGGGTTGTGATACTATTGGGGGGAGGCGGGGTTAGAGAGGCAGTTCTTCGGAATGAATCAGACTTCAGATATGATTTTATGTAAGGAACTCCAAAAACTGGATCTGTCAGAAATACCCATATTTGTCTTCAGGAGTAAGTAATGTTTATGATCAACTTAAACACAATTCCATATGCTTTCACTAATTCTTCATACATATGTAGTCTTGCTCTTTTATTAAAATACACAACATAAGTTGAGCACCTGAAAACTTGATTGAAAATAAAATACTATGAGAACACAAACAGATGAGAGAAGAAGGTAATATACGCATCATCATGCTTCAAAAGTATCGCCGCAAGTTTCTATCATCCTCAGATAAGAGAGTAGAGGAGATTGAACAAGCCTCTCCTCCTAACGAAGATTGAATCCAGAAGAAGATGCAGAAAATGGTGCCATGTATGTAGAGGAAACTGCTGACTGCAGTTGTTCCGATGAATTCCCTGGAGTTGATGCAGATATTCCACCTAGTGAAGGTAATCCTGAGGTGGGTAATGATGTCAATAAATGTGGATATGGTAATCCCAACTGGCTCATGGGGAAATTATACAATGGAAACATGCCCGACATTCCCATTCCAATCCCTGTTCCACCTCTTAAAGCATCAGTTTGTTGTGGTGGAAACGGGATCTGCATTCCAAGGTGCCCTGGTTGTGGGATCATCATCATCATAGGAGAATGGAACATGGGGTAACCTGGCTGCATTGGCCTCATCTGCTGCTCCTCATGCACAATTATCAGTATAAAGATGTGTGTGTGTTGCAAATGTAATGGACTAAGATACATACAAATATGCTGACAGATACAAACAGCATCAAACAATTACACAGGATATGAAAGATAACATTTATTCTCCAATTGGCAACACTATTAAACTGAATGTAATTGTTTAAAGATACAGTAAAAGGAGAAAGTGGAATACTTGAATCTGATATCGTAATGCTTTGATGTGATCTATGGCATCATCAAGAGTCGATGCTATATCTCTCTGAAATCAAAGATGGAATCAACACAGAGATGCAATCGGAAAGTAATTGCTTACATACAAATTCAAATTAGATGAGGAGAGCAAAAGATAGAGTAAAACCTTACTGCAGTTGGGAACCAGTTCCTGGAGAACATTCACTTTTTCCTTGAACTTTAGCCTCCGTAACTGTTCATAGGCAAATTCGAACAACTGAGTAGCGAAAATGCTCGTTTAAACTCAGTTTCTGAAACCAAACAGTAAGAATTAAATCAAGTACAATTTGCTCATGCAATTGAGAAAAAAATATCAATAGCTGAAAGAATTTTCAGACTAAACCTACAAATCCGTCTTCTCTCCATTTCACCCAGTTTCTTCTCTGATAAACCTAAGTACAGAAAATGCTCATATATTCAGAGTGAAATAACTGATTACTCAGACCAACTGTCGTGAGCATTGCTCCTCGCATTTTGCTGGTAACAGATAGGGAGCTCGCGACATCATAGTCAGGCGATGCCAAACACGGGCGGCGAACGAGAAGCCACGGCGGAGGGGGAGGAAGAAGGTTTGTTTGCGGATCTTTCGAGTCAGGTATCATTAATTTTTAGTTTTTTACACATATTTTAACTTTTTTCACGAGACGTGTGCATTATTGTGTTATTTCTTGTATTCCATGATTCTACGTGTTTTAAGGAACGATGATAAAAAAACATCGTATTGTGTTTTATCATTCTACGTATTTTAAGAAACATAATAAAGAACACCTATTATATATTAAAAATAATAAAATATCTAATATAACAGAAAACCTATATTTCAGTATTATCATCTAATTTTCTCTTATCTTTTATAAATAATATTTATCCAAAAAAATTATGCATACATATATTTATTTCACTTTCTAAACATTTAAACTTATATTTTTTATATTTTTTTTAGAAAAAAATATTATTTCACTTATTTTCATCAAAATAAAAATCATACAACATATCTAATCAAAGAGAAGTATTTGTTTTAAATTTTAAAAGTAGAAATCTTCATTTATAGTCACTTCTAAAAATTTATAAACATAATTAAATTCAAATTGTGCTAATGCAAGTTAAAAATAATATTAATTTATAAATAAAATGATATACAATAGTTATCATAAGTTTATGTAAGAATGAATTTACCTTTTCAGTATCATTCTTCTTTCTACGTTCCTTGATCGACTCAGGAGTTTGTTTAACGTCTTCTTCCTGTAAATAAAATAACTAAGATCAAAACTGCTAACATACCTAATATGCATTTGCACACTACTAACTAATATATGGTACATCATCATAATATATAATCTTCAATAAAAACAATAATCACATTAAATGAAATTTCTGCACACCAATTTTTTATAAAGAAAACACTTACACATAATGATTAATAAAAATAGCTGAATGGAAATGAAGAAAAGAAACAAACCCTATTCGACTTACATCATTATAATCATCATCAACAACATCGTCTTTTCTTATTTCACTGGATGGGTATATCTTCAAATCATACTGAACCGCCTCCATAACTGGAATTTCATTTGGAACGATGTTCGCCTCGATACTCGAATGATTATTCACTGTATCTACAGGATTAACACCGCTTGATAGAGGTGATGCATTTTGGAACCAAAAATTCAAGTCATTATCACCGTAAACAGTATCATAAGAAAGAGTAGAAGGAATATCAAATAGCATATTTTCATGAATATATTGATCTTCAAATGAAAAGAAAGAAAACTCTTCAACTTCTTGATCACTTGTTGATCTCCTTCCAGTTTGCATGGAAAAGAAGTATGAAAATAATAATTTTTTTTTGTCTCAAATGGAAATATATAGATAGCTATAGATAGACATATATATAAAGCTCTGTAATGAAATTATATAGATGAATTATCATAATACATTAAGGCGGTGTGTGTATATAAATATGTGTGTATATGTATGTTCTTGAGATTTCTGGAACCTCCGTGATGGTTGTCTTCAGTGCAACCCAGACACAGTTCAGCGATGAGAGAGGAGAGATGAGAGAGGAAGTGAGGGAGATAGAATTCTGAGGAACAATAGGTGTCTCTGAGCAGCCACCCCACCCTGAATTCAATATTTTCTATGTGGATATATGCAGTCTTGGTGCTCTTCATTTTTGTAGGGTTGTAAGATATTTTTTTGAGTATGATAAGAATAATATTTTTTAATATGTGCAGGATATTATTTAAAAAAAAAAAGGTATAAATAAAATAAAATAAAATAAAATTGTTTACATGTGATCTTGCATTCTTGCCAAAGTATGTGTGCAGGATTCAGGAAAAAACATAAGGTTTCTTCTGTTGATGAAACTACATTGGACCGATATCTTAAAACAAATTTTCACCGATGCTCTTCAATGATCGAGATTGATGAAATTATATTCCACCCTTTGTACATTTTTATGGAATTAAAAGGGTTTGTGATTATTTTTAAAGATATATTGTGTATGTTTAAAAAGAAGTTGTTCTTAAATTTATGATAGAATTTATAAATTAAATATCAAATTATGATTAAAATATAATAAGTATAGGTAGATATGGACACAGTTCACCAATCTCAATTTTGGTTATAAAATAGTTGGTTCAGAACTCTGGAATTAAAATCAGAACCAAACCGATATATAATCGGTTCCCATTTTCAATTTTTTTTATTTGTTCTTCAAATTTTGCAGTTGGAAGGGCTTGTTCGGAAATGAAACCGCAAATTCTTAAAACTGACTACTCTAAAATCGAAATCGAATATATTACTTTTCTTGATTTGAAATCGAATCAATGATTAAATCAACCAACAATTCTAATTTGGGATCATAACTGTACCATGTCTAAGCATGAGTACATCTATTATGAACATTAATTATTAGATAAACATTATAGATATGATTAATTACAAAGGAAGCTAATAAAATTATTTTGTACATATATATAAATAATGTTTCAAATTACGAATTTGTTCTTCCCTTTAATAAAACCCATGTCTATTGCTTAATATAATCTCTTTTGTTTTCTTTATAAATTATAAGATAATTAAATATAAACCAACTAATCTGCGCTAATATCTATATAAATTATAAAACTGTTATTTATTTATTATCATAAGCAATAAAATATTATCATAAGTGTAAATTATGCATGTAATAATGATAAATTTAAATACTTAGTATTTGCATTAAATAATATATATTTGTCACAACTAAATAAGTCGACATACATCACTATATACCTAATCTATTGAATTTAGAGTGTGTCACTTACATATATTATGATAGTAATTCAAAAATCAACTTAGGGTGCGACTATTCATACTCCGAATCTTTAAATATACTTCACATATTTTTATTTTTTATTTTTTATTAAATATTTTATTTTGAACAATTATATTCTTTTAATTGAATAAAATAAAAAATAGAAAATTTTATTTTAATATGACTGCTTCATATATACATATATTAAAACAATTATGAGTGCAATCGAAAATTACATCCTGATTGTCTGCTTAAGAACTTATGATTGCATTTCATTGACTGCTTCATATATACATATATCAAAACAATCACGGCTGCAATAAAAAATTCCGTTCAAGGACGGATGATTGCTTGTTTTTCAAATTTGTATTTCACCAACTGCTTCATAAATATTATATATATATATATATATCAAAATTGCCCTCTCTCACTCTCCCTCCCTCCCCTCCCCCCACAGCACTATTTATATTTTTATTTTTTAAATTTTTTGGAGTGAAATCTCTTGAGTTTTGAATTGAAATGAAAGTTTTCGACACACGAGAATATGTATAATCGTTGTTTATGTCATTTATGGTGAAATTTTTGCAGAGTCATATGTTTCTTGTTTTATGTGTATGAGAAAGGGGAGGGGTGAGGTCTTAGATTTGAATTGAAAAATTGGGCGAGAAAAATAGAAATTTCATGGGAAGGAAAAAGCCGTTGAGTTTCATTCTTTACTGTGAAATTTCTTCGAATTATACCTATGGAAATGAGAGTGGAGGAAGACAAAAAATTTTGTATTATTTATTTTTTAATTAAAAGAATATAATTATCTAAAATAAAATATTTATAAATAAATTAAAAATTAATTTTAAATTGAATATACTTAGAAGATCTAAGTATTCAAATAACATCACCCATTAACTTATATAAAATATTTTGGCAACACACATTCCAATATATCAGCAATATATTGTACTATGAAGTATAATTTATGGCAGTACAAAATTTGGCCTATATTGTATGTTTAGAAAAAAAAAAAAAAAAGGTAAGAAAAGTAAAAACTATGGTGTTCGTAAATATTACATGGTTTAATTATTTTCACATGTATATAATATAATATTATGTTCGACTTAGCTATATGTTACTATTACTGTAATTGCTATAGTGCTACATTATGATACAAAGTATAATAGTATACAATACATGATACTTTATCAAACAATTATGTTATACTATAAACTATATAATATAATATATTAAACCATATGGTTTAATATACATAGAATGTACCATTATACCATTATTTTTATAGTATAGTAATACGAATATATTTATTATTTGGTATTATACCATATGGTATAATGGTATAATGGTACATTCTATGTATTATTATTATTTATTTATGGTATTATTTAAATTATAAAGTATAATATGATATTATGTACTACACTGTGATACTATAAACTACACATAAGACTACTATAAACATGATATGATACTTATATATTACTATCTTGGTATGTAGCTTAATAGTATACTATACAATTAGTACTATATAATTGTATAAAGTATAATATTGTGTGTGTAGATGTGTGTGTGTGGGAGAGACATTTTATAGTATAGTGTAAACTATTGTATATATGCTATAAAATACAAGATAATTTATTATATTATATTATATGTTAATTTTAACAGTAAATAGTATATAGTACTTCTTTTGTTCCATAAATTTTTTTCTAGATAATAGTATATAACCTTTATTTTTTACCAATTTAATATCGATAGTCATAATTTGTATAAAAAATAATAACTTGTATCTAAAAATTGAGATGTTGACTTTTAAAATATGATTCTTTTTTAAGACAACAATTAATTTTAAAGTATGCCTCTTTTTAAGACGGGGAAATATATGGTATACTAGATATATATATATATATATAGTATCTTATACAAGTGTAATATAGTGTAACATAATAATATATAGTTAAATATATTACAATATAGTATAATGATATAATTGTACAACTTATATATTATTACTTTACTAATACTATTTTATATTATAAAGTATAATTTTTCTTCAATTGTAATACAAGAGTGTTGTTCCTATAAAATTTTAAATAAATATGATTCATTTTTAAAAATTGATGGAATAGCATATTACATAGTGTATTGTGTATTATAACATAATATATTATATAATTAAATAATAGAGATGATAATTAAATCTACCATAATTTTTTTGATTTGTCTTAGCCCGCTCTATTTGATTTATATCTTGTGTTTCATGATTCTACGTGTTTAAAGGAACATCAATAAAGAACACATATTATATATTAAAAGTAAGAAAATATCTAATATAGTAGAAATTCTAATTTTATGGAATTATCATATAATTTTCTCTTATTGTTTTATTAATAAAATTTGAATTTTTCTCAAAAAGTTAACTACATATATTTATTTCACTTTGTGAACAATTAAACTTTTATCCTCTACTTTTTTTTCTTTCTTCTAAAAGGATAACTATTATTTCATTTCTTTTCATCAAAGAGAAGCATTTGTTTAAAATGTTTATAAGTAGAAATCTTCATTTACAGTAACTTTTAAAAATTGAGAAACATAATCAAATTTAAAGTGTGCTAATATGAGTTAAAAATATTGTAAATTTATGAATAAAATGAATTCCAATAGATGAATAATCAATTTACATAGGAGAAAAATGAACTCACCCTTTCATTGAGGTTGCATGCTTTGATCAGATATGTTTTATTCTTCTTTTTACGTTCGTTGATCGTTTCAGGAGTCTCTTTAGCGTCTTCTTTCTGTAAGTAAAATAACTAAAATCAGAAGAGTTCACGTATCTATAGTGCATTTGCATACTAGCTAATGTAAGGTACATCAATGTACTGTATATTTTTCAATTAAAATAATAACTACAATAAATAAAAATTTTATGCGCCAACTATTTATAAAAAAATATTTACCTACACAGAAAAATGAATTAAAATAGTCGAGTAGAAATGAAGAAATGAAAGAAACCCTATTCGACTCACATCATTGTGATCATCATCAACATCATCTCCTCTTGTTCCACTGGATTGACATATCTCCAAACCATAATGAACCGCCTTCGTACTTGAAATTTCATCCGGGACGATATTTGTCTCAAAACTCAAATAATTGTTCGCTATATCTACATGATTAATATCGCTAAAAAAATATGGTGCATTTTGAAGTCAAAAATTCAAGTCGTTGTCGCCGTCAACATCATCATAAGAAATTGCAGAAGGATTAGTAAATAACACATTTTTCTGAATATATTAATCTTTTAATGAACTAAAAGAAAACCCTTTAGCTGAGGTCACTCATTGATCTTCTTCCAATTTGCATGGAAAAAAGAATGAAAATAACAAATAAAAAATTCATCAAATGAAAATATATAGATACCTATAGATGGATGTAAAACACTATAATAAATTACACAACTTCGTATTCTTAGGAAGAAATAAATATATTCGGTACAAAAACATAAATACAAAAACAATTTAGTGTAATCAAAATCAAATTCATTTTTAATCTAACTCTACAATCTCAAAATCGATCTCTATTTTTTTTAATAAAAAAACACTCACATGGCTTTAGTGACATCCTACACACAGTTAATCTAATAACATTTAGTTAACTATATATAAAATTATCAATAATGCTCACCTACCCACCGTGAGCACATATTAATGTGTCCACCAGTTAAGTGTTAAGATCTTTAAAAAGGATATTAACATTTTGTTTTGTTTTGTTATCTAAAGTCTACAAATGTGACCTTAACACATAGGTGGCAATGTGTTCACGGTGGGGATGTGCATTACCAATGAAATTACAGTTATTATGCTATTTTTATAACTAATCACTATACTCTACATCTGCATGTGATTGTATATATATAATGTTGATAGAAAGCCTAAAGTGAGTTGCTGCTTAAAAAGCCAACCTGTTTATTTGGAAACTCATATTCTATGAGAGTGATTAGTAATAAAAATAACATAATAATTGTAATTTTATTCGTAATGCTCACATCTCCGTCATCAACACGTTGCCACCTATGTGTTAAAGTTATAGTTTTAGATTTTAGATAACAAAAAAAGGAGTCAATATACTTCTTCAAGAACTTGACACTTAAGTAGTGGATATATTAATATGTGTTCACGGTGGGTAGGTAAATATTATTGATAATCTTATATATAATTAACTTAATGTTATTAGATTAATTATTTGTAGGATGTTGCCAAAACCTTTCGAGTGTTTTCGAACAAACACTTGTATGAAATTACTCGTGGGATTGATTTGGTTATATTAAAAATGAAATAGATTTTAATTTACACCAAATTTGTTTTTATATTGAGATTTTTGTACCCAATATATTTATTTCTTCCTCAGGTATAAGAAGCTAACAACTATCGATTTTAAAATGAAAAACCCATCAACTGTTGTAAGGGCACAACAAGAATGGAGCGACCCAATTTTGTTTAATATATAGCTGAGATATATGATTGATTTTGAGTTGATTTAAATTATGTAGCATTTTTACTAGGTAAATTGCACTGTATTTTTCTATAGTTTCGTAATTTTGCACAAGATCTTCATGTGATTTTAATATTCTAGGAAACTTCAAGTGATTTTGATAATTCAACACATTTTATTTTTTAGCATATTAAATGAATGCCATTAAAGTTTTTTCTAGTTAAACTCTCGAGTAACTTATATTAAAGTCGATTGATAGTGAAGGAAATAAAAATATTAATGATACAAACCAACCTAACCTATAACGTTTTTTTTTTTTTTCCATTTGATACATGAGTTGAAAAACGTATCTAATTGCTTCTTGTTCTGTATGAGGTAGACCAGTTACAACCTTATCTTTCTAAAGAGTGTTTTTCTAGCAATTACTACAACTCGTGACATGCACTAAATGTATGTTCTCTTGTACCATCACATTTTCCGGGTTGAAATTTTTTTAAACAATCCTGCGATTATGCAGATACTCCAACGCCATCACTAATTCCACGACGTAAAATTAAATTTCGTTTCCTGATGCTTGGAATTGGTTTTTGTGCTCTAATGACCTGATATAATCTCACTTCGAACAATTCTACCCTTAAAAAACACATATGCAAGTGACGTGTTGGAATGTTCGCCGGAAAAACACCCTTTACAAAAGATAAGGTTGTAACTAGTCAAAATCATATAAAATAAAAAGCAATCAGATACATTTTTTATTTCAAGTACCAAATAGTATAATAGTATACAATATATGATACTTTATCAGACAATTATGTTATACTATAAACTGTATAATATAATATATTAGACTATAATATATCATTTTCATAGTATAGTAATACCAATATATTTATTATTTGGTATTATATCATATGGTATAATGGTATAATAGTACAACCTATGTATATTATTTATTTATAGTATTATTTATATTATAAAGTATAATATGATATTATGAACTACACTATGATACTATAAACTACACATAAGACTACTATAAACATGATATGATACTTATATATTACTATCTTGGTGTGTAGCTTAATAGTATACTATACAATTAGTACTATATAATTGTATAAAGTATAATATTGTGTGTGTAGATGTGTGTGTGAAGAGAATTATTATAGTATAGTGTAAACTATAGTATATATGCAATACAATTAAGATAATTTATTATGTTATATTATATGTTAATTTTAATAATAAATAGTATATAGTACTTTTTTCGTTTCACAAAAAGGTCTTTCTAGATAATAGTATATAATATTTATTTTTTTGTCAATTTAACATTGGTAATCATAATTTGCATAAAAAATAATAATTTTTTATTTAGCTAAAAATTGAGATGTTGATTTTTGAAATATGACTCTATTTTAAGATGATAATTAATTTTAAAATATGCCTTTTTTAAGACAAAGAAAATGTACAGTACATTTTAGTATATACTATTATATATAGTATCTTATACAAGTGTAATACAATTTAACATAATAATATATAGTTAAATATATTACAATACAGTATAATGACATAATTATACAACTTATATACCATTGCTTTACCAATACTTTATCTAGTACTTTTTTATAGTATAAAGTATAATTTTTCTTCAATTCTAAAATAAAAGTGTTGTTTCTATAAATTTTTATATAATTATGATTCATGTTTTAAAGTTGACAAAAAATAACATATTATATAATGTATTGTGTTTAATAACATAATATATTATATACTTAAACAATAGAGATGATAATTTAACCCACCATAATTTTTTTGATTTGCCTTATCCCGCTCTGTTTGAGTTGCCTAGCCAGACCCACAATGGGAGGGACAGATCGGGGTTGGCCTAAGTACATCACCGTAATTACAATTTTCAAATACTAATTAAATATCCAACACAATAAAATATATATTTGTAATGTATTTTTCTTTTCTAAAATAGATTTTGATATAAAAGTTTATTTTATAAAAATGAAATATTATAATATAAGTATCAAATTAATGCTTATAATATTTTTATTTAAATTGTTACGGTTTGAACAGAGCGACCCACCATACCTCTTGACCCACAAGTAGGTGGTGAAAATCGTATTAAAAAATTTCATGTTTTATTGTTCATTAATCCTTAAAATCATATAATAATCGTTGTATTATCAAAATTCAACACCAACACTAAATTTTGATTCAAAGTCTTACAATTCCTGAATACATCATTTGTATACACAATTGTGATCAATGAAACTATATGTTAAATATTATTTCATCTTTTATTCCCTAAACTACTAACAAATTATCATGGCCCATTATTACATATAACACTTCATCTAACATTTTGGTTACAAATTGTAATTTACTTGAAAGAATTTGACTAACATATCCATGTAATGATATATATGTGTATATATTCATATTAGATATCGATTTAAATTTTTTTGTTAATTTTTAAATAAGATTTAGGGGTAGGGTTGAAAATCAAATCAAATTATTCGATACTCGATTCGATAATAATGTCAAACAAGTTTAAACACACTTTTATGTTTGATAAAATCTAAAGCTCGACTTGAGCTCGAGCTCGTTAAACAAAACTTGTTGAAATAAGTGTAAAGTATCAAACTACTTGAGATTGATTCGTGTTCGGCTCAATTAAAGTTTATTCTAGCTTGACTTGATTAATAATCAAATTAATCTCAAACAAAATATTAGAAGCTCGATAACATTTCAAACAATCTTGAACAATGGTAACTTCAACTTGACTTAACTCATTCACACTCTTATTTAGGAGTGAAAAGATGAGTATTAGTAGCCCATTTCAAAATTTGACTTTGTCCCAAAACAAATATTATAATTAGGTAGGAAAACAATTGTATTTGGCGCACTATCAAATAATAATAAATTAAAGTGAATCCAATTAATCAAATTAATCTCGATTCTTATACTTTGTAGGATGTGTGTTATAATACATATTTAATAAAATACAAAAAATAAAAATTGCTTTTTTAAGTGTGCCACATTTCACATATTTCATTGAATACATGCAATATCACATATGTACTTTAGAGTGACTGATTAGATCCTCTGTACCCCGATTGAATCCCAACTCTCTTTGCATCTTATAAAAAAAAAATATATATATATATATATATATATATTCTAGATTTTAAAATAAGAATTTTATTTTTATAATAAATTTATTAAATTATATTAAAATAAATTATTTTAAAGTTTTCTTTACAAAAATTATTGATTACTTTCTCATACCCAAAAAAGAGTTATAGTTCTTAAGAGTATAATTTTTATTTTTATTTTGGTAATTTGACGAAGATAACTTCCTAAAAATTATAAAATTTGCATTTATACGAATTTCATATTAATTGATTTATTCAATTATATATAACATATTTTTTAAATTAAAAATAAATGAAACACTTACTTTTGAAATAGAACTTTTATTTGAGGACAAAAATATTTGAAATAGGTCTATTTTTTGGAATGGGAGAAAATATTTATTCACAGCTCAAATTTAATATCTAATAAATATTTACATCTAATCAAAATAATAAAATAATAAATATTTATATTTTATGAATCTAGTATCTCATTTAATATATCTAATGTAAAATTAAATATGTAAAAGGAGGATTAATTACAAAAATAATTCTAACAAATTTAAAAATAATTCCCCAAAATTAAAAAAAATACGAATAATCAAAATCGAAAATTATTTCCATCATTAAAACCAAAACCTAACGTGAAACTATTATTGTCATACCACTTCATCATTACACCATTATATATATATATATATATATACACATCACAAAAATTGATGTGAAATAGTTGTACGTGTGACACAATTTAAGGTATTACTTGTTTAACTATAAATATTATTGTTTAACTATAAAATATCATTATTTTTTAAGGTAACTAATCAGATGTAATACATTTAAAAAAATAGTGATACTTTATAATTAAACAAATTATACCTTAAATCATATCACACATGCAACCGTTTCACAAATTTATTTTGCAATATATATATATATATATATATATATATATTTAAAATAAATATAAAAAATAATACACGTCTTCTTTATCTCCGTAGGTTCATTGGCAAACGGGATATGCTAATCGACATCAGAGTTTAAGTGCACAGACTCGGTATTTTCTAACGCATTCACTTTCATTAGACTACAACTTTTGTCTTTGTTTCAATCTCCGACTTGTCGCACCCCTTCGAAATCTGGATCCCAATAATTCTGTATCCATACATTAATATTTTATTTTATATTTCAATATTATCAAAAAAATATTGTACGTACGGGTGGAATACAAATTTTAAAATTATTCGAGTCGAATCATATTTACTAAATGTAAATTTTTTTAATAAATAAAGTTTTTATTAACACAAAAATGAACAGTCAAATTAGGTGCAGTTATTATTTTTATTGTAAACTACACTGACTGAACTCCAAAGTTGCATTAATAATTTAGATTTTGGTTTCCTAAATTCCTAGTTATAAAATTATCAATATTTTTTAAATTATTAAAATATAAAATTATAAAATTGTCTGGATTATAACTATTTAAATAAAAGAAAAATATCAAGAATTTCAGTGATAGGACCTAAATATTATTTTAACAAATATGAGAATATTATTTCAATGAACATATTTATGTAATATAATTTATCTTTTAATTTATTTGAATGCATGGAACTTGGAATTGTTTTGTATTTTTATGAATAAAATAGAAAAGAAAGACAAGGGTTGCCATGTGTTTCCGCAGATAACATCGTATCACACTCATGACCACCTTCAAATAAATATTTATATATTTCTTTGGAAACCCAACTTCCTTCGATCAAATCAATCTACCCTTTGGGTTCAATTTGATATTCTGGTTCCGCACGCGCAGCACTAGCTTGCATTGCTGCAACACTCGGCATCCAATCATATTATAATTGCTTACGTCATATTAATAATTCACCATCTATTTCTTTTTTTCAGTACAAATTTAGGGTTAACATCAAAATATGACTTATATTATTTTTTCATTAATATGTGCTCACGGTGGGTAGGTGAACATTATTGATAACTTTATATATAGTTAACTTAATGTTATTAGATTAACTGTGTGTAGGATGTCGCTAAAGCCATATGAGTGTTTTTTTTATTAAAAAAAAATTGAGATCGATTTTGAGATTGTAGAGTTAGATTAAAAATGAATTTGATTTTGATGACACCAAATTGTTTTTGTATTGTGATTTTTGTACCCAATATATTTATTTCTTCCTTAGATACAAGAAGTCGTGTAATTTATTACAGTGTTTTACATCTATATATAGTTATATATTTCCATTTGATGTGTTTTTATTTGTTATTTTCATACTTTTTTCCCTGCAAATTGGAAGATGTGACTTCGGCTAAAGGGTTTTCTTTTATTTTATTTAAAGATCAATGATTCAGGAAAATATGTTATTTATTAATCCTTCTACAATTTCTTATGATGATGTTGACGGCGACAACAACTTGAATTTTTAGCTTCCAAATGCACCATATTTTTTGAGCGGTATTAATCATGTTGATATAGTGAACAATTATTTAAGTTTAGAGGCAAATATCATCCCGAATGAACTTCCAGGTGCGAAGGCGGTTTAGTATAGTTTGGAGATATGTCAATCCATTGGAACAAGAGGAGAAGATGTTGATAATGATCATAATGATGTGAGTCGAATAAGGTTTCTTTATTTTCTTCATTTCTACTCGACTATTTTAATTAATCTTTATGTGTAAGTAAATATTTTTTTTATAAATAGTTGGCACATAGAAATTTCATTTAATGTAATTATTATTTTTATTGAAAAGTATACATTATATTGATGTACCTTACGTTAGCTAGTAGTATGCAAATGCACTGTAGATATGGGAATAATTCTACTTTTAGTTATTTTACTTACAGAAAGAAGGAGTTAAAGAAACTCCTGAAACGATCAACGAACGTAGAAAGAAAATAAAACATATCTGATCGAAGCATGCAACCTCAATAAAAGGATGAGTTCATTGTTCTCCTATGTAAATAGATGATTCATAGTATTTTATTTTATTTATAAATTTACATTATTTTTAATCCATATTAGCACACTTTGAATTTGATTATGTTCCTCAATTTTTGAAAGTTACTATAAATGAAGATTTCTACTTATTAACATTTTAAACAAATGCTTCTCTTTTATGAAAAGAAGTGAAAGAATAATTATCCTTTTAGAAGAAGAAAAAAAGGTAGAGGATATAAGTTTAATTGTTCACAAAGTGAAATAAATATATGTATTTAATTTTTTTGAGAAAATTTCAAATTTTATTAATAAAACGATAAGAGAAAATTAGATGATAATTTCTTAAAATTAGATTTTCTGCTATATTAGATATTTTATAAGTCTTAATATATAATATGTGTTCTTCATTAATGTTCCTTTAAACACGTAGAATCATGCAACACAAGATATAACTCAAATAGAGCGGGCTAAGGCAAATCAAAAAAATTATGGTGGCTTAAATTATCATGACTATTATTTAATTATATAATATATTATTTTAAAATACAATACACTATATAATATGCTATTCCATCAATTTTTAAAAATGAATCATATTTATATAAAAATTTATATGAACAACACTCTTGTTTTAGAATTGAAGAAAATTTATACTTTATAATATAAAATAGTACTAAATAGTATTAGTAAAGTAATATTATATAAGTTGTATAGTTATATCATTATACTATATTGTAATATATTTAACTATATATTATTATGTTGCATTATATTACATGTGTATAAGATACTATATATATATATATATATAGTATATACTAAATTGAACTGTATATTTTCTCCGTCTTAAAAAAAGACATACTTTAAAACTAATTGTTGTCTTAAATGGAGTCATAATTCAAAAGTCAACATCTCAATTTTTAGTTAAATAAAACGGTATTATTTTTTATACAAATTATAATTACCGATATTAAATAGAAAAAAATAAAGGTTATATACTATTGTCTGGAAAGATTTTTTTATGAAACGAAAAAGTGCTATATACTATTTATTGTTAAAATTAACATATAATATAATAAATTATGTTGTACTGTATAGAATATATACTATAGTTTACACTATATTATAATATCACACACACACATATATATACGTCTACACACACACTATTATACATTATACGTAGTACTAATTGTATAGTATACTACTAAACTACTACATACCAAGATAGTAATATAGAAGTACAATATCATGTATTATAGTAGTCTTATGTGTAGTTTATAGTATAGTACATAATATCATATTGTACTTTATAATATAAATAATACTATAAATAAAAAATAATACATACGTTGTACTATTATACCATTGTACCATGTGTTATAATACTAAATAATAAATATAATGGTATTACTATACTATAAAAGTGATATTATTATAGTTTAATATATTATGTTATACTATAGCAATTACAATAATAGTAACATATAACTAAGTCGTACATAATATTATATTTTATATATACCGAAATAATAAACCATGTAATATTTACGCACACCATAATTTTTAATTTTTTTAAAAAAATACAATATAGGCTAAATTTTATATTGCCATAAATTATACTTCACAGTACAATATATTGCTAATATATTGAAATGTATATTGCAAAAATATTTTATCTAAGTTAATTTATCAATTACTATCATAATATATGTAAGTGAAACACTCTAAATGTATCTCAACTTATTTAGTTGTGATGAATATATATTATTTAATGCAAATACTAAGTATTTAAATTTATCATTATTTAGTTGGTTTTAAGAATCTGCGGTTCTAGTTCCCAACAAGCACAACTGTGAAATTCAAAGAACCAAAAAAAAAAAAAAAAAAAAAAAAAAAAGAGAACCGATCATATATCAATTTAGTTCCGATTTCAATTTTACAGTTCTGAACCGACGATTTTAGAACCATAATTAAAATCGATGAACGGTGCCCATGTCTATATGTACTTATTATATGTTAATCATAATTTGATATTTAATTTATAAATTCTATCATAAATTTAAGAACAATTTTTTTTTAAACATACACAATATATCTTTTAAGAAAAAATCGCAAACCCTTTTAATTCAATAAAAATATACAAACGGTGCAATATAATTTCATCAACAGAAGAAACCTTATGTTTTTCCTGAATCCTGCACACATACTTTGGCAAGAATGCAAGTTCACATGTAAACAATTTTATTTTATTTTATTTTATTTATACATTTTTTTAATAAATAATATCTTGCACATATTAAAATATATTATTCTTATCATACTCAAAAAAATATCTTACAACCCTACAAAAATGAAGAGCACCAAGACTGCATATATCCACATAGAAAATATTGAATTCAGGGTGGGGTGGCTGCTCAGAGACACCTACTGTTCCCTCAGAATTCTATCTCCCTCACTTCCTCTCTCATCTCTCCTCTCTCCTCTCTCATCACTGAACTGTGTCTGGGTTGCACTGAGGACTCATACCGTCTTAATGTATCTCATATAGTTCATCTGTATAATTTCATTACAGTGCTTTATATATATATATATATATATATACATATATATATATGGCTATCTATATATTTCCATTTGAGAAAAAATAATTATTATTTTCGTACTTTTGTTTCATGAAAACTGAAAGAAGATCAATGAGTGATCAAGATGCTGAAGGGTTTTCTTTTATTCCATTTGAAGATCAATATATTCATGAAAATATGCTATTTGCTAATCCTTCTGCTCTTTCTTATGATGTTGTTAACGGTGACAACGACTTGTACTTTTGGCTCCAAAATGCGTCACCTTTATCGTGCGACGTTAATCCTGTAGATACAGTGAATAATCACTCGAGTATTGAGGCGAACATCGTTCCGAATGAAATTCCAGTTGTAGAGGCGGTTCAGTATGATTTGAAAATATACCCATCCAATGGAATAAGAGAACGTGATGTCGATGATGATCATAAGGATGTGAGTTGAATAGGGTTTCTTTGTTTCTTTCATTTCCAATGAGTTATTTTTAATTAATCATTATGTGTAAATGTTTTTTTTATAAATAGTTGGTGAACAGAAATTTCAATTAATGTGATTATTGTTTTTATTGAAAATTATACATTATATGATGTACCATATATTAGCTAGTAGTTTGCAAACGCACAGTAGGTATGTTAGCAATTTTAATTTTAGTAATTTTACTTACAGGAAGAAGACACTAAAGAAATTCCTGACTCGATGAACAAACGCAGAAAGAAGAATGATGAAATATGTATGATCCAAGCACGCAACTTTAATGGAAGGGTAAGTTCATTGTTACATAAACTGATTGTTTTCATTTTATTTATAAATTAATCTTATTTTTAATTCGCATTAGCACAATTTGAATTTGATTATATTTATAAACTTTTAGAAGTGACTGTAAATGGAGATTTCTACTTTTAAAATTTAAAACAAATACTTCTCTTTGATTAGATGTGTAGTATGATTTTTATTTTGATGAAAATAAGTGAAATAATCATTTTTTCTTTAAAAAAATTTAAAGAATATAAGTTTAAATGTTTAGAAAATGAAATAAATATATGTATGCATAATTTTTTTGGAAAAATTCTAAATATTATTTATAAAAAGATAAAAGAACGTTAGATGATAATTCCTGAAAAGTAGATTTTCTGTTATATTAGATACTTTATTATTTTGTTATTTTTAACATGTAACAGGTGTTCTTTATTAGAATGATGAAACACAAGATATAACGATGTTCTTTATCATTGTTCCTTAAAATAAGTAGAATCATGAAACACAGCAAATAATGAATAACACAATAATGCAGCTCATGAAAAATGTTAAAAAATGTAAAGAATATAAGTTTAAATGTTTAGAAAATGAAATAAATATATGTATGCATAATTTTTTTGGAAAAATTCTAAATATTATTTATAAAAAGATAAAAGAAAATTAGATGATAATTCCTGAAAAATAGGCTTTCTGTTATATTAGATATCTTGTTATTTTTAACAGATAACAGGTGTTTTTTACTATCGTTCCTTAAAACATGTAGAATGATAAAACACAAGATATTACGATGTTCTTACTATCGTTTCTTAAAACATGTAGAATGATAAAACACAAGATATTACGATATTCATTATCATGGTTCCTCAAAACACGTAGAATCATGAAACGCAGAAAATAACAAATAACACAATAATGCACGCTCATGAAAAATGTTAAAAAAATGTGAAAAACTAAAAATTAATGATACCTGACTCGAAAGATCCGCAAACAAACCTTCTTCCTCCCCCTCCGCCGTCGCTACTCGTTCGCCGCCCGTGTTTGGCATCGCCTGACTATGATGTCGCGAGCTCCCTATCTATTACCAGCAAAATGTGAGGAGCAATGCTCACGACAGTTGGTCTGAGTAATCAGCTATTTCACTCTGAATATATGAGTATTTTCTGTACTTAGGTTTATCAGAGAAGAAACTGGGGGAAATGAGGAGAAGACGGATTTGTAGGTTTAGTCTGAAAATTCTTTCAGCTATTGATTATTCTTTCAATTGCATGAACAAATTGTACTTGATTTGATTCTTACTGTTTGGTTTCAGAAACTGAGTTTAAACGAGCATTTTCGCTACTCAGTTGTTCGAATTTGTCTATGAACAGTTACGGAGGCTAAAGCTCAAGGAAAAAGTGAATGCTCTCCAGGAACTGGTTCCCAACTGCAGTAAGGTTTTACTCTATCTCTTGCTTTCCTCATCTAATTTGAATTTGTATGTAAGCAATTACTTTCCGATTTTGCATCTCTGTGTTGATTCCATCTTTGATTTCAGAGAGATATAGTATCGACTCTTGATGACGCCATAAATCACATCAAAGCATTACGATATCAGATTCAAGTATTCTACTTTCTCCTTTTCCTGTATCTTTAAACAAATACATTCGGTTTAATGGTGTTGCGAATTGGAGAATAAATGTTACCTTTCATATGCGGTGCAATTGTTTGATGCTGTTTGTATCTGTCAGCATATTTGTATGTATCTTAGTCCATTACATTTGCAACACACACACATCTTTGTACTGATAATTGTGCATGAGGAGCAGCAGATGATGTCAATGCAGCCAGGTTACCCCATGTTCTATTCTCCTATGATGATGATGATCCCACAACCAGGGCACCTTGGAATGCAGATCCCGTTTCCACCACAACAAACTGATGCTTTAAGAGGTGGAACAGGGATTGGAATGGGAATGTCGAGCATGTTTCCATTGTATAATTTCCCCATGAGCCAGTTGGGATTACCATATCCACATTTATTGACATCAGCCACCTCAGGATTACCTTCACTAGGTGGAATATCTGCATCAACTCCAGGGAATTCAGTGGAACAATTGCAGTCAGCAATTTCCTCTACATACATGGCACCATTTTCTGCATCTTCTTCTGGATTCAATCTTCGTTAGGAGGAGAGCTTGTTCAATCTCATCTACTCTCTTATCTGAGGATGAAAGAGACTTGCAGGCGATACTTTTGAAGCATGATGATGCGTATATTACCTTCTTCTCTCATCTGTTCGTATTCTCATATTATTTTATTTTCAAGCAAGTTTTCAGGTGATCAACTTATTTTGTGTATTTTAATAAAAGAGCAAGACTACATATGTATGAAGAATTAGTGAAAGCATATGGAATTGTGTTTAAGTTGATCATAAACGTTACTTACTCCTGAAGACAAATATGGGTATTTCTGACAGATTCAGTTTTTTGGAGTTCATTACATAAAATCATATCTGAAGTCTGATTCATTCCGAAGAACTGCCTCTCTATCCCCCCCCCCCCCCCACCCTCCCCCCAATAGTATCACAACACAGATCTGTCTGCTACTGTTCAATGATTTAGCTTATGTGTGGGCTTTCTTATCACTAGCATTCATTTGCTCTAAAAGTGTTTGTGTCCAACCATTTAAGCTTTTGTTTGAGTTAGTAGTTTACTTTTGGAAGTGGCGAAATTATAAGGGGGATCCACTTAAGAGTGCTTCCAAGTATTATCGTTTTGCCTCATGTCCAAAGTTTACGGGTATAGCCACTCAAGATATAGTGGATGGTTCTTTCTTTTCCCTTTTCCTCCCATTCTGTTAGTAACTGCAGAACATGCTGCAGGTTTAGCAGTCAATGCTGGAACTGTTTCTCTTTGCATTACCAGGATGCACAAGTACCATACTTCTCATTCTCCTCTTTCATTTGTTGCCTTTCCTAACTTCATAATATCTCACCCCTTTATTAACTTGAGGCACTGCATGACACATGGAGCAGGTAGCATCTCCCAACTTATGCAATTTTCTTAGAACTCCATGTCTTCTGGACAAGAGATGAAATTGGTGATGCACCCGGTATAAAAAAACGAACTGTGTGCAACCATTCTGCCATAAAAGAGGTCTGAATAAACCCTATATTTTAGATTCTTATAGTGCATCTTTTGATAATTCATGTGGGGAAACAGTGTGAAACATGTTTGTCTGATCATTTGATGAGTTTTGCTTGAGCCGAAACTCTGATACTAGACATGAAAAAGTGGGAAAAAGCATTGCCTTTCATTTTCCGGCCAAACATGTAAATTTTGTGATAAAATCATGGTTTGGTTTTAAATATTTCTTTGATTTAAACCCTCTTCTCAATGGAGTTTCTTTGGGGGTATTGGATATATGTCAAATCTTGAAAAAGTTAGAAATTTTTACCACTATCTTTTATAGATGCGACATCTGTCTGTTAATATCATGCGGAATGCAGATAGTACCAACACATGTCATTACTTTTTTACATTCTTTATTTATTTATTAAATTATAGATGTAATTTCCAAAATAATAAAAAGTACACACATAGATTATCAAAGTGCAGATAGTACTAACACGTATTATTATTTTTCGGACAGGTTTTAATAATTTAAGTTATAGATGTAATTTCCAAAAATAAAAAGACAAACACACAATGTCCAAATTCACATGTTGGTAGTGGTACTGGCAGTAGGTCAGCCCCTTCTCTTAGAGTGCGGGACACACATAAAATTAATATCTATATTTCATAATGGTGAAGGGTACAATACAAGCGGTAACTTTTGTCCCTATATTAAACTAAGTAAATTTCAGGACAATTGTGGTTTCTTTATCTACTTGCTTAATGGAATGTGTGTGTGTGTGTGTGTATATATATATATTCCAGCCAAACAATAATTTTTTTGTTGTCATCATTTTCCTACGTTCTACAGTTTCTAGTTATTTGAAAAGTTTATAAAAGCTAGTGATTTTAAGTTTTTTGTATTTATAAATCCATTCATTACTAATATTTTGTTTGAATATTTGAATTGGAAAGGGGGAACTGAATTGTTTGATTTTGTAATTTTTTTATTAAAAAGAGATAAGGATGAGAGTTTTGTCTATATATGGTATGAGCGTCTATGGTATGTGTGATCCGTGTTATTATATGTCTATGGTATGTGTGATCCGTGTTATTATGTGATTATTCATATGAGAGAATGCATTGAATAATTGTAAAAAGAAAAATTCATTTATTAAAATTTTAGTCAAACATATTAGATGAATTTAATTGTGATTTCAAATATATCTAAAAAATTCAAATCGAATTTCTCTATTCAAATATAACTTAAATCATTTTTTCTAACGCCTTGTAATTTGAAATACACTAAAATTATGTTAATGTATGTGTGTGTAAAAAAAACAAGAATTCTAAATGTGAGAGATTAGTACAAAATTTGAAAGGAAAGAAAAAACATGAGTCGACGGCTTAGTCCAACACATATAACTAAAGAAGACTACCAATTGTATGAGTAAATAACAGCAGGTGAGAATACAGTTTAAAGAGAGATGAAGAGACCCTAGAGTGCCCCCATTGAAGTCAAGACAAAGGTTCAACATGGGATGAACATATTCTGCAGATCTTGAGGAAGAAAACCTCAAAATATCACGACTTCTCCATAAACGAAGACCACTCGTGAAAGTAACCTCGTAAGGCAGCTTCAGTCAATCTACAACCTTCAAGTTTGAGGGGCCAGGAAGAATGTGTTGGATCTTTTTAGCAGATGAATCTCCATTAATGAGCGGCTCTGCTGATGGCCAGGTGATATTCGCTTGCTTTTCTGTATGTGATGCCCAGGTGACCATATAGAGCCCCAATATTATGAGGAGCCCTCCAAGAATGCTGTTGCAAAGAAAAGAGTAGGCGTCGGGTGATCCTTTGATCCCAGGAAAATTAACAATGCGAGCGTATGAGGTAAATTACATAATGGAAAGGGAAAAACAATCTGATATTCGAGATGAGGATATTCTATGATCCCAGTCAAAAACTTTATATCTTCTACTCCAACTGTTGGATTGATATACGTGTATTATGAAAATCCCACTTAACACTCCACTCATGGTGATCAGCAAATATCCAGAATTATGGAAGTTTAAAATAACACGTGATGGAAATCCAATGACTGGAATAGAAGATGAAATACAGTTTGGGGATAAGATAACCAGTCCCTGATAATATGGCTTAAAGGAGAACCGTAGCCTAAACAGTAAAAAATAAAAAAAGAAACTAGTTTGGAAATGTACTGAGATAAACCTTCCTAAGTAGATTGGGCCTCCTAGGAAAATATTTGATAAGAGAGCCGATGCAATGGGTTGAAGCGGCACATACAGGGCAACCATGGCAGGGCCAACGATCTTATTTGACCATGTCATGATTACGTAGTTCAAGGCGGATGCTACAACTCCCTATAAAGAGAAACAAACGTAAGAGGGTCGTTACAGAATGAAGAACTCGTACACAAGATGAGAATATATCATCGAATCATTAATGATCCTAGATATCAGAATAGCTAAATTTCAGCAAAATTACCATTGGTTTTGGGAGATGGCCTGTGGTATCTCTGTGTCGCGTGTGTGTTGCATTATCAGATAGATATACATGGATTAATGAACGATGACGTTCAAAATGACAAACCTAACTTCTTATCCCAACTAGAGAACCGGAGAGAGTACTTACAGCATAACAAACAGCAAAAGCCTCAGTTTGCGTCAGATTCCAGCCTGCTGATTCATTAGTCATAAGGAATGCAGTGACTACCATAAACAGAGCACCGAAAAAGTATGAATAGGCCGTCATCGATATACTTGCAGGATACTTGGCTAAAAGTGGAGCCTATGAACAACAAAAAATATACACAAATCAAATTAAGGGGACGAATATAACAGAACAGATTTTACTTGTCAATTTCATAAACAATTTCAATTATCAGACAATAGTTAACATTGCAGCACCTTGGAGTTGAACTCTAAGCAATCTGTCTTAATTGAATTCACTCAGTTAGAGGAAACAAACCAATGAGATCCGAGGAGTATTAAAACAGCAATGCTGGTTGAGTTTCATACTCTGAGCAATATCAATACCGACAAACTTCTTAGAAGTTTAAACTTGATTAAGATCACTAAAATTGCCTCTTTGAGATTAACCAAATCACACTTTTACTATACTTTGTAGAGCTTTGATTCTATTTTCATACAACAAGAACAAGTAAGCCTTTATTCCATTATGCAGTGTTATAAATTAATTATAAAAAATCCTAACAAGAGAAAACATATCTCGTCGAACTATGCATATATTACCTGAAATGCAAGATAAGCTGCCATGCACATGCAGTTACCGATTAGGCATAAAACCCCAAGATGCCAACTGCCAATCCCTATCCCCAGAAAATCAGATATTAACCAATTAGCAGGTTCTGGTTGACCATCAGCATTCATCTCACCGTGTGCTGCAACAGATTCAGTAGATCCAAACACAGCTGGACCACGGAAAATAGCCATTAGAATGGCGCCAGAAACACAAACAAGAGTACCTCCTAACTTTGTTCGGCCTTCAGTTTTCCGTAAATTCACATTTTCTGTACTGCACATGGAGAACTTACATGTATCAATGTACTACCGGTTTCTTCTTGCTTTTGGCATTGAGGATGACAACAACAATATCTAATTCTCAGGCACACAAAAGCAGTCAACATACAAGGTAAGCCACACAATGTCGTGAGTAGACGGTGGGAGTGAGAGTGTAGTGTGTGTGCGTGTGTGTGTGACAGAGAGAGAGAGAGAGGGAGAGGGAGAGGCAGATCAACCATAAAAGTAATACACCTGGGGAGATTCACTGACCCCATTATTACAGCCAGTATGAAAGTAAAGACTGGAATAGCAGGCTGTATGGCTGCAGCATAAGCTGGATTTGTGTAACTAAGGCCAATAAGAAACAAAAGTTGGTTGCCGAAAATCCTAATCCGGTAGCAAGACCAGCAAGGGAAAAAACAAGAAAAGGTCAGCAGAGACAGATTAGGGAGCAGAAAGAAGTGCAATCCAAACATAAAGATATTCCACTAACCCAGTTAAGCCAAGAAAGACAACTGTTGCCAAAAAGTGTCGATCTAACGGCAGCCTTAGTCTTCTGCAAAACAGGAAACAGACATTGCTAATTGCTGCTCCATTTATATTCACCACAAACACTGTCAAGGTAACATTTCACGAGAACAGTATTTTGATAAGTTTACTGATTAAATATTTCACTCTAAAACTGTAACATTTGGCTAAAATTCAGATGAAAATAAACATTACTACATGTCCTTTTGGAGTTCTTCCACACATTCTATCCCACAGCCACCGAACACACTGAATTCAAGATTCATAACAAATCATACATATACAAAATGCTACAAATCGTTCTTTCTCAGATTTTCATCGTACTGGTCAGAATTTTCTCCATTAAGATGTATAAGAGGAATCACGTGAAAACAAGAATCACCAAAAGATATAAAATTGCTAAAAGAGGCTATCAATAGGCACATCCAAGTCTACTTGCCAAAACTTGCTAATTAAGTGTCAGAATTTCACAATTTGTAGTACTCAAACATTTTCCCCATGGAGCCATATGGACATATTCGAACAACAATTTAACACACACACAAACACACAGTTACGGTCAAGGAGAGAGGTGGGCAGTACAGACTTTTCGCGAAAATAGGCGACCGGGACGAGAATAGATAGCGCAATCAGGTCGCGGAAGACGCAGAAGACGAACTGGTTGGCGCCGACGTTGAGCGCCACCTTGGTGATGACGTGGTACCCGCCGTAGAAGAGCTGCACCGCCGCCATCGCCAGATGTGCCCTCAACGCATCGCCGCCGTTCGCCGTTGCCGTTGGAACTATTGCTGCCATAGTGTTTGATCAAAATAGCAGCAATCGGCCGGCGCAATCCACCGGCTTACGTGAAGATATTATTGACAGTGGCTTTGCCGTAGCTTGTTGAGGTTGGATTGTTGACAGTTTGAAGAGGATTTTCTTTCATCTGAACCAATCATTACGAGTCTTTCATAAAGACAGACCTTTTTTAATTTCTTTTTTTTTTTTTAAATAAACGTATAAATGTCTGTAAATTTGTTAGTTTTTATAAACAAATTCAGAAAATACAATTTATTTTATATTAAAAATTAAATTTAAATCTAATCATGCAAGAAAATAATTATTTTGGTGAAAATGATGGGTGAACTTTTGATAAGTGGAGTTTTAATTTTAATTTTTTTATTTTGATCTTTTTAATTTATTAATTTATTAAAATATGAATAATTTTTTGTTTCTACTCCATCTTTTATGTATGATATATAAAAGTAATTATTTTTTCATAATTTTTAAATCTACATAAATATCACCTATATCAAATTGAGATATTCGATGCAAAAAAAAATGGTTTTTTTGTTGATTATTTATAGTTAAATTTAAGTATTTATTATGTATTGAATTTATACTGCAAATAAGTATTATGTTTTTTTTTGTAAATATTATTAAATAATTAAATTTTTATACAATTTATCGTACAAATAAGACTTTTATTTGAGATAGATAAGATATATATTTTTATACAAAATTATATTTTTTTACATATCTTTACTAATAAAATAATAAAATATTTTGAATATTTTTAAATATCAATAAACTCAAAATTTCATTATAAATATATTTGTTTTATTTTTAAAATATATAACAAATTGTACATTAGACAAGAGCAATACTGATATTTATAAATATATGCAAATAAACTACACATTCACAAAATATTATTTCTCCAAAAAAGATATTTTTCAGTTATATTTTGTTTTTAAAAAATGGCATCAATCATAATTGTTTGACTTTTTTTCAAAATCATACTTTTGTTTCATATTTTCTACACAAATAATTTTTTGTCCAAATTTAATGAAATGGAATCATAAGCAATAACACATGAGAGTTTTATTTCAAAAATATTTCTTATTCTGAAATAAGATTTTTTTTTTTAAAATAAATATATGAATTTGAACCTCTAATATCTCTTGTAACTACCAACAAAATAAAATAAAAAGTTATTTGCCCCTATGAATATGTAACAGAACATACGAGAATTGAGTGAAATTAAATCGACACAACCCTTTATAATTTAGGCCAGTGTCGTGGGGTCTGTTTTCACCGTATCCATTGTTCTTGAGAATTTATACACAAAATAATAAATAGAAAAGAAAAATAAAAAATACACAATCATTATTATTGTTTTATTCAATGTTTACTCAATTACTCTTTTCAACATAGGAATTTTATTCCGCAATAATAATCTCTCCCAACATACCAAACTTGTTGTTGTGAAAAATGGAAGAATCGATACGTACAAAATTGTTTTTATTTGATTGATATAAGGCAGAATATTTCAGCCATTTGCATCAATATCAAATCTCCTTCTTGCATGCCCTATGCCTCTTCTTCAACCGTACACTATAACAAAAAAAGAGAAGAAAAAAACACAGAATTCAAATAGCACGGGTATGGGATAGCATTTCATTTGCGCACATAATAAGAGGTTGTATATTACTAATAGAATCTATTTTTTTGAAAATATATTTTATTATCTTCATTCATAATTGCAAAATATTTTATAAATGAAAATTGATGATCAACATATTGTTTGATCATCGTCTTCTTTGTCGTCTTCACCACACCTGCAGTTATAAAATAAAAAAATAAAAATTTTGAAAAACATGAAAATTAATTATTTTAGGCCAAAAAAAAAAAAAAAGTGGAGGAATCAAGAAGAACCTGTGTGTACATCCACAATTGCTGGCCCCGTAACCTTTACTATCATTTGATGGAACAATTTGACTCGGTGGTACTTTGATTGTCGATCCTTCTTTATATTTATATGAACTATGTGGCTTCAATTAAAATAAGAATTTTATTTGTCTAAAACCTCACAAATAGACAAACTACAAAACTTGAATTCAAGTCACTTTGAAGAGAGGAAGATCGATAACTTTGCTCCCATATTTTCAAAACAAAATCATGTTTCAAATCGACTTCAATCCTCATGCATTGTAAATACATATTTTGATTATATTTCGCAAAAATACAATTTTTATATTTGATCTAAATATGAAACTTCAGCTTTTAGAATTTTAATTTGCTTTTATACAATCTCTTTTATTAAACTTATTTGTCAAATAATTAATTATATTTTTTTAATTTAATTAGTAAAACAAAACAATGACATTTGAAATATGTTATTTTTCTCTTAAAAAAAGAATTTGAAAGTATATTATTTCCATGACCAGTACCAAGAAAAGAAGACAAGTCGAATAGTACCGAGAAATTCCCTGCTGCTAATGCCCCAGGCAATGCTGCTGTAGATGGCGACGACGAGGAGGATGGTGATGGCAACAAAAATGGATTAGGTAATCCCAACCGTCTGATTGGAAAATTGTAGGATGAAAACATGTTCGGAATACCGATGTAGTTGGCCATTTCCATCGTATGTCCAGCGCTTGTGTGTAAGAATGGGGGAAGAATGCTGGGAAACTGTATTCCTTGTTTGGCTGCTGCTTGTGGAATGCCCAACATCAATGAAGAAGAATGGAGCATGGATTGAAATGTTCTTATTGATGATATCATCTGTGCTCATTAAGTCATCTCATGAATATAAATAAATTAAGGATACATGTAGAGTAAAATAAAACGGATAAGTTGGTTGAGGGTATAAGTCCGTAACAACATGTTTGCACTAGTCTTCCCTGGTAGAAATATTTAGACATGGGCATGGCTGCGATTCGAACCAGAACCGGAACCACTAGTCACTTGTTCGGTTTAACCATTGATTCGATTCAGAATCAGAACCAGAAATAGTAAGTTCCATTTTGATTTTAGGTAGTTGGTTACAGCTCAAAACTATCGGTTTCAGTTTCGAACCACCGGTTCCAACTTCGAACTTTGAAGAAAAGAAAAGAAAAAATCGAAAACTAGAATTATAAACGACAGTTTTGAAATTAAAATCAAAACCAACAGAATCGTACCTATACAATTCTTACATTCTTTTAAGCTTACAAAAGTTCCCAACTCACTACAAATACATTCAAATTGAAAAGTGATAAAACAATACATTTTTATTTAACTTTATAGTTTTACTGTATAATAATATATTATATATTTAAGAAAATAAATAGAATTATCTTTCTAAAAATAATTTATTTCAAAAATTGAAGTTGATATTTAATTATTGTGGTTCGATTTGACACAGTTGATCACCGAACACGTGTTTATAATTAAAAAGAATGGGAGGGGAAAGGATTGGCCTTTTCTATCCACACCACAAATATTTCTAAACACACCACAATTACTAAACACACCACAACACACTACATTTAAAAATTCAAATTTACTAAACACACCACAAAAATACCAAAATTACCCTTCACCTTCCAAAAAATTCCAACAAAATCCCTTCACCCTTCACAAAAAAAAAAAAAAAAAAAAAAACAAAATCCGCTGAAAGGTTAGCAAACCCTACGCCGAACGCCGAAAGCAAAGCAAAGCAAACCCTACGCTGAAAGCAAAGCAAACCACGCGATTTTCCTTCCCCTCCACCATCCCGAACGCCGAACGCGAAACTCCAGCAAAGGCAATGGACGCCGAACGCGAAACTCCAGGTAATGTGCCGCATTTCCGAGATTTCAATTGTTACATTTCTGTCGCGAGAATCGCAGGCGTTCGGCGCTGGTTGGCCGAACAGCCTGCGAGGCGTTCGGCTCTAGTTGGCCGAACAGCCTGCGAGGCGTTCGGCGCTGGTTGGCCGAACATCCTGCCAGGCGTTCGGCCAGTGTTGGCCGAACATCCTGCCAGGCGTTCGGCCAGTGTTGGCCGAACAGCCTGCAAGTCGTTCGGCCAGTGTTGGCCGAACAGCATGCCTTTTTAAATTTTAATTTTTTTTTGGCAATGTATGTATGTTAACATTTTAATTGTCTTATGTTATAGTTTACGAAAGAAGGAGAAGACGGCCTACCGCTTCAAATAGACGATTACGGGCTGCCCAGCAAGAGGCAGGTCCTTCTCAGGAGGCGGGTCCTGCTCACGTGCCGGAAGAACAGGAGGAGGAATATGCTGAAATGCCTCAAGAACAAGTGAGGCAAGCCGAGCAGAACGAGTTATTGATGGGCCCATTTCCCGGCGGCCCCTACGATCCGTCGTTACTCCGAAGCTTCAAAACACACGTAGCCGCCGACGTGTGGAATGGCAATGAGAGAGGCGTTTTAAAATGCCTCTGCCACACTTCGAAGCTTCTTCGATGGGTGTATCCTGAGGACGAGACGACCCGAGTCTGGAGGTCGTATGTGAAGCGGTCCGGGCTTCACAATTTGAGCAAGATATCCTACAGAGCTCCCAACCGGAACCTCATTTCTGCATTCGTCGAACGGTGGCAGCCGGAGACCAACACTTTCCACCTACCCTTTGGTGAGATGACGATCACATTAGATGATGTGTCGTCTTTACTCGGTCTTCCGGTGGTTGGGCAGCCGGTGCAGGTGGAAGACGATCCTGCAGAATTCTCGCCTGCACTGGTACATCGGTTGTTGGGTGTGTCAGTTGAGGACGCCGTATTGGCCCTCAATGACAAGAGAGGGCAGTCCGTGAAGCTAGAGTGGCTTCGTAGCACTTTCTCGGACAGCGTTCAGGTTACGCAGAGATGAGTTGCAGAGAAGGCAGCTCGAGCTTATATACTTTATATCCTTGGGTGTACCATATTTTCCGACAAAAGTGGTACTCGGATCTCTGCTGGCTATCTGAAGCTGCTGGAAGACACGAGCGTCGTCCGGGAATTTGCATGGGGTGCTGCTGCCCTTGCCTATCTTTATAGGCAGTTAGGCTCCGCATCAAGGGCGGGAGTAAAGCAAATCGCTGGATATCTTACACTACTTGAGGTACGTCATTCTTTGAAAATTATTTACTTTTACGGTATGTTACAATTTTTAGTATGTTGTACCCTTACATTTGTATATATGTAGGCATGGATTTACGAGCACTTCCCAACGAGCCCACGACCTCAATTTAATGTGGAGTACGACCCGAGGTTTCCACTAGCCATGCGATGGGCACAGCACGGGCAAGGTGGCCCCAACACTTTGGGCTTGCAGGCGTGCAGGGAGTGGTTGGATGCACTCCAACCACACGAAGTAAGGGTCTTTTTAATTATTTTTTTCACAAATACATGTATTTTTCAAATATATAACATGAACAATTCAATACGTAGGTCATCTGGGATCCTTATCAGCAAGTACGTGATCGATTCGAACGTCCTGAAGTGACGTTTTATCATGGCTGCATAAGGGCGTTGGACATTGTCGAACCATACCACCCTGATCGAGTATTAAGGCAGTTCGGCCATGTCCAGCATATCCCGTTGCCTCCATTGGATCCAGTGCTGGCAAGAAGAGGAAAAATGCCCGGCCAGTACGTACTTGCATGGGGGGTGCTTGGATCCATGTTTCTCTCATGGGATAGCCACGTGTTGTCCGTCCAGCGACGGGGGAGAATTGCACAGCCAGCTTGGGAGACTGTACCGGAGTATATGGATTGGTACCGTACATTCTCCCATCCACAAGTCCAAAACCCCGAGCGTATATCCGCAGCACGACCTTTTCCGTCTGATACGAACCCTAGTCAAATGTGGGCTCGATTCAATGACGCCCGGAATATTCTTCAGCCACTGGTTCGCATGTGGACAGCCCAGGATCCGCAGGTCTCGCTGGATTACGTGATTACATTTCTTGCATTTATGCATTACATTTCTTGCATTTATGCATTACATTTCTGTTGATGTGCCACCGACATAGCAAATGATGAGAACTAGGAAACGTTATCTCGATTGCATTTATCAGTGCAAGCTCTCGGTCGGTTACAAATATTTTCGGTAGGCTGGATTGGTCCATCAAATCTTTAAGGATATTGCACGCCCATAAGTAATTATCCTCCTTCTCGGATTCTAGATAGGCACAGGCAACTGAAAATGTCATGTTTGTGGAAGTCACCCCAACAATTTCTAAAAACGGTAGTTTGTACCGGTTTGTTTTGTATGTACAATCCATTAACAAGACATTTGGAAAGGCCCGTAGCAACTTCACACTTGTCGGATGGGCCCAAAACATATCTCTCACGGCATCTGTTTGCTCACACCGCCTAGTATGGAAGAAAAAATCTTTCTCCTTAAGTTTGCCCATGAGATATTGCAGCTGTGACCTGCCACAGTGTTCGACTAGTCTGTTCTTCTGTCGAATATTGTAGATATTCTTTATCGTAGATTTATTTTCTGTATACCTCTTCTGTAACGTAAACAATATGTCCCTAGGACGGCTATTACCGGTAGATAGATCAGACACCAATTTCACTTCATCCGTAGTTAAACGGCCAGCAAAAGAGTGACCCTCTAAATATCGTGACATCTCGTGATTATGCGAACCACAAATGACCTCCAAGGCCCATGCATCAGTCTCTTTGTAGTATGTTCCTTTCAGACGAAATGGACAATCGCATTTCTTGGTTCCGCGACGACGATGCTCAATTGTTTTATTCTCTACCTCTTCCAATTCTCTTCCACATTCATTTGTTTCTTGATTTTCATTTTTCTCTTTGCTCTGTTTTTTTTTCGGTGGCCGATATTTACCCCCTCGTTCGCATCCTAACCACAAACGAGGTCGTCTGCATTCATCTCCGATTTCTGACCTCATCACAACCACTACCATGCCTAATGGGATAGCCTTTTCACGGACCCAAGAAATCAAATTTTCTCGGGATTCGAACAAATCCATTGTGTTAAACACATCTTGATAATCAACAACCACCTCATTGTTATCCAAAATAAAGGCACTTGTTCTTGAGATCTCCTCAAAATAAAATTAAATGAATCAGAAAACAACCAAAAAAAGTACAAGACAATCCGTGTTCGGCCTGAAACAGCCGAACAAGCGTTCGGCCTGTATCAGCCGAACACAACACGAAGTGTTCGGCCGTGACCAGCCGAACACAACACACGAAGTGTTCGGCCGTGGGTAACCGAACGTGACATAATGTGTTCGGCCTTCAGACGCCGAACGTTACATTATGTGTTCGGTCGGTATTGGCCGAACGTTTAGGCTTACGTTCGGCTGATACAGGCCGAACGCACCCGAAGTTTCTGCTACGCACTGCAGAATTCGATTTTTAAATAAAATGAAGGAAAAAACACAATGTACTACAATAAAACATTCCAAAACTTACCGATTTTAGAGGTACTTGTTGATTGTCCATGAATATAAGAAAAAAATATGCTGAATGAATCAATTTTATGATTTTAGATTTCTAGGGTTTGAGCATGGAAGGGGAGGGGGAAGGGAGAAGAGAATGTGGAAGAAAGAGGTGTCCAATTTTTTTTTTAATTTTGAGGGTTATTTTGGTAATTTTGTTAAGGTCCTTTTTGGTAAAATTGAATTGTGTGGTGTGTTTAGAAAATAGTGTGGTGTGTATAGCACCTCCCGAAAGGATTACCTGCTGAAGGAGACATTGCATATTGTAGATATACTTTATAGCATCATCAAGGGTCGATACTTTGTCTCTCTTCAAATAGAAACAATAATAGTGAAATTAGAAATACTTATAGTATTTATAACTGGAAATTTTATTATATTAATATAGATATACAAACTTAATTACATGAAAAATTAAAACAATTTTCAACTGCAACATAAATTTTTTAAAAATATATAAAATTCACAAACTATTATTTTTTAAATTAAAATAATGACTACATTTTCTCATATAAATTGTGAGTCCACCACTATTATTGAATATGATTTTGTAAAGTTATCCTGAATCAAGTGTGAAAATTAAATTTTGTTATATATTACACACTTGTTCCACGATAATGTTGGCTGAGACTATAAAACAACCCATCGATGCGCTTTTAATAATGGTGTGATATCTCAATTTAATATTGACAATCTTTATTGATATTACAATTGAAAAAACAAATATATATATATACACACACATATAATTGATAATATTTATAATATTTTGTAGTTGGTATTAGAATTAATTTTTAACATATACTTTATATATTTGTTTTTGTAATTAAGCCAATAAAATATTATCAACTATAAACAAACCTTATTGCAGTTTGGAATTATTTGCTGGAGAGTTTCCATTCTCTCGTTAAATTTTTGTCTCCGCAGCTGTTCAACAAATATTCAGAAATATTTATTAATTAATAATTATTTAAGAGAAAGACTTTAATAAACAAAAATCAAACTAGAATTATCAATACTGGCTTCTTAATTCTGTAGTTTTTTCTTTTTTAATTTTTTTTTTTAATTATGTTATAACAATTTTTTGACCAGCTTAAATTTTTTTAGTGTGTTTGAAAATATTTGTTTGTTTTAAAAATTTTATATTTAAAAATAGGAGTTGTTGCTTGTTAGATTTCTTTGCAAGAAAATTTTCCGAAATTCGAATCTTTGTTCTTAATTTTGGACACGTGTTAGCCTGCTTTATTAGATCGTTCCTTAATCCGTTGCATCGTTCGCTCCAAAAGAAAACAAAATAACTCGCAATTGTCCATGGAAGAACCCCCACCCCTCCCTCCACAAAAAAAAAAAAAAAAACCCCTCCGCAAACCCTTCTTTCCATCCTGATACGGGGTTTCAAAAGTCCTAATTCGATGGGAAATGGAAGGGCCAAACTCAATCAGGATTGTGTGGAAATTTCAGGTTCGTATCCTATTTTACCCTCTTCGCTTTTGTTAAATTATTGCCGCCTGTTCTTAATTTTTGTTAATTACTTGGAGTTGAGAAGGAATAAAATTGATGTTGTTTCCATCTTTAATTAGGTTTATTCGATTTCGTTGGTTGATTATTGTTGTCTGTTTTTTTTTTTTTTTCATTTTTATCAATTTTAGACAAGTAATTAGTATGCCTGGATGTGGGAAAGCGAGTTGTTTTGTACTGAGAATTCTGAGATAGATTTTCTAAAATAATATTCAGTTGTTTTACCTTTTGGAGGACCCAGAGAGTTTTTTCTTAAACTGAATCAAACTCTCAAATTGGTTTCAGTTCAACCCGAATTTTTTATTTCAATTTAAATCCACAAGTTAATCAAACAACCAAACTCTTAGAGGGTCTTTGGCTGAGTTTATTTAGAACACTTTCAAAGCTCTTACATTGTTTTAGAGCTGATAAAATGTTGGTTCTTATTTAAAATAAGTTGCAGGAGTGTAGGGATTTAATAAGATGGTTGTGCTTCTGAAATATTTGTAATAACATAATGTAATTGTAATGATTAAATTTAAAACAGTCTGTCAAAATAAGATTTTATTCCAGAAATAGGATGTGGTTTTACAAAATATCTCATAACACCATTTTTTTTTTTTCATATTGAAGTTTTTCTTTAAAAAATAAAATTACGAAACACTTTTTAGGAGCTGAAAGTGTGGATCTGGTCTAAAATCTTGCTAATGTATATATACACAGACGCACGCGGTGCACAATTTTCTTTGAATATTAGAGCTTATAAGAGATGTTAAATGTCAGGGTCAAAGAGTGATTCATCGTTAAGAGTTGTTCTGTAGTTCCTTAATTTTAGGTACAAAGTACTTCTTGTGACTAACTTATAAGCGGTCCAAGCTAAAATTTAAAATTTATGGAGCTCTTCGTTTTGTTCCCGTTATTGAAGCATTTAGATGGTTAAAAATGTTGAAATGCTGCATACAATAGAGTGAAATCCATTATATGTCTCTAATATTTACGTATCTCTTCTTGATACAAACAAGATGTTTTGTTTGTTGGTTTTCTTACAAAATCTCCTTTATGCATCTCTAATATTTATATCAGTGACTACTCTTGTAAACATTTTCTCATTTTTCCGAAAATCTAAACAAGTATTTGGCTAAGCTCGTTTGAAAAGCCTTATAAGCTTTAACATCACTGTTTCTAGAGCAATATAAGGTGGTAACATTTTATTTTAAGAGTAAGTTGTTAAGGTGTTTGAAAATAAATAAATAAAATTATGGTGTTTTTATTATGTTTAAACCATCTTGTTTTCCTAAAGCAGCTTACAAGCTCTCAACGTGACGCAGACAAATAAGTGTGTTTGTGAGTTTTTAATAATGCACACTTGTGATAAGTTGATTCCACCATAATATAAATCAAATTTAAGCGGGAATATTTGCATAACTGAAAAGGCTAGTTCAACATACTTACCCTCTGGTACTGCTTACGTGTCGCAGAAGTACTCGTTCTACTTGGCTGTTTGCATTTAGCACTTGCCTTCGGCTCTGCTTCTGCTCCACCTTTCTGCAAATGAAATAGCAAAAGAGAAGTGAAGTCACTGAATCAAATTCTAACCATAAAAAGGAGTGTAGATCTTCATACGAATAACTTTATAGCAAATATGTATTGTTAACGAGAACATTTATTGCATATTTTATGTCATGGTGAACAATCTTTGTGTAACTTGTCATAAGCGAGGAAAAGAAAGAAGCCCTTTTCGACTTACTATAATTCCTTTTGCCTGCATATTGAGACCAGGATGAAAAACTTGCTTCCCTTTGGTGCCACTGGACTGTCCCTTCTCCAAACCATGCAGAACAATTTTTCCCAAATACGGAATTTCGGCAGGGTTCTTTTGTGGTAATGGAATAGATGTTGGAAGAACCTCAAAATTCGAAAGATCATAATCCAGATCTTCTATGGAAACATTTGAAGGAGTTGGTGCATTCTGAAGCCATAAATTCACTTCATCAGAAACTAGAGGGCTGCTTTCTCTGACTTCTCCCCACGACCCCATTAGGCGATCTTCAACGGTATCTTGCCCGACCGATGGAAAAATAATTCTTCTAGGTGCTTGATCACTCATTCTTCTGGTAATTTTTTTCTCCATAAAAAAAAAGAAAAAAAAAAGGAACTTTCTATATTGGTATTTGATGATTATTTCTAGAATATAATTTTCAAGACTAAAATGTTGTTGAAGAAAATGGAAATGATTTGCTCTTGGGTTGCTCGTTGCTGTGGTTCCGTTTATGGGCATTCGTGGTTAGTTGGAAGGCAGTCCTTGGATCATATATAAATTCTTATAACAGTACATCACTCCTTGTACTACCATGTGATATTATCGTAAGATGGGTTGTACATGTTGTGTACGTCTACAACCAATAGGTTTTAAGCCACGACGTATTCTGCTCTATATATACACTTTGATTACATGTCCGACATGGGTGTGTGTGTTGTGTATACGAATAGGGTGTGGTGTATTCAGTGTTCCTGTGTTCGGTTGGTATTCACTATTTATTTTATATATAATTATTTGGATGTGTGTGTAGAAACTACGGATGCTGCATCGGATGTTTTACTTGGTGCGCAGTAGTCATATACGGCCCTACTATGATGCAGTTAGTGCATGGGAACTACAAGTTTGGATATACCGATTTTGGAATTAGGATATCTTATTTTCTTTGTCATTTTTCATGAGCAACTTGTCTGACGACTGGTAGGGTCGCAAAAGTCCAGTCTAATATATTGGATACTTTTTGTTCTTCCACAGGACGACAGCGGTACTCGTATTAGAAATGAATTGTTCGGGTTGAGATACGTGTCGTGTAGGGGCGGGAAGTTGGCAATTGTTCATGCAAGCACTTTCTTGCACGCCCCACCTCAAGTCATCTCGACTTGAGGTGTTTGGATCCGCTCCCTCATGTGATCGAGTTTGTGTAGCAATGTATGCTAGCTCCGTGGTGCTTTTCAATTGCTATTATATAACTCCTTTTCATCTTAAATCAGGTAACTAATTAATAACTATTGTTTTTACTTTTTAACAAAATGGTAGGAATTTCATAAAATATAAAATAAAAAGTGTGTCATGTTGTATACTCGTTAATTTTTTTATTTGAACTGTCAGAATAGTTCAAACGGAAATTGAGAACTTCAACGGTTTGGAGAAGGGTGTCTGAGAAGTTCAAAACACTCTTTAGAGAAAATAATATAACACCCTAACTCTGTAGCTTACAGTCGAAGTATTATTAAAATATTCTATTTAAAAATAAGGTACGGATTGGAAAAAATATTACTTGAGCTATGCTAAAAAAATACATACTAAAATAACATTAAATAGGTATGCACGTGAAATTTTCTCACATTTTTCTTCTATTCTTTTCTTTTTTCTTTTTATTTTTATTTGGGTATGAATTAGAGAGCTCCAAGCCCTCTTCTATTTATAGGAAATTGTAGAGCAGATTTATGGTAGCACAATGAAATTCGTGGTTACAAATTATGCACTTGGCCATGCATGCAGTCACCCTACGTGGAGATAGGGAAGAAAGGTCAGTGTCTAGTAGTCATTTGATGCAGTAGGTTGATTATATATATATATATATATATATGTATTAATTAAACGAATGAAACAGAACTGGATTTGGAGCCATCGGATAGAGGGGAACCGTCTAGAAGTGTACTTCATAAAATTTTGGCATTAGGGATTAAAAGTCACACAAATTTGCCAATCGATGTAGTATTCATATTTTTAAGCACTTAGGCTATATAATCACTTAAATAATAATACACTTATATATAATTTTCATATTTAATTTGTATATTTTAAAAAAAATTAATTTCTAAAATATGTTGACATTTTTCCCTTATAACAAAAATCGGTAAATTTTATGACTTTATTTATAAAGTCGATTACTATATTTCACATATAAATATATCAGTAGTTTATCAATACATGAATTTTATTATTAATCTATAAACTCAATATGTTTAGTAAAATATATTGAAAATATTTATTTTCAATAACTTATCTTTTAAATCTTCAATTCAATTAAGTTACTCAAGCGAGTTTGATTCCTTTGATAGCTCCTTATAAAACAAAGTGAAAATAATTTATTTCATGAAATTTTGTTAGTTTTGTAGAATCAATAAGACAACAATTTAAATTTTTATAATTAATTTTAAAATTTTAAAAATAAACTTGTTTTTGTTTTTGGGTGGGCTTTATAGAAAAACTCCGACACTATTTAGAGGGAGAAAAGAGAGTTGCAGAGAGAAGATAAAAAGGAAAAACAAACCTTGCTAAAATATGCTCTAAATAATTATTTTGGGCCATTATAATTATTTTGAGAAAAAATGGGCCATTATTTTGGCTTGAGAAAAAATGGGCCATTATTTGAGCCCATTATTATAATTATAATTATTTTTTATAAAAAATATTTTGTTATTATTTGTCTTCAAAATTAAGATTCCCTTGAAACAATCCCCAAATAGAGGAAATATCATGGGAAAATATCATGTGTTATTACAAATATTAAATATTTATAAATATGCCTCATATATTTTTGTATGAATGGGAATATATACATGTTTGGTAATGATTGAAAGATGTGGATTTTTGGGGTAAATTATTAAAAAAAAAGGGGATAAAAGTAATATGATGCATTTTTAAGTTATAATTTATTTATTGAGTGATTCTTTTATACATTAAATATATGAATTTTTTTTATGTATAATGGATTGAATAATATGTTTCGCTAATAATACATTTTGGGTTCGGTTTCCAGTTCTGTGTCAATGACCCAACGCTCAGCCTATCTCCCAGTCGCAACAGTCGAGTCCCCACCCTCACCCGAATCTAATTCTTTGGTAGAAAATGTTTTGTAGAAGACATAAACATTAACTAAAAATAATGGAGAAAAATAAAAAACAAATTGAACATAAAAAAATTGACTTCATTAATTTTTAATTCATGTATTTGAAGATTATCGTCTATTAAAAAAAAAGAGAGAATAAAGATTGCAATATATTCATAAAGATATTTTTTTATATAGAATAAATATGTTTATTCAATCTAGAAAAATATTACTTTAAACTAAAATATTATTTAAAATTGATTATTTGGACCTAATATTTTTATTGTATAAAAGTAATAATGTTATAATAAAAAGTATTATTTTATATATAAAAAGAATTAGGGTGTTTCTATTTACACCACAATAACCTCTTTTCACACCACAAATATCTTTTAAACAAAAAGAATTTTATATTAAATGTCTAATTTATCCTTCTTCTCAAATCAGGATAATTCTTCATTTTTTCATTAACCTTTTTCTTTACCCAGCGACTTTTTTTCATTAACCTTCTTCTTTACATAGCCACTGTTCTACATTTGTTTTCTCAATCTTCTTCCGCACAAATTTGCTGTTAACATCACCTTCACCAATCCATGAAATTATGAAATCTCACCCTTGAGCAAACACAAAAAGTTGAAATAATTTCTTCTATTAAAAACCCATTTGCTCCCAAATCCTAACTTGTGAATCTGAATTTCTTTTCTTTTATTATTTGTTGCTATGAATTTTCAAATTCATATATTTAGCCTGAGATAAAAGAACGAAGAAGAAGAACCGCAGAAAATATATTTTAAATATGATTTTGAATAATTTTGAATTTGCAGAAAAAGAAGGAACTAGAAGAACAGCAGAAAATTTATGATATCACCTTCACTAATCCATGAAATTACGAAATCTCACCATTGAACAAGCACAAAAAGTCGAAATAATTTCTTCTGTTAAAAACCCATTTGCTCCCAAATCCTAACTCGTGAATTTGAATTTATTTTCTTTTATTATTTGTTGCTAAGAATTTTCAAATTCATATATTTAGCCTGAGATAAAAGAAGGAAGAAGAAGAACCGCAGGAAATATATTTTAAATATGATTTTGAATAATTTTGAATTTGCAGAAAAAGAAGGAAGAAGAAGAACCGCAGAAAATTTATGATAACTTTTTGTTAAGAGTTGTTCGTAATTTCATGGATTGGTGAAGGTGATGTTGGCAGCAAATTTGTGCGGAAGAAGATTGAGAAAACAAATGTAGAACAGTCCTGGGTAAAGAAGTGATTTGAGAAAAAAGGATAAATTAGACATTTAATATAAGATTATTTTTATTTAAAAAATATTTGTCGTGTGAAAAGAGATTATTGTGGTGTAAATAGAAACACCCAAAGAATTATTTTTCTTCGAAAAATTATTAAGTCCAAATATGTAGATCCATGCGTTTTTCACAAATCTTAATCGTTTCTATTAATTTTAAGGTGGAATACTAGCGATTATATGTTAAGAATTTCACGTATTTAATACATAAAAATATTTGTCTTCTATTATTTTTTAGTTGGCTGAAAAGTGAGCAATTAATTTGATAATAAAAATAAGTGTGGGTTAGGGAAAGAAATAAAAATAAAAAAATATTCATAGCCTTTCATTAATTCTCGAAATATAATTACCAAAATAACTTTGTAAAAGGGCAATACCTTTTATAGATACATGTCGGTAATAAGTAGGAAAACAATCAATCTTTCCTTCTATAATAACAATTTTAAATGCAAATTTATTAATTTCACAAATTCAACTCCTAATCTATTAACATCCAATGTTTTGGAGACTTTATTCCCCACCCTATCTGCATTACTTGAATTTACAACGTGTGCGACAAAAAAAAGTTAAAATATCTTCTTCTTTTTTTCTGTCTTCCATGCCACGTGTTGTGAATTCAACAGTTGTATAAAATGACTGTATTTATTACATATTTCATTTTCACTTGATCTTAATTTTGAGTACCCTACTTTTCTTATGATTCAAAAGAAAAATAATTTATAGATTTTCATGTTGCACTTGATACACGATGCATAAGCTACTTTTAACATTGTTTTTACATATTTATACATATATACAATGAAAATGGATCATCTATATTTCCTCTCGTAAAATTCTAATAACGTTCTGACAGAGAAAAACACATGAATATAAAAAGGACGTTCGATCTATCTTATTATATTTTATTTACCTTCTCTACTATCTCACTCTCTTCAAATTTAACCGTGGAGATCAATTCTATTTTATACAATTCATTTAATTTTACTCCAATGAAAAATGAGTAGTAGTAATAATGGGCCTGCGACCGTTATATTTACAATTACTAACAATAACTTCTGTAAGGCCCAATTCCATTGTGCCCAAAAAGCCCAATAAGAAGCCCAATTCACATACATTGTTCTAGAGCAACGGTCATAAAGCGTCCTATTCAAATTCAAATACACGTCACGTGATGAACACGTGGTATATCACCGGCTTTTGATCGGACGGTCCAGGATCCCGCGTGAGGATAAAGCTAGTTGAAAACCCTCTACGCTATGTTTATATTAGGGCTTCCCGAGTATATATATATATATATATATTCACACATAAGTCATTCACTCAAACAAAGTTCGGAATATCTTGCGATACGCTCTCCCCCCAGTATTCTCTGACTTCTCAATTTTCTCTATCTACCGGAGTAGCACGAGATCACATGGTAAGCCTCTCCATTGTTGACGTTCTTTTGGTTGCAGATTTGCGTTTGTGTATTGATTTTTATGATTTTTTTTGGTTGTGATTTTGGGTGCACTTTATGTTAGGCTTTGCCGAATCAACAGACTGTCGATTACCCTAGCTTCAAGCTTGTAATCGTTGGAGATGGTGGCACTGGTAAGGCTCTTCGCTTATTTTATTCGCTCCTCGCATCTCGAATTTTGTATGCTTGATTTAAATGTGAAATGATAATTTGGTGCGTTTTGTAATTTTTCAAAATGCGGCATCTTCTATTGTTGTCTTCATTTTTTAGTGTTTTTAGTTAAGGTTATTATAAATAGAAATTGTCTATGATTTCAGGTAGGGTTTTTGCACATCAGCTGGTTTTGGGTGTTTCCTTCTGTGGAAAAAAATCGTACTATATAATGACCCTTTTGATATTTTCTGACCTATCATCAGCTATGGTTGTGATTTAAATCTCAACTCAAAACACCAACATTTTTTAGGGTTTAGGGTTTATTGCAGACCCGTGCCTTTCGTTTAAGGTTATTAATCTAAAGTAGATGTAATCGCGCAATGAAATTTTAGTAACTAAATTATCATTCTGCGTGTGAACATATACGATGTGTTATTTGACCTTTTAGTTTGTGTTTCTTGTCCCAAAGATTTATTAGGTTACGTTCATTCTTATAATGTCTATTTTGACTTAATTCTTTTCTGATGTCTCAGGGAAAACAACATTTGTGAAAAGGCATCTCACGGGTGAATTTGAGAAGAAATATGAGCGTAAGTTTTTTTATAATGTGATTTGATTTAGATCTGATTATAAAAGTTTTGTTTGCTCGTTCTCATGGTCTTTTTGATGAACTCGATTTTAACAGCGACAATTGGTGTGGAGGTTCATCCATTGGATTTCTTCACCAACTGTGGGAAGATCAGATTTTATTGCTGGGACACTGCTGGTCAGGAGAAATTTGGTGGCCTTAGGGATGGATACTAGTAAGTACATTTCCTTAAAGCATCTGAATAAATTTGATTTTCATAATTTCATGTTTAAGGTTGGTAAGTAATAACATATCGGTGTAATCAGTTATCTTAATATGAATGTGTTGAAGAATTATAATACCCCTCCAAGTAGAGAAAAGAAACCCATTTGGATTTTTCATTTTATTAATCTGGAACTCTGGAATGAACTGCAGCATCCACGGACAATGTGCCATAATTATGTTTGATGTGACTGCTCGATTGACTTACAAGAATGTCCCAACGTGGCACCGTGATCTTTGCCGGTATGTGCTGTCCATCTATTCTTTTCCTTTGAGCGAATCACAACCTGAATTTCATCTAACATTTTCTTGTATCGTTGAATCAGAGTGTGTGAGAACATCCCAATTGTGCTCTGTGGAAACAAGGTTGATGTTAAGAACAGGCAAGTGAAGGCGAAACAGGTCACTTTCCACAGGAAAAAGAATTTGCAGTACTATGAAATTTCGGCCAAGAGTAACTACAACTTTGAGAAACCCTTCCTATACCTTGCCCGTAAACTTGCTGGGTATGTATCTTATCTCTTATTTTCTGTTATCTAATTATGCATTTTCATTCTGTGTTGGGGATGTTTTAACTGTTTCTTTTCTTCTGGCTTCAGTGATCCCAACTTGCACTTTGTGGAGTCTCCTGCTCTTGCTCCACCGGAAGTTCAAATTGATATTGCTGCCCAACAACAGTAAGTTTCCCTCCCCTTCTTCTCTCTCTCTCTCTCTCTTTCTCACACACACAACACACATCTTGCACTCTCAAATTTGCATACAGAATAGTTGTTCCTAATTGCAAGTTATTTATTTTTGCAGGCACGAAGCAGAGCTTCTTGCAGCTGCTAGTCAGCCTCTTCCAGATGATGATGATGAGGCCTTCGATTAGGAGATGGGTCTATGAGGACTGAGGTGATGGTGTTCCCAAGTTTGTTTGGGTTTATTGTTGGGATTATGAGGATTTTGCTTATGAAGTCCTTTTGAGGGTTTTAATGATACATGGTAGTTCTTTTTTTGTTCTTGTTAGTGATCCTGCTGGAGTGTGTGATTTCATCAGAAGATACTTTAATCTTCGTATTGTGAACAACCGTATTATTGGTTTGGTGGTGTAGGCGTTTATATCGACAATTGATATGTTATCATTTGCTCTGCTTTTAAAGATTTTAGTTTCCAGTTTTCCTCACAACATTTATATCAAAAAATTCAATCTTTTTTATATGACATTTTACTTGTAGCTTGAATTGTCAAATTAGACGGGCAGAACTTACATCGTGAACGATACTATACCAAAATCAATGTTAATAAAAATTTAACAATAGAGTATTTGATGCATGTAATTTATTAACCATCCAGAGTTGTTAAAAATGATTGATTTTTCAAGTATAATATAATTTTATTTGATGTTGAGTTGTATTAATTTAAAGTAATTAATGTATTTGCAAAATTAAATTATGTTTTTATACATTAAAATATGGAATGATCATAACAGAGCAGGGGTTAGAAAAAGGTTCCAAGGCCTGGGGTGGGACATCTACTATGGGGAGGGCTTGAGTTGTCAAAAAATAAAACAAAAACAAGTCTAAAAAGTAAATGTTAAAATCTAAAATTGTTTAAATAGAGTGAAGAATTAAAAATTAAAAGCTATAAAATATAACTTATCTCCATGCAATAAAGACCTGTCGAAGTCTTGAATAAGTTACAAAATTTAATAATTGATTTTTATGTGTCATATGAGTGAGTAGCATGTATTACCCGTATAGATAGATAGCATAGAACTTCCCGTTTATAGAGAAAATGCATGATAACATTTCAACACCAGTCATAAATTAAGACGGTACAAATTTGTAGGTTTTTTGTTTTTTGTTTTTTTTTTTTTTTTTGTGGAAGCTAAGAGTTTGCAGGACTTCCAGTTGTAATGGAATATTTATCCGATATTGTGAGAAATCAAACATGGGAAAGAATATAAAACAGTTCTCTGCATTTTTATAATCCAATCCCTCAATCAAACATCTGGACTACATCTGATGCAAATAAAGACGGTCATATTATTCTAACCACAATGAAGATACACATACATACATGTGTATGCGCCTGCGTCAAACATCAGAAAACAAGAACGACTATCCAGGCGGACCACACGGAAACCTTAGCCATCCTTGCCTGTTCTTTTTAGACACCAGGCACTTAAAGCTTCACCAAGATAGATGTCTAGTCTACCGAAGACCGTTTCAGCTGCATCCACCAAAAATAATGAATAATAAATGGACCATTTTATCATTATAAACTCACAAGTGATTGCCTTGTAGTTCGACAGAGATGTACTCACAGATAAAGGCTTAATATTTAGTTAAAAATTAGGAGAGTACTAGATGTTTGAAACTTTACCTTTTTGGCATGATCCAATAGCCGGACTCACCTTAAGTTGTTCTTGATTCCAACACAAATTTCTGATCCTTCCCCTCAGCTTCTCAATCTATAGGCAGCTGTCAACTTGATAACCGAGCTTTCATATCTAATATGAATCCTTAGCATACAATGCAAACATATATGCCTATAAGCAGCAAACATTTTATCATTATTTTTCCAAAGGTAAAGTTTTTATAAGATGGACGACGAAAATTGATGCCCACGAAGAAGATGATACAACAAGGAAACATTTGAGATCATGGAGAAGTCACCTACAACATGGAGTAGGTCTATTCATGCAAGTGGCATCAATTCCTACTTGAAAAACATGTCAACTGTGCGACTTTCTATATATTCCATAAAGACCCCTTAAGTTTTCTTGTTGATCAGTAGTTCAGAAACAAAATGTGTGCTTAAACTATGATACATACAAGAGGAGCTCATGGAACAGCTGCTTCATAACATAACACTCACAGTGGGAACTGTCATAAATGTAAACAAATGTATGGTGAAAATCAATGAATTTGGTACAGCTTAATCTATATGGCGTATAAAGGTTTGGTTTAGCATGATTTAAATCTACTGATCAAAAATAGAAACACAGAGTTTTTGCATAAATCAAAGCACAGGTCCCCAAAAATGGCTAATTTAACATAATTTCAACAAATATTATTTGCAAGGAACCTTGTACAACCAAGCTCTCCCATGTCAACACATACTTTGCTCGAGTAAAAAATATGCCAACATATCCAGTTACATCCTGGAAAAAAGAAAAACACTGTAGGTTAAATCGTGTGATACCAGGGAGCGGCCATAAACTGTAGCATCTAATTTGGAGTAGACTGAATTGTCCAGAGTTTAATGCCAAGAGAAAGGCTGCAAACCCTGGCATCATCATCTTTAAAGCATTGGAAGCAAATGATGCTTGCCTCAACTGTAGCCCTGGAAAAGATCGAAGTGTGATCAATAAAATCCACAAAGAGAAATCCATGTGCTGCCAAAGTCGAATGGAGGAAATCAAACTCATGTAAGTCTTATACATCACACACTGAACTAGAACTAATAAAAGAAAAAAATCACCAAAGGAAATGGATACAGTAATTCCTTGGAAGAATTGTCTACATTAACTCGTGAATGAAAAATTTCACACAGAAGAGTACAAATTATAGCATTCATGTTTCTTTTTACATCGTTGAAATGAAAATACAACTGCTAGATCTTGCTATATAAACATGATAAAAGAACTCCTTTTTTTAACAACTATCTAACACTTATAGCAGTATTAGTGGAAATTAGGTGCTTCAGCTCTTTCAAATGTTCATCATTTGAAATGTGAAGCGTTATACGAAGGTTTGTCAATAATGCTTCTTGTTCCCAACTTAAGGGACCAGAAGCATACAAAGCTTCCAGAGTGCTGCGATAAGCATGCAACTCTAACCTACGTATACTGATCCCTAACACCTCCTTTGGAGGATGAGAGAAACTTTTTCTCTCAGAGCCTGAACCATAAGATGACTCTGCATCACTACAAAGGGTGTCCTTCTCTTGACTATGCACAGGCATAAAACTACACCAAGTGTTTGGACTCTGATTATTAACACTACAGCTACCAACAGAACAAGCATCACTGTCAGAACTATTTATTTCAGAGCTTCTGACCCCAGAATAATATCCAAGAACATCATTATGTTTTGCCCTCTCCATTTGATTATACCCATGTGACAAAATTTTATAGGAAGAATGCATGTATTTTTCACCCAAAGTTTCTTTTGGGTAAGCAACAGCATCTACCTTTTCAAGAACTGGTTCAAAAACCTCTCGCAGCATCCAGCCTTCTTTCCCAGTTGCTCTTCGTTTTTGTGCACGCCCATTATGTGCTTCAATAATGGAGGTTTCATGGGAGGGTGTCCTCTTTAAAGATCTTGAAGTGATTACTGGAGATTCCCTGAATGCAGCATCATAATGAAAGTTAGCACAACCTCTTTTGAATTGATTTTGGGCCCTTGCCTTGAAGTGTGGACCCTGGGATTTCATCAATTTACAACAATTTGATGTTGATGGTTTGCTGGTTATTAAATCATCACCTGCTCGGAAACTCTGCAAAAAGAGAAACTAGAAGATCAGAGAAAGAAAATAGAAACTAAATGTGTGCGTATCATATGTAGTAGTAAAACGGACACTTCCATAGACAAAAAAAAGTATAGACAATGCCAGACAATATGAGAATTAAAAAATTATAAAAATAACGCTGATGAAGAGGTTTATCCTGAATTCCACAGATATAATTAGCATTGAGGAAAGATTAGTAGCACTTTATCATATGAGAGCCAACAGAATCAAGCAAACACATTCCATAGAGAAGGATTTAGAAGAAATTAAACAACTGAAAACATGAAAACAAAATAAATGAATAGCATAAAATGCTTTCATAATGACAAGAAAAGGAGCCATTCAGAAACATCAATGTAAATTAAGGTAAAAATGACAAGGAAAAGATTTCGAGTGATAGTAAAAATTATTAGCAACTAAAAAGTACCTTTCCCATTAGTATCCATCTGTTATCGCTCCATGTTTGTCTTGTCCTGATAATCGATCTGTCAACAACTAATTCTTGTGAGCAGCCAACCAGCCTTACTAAATATGGATTCTGGAATGAAGCAACCTTGGGATGGGTCTTATTCCTTTTACTTTCTATTCTGACTTCTATAACATTCAAGATGACAGCAATCTTCCACGAATTTTGATAGAACACCTCAACAATGTCTCCTGTAATGAAACTCTCAACACCTTGCACCAGAGGAGGGTGTGGTCTCACAAATTTCCTTGGAACCATCTCATCCAAACAGTCCCTTGCCATACCAGTATCACAATCATACTGAACTCTATATGTATGGCCACTAGCAGACAGTATATTTCCAGGACGCCACGAAACTGGCACTTCTTTATTGTTCATAACCTCCACTTTATCCCCAATTTTTAACCTCATAATTGCTTTCAAAGCCTGTATCAATAGAAAATGAGATTTAGAACAGCAAATAAATTCAGAACCGATCAATTAACATTAAAGGCAGAAAGGGAATATATGAAAACTGAATCTGGATCTTGACCTAATATTCAAATTGTTTCATCACAAAATATGAATCACATTAAAATCTCAGATCAGTTATAAAACAAATTTTCAGTTTTGGATTTCTCAAAGTAAAATCTGTTTTCTTATCATCCACCAGTAATATTCTAAGAAAAACCATATTACAATAAATAAACAATATAAATAAAACCTTAGCTTCTTACGGTTGCTGGGAGGATATAAAAAATCATCAAGGATTAGTTCAAAAAACATATATCATCGATAAAAGTTTAGCTTCCAATTAAATTCTAAAACGCTACTATACTTAAAAACACAAAAATATTTTATCAAATATTAAATAACAAGTTATTAGTTGATTCAACGAAATAGTTTCGCCTGTGTAAATTCCAAAACAACCATATAGTCAAGCTGAATTCACAAGGAGAAAGAAAATGACACAAAGACCATCAGAAACTTGTAAGTCAGCAAGAAAAGTCGAAATAGAATAGAATCTCAACGAAGCAACAACGTAATTACAAATAAAACTTACGATAAAGGGGATTTTTGACAAAATCCCTAAATTTTAACAACAAAACTTCGATCAATTAGGGTTTTCAAATATTAGAAATGTAACGTTGTATCGAGAAAATTCACGGACCTTTTCGTCGAATTGAAGGAGAATATAGGATCACCGCAGACTGAATTAGGTGATTTTAATTCTTGATGCTTTCTGACAAACAGCTTTTGATTTTCAGATTTAAGGACTAGGGTTTGTTCCTTTAGCTTGGGGACAAATAAATTGGGGACAGCAAAATTTATATCTAAAAAATATAAAAATAAAAATATAATTTAGTGGGGGGTAAGATGGGTATCTTATTAAATGTTGGTTCAAAACTGAATCAACACCAGAAAAAGTAGGGGGTGCGGAATGCACGCCGTATGCGAACAAATTTTGTGTTGGGGATTTAAAGAAGATAAAGTCACGCGCCTCTTGGAATCGTGTGATGCACCTTCTCATCTGATGTGTATTTATTACTCCTAAGATGTTGAACCGCCTAACCCTAACGAGCTTTAAATTAATCGGTCTTGATTTAATTGAATCGTTTTAAGTAAACTTGTGCTATAATTAATTTGCTCCTAACAATTTTTGGGTTAATCAGGTATCGCGCTATAAATTAAAAAAATTAAATTATATATTTAAATTAAAAAATTTATCAAATGCATATAATATTATATTTAAAAAACAATGTTGATTCCATTAAAAAAAAATTATAACATTTATATCATTATAAAAAATTTAAATATTCAAACATTCAAGTGATATATAGTATTCCATACTTTCATTTACACCTTGCATTCACATTATAATATTTAAAATCATATTTTAGTAGCTTATTTAATTTTTAAATTTAAATTATGCTATTTAAAATCTTCAAGTAATCAAAATTATTGTTTTTTATTTTTATATTAAAAACAATTATACTATAAAAAATTAATTTCAAATATTGTATGTCATTGTTTTAATATTAAAAAAAATAACCTTAGGCCTGAACTATGCTAGCCTAGGGCTTCGAATTAATTGGTCATGGGCTAAACAAGTTATTTTAAACGACTAAAACAATCAAATTCTAACCTTGTAACTTTTGGACTGAGGTGTGGAGTCGGTGACTTTTTTAATATCCCTACTCTTTTATGAAATATTTTTTAGATGAATTTGTAAGGTTCAAAATAATAATTAACAATATATTATGTTAATTGTAATAATTTTTTATATTGTAGATAAGTTAATTGATAAGGTATCAAATGAGTTTGAATAATATTTTTAGTTTGATAAAATCAAAGCTTGGCTTGAACTTGAATCCGATATGTAAAATTATCAAACTGTTTTGAGCTCAACTCATGTTTGATTTGATTAAAGTTCTCTAAAGTCCCATTCAATTGACAATCAAACAAACTCACAATATCATTTTTGAACTTTGATAATATTTCAAGCAAATCTAAATAATAGTGCATTCCGTTTGACTCGATTTATTTACAAGAGAACTAATTCAATCAGAAAATTATTAGTCAAAACCTATCTTAAACATTAATGGAGATGAGTCGTAACAATCTTACATATTTCAACGCAATTTTCATAGTTCATTACATATTATTCGTTAATACCACAATCCATTTTCTTTCTTTTCCTTTCTCTCTTATTCATTTTAGTAGGGTATATTTGCCCAATTCAAATTGTGCGCTAATGGAAAAGGGTGTGAAATCTTTGTTAACATTTCATACGAAGGGTATGATGTCTTTTCTTATATTTCATTCAAGAGTGGTTTTTTTGGTTCTTTATTTTTTAAACTAGTTGTGTAGGAATATCTGCTTTTATGCTCGATGAGAAAGAGAATGATTATAAATAATTTGGTAATGATTCAATTTCTAGTTTATTGATTATTTAAGTTTTATTTGGTTGAGGTTTTATAAGATAATTTGTATAAACATTTCTCTCTTGTCGTGAGAGATTGCAAGAATTGTGTTATATAGAATTCATAATATCTAAATTTTATTAATAATATGCTTGCATAAAGAAGTCTTGAATTATTTTAGAAATCCAAATATCTCATGTTTTTGTTCCACAAAATCAAGACCATAAACAAACAAACAAACAAAAAAACAAAAAGCTCCAATAAGAGACGACCATATAACATACCTTAAAAAACCCAAAAACAAAAGCTCTAATAAGAGACGACCATAGAAGATGCCCAACAACAAAAACTTACATTAGCACACTCAATAGGAAATAGCATCCTATCAACTGAACATACAGCATACATGATGAAACTAAATACATTGGTTAACATTAAAAATCACATCATATTCCATCAACTAAAAATCACATATAACATCAAGGCGACTGATGGGTAAAGAGATAGCTCAATAGAGGCCCAACAACTCCAACGCTCAAACTGTTTCCCAGCAATGCATAACTGCAAAAAAAGGGACCGGATTACGACCATTTATTTACTATACAGCAAGTTTGAACGAGAATTCTTAGGTTGCATCTGGATTGAAAGACCTGGGGATGAATCTGAAATTCATAATAGCAAATGCACGGTGTCGTCTGGATGGAAGGATTTGAAGAATGGATTAAAGATCCTAATCAACTCATTACAAATTATTCAGTCCAAAAGTAACCTTAGTGCCTAGTGTAGTCCTGAGATGAGAATACATGCATGAAATTGAGGAACTAATCGTCTGAACCTTCGTCTTTCCCAATATGCGTTTTTCTAAAATTCGTTGACATCCCAAATTGACAGCGTGTTGAGTAAACCATGACAAAGATCTATGGGATCTTAATGTCAAAGATGAAGCCATCTCAAAAGCATTCAGATCCTAATCATATGTCAATAGAGGTGAAAGGGGAACAAGTTATCCTGTTCTCAGGTTTTTTATGATTGATTCAAAACATTAACAATCATATAAAAACAATCGTCGCCATAATGGTATCAGAGAACTTTCATACATAAGTAAAAGATAATGTATAACTTCACAACAAATGATTATAATCCTCCAAAAGACTTCTCAGCGAAAATGTCATTTATTAAACTCCTAAGCAAGTATAGACACCATAGCTTGGTTTCAATCACTTCTCACTGTTGATAATCAAATATTACTAAGTTCCCCATATGAACTAGCCCCTTTTAAGATGTGCTCGCTATCCCATAATATTATATCAAGCAACAACAAGGATAAAATGAAACTCACCACTGCCGAAGGCTGACATGTTGTGGAAATTGGAAGTCCTCTGGGAAAGAGTGTAAATTGGCAACCTAGCAATGGTGTATAAGAATTCATGCTTGAGAGAACAAAAATTAAGGCAATAGTACCTCCTAAAAGCCGAGAACTGAACTGACATTAGAAGGAATAACTACATTATGCATTACCTCCCTGGGTGTGAAGTATCTAAGACGAAGCTCATGTAGTGAAGACATTTCACTTTTCATCTTTCCCTGCACAATATGTTATGATTCCTTGAATACTTAATGAAAACATCTAAAAATTATAGAAACCAATGAAATTATGAACAGTTCAAAACAACGAAGAACTTCAAGAAGTCTTGTATAAAGGGTCTGGCCAGTAACTATCAAATTATATTATTTTCATGGAGTGACAAAGACATTCATTGTTATGGATCTCTCAAGTTTTTAACACATATGGAGAGATGTACTTGCACGCATACATTCAACACTCTCATACACAAAGAAATTTAATACAATAAATAAATAGTACAATATATATTCTTTGCATAGTGAATTTAGCAGAACAAAATAAAAGAATCTTCTTTCGCATAACACCTGCAGAGAATCTCTCATGATCAGAGGAAACAAATGTAGGCAGTTGACACTCACGGGACATAAAAATTATGTAAGAACAGTTTATGGGCTCTCTGAGCCAAAGACATGAAACTCCTGCAATAGTGTTTGGTGATAGTTCACAAGAAGATCAAGTGCAAGTAAAGTTAGATGTTGGTGCACTCAAATATGTGATGGAAGTTGATCAGGTTCTGATGCAGACTTACAGGAACAGTTGCTAAAAGGGAGCCCGTCCCCTTAACGTATCGAAAATAACTTTTGGTGAAACAACAACAGCGTCTTGATTCAGGGAAGACAATATCTAAGATGTGTTAAGGGATTTCCTAAAAAATACAAGAGCTACAGAAATAGAATTAAATATGATGAAAAGGGAAAGTGTAAGTATGAAGACGTGCAAGAGATAAGGATACCCATTGCGCTCCCCCATCTTTCTACCAAGCTACATGGAACTAAATACTGATTCAAAGAATTAGCAGTAGATATGTTTCCTATCTCAGTATCCTTTGAGATATCAGAAACACTAGATTCCAAAAAAACTTTGCCCAATTCCAGAAATTCTTGTATAGAGTGACAAGTTTCGAGCAACTTATTCCAATATGCATGAGATTCTGCTTCTTCACGGGTCACCACACTTTCCTCAGACCCAAATATAGGGCCCGGGGCCCAAAGTAGCACATTATTGAATTTTGCATTCCGGAAAGACAGAGGTCTCCGTTTTGCCTGCAGTTTATAAGGGATGAGAAATCATCTCTTGGTAAGTAACTCTCCCACCCCTCCACCCGAATTCAAAGCATAATCTCTCTGGTTTTCTTTCTTATTATATGATGTTCTTCAGTAAAGTAGTGGAACCAAGGCAGTACAATTTCATGAAGACTGTTTTCATAATGTAGATCATTGCAATTATTTGTTATGGTAAAACCTAAGTACACGCCCAAGTACACAAATTGCACAGCCAATGGCATATGTAATTTATAAAGTGGGAAACTGATATTCTGTTATCAACATATCGTGTCTCCAACAAGACAACTTTAAAAGCTTCATCTTCACGAAATAATAGGAAATATTTGAAGGCAATGCAATGGTAATTAAAAGAGTATGAATGACATAGCTAAACTGTAACATGAAACTGAAACATAATTTATAGAACATTATAGTCCAGTAATGATATCAGATAATCCATGTTATATTCTTAACCAATAAGTTTTGAAGTTCAGAACATGGAGTTAAAGATCGGTAAGAAAAAAAAAAGAAGCCAAGTGGTTTTAGAAAAATTAAAACCTCACTTTTATCTCAGAGCCATTCAACAAAGAATTGAAGAAATATGTATAAGCTGAGAGATGAACTGCAAACAGAGAATAACAAATGCTCAAAATAATTGGAAGAACATACAGTGTGTGTGAGATGCACATACTGCAAACATCGAATACCTAATACAGAAAATCATCGGAAGAATAGACAGTGTGTGTGTGTGTGTAGAGATAGGAGGAAGGAGAGGGAGAGGGAGAGGGAGAGACCAGACAAAAATAGCGAGGCCGAGAATATGGCACACCAAACTGCAAAGGGCTAAGAATAAATTCTTGTGTCTCAAAATGATTTTCCCGCAACATGGTTATCATCTTTTCATGTGTGTCAGATATCTGCACATGATAAACAGAAAAGATGCAGAAACAGTTAGAGGGAAAGTGCAACACTAGTGACTAATTCAACAATAAATTGATACTCTTCCACCCCCCATCTAAGGCATTATATCTTTATGTTTAGTGTAAAACCTCGGTCACTTATAATCCCAATATCGTTGCATTTAAAAAAAGCCTTTCAGTTAGCAAGGCCTTCCAGCAAATTCAATGGTGTGAGCTTTTTATTAAGATAGGCATACAACAAACCTCAAATCCAACAACATTCTCCACAAATAGCATGACTGGAGGACGTGAAATTTGTGGTATAAGTTCAAGAATCTTCAGAAATGAAGAGGCTCTAGCATCACTTGAACCCTTCTGGAGACCTTAATGAAAGGAATTTTAAGACACTATCGCCAATTGATTAGAAATAAGAAACTAATTAAAAACAAGTATATTGATACTCAAGCATAAAAACTGCATAGCAAAAAAAGTTAACCAAGGAGAAATCAACCACCTTGTCGTGTGTAAGGTTGACAAGGAGGAGACAAAAGCCATGCGTCTGCCTCATAGTTGTCAAGGTCAGCAGCACTCAAGGTTTGAATGTTACCCTAAGTTCACCAAAAACAAATGTTCAACATCACATACAAGATTGTCATGAATTGATATGGGAATCAGAAATACAAATACTTTTATAATTAACCTCACACAAACAGTATCTTAAATACTCAACTAATGCCCCCTGCTAGATGAGTCTAACCAGATTGGTAGTTAAGACTCAGTTCAAAACTTCTCACCTCTTTTTACACCAAAAGCATAAACCTTAACAAACTAGATGAATTACTACATAATATAGATAAAAATAAAATAAAAATCATTAACAAATTGCTACCTGGTGGGGACGGTGGCCAAAATTATGTTCATAAACATCATTTGCGACGTCGTTGATGTCGAATGCTTCCAAAACCACAGCATCTACTCCTGCCTTCAGCAAGGAATATCTCTACAAGAATAGAAATGAAAAAATAATTAAACTACGGTCCATCAGAAAACTTGCATAATTACGAAATGAAGAGGCATAACCGATTAAAAGGAAAAAAATTAATATATATTACCAGTCCACCAATGCCGCTATAGAATTCCAGCACCCGCCATGGCTTCCCTTTTCTACTTAAACCCTCCTCCATTTTGTTTACAGAGGTTTATGGACCCCTGAAAGTCGTTAAACAAGCATTGAGTTCCAGTCATGGGCTAAGTGATTGGGCCTTCTCGGGCTTCCTCACGGGTCCTCTATTCATAATAAAATATCAATATTGGTACAAATAATTTTAATTATACAAAATATTGAGGACATATTAATATTAATAGGGATAAATAAATTTTAGTAAGACAAATTGAAATTTTATGAAAGCATTGTAACAAATTTTAATAGATAGATTTAACATAACGTTCAATAAAATTATTCACACTCATACTTCTTTTTATTTATTAATTTGACTTATTCAATTTTATAAAATTTTGTTTGTGAATTTTATATTTGTTTTATTTTAACTAGTAAAATAATTTCTTTATTTTAAAACATGATTTTTTTAAATAAAAATATGTTTTGAAAGAAAAATATTTTTCTATTTAGGTAGAGGGGACTTTAATATTTCCATGGTACATATTACCATCACTAGTATTGCACCCGTGCAGTGCACGGTTTGTAATGTACAAATATTTAAAAATTATTTTAATTTTATGTTATATAATTATTGATTTTTAATTTAAAACATAAACAATATTTATATTAAAATATTATTATATTTATTTATAATTTAATAAGCTTTTAATTAAAAAAATTAGTAAAATAATATAATATAATCAATTAATTTTTATATAATTCAAATAAAAATAGATAAAATTTAAAACAATTATTTATTATGTGTGAAAATAAAAAAGATATATAAAATCACAGATTCTTATCATTTATAAATCTGTGAATAATATGTTTTTTCATTTCAAATTTACATTTGAATATATTTAAAAATATGTAACTTATAGAAAAAAAATATACCTTCATCAGCTACATTTTATATTTAATATGTTAATACTTAAGGTGGTACTATTAATTACCTGCTTACGGTTACAAAGCAATCAATTAGATGATATAATTTAAAATTAACATATTATATTATTTAATTAATGTAGTTTAATTAACAGTGGAGAAAAAAATAATATAATCATCACAGTATATGGATAATGACTTAATACACATTAATTTTTTTAAATATAGACGTAATTAATTAAACCATATTGATTAAAATAATTTATTTGAAAATAATATTATATAAATATTATTATGCAGTAAGAATATAACGTTAGTTTAGTCGAGTGCGATATATTACCTTGTTCAATTTGATTTAAACAAAATTAGAAAAATCAATTGAGATTATATTTTAAAAAATTAATTGTGAAAAAATATTTGATGGTATAATTCCTATTCTAATTAAGTGCATGTAATATGTGAAATGTATACTATAATATTCAATCTATTTACAATTTAAATCTTATATATTTTAATAAAAATTAAAAAATAAATAAATAACATTACATAACAAAGAAAGGAAAAAAACAACATACACGGCAACATAAATGTTTATATGAAAAAAATGGATCTATAAATAAAAAATAAAACTGAACATTAAACTAAAAAAATAATAATTAAAAAGCAACCATAATTTCATGTACTTGCCGGGAGGAAAAATTACATCATTATTACAAAAAAAAAAAAAAAAAAAAAAAAAACTATAAAAACTACAACAATAAACTTAAAAAGGAAAAAAGTTAAGGATTCAAGGGACAAAATAGATTGAGTGCTTAAATAAAATAAAAAGTTAATATATAACATAGCTTTGATATAAATATTACTATGATATAGATACAACCCATACCATATAAATGAAAGGGAAAAAATTCAATTGGAAGAACATGGATGAAGGATTTCGGTAGAATCACCCTCCAAAGAATATGAGTGTCAACTGTTGATGCAGTGCTTTGATTCTTGAGAGGAATATTTAAATACAATAATTGATGGTGCAACGAAATAATTCCTAAACATAAAAATTTAAAATATTGGTCATGAAATATACATCAATTATTATTATTATTAGTTTAATATAATTTATGTACACATTTGACTTGGCTAAAAGTTATACAAATTTACCGTAATTAACTAAATTACTCCATTTCATATGTGTATATACGGTCAAGATGTCATACTCAACCAACTGTGGGATTTAAATAATGTTGTATAATTAAATTAAAAGTGGATACAAATTTTCAAATATGATACTAATAGTATATATATACACACATATCTTACACCTTTTTTTTAATACATACCAGAATCTTTGTATAGCATTATTTAGAAAATTGTAAATTTAAAAATTATCAAAAAATTTAAAAACATTTATTGTATTTGTAATTGCCTTGTTTAAATTTATATTTAATTAATTTCTTTAATAAGATATGTGATTTTACACTTTGTAAATACATCTATCAAAATACCCAAATAATTTATGTAACGATATTATTAATTTATAATTATATAATCTTTTAGTAAAATGTTATATAGTAAGATTTTTCAAAAAATAAAAATTAATAATATTATGAATGTTCTACTAAATATCTCGTTGTTCATTAAATAAAGAACAATTACTTCATATTCAATAATTTAAAGTAAATTCATTAATAAATTGCATCATTATGTGAAACAATACTATATTAATTAAAAAGGTACTAAATGTCCCATAATCAACTAATCGAATGATTTATTGACTAATCTTTAAAAAAACAATACTTATTCATTGGGTATACATATATATATATATATATCAAAAAGGTGAGAGCAGACTCATCTACACGATAATTAACAATTTTACAAAAATTAAATATATCTGTATATATATTAATTCAAAATTTGTGACAATAATAATTTGAAATTAGATATTTACCTAAACTTTAGTATTCACATCAAGATTGGTAGTGGAACATTTCAAAGGTTTGGAAGTTCCTATAAAATTAAAACAAGATTTGATAGCAAAAAACATCAATCTTTGGAAATTCCTATAAAATTAAAACAAATTTTGATAGCAAAAAACACCAATCAAACATTAAATATAATATATATTATAAACATAAAAGGACAGGTAGTATTTACCACTCTGACAACCAGAAGAAGGTATAAAATCGGTTTGCATTGTAGCAAAATTCTTAAAATAACCGTTAATCGATGAGTTATCATTAAAAATTTGTTCCATCATTTTTCCAAATGAACTACCATTGGAATCCTTACAAATATATATTGACCATTCAACACTTAATGACCCTTAAAATAACACTTTGTTGGCAAAGATCCACATATACTTGATAGGAATTATTCCTTATATAATATAAAAAAATAGATTATTAAAAAAGATATATGTATGCTATAATTAAAATAAAAAATAAATTGCTAACCATATTTTTTACACTCAGTCGACATATAAATATAAGTTCAAAATGGTGAGTCCGACCTTGACATAAAGGTTTAGACGAAAGAATCAATATCTGTAAATGTATTCTATGAATCATAAAAAATTGAGCAAATGAAAATAAAAATATAAAATTCAAATGATCAATTACCTTCGCAGGGCGAGGTTGCGTGGATTATAGGATAATTCTTACGGCCGTAAACAAAATTTGTGAGGATTATGATGATATAACTGAATAGATTTATATTCATAGAAGATATCATATAAGTTGATCCAACTAGTTAGGGTTAATTTTCAAAATTGATCATGAATTGCAAGAGATTTAAGTTTCATAATTATTACCCTAAAATCTTGTTTTTAATTACATTAAATTAAATATGGATAATTATTTAATACATTTTGACTTTTGCATTTGTTGATTTCGGTTGGGCATTGGATCTACAATTAATTATGGTTTACTTTTTAAATTGATCACTCTGCATATGTTGATTTCGGTGGGCATAATTACTACAACTAATTATGGTGAATTTTTTGAAATTGATCACTTTTGCATATGAAAACTTATTTAAGCCACATTTTGACTTTTACAGAGATATATTTGGTAAGACAATTTTTTTATTGTGCTTTTTTTTTTTTTTAAATTGGTCACTTCTGCATATGGAAACTTAATTAAGCCTTTGATTGGCTTTTTCCAAAATTTGTTTCCCTAGTGTATTAATTTTGATTTGCAAATTGTAATTTATATATTCCTTAAATTGGTATGCATATAATATTATTTTTGTAAATTTGATTATATATTAAAAATATTGATCATTAAATATATAGTGGATTATTATTATTATTATTATTATTATTATTATTATTATAACAGAAAAATATAAAAAATAGAGTATAATATATGCTTCAATACAAATCATTAATTTAAAACATAATATTACTATTCATATATACAGATATTTCCAAAAAATACAGCTGATTAGCTGATTAATTTAATACAATATTTAAATTCATTATTACTAAACAAATTTCCAGATAATAAATATAGGTAATAAATTTCCATATAAAATTATGAATACATAATGTCCAATTATATGATGTCATTTGTACTTTTAGAAATAGTAGGTATTTTAGGCGGAAAAATAAGAGGATTACTAAAAATGTACATCTTTTGCTATTATATATATATATATGTATATATATATATAGATATCTTGCAGGGGTGTCAACTTAACTGAATCGGTCGAATTTAGATAATTAAGAATAATATTTTTAATATTTAGGACCAAATTGATTGAAGTCTAGCATAAAATCGAACAACTAAATATATGCAAACTAAATAATTTTTTAATGTACCAATATTTATCAATAATCAATATATAAAAATTAGTCCTCAGTATGACACTCTATTTTTCACAAAACGCATAATATATTTATTTCAAGCTTTAAATTTATTTTTAAATTATTATTCAAGTTGTTAAAAAAATTTATAATTGAATTATGGATTATCATATACCAGGGTTTCAAAAAGTTCTTAGATTTTGTAAGAGATTTTCAAGGTTATTAGCTTAACTAAAAGTATAGGTGGGTTTCTTTTGTAGCATGTGAGTATGAAGAATGTTTCTCTTAGCCTTAGATATGTTGGGAATCAACTGTTCTAGAGAATATGTTCAGAAAATCAATTATGTGAATTATTTACTTGAATAACTCTTTTATATCCAAAATTGTCCCAAGTTTGCTAATGGCCTAAAAATGTTAGCATGAATGAAGTTTATTGTAATTTGATTTTCTTATGAAGTTTATACTTGTTAAAGAAAATATGTTTCAGTTTCACTTTGCTAATTTTTAATAAACTTGTTTTTGTGACCGTGCTAGAATTCAAAATCAACCAATTACATATCAACTTTGAAAAATTTGTATGAAATATTCTAATTAGTTTTTCAGCAATTCCTTCGACTATGTGTTAATATAGGATGTTAATCTAGGGCTAAATTTTGGGATCATTAGAAAATATTTATGATTTTTAGGGATTTTCAAAAGAGAACTTGTCCAATGTGAAATCCCACCGAACAACTCTTCGTGTTTAGATTTTTATAAAATTAATGGGTGATCAATTTTAAAATGTTTTAAAATATTTTTATATGATCAGTTAGAAACTTATAGTTAAAGTTTTGAGAATTTTTCAGATTAAGTACAATTTATGTTGAATTTTACCATTTAAACCAAATTGAATAATTTTTTTGCCGAATTAGCCTTAGAAACTAATTTTTCTAAAATTATTTTTGTGAGATCTTGAAAAATGTGTTGATATGTGAATATATGATAAATTGTTTATATATGTTTTTAATTTTATAATCAAAAGTTAATATGTATGTTTAAATTACATGATAAATAAAGTTTTGTGGAAATTGAAATAAAAAATTCACTATGAAGTGTTAATATGATTAAGATGATGTGTGATATTCAAGTATGTTAACTAAAAGTTTATTTTACTGTGTTCTTATAGAATGAAACTTAAATGTTTTATTTTTGTATTGTATTTGGGTAAATAGACTTATTAAACCCTAATTTAGAATTGATTTATTAAAATATTTGATGTTATATGGTTATAAGTTGACTAAATTAATGATTAGCATCAAATGAAACTAAATGTGAAACGTGTCGAGTGCAACTCGAGCAACCAACGTCCTCTTGAAGCCACCATATGTACTATTTACTAGTGGTATTACGTTACCACAATAAACACGAATGAGACTATATTTTCCCAATGTTAGCTAGTGAGTATACGAGCTCACGGCTAACACCGTACTAGTATGTACGACAAATTTTGATTTGTTGGTTAATTTAATCAATGCAATATATTTTTTAGTTATATCATTGGGCTCTCCTCCGAGAAATGTCTCATAATGCTATTATCAATTTAAGGTTTGACAAATGATGAAGATGAATAGCTGTTGGCAATGCTCTATCCCATACTTATTTTTTGGTCTTGTTATATGTGTATGTACATAATGGTTAAGCTGCTACTACTAGATGGATGTTAAGTTAATAAAACTTTTGGGTCATAAGTATATATCATAATTGTTTGATTCAAAAGTGTCGGTTAATACGAGTCTTTTGAAACTATTAAATCGAATGAGGTTTTCTTTAAGTCTTCCATTAACGTTTTATTAAATTGATTTGGTCATAAGTATCTGAAAATTTTGCGTAGTCGGTTCAGGACCTGCTTGCAAAACTGAGGCGTTATACTTAGCTTCTCTCCCAAACAAAATGTGTCATAAATACCTGAAAATAAATAAATTTATTTAGAAGTATGTAATGATTAAAAGAAATCCTAATTACAATATTGAGTTACACAAATATAACACCATAGTCTTTCAAAATGGCATTAAGGTATTTTTTCGTCAAATTCTTTGCCATATTTTTTTTATTCTGATTTAGGTATTTGTTTGTTGGTTTGAGAATTTAAAATTAATTGAATTAATTTTGGTCTGTTTGAGTTTAAAAAATAATTAATTAACTTTTTTTAAAAGATAAAAATATTAGGTTATTATAAAAAATATTATCTTAAAATTATTTAATATTTACCTTAATATATTTATAAATAATTATTTATTTAAAATGATAGATTACAAATTGTGTATCGCACCAAAAAATTAATAATAATAATAATAATAATAATAATAATAATAATAATGATAATGATAATGATAATGATAATGATAATCATGATGATGATAACAACAACAACAACAACAACAACAACAACAATAATAATAACAATAATAAAAATAACAATAATAACAATAACCATAATAATAATAATAATAATAACAACAACAACAACAACAAAAACAACAACAACAACAACAACAACAACAACAACAATAATAATAATAATAACAATAATAATAAGAATAACAACAACAGCAACAACAACAACAACAGTAATAATAACAACAATAATAAAAATAACAACAACAACAACAACAACAACAATAATAATAATAACAACAACAACAATAAAAATAACAACAACAACAACAACAACAACAACAATAACAACAACAATAATAATAATAATAACAACAACAACAACAATTACAATAAAAATAACAACAACAATAATAACAATAACAATAATAAAATAACAATAACTCGTAACAACAATAACAACAATAAGAATAACAATAACAACAACAACAAAATAACAATAAGTAGTAGTAGTAGCAGCAGCAGCAACAACAATAGTAGTAGCAACAGCAGTAGTAGAAGTACCGGCAATAGCAGTAGTAGGAATAGGAGCGGTAGCAACAGGTAGTAGTAGTAGTAGTAACAGCTGTAGAAGGAGGAGAAGCAACAGTAGGATCAGTAGCAGTAGCAGTAGCAGCAGCAACAGCAACAATAATATTACTAGTAATAGTAGCAGTAGTAGGAGCAACAACAATAGAGCAACAAAACAACAGTAATAGTAGCAGTAGGAGCAGCAATAGTAGTATAGTAGTAGTAACAACAATAGTAGTAGTCGTAATAACAGTAGTAGCAGATGCAATAGCATTAGTAGTAGCAGCAGCAGTAGGAGCAACAGTCGTAGTAGCAGTAGTAGTAGCAGCAGGAGCAACAACAACAATAGTAGTAGTATTATAGTAGCAACAGCAGCAACGGATAGGGCATGTTAATGCAAATATTAACATACTTGGTTGGGGTCTGCCACTCTTCCACTTTTCCAATGGTGTATCATAAAATCTTGTTGGTCTATCTGTGTTCAAACTTATTCGAAGTCAGAATATGACGATTACTCGTTAGTTCTATTTTTAAAAATTTTTCTTTTCAAAATTTGTCCTTTATGTGATTTGGATCTAAACTCATTGCTTTCTAAGATTTAGGGCAGACGAATGAAGACTCTTCGCACTTAGGGTTGATACAAATCAATTCACAATTGATTGCGATTAGATTTTGATTCATGATGTATATTTCTCAGCCATCTTTTTTATTTCATGATCAAATAACAACCTAGGTTAGTATTGTCCTTGGTACGATGAAATATACTTTATAAATGGTTATATTGCTTTTGGTGGTTTTCGTAATTTTGATATAATTATTCATATGTTCGATTCCAAAGCCCTTATGCACCTCCTTTGCAACTCGCAAATATAATAATATACTTATATGTGTAAAAAAATATAATTAAGAATGTAAGGGTATGCCAATCTTTGAAAATAATGGAGAGAGAAGAAGAAAGAGAATTCGTGGAGAGAAATGTGGGGGGAATGAGCACGTTGGTGAGGGAGGCCCGACTAGAGTAGGCGGGTTGTGGGTTGGGTTGATTTCAACCTACAACTTTGTCCAAACACCTGGATTGGGTTGGAACAACCCATCTTTGGCTGTGCCCAATTCAAGCCAAACACATTCTCTCAAACTCTATGTGTGCAGCGTATGTTTTGATTCATTGATTGTCTATTTGTAGGCCATAATATTTTATATACCTGGTTGTTCGCTTATGTGATGCATGGGATAAAATATATTTGATTACATGAATAATGTGTTATAAAACTATTATTATTATAAAAGATTATAAAATATATAAGTGATATGAAAAGGTTTGAAAACTCAAAGCAAGTGGTAATGAAGCAAACAAAGTATTTATAAAATAAAATAAAAAATAATAACTTTTGCATGTGTTGTTGTAGTTATATTTTGTGTGTGTTTGCTTTTCTTTATACACACACACACACACACACACACACACACACATATATACACATATTATTGCTTATAAAATCAATTAGAGTTATACTAAAATCAATTTGAAGTATATTTTTATATGTACAGTGGTTATTCTTTCAAAATTTTTATCTAATAAATAATAAATTGCACGACGAAGTGAATTATAATATAGAAACTCAATCCAACACACTATAATTTCTCAAAGTGAAAACAAATATTTAAAATGAGTGAAAAATATTAAAATGAAACAACTAATTACTTACTTGAATGGTATAATAATTTTATTTTATAAAAGTATTTATTATTTCTATTCTATAAAAAATATTTTTTTTAAATTGTGTCGAATTCATATAAGATTTAATCTATTTTTTATTTAAATCTAACACATATTTTAAATAAAACTGCAAAAAAATTAATTTATATTTTTTAATATTATATTTTATTTTGATATACAATATTGGCATTAAATTAAAAATCGTAAAAAAATGATTAATATGATATATCACATTTCAAAAACGAATTTGTAACAAAAAAATTATATGAATTTTAAAATTTTAGTTAGAAAAAAACTACTCTTTTTTCTACATATAAATTTTTAAAAGATATTTTTAATTAAAACTACAAAATATTTCTTGAAGTGACATGTGTCCTAAATTTTTGTGGTAATGACATGTGATATAGTTTTTATTTTTAGCGTTCTTACTTTTATATTAGAGTAAGTCTCTTGTGAATCAGTTGCACAGATCTAGGATCCATGCAACAGGGTCGACCCAAATTCTTTAAAGTTGGGCGGGCTGGGTGCTGGATTGGGGAATGGGAACTAGGAACTTGCTGGGGGGGCCTCTTGCTGGGGAACTGGGAACTGGGTCGGGCGGGCTTCTTGCTGGATGGGCTGGTCGCTGGGACCTCAGAAAAGAGATGCTATCTCCTTCATTACCACCAGGCTGAGTTCAGTTTTAGGTAAATTTTAATTATATGTTAATTTATATCAATACCTTAGCCAAATATTAAAAAAAAATTAGATATATGAATCCATATTTTCTATAATAGTAGATCCTAAATTTTCTATCATTTACCAATAAGCCGATTAAATCTTGTTAATTCTTAGATAATTGTTTTATATTATAGCATATGTTATAAATAATTAAATTTAACAAATTTTATATAATTATAATTCTTTTCATAATTGAAAAACTTGAAAAAGAAGATCTAAATTGTCTAACATTGTGTGAGTAGTGAAAAGTAGACATTCAAGATCTAAATTAATTTCATCATTTTGTTCGTCATTTGCTTCTTGTTCGAACTTTATCATTAATTTGAATTTAAATACGTTAAAATTAAAGAATAAATGTTGAGAATAATAATATGTTTCTAATTACTTGTTTGGTTTTGATGTTGAGGCTTCATTTCGATAATTTTTAATAAAAATTTAAACCCCACTCATTGTTAAATGAATTTATTTAATAAAACAAACAATGCTATTATATTTTAGATAAATAAGTATTACATTTACGGTTATTATCACTGGACGTGAGTTATACTTTTTAGTTATTCCAATAATATTTTTAGCTAAACAAATAATACATTTTAGTTAAACAAGTCATATTGAGCAATTTGTTTTATTTAATTTGAATTGAGGCAATACTAATATAATGACAAAGTAGTCAAAATGAAAATTTTATCATTTATTTAAAGTGAATAAATAAATATTAGGAGTAATGCTTTCTAGTTAACCAAATAATACTTTAGACTACTTTGTTATTACATTTACCACTCAATTATTTATTTATTTTTGAATCATTTGCAATTATATACAATTTAGATAAATTACAATTGTAATTACTAATAGAAATAAAATTTATATTTTTCTAAATTCAATATAAATATAAATAAAATTATTTACATAAAAAAATTGACATATTATTTGTTGCTAGGTATAAAAATTAATTCTTATAAATTATTATCCCTTAAAATTCTAAACTTCAAATGTTATGACATAATTTTTTTAATTAAACAAATAATATTATTACATTTAAATAATATTACTTTATCTTTTAACAATACTACTCATTTTCTTAAAATATATTAATTTGAAACTAATATTAAAATACAAAATGATTATTTGTATTAAAAATTATAATTTTAGTAAGTTTTGTAAGAAATTATTAGGTAATATTTATTTATTTACTGTAAATAGATGATAAAATTTTCTTTTAAACTACTTTGTTTTTATATTAGTATAGATTCAATTCAAATTAAACTAAAAAATTGTTCAAGATTAACATTGTTACTTTTTTCAATTTAACAAATAAGTAGTAATACCTTTTGAAAACGAATGCAATACCTTTTGAATAAAAAAATAATACATTTTGAATAAGAAAGTAATATTGTTAATATTCGATAAAAGCGATAATACTAAACATCTTTAGATTAACAAATTCACATCATCCTCCACTATAATATATATCATACAATTTAACATACAATCATATTTTTTTTCTTTTAAAAAATAAGTAGTAATACCTTCTGAATAAAAAAGTAATACATTTTCAATAACAAAGTAATAATGTTAATATTCGACAAAAGCGAGAATCCTACACGTCTCCAAATTAACAAATACACATCACTCTCCCTACTATAAAATATATCATATAATTTAACAAGCAGTCATGTATTTTTTCTTTTAAAAGGTAGTCATGTGTTTTTTCTTTTAAAAAATAAGTAGTAATACATTTTGAATGAGAAAGTAATACCTTTTGAATAAGAAATTAATACCTTTTTAATGAGAAAATAATACTGTTAAATATTCGGCCAAAAGCGAGAATTGTGGATATCTTCAGATTAACAAATATACATCATTCCCCCACTATAAAATATTTACAAGAAATTAACAAGTTCTTAAGTGTTTGTTTCTTTTAAAAAATAATTAGTAACATTGAGTAATGTTCTTTGTTCAATTTCTAAACACATGTATAAACAAACAAAGAAAAAAGTAAATTAATGAATTAGGCTTTCATTCATATTAAAATAATTTATCTATTAATATAATAAATATTTTAATAGATTTTTTTATGAAGACATATAAAAAATAATATGAAAATTAATTTCACAAATTAATTGTACAAATTAATCTAGTTGGATGTAATAATATTTTATTTTGAAAACTACCCAATTTGTATATTACAATAGAATATAATTTTTAAATTTAATTAAAAATTAATATTACTTTCAAATTATTATATTTTAAGAAAATGATTAATATTATTAAAATATAATATTATTTGTTTAATTAAAAAAATTCCATCATAACATATGAAGTTTAGAATTTGAAGAGATAATAATTTATAGGAATTAATTTTTATACCTATCAACAAAATATAATTCACAAACTAGTAAGTATATCAATTTTTTAAAAATAATTATTTTTCAATATATTGAATTTTTAAAAAATATATAAAATTTTATTTTTATTAGTGATTATAATTGTAATTTATCTATATTGTATAATAATTGTAATAATTAAAAAAATTAAATAGTTGAGTGATATTTTAATATTCTTGTATACCAGCCCAATATATTGATATAAATTAATAAGATTTCAAAAGTTTCTCAAGTGGTTACACTAGCCTCTTGGTTATATGCCTTAAGGATATTTTGGAGATCACATGTTAAATATACAATCATTTAATATAAAAACAAAACAATAGTACAAAAAAGAATCCCTGCAGGAGGTCCGCCTGACCTAGTTCCCAGTCCAACGAGTTTTAAAATGAATTTGGGTCGACCCTATTTCACGGATCCTAAATTCGTACAATCATTTCAAATAAATTTTTGCCTTTATATTAAATAAGAATTTGATAGATATTATTATAGAATAAGTTGATTGTTAAAATGATATATCAATCCAAATGAATAGAACTAATCTCGTGAGTGTAGGTCTGGCTGGATTGGGATCCTGCCATACATAAGATGCATTTGACATGTATTAGAATTTATTTTTACTCATTTGAAATATATCTTAATATAATATTGAAATAGTCTAAATATAACTTTTTCCATCAAATTTCATTTTCTAAAAATGATTTTTTTTTAAAAAGTGAAGTGTCAGTTTTGATTGATTTTAATTTTCTTCTTTTTTTGAGAATATATTTTTCAATTTGTAAAAATAACTTTTTTTTGTTTCTACTAAATTTTCTATGTATGATATATAAAATTAATTTTTTTCACGATATTTAATTTTATACTCATGTTGAATACATTAAAATGGATATTAGAAGAAAAAATTTAAAAAAATTGGCTGATTATTTAGGTTAGTTTTTTATTTTTACAATCTTTCATTTTACACATATGTTTTATATACTAAAATGAATATTAAATGCAAAAAATATAGATTTTTTGGTTGATTATTTTGTAAGTTTTTAATTTTTACTGTATAGTTGATTATTTGTACATATGAATTGCAAATAAATATTTACTAATACTTTTTTTTGTAAATTATTAAAAAAATATTTTTTATACAATTATTAATCAATTTATTATAGAAAAAATATGCTTTTTTTGTAAATGAAATATATATTTTAATGTTATATTTTTTTACATTTTTTATGAGTAAAATAATAATTTTTTTAAATATTCTTAAATATTAATTAACTCAAAATTATATTATATTTATATTTTCTATTTTAAAATTAATTACAAAAGGTGCATCCTACAATAACAATACTAGTTTCTCTAAAAATAAAGATGTTTCCCATAAACTCGTATTGGCAATAGTATATGTTTAAAACCCGGTAAATAATTTAGGTGGTGATTTGGTAAACTATGATTTTAATGTTCCAAAATCAAAATCAATCGAAATAATCGAAAGAGGAAGAAACTAAAAAAGTTATTTGAAAGTCCACTTGAAATCTCTTGTTCGATTGGCTATTTCAATTATCACTAAAATGTGGATGCCTCTAGCTTCTTGTTGGGTGCACTTCTAATACGAAGAAAGTTTTAAGGGTATGTTTGTACAAGATTGGAGGTATGTATGAGGAATTATATCATAAAACTGTTAGGCGTGTGAGGCTAAAATAATAGTAATTTTTTTTTATGAAATATATATTAATTTTACATTTGAGTTGTCCCACGTCCAAAAATTAAAGAAGTAAAACTAACTTATATGTTTAATAAACTACTTTTTATTATCATCAATTGATTTCTCTCACCTTCAACTAGTTGTCTCGATTTTACTTTATGCAGTGTAAATTAAAAAATAAGTGATAAGTACAAACGTAAAATTGAATAGTTCCTGATAGACCAAGGCTGGTGTAAATTTACCTAAAAATACACATGAATAGACTTTGGCACTTTTGGGTTTGGAGGGACAATAACGTAAACTTGTTCCATCACCATAGTGTCATTTAACAAGACCCTAATAAAATTAAAAAGGAAAATGGAAAAGAGGCGTGTGTCTAGGTTTTTCTCTCTGCGAGCACACACACTTTTCTCAGTCGCGTTTATGTGGAGAGGAGCCCTTGTCAGCTGCACTGTTCTTGTAGTGCTAGAAACCCTAACTTCTGTTGAATTTTCTTTCCTCTTACCTGAAAACTTTTAACTGCATTCTGTCGAACCCTGGTTTCTCCTTCTCAGGCTATTGGGGAATATCGAGGTAATTGTTGTTTTAGTTTTGGCAATTGGTTTCCTTACAAATCTAGGTTGCTCTTGTTGTTTTCGAGAGTAGAGTCGGTCCTAAGTGATCATTGTTTTATGCCATGACAGAAAGATTACTTTGTAGGGTTTAGGGTTCTGACATGTTTATGGATTTGTCTTTCGCTTATTTCGCATTTATCTGAATTTTGATACTGGTTAAATTGTTTATTTAGCGGTTCGATTACATTGTTCTTTTGCATATAGTATGGATATTGGGGTATATTTGTGGTGGTTATCATTGTAGTGTTTTTTTTTTTTTTTTTGTTCCGTCCTTTCCCTTATCTGCTGGACAATTCGCTTGTTGTGTATTTTTTGGATAACGAATATGATGTTGAATTGGTAGCCTGGGTGCAGGAACTTTAGGTTGATCCTGTTGATCTGATAGTGGTGAGATTGATATTACTGGTGTTCCTTTTAAGATATAACTTTCATGGCAATACTGCCGAAGTTGCCTGTAAACCCTTTGAAATTGCTTTTTTGACTTGACAGTGGCATGTGCCATTGAAGCTGTAGCATGGACAAAATGAATAAGAGGAAAGTGTTTGTGTTCTTGGATGTCTCGATTGATGGAGATCCTCTCGAGAGAATGGTTTTTGAGGTATTACTTGCTTTTTAAATTATATGAATTTGTTTCTTATAAGTTCACATAATTTTCATAGTGATACTTGTTAAACTTAACTGATGTTGTAATTCCATTCCATTGTTTACTCCTACAATACAGCTCTTTACTGATGCTGCTCCAAAGACTTCTGAAAACTTTCGTGCGCTTTGTACTGGTAAATTGGTTCTTTGCCACTTGCATTATATGTCATACTCTCTAAGCTTGAATATACATGAACTCATGATTATATTTCAGTTATGTAGCTTTGTTTTCTCTCCTGAAGTCATTGACTGTTTTGTGATTGATGGGTTTCGAAAGGTGCTGTTTGGTTATATGTGGCTGAGGCTGTTGTGAACAGAAAAAAAAACTTTGTGACCTTGTTGTCAATAGATATGCTTATGAGTTTTCTTGAGAAATCTCCACTTGATTCTTCAACCTTGCATCCCTGTTCTAGTTTGATAAATTTATTTACTGTTCACCTTACTCTTGAGTTGTCAATTTCTTCAGGAGAAAAAGGTACCAGCCCTAAAACTGGAAAGCCACTGCACTATAAAGGAACATTTTTCCACCGTATCATCAAGGGATATGCGGCGCAGGTATGTTATGTAAATTTTGATTATTTCCTATCAAGTGCTTGAGAATATGTTTTCTATATGATCCATTTGCTCTGGCCATTGCACTGGTTGAGCATAAAAGATATGTGGCTTTTGTATTTTAGTCAGCCATCCTTGTTTATCCTGTGACAGGGCTGATGGTCACGACTGCATTTCTTGTGATATAGTTTTGAGGTTGTACTTACTGAGTTGTTCATTTTTATGATTCTCTGAGCTGTAGCACCAAGTGCATGTTTCTTGTGTTTAATAATGATTGACAGTCTTTAATTATTATGCAGGGAGGGGACTTTCTTCGGCAAGATGGTATGGTGTGAGGCTTTTGATGTTAAAATAAACCAGTGATCTATTCTGGGATGCTTATTCTTAGTTTTGAACTTTGCAGGCAACTATGGGGAAAGTATATATGGTGGAAGGTTTCCAGGTATGAATCTGTTCTTGGTTCTACTTTTATTGAATTGTCTAGTTTATCATCCAATGAGCTGATAATACTCACAAACATATATGCCTGGAATCTTTTGATCAGTATTTGACTGTACATTTCAAATAATATTCAAGAAGCACAGAAATTTCTATTATTGTACTGTCAACTTTTGTTTTGAGAACAAGCGGGTTTCGTTTCTATTGCATGTGAAGGTTGGGGATGACTTTGATCTTATTCTCGCTGCGTTGGAGCTTCAGTTCAAATGATATTGGAACATTTGTTTTCCCTTACTATGGTAGGGTATCTAAATGTCTAGTCTGCCTTGTTCGGACTCATATATTTCTGACATATTTCTTGGATTTTCAAGTGTACATTTTCAAATAGCTGTTAATTTTGATGAAGTATATTATGTCACGTGGTGTTCCTTTTTAAAATATGTCCCGCTTCATCCTCGTGTGTTAAAAAAATAATAATATTTGGTGACATAACTGTCATCATTGCATTTGGTTGGTACTAATTTATCGACTGGTTTATCTACTAATAATCTACTATATTATTTTGTATAGCACAATAATAGTCAAAACTAGGAATTTAGTGTCACACCTTGCATTTTGAGGTAGCTATGCTTATCAGTTTATTGCAGGCTGGTTCTCGAGGACCAGTACTTGTATCTTCTCACATAGATTTGTGGTCTTGATATTTCTTATTGTGCCAGATGTTGCCGAGCTTTAGTCATCATGCATAAGACCTAAATCATAATGTTGCCGTTATTGTTGGTCAAAGTAATTCTTATTAGTAGAAAATTGACCTTTCTCTTCAATTCTTTCTCTTACCTTCTTGGAAACATGCGTGCTAGTCATCTTTTGTAAAGTCTTGGTGCTGCAGAAGCTTATGTTATTTGTCAATCAATTTCGATTTACATAGGACCATGGAATAGATGATTAGGCCTGCAACGAAAAAAATAGTGATGAACATCTTTTACCTTACTACATGCAACAGCTGTTAATTGCTGATTTTTTACATGTTAGGGTAGTCCCCCAGTCAGAATGATAAAAGGTGAGTTTTATTTTGGGACCTGTCATAAAATGTGGGAATGTGATAAATAACTGAACATCATGGGTTCTACCTGTCTAACTTGAGGTCATTGTCATTTTGTGCACTCTACACTTGGCTGGTGCATCACGAGTTGCCTGTATATGTTGCTATTTAAAAAAAAAATTATTATCGCATATCATTTGGCGAGTTTCCATGGGTTGCTCGTTTTGTCTGATGTCGCAGAACCATTTTCAAGTTCTTACATTTCTTTGGACAGATCTAGGCTCGTGACTGATTTTGCATTCAAATTGTCTGTAGTGGAACTTTTATTTTATCACCATCCATTATTAATGTAGGGGTAGATGACAAAACTGCTATATGTTTTGCAGATGAGCCTCCGAAACTCAAACATGATGGCCCTGGTTTGCTCTCTATGGCAATTGCAGACTGTGATGAGCGGGGCTCTCTCTTCAGTGTCACCTTTAAGTCTGATCATCATCTTGATAGGTTTATTCTTCTGTTCTTTCAAATGTTGAATTAATTTTTGAGCCTTGTTAAACGTTTACAATGAAAATCTGCGATCCTCTTAAACTCAAGGCATAAATTCCTGTAGCTAATTAATATTTAAATGCAAAAATATTTTCTCTTGTTAACACATAGGATGCCTTACCATTCCTAACTGATTCTTGACAATTGTTTCATCTGGTGCTGTTACTTATGAAAGAATATGTCCCTCTGAATTTTTCTGTTTGGTTGAATCTTCTGAATTGGCAGTTACTTATTCCTCTCCTGCCAAGCTTCTTAGTGTGTGTGTGTGTGTGTGTGTGTGTGTGTGTGTGTGTGTGTATTAGATTTCTAGTCACTTTAGCCCAATTCCAGACATGTATATTAAATATATTTTTTTGACTATGAATCCCATCACATGTAAAAAAGTTGAGAATAACTCTCTCAAGATTTTAGAAGCAGGAAGGCTTGGCCTATTGTGTGGCCGTGCTATTCTGCTCTGCTTGACGTGTATGATAGCTTCCATATATGTTGTCCTTACCCTTAATTGATTAATGTTATCTAATGAACAGGAAAAATATTGTCTTCGGCAAACTTGTGGAAGGACATGAAGTGTTGAAGAAGATTGAAAATGCTGGAGATGATGAGGGAAAGCCTGCTGTGACTGTAAAAATTGTCAATTCCGGAGAACTACATGATGGTATGAAAGCAAACTGTTCCAGATTTGCATATACATGTCAATAGATTCTATTCCTGTTTGGAGCAGTGTCAGAATGCTCTACGTCCTAGTATTGTTTTATGATTTGTTTCTTTAAGTTCCTTTTTCTTTGGACTTGTTCCTTGCTCTATGTGTCTCTCATTTAACTATTTAAGGTGATTCTTCACACTGTTTATTGTATATGGAATTACTCTCTGGGCTGTACAGATAAAAAGAAGGGGAAGAAGTTGAAAATGGGAAAGGATGCAACAGAGGAAAATAATCATGAGGTCAAACGAAAGGGAAAGCACAAGAAATCCTCGAAGAAGAGGAGGAGAAAAAGAAGATATTCCAGTTCAGAATCAGATAGTTCATCAGAGAGTGACACGGATTCTTCTGAATCCGACTCTGATTCGGACTCAGATGCTTCCTCATTAAGTGACAGCAGCTCTTCAAGTGATAATAGGCGTAAGAAACGAAAGAGATCCAAGAGGGACAAGCATAGGCATGGGAAAAGAAAGGATAGGCGACATGAAAAACGACGCAAGAAGCATGATAAAAAGTCAAAACGTAGAACCAAAAGGTATCAGAGGCATCATTGTGTTCACCTTAGTGTTTGTGTTGTGTACACTTGTCTAGTTGATGAAGCTTAGTTTTCTGAATTGAAGATAATTTTGCTAGATGCATCAATTGCTTTGTGGATTGTAAAATTTGGATTCTGTGATTGATCTGTTCTCAAGTCCAAACGAGCATTGCCGAGGCTTTGCTATATATGTTGGTTTTCATCTTTCCTGTGTACTGCATTTTTGCTTTTATGGGCGATGGCTGTTTTAGCCGTCACTGTCTTTTTTTTTTGGGTTAATAATTCTGACCTTTGTCTTGTCGAGAATATTACAGGAATGGTGTTTCAGATAGTGAGAGTGATGGTAAAACTGGAAGTAGCTCTCAAGATGATGCTGCAGTTGGTGCATCTGATGGGAAGCATAAACCCTCTGGTAAGATTATTACAATTCCTTCTTTAGGTCTTTTCTCTGAGTTTTCATTCTTGCTATTCTAATGTGCAATCTCCTTGCAGGAAATCAATCTCCTCTAGTTGAGCGAGGAAGTGTAAAAGTTAATCATAAAAAGGGGGAGGCAGTTGGCATGTCTGAGAGGGAAGAGGGTGAGTTCCCAACCGAAAATGGAGATCATCAAAGTAATGGTACTCGAACAAGAATGGATTCTGACAGAACCGCTGATAGACACCCTGATGTAATGGATGATCTTCCAAGCAAGTCTAGGTAAATATTCCTCCATTCTTGTCCCTCTACGGCATGCTTCTTCTCCACAAATTTGTGATATATTGGATTCGTGATTGGCAGGAGTCGAAGCTTAAGTCCTCGGAGATCCTTGAGCAAGAGTATGAGCCTCAGCCCCAGGGGTACAAGTCCAGGTGTTGGTGCAAAGCATATCAGGAACCGTAGTGTTAGTAGAAGCCCACAGCGGATATCTGATAGAAGCAGGAGTAATACTCCAGTCAGAAGGGGTGCCAGCGTGAGCCCCCCAGCTAGGTCTCGTTCTCAACAAAGTCGTAGTAGAAGCAGAAGTGCAACGGTTTCACCTCCAAGAGGAAGGGCAACACGAAGCCCACCAAGAGCCTCGTCCAAGAGGTCATCACTAAGGTCACCTAGCCGCAGTCCACCCAGATCTTCTCGACGTAGTTTAAGTAGGAGCTCAGGCAGACCTTCCCGAAGAAGCATAAGCAGAAGCCCTGTTAGATTGTCCCGTAGAAGTATGAGCAGAAGCTCTGGTAGGGCCCCTCGTAGGATAACCCCTAGCCCGAGTCCAGTTAGGGCTCCAAGACGGACCAATCGCCCCAGTTACTCGGGGAGTCCTGTAAGTACAGGCCATAGGGCAAGGTCACCTGTTTCTGATCATCGTAGAAGCTCTTCTAGAAGTGCCTCAGTTGATGGATCACCCAAACGCATTAGAAGAGGAAGGGGATTTAGTGATCGATACTCTTATGTCCGCCGTTACCGCAGCCGCTCTCCTGATAGATCTCCTGTGAGGACGTACCGTTATGGCGGTAGAAGTGATCGTGACCGGTAAGGAATATTGACTGCTTGTTTTCCAGATTTGGAAACATTAGTCCTTTCCTAATGCATTTTTTCTTTAATTCTGGTAGATACCCAAGCTACAGAAGATCCCCTAGGCGTTACAGGAGCCCACCACGAGGAAGAACTCCCCCAAGGTTTGTAATTATTATGTATTGATTACTTGAGTTCCGTAGAATTTTTATTAATGTATATGTTTTTTATAAACCTTCCCATTGAACATTGCGGTCATCATTTTGAAAAATGAATGCTCATTGGAGTATTGGGTTGAGTTTGTTTATTTTTGTTATCATTTTATCATCTACGACATCTGGTCCCGAGTTGAAGTAGGATTATGGCTGGGTTGACTTGTATGGGGTGAGTTTGGCTATAATGGTTTGCTTGGTTGAAAATTTCAAAATTATCTCTATTCTACACGCCATGCATTAGCATGTCATAATTTTACATTTGGTTGGTAATAGTTGCATCATCTAGGTGTAATTTCTAAAACGACCTTGGAAGGTTATTAGCCTAATTACAGAAGAACCAAATAAAGAGTGTTCATTACAAATATTTTATTAGAACAGACCCATGAGATTTTCATTTTCTTACAAATACCCCCTTTGTCAGTTGCTGCGGTTTTCGAAGAAAACCAACTTTTATGAGTGTTCCGTTATTAGGCTATACTTCATGACTATCCCATTTTCATTGAAATTTGTGGTTGCAGATACAGGGGCAGGAGAAGCCGGACTCGCAGTCCTAGTGTGTCCCGCAGTCCAATACGCTATCGGGCACGTCGTTATAGCCGCAGCCGATCCCCCCTTCGGAGCCGGTCCCCTGTGGAGAGGTACCGTGGGTCCCCACGCGTTGAAAGGCGAAGATCACCATCCCGGAGCAAGAGTCGATCAGCTTCACGGTCATCACCTGATTTGAGGTCGCCTGTGAACAAAGGTCGCTCGAGGTCATCATCTGGTAGCCCCCCTGGCAAGGCAGGCCTGGTATCATATGGAGATGGCTCGCCCGATTCTGACCGCAATTGAACATCCCAGCCCCAGCCCCAGGCCCCAGCCCCATCCCCACCCCACGCAGTTGTCAATGTTTGGAGCAATATAGTGTTTTAGGCATTAAAGACTATTGGCTTAAGGCTTAAATCAAATTGGAGACAATGTCTTTGAATTGGATCTTTCCATTGTGTTCGGTCAAGATACGTGTTCTTGTGATCTAGGGTCGACTATATTGATCATTTTATGTTGCATTTTCGATTAACTGTGGTAATGGTTTCAGTTTAAAGACATGACGGTTAAATTAGAATGTTGAATGAATAGTCATGCTTTTTCTTTCATGGAAATTTGGGGCCATTACAGCTTTGGAAGCCTTTGGTAAAGCTATCTTGTCGCGTATTTTCAAATTTCTAGCAATTAATGTTTTTTGGTGTAGTGTTTTACTTCTTAGTGTTGCATTTGGAGGGGAAGGATTTGAGCATTTGAATTGAAAGAAATAAAATGAAAGGATTTTAAATTGATTCTGTGTTGAGTGGATTTAATTTTATTGAAATTTAGTACAAAAATAAAATTTAGGGATTTCAATTTCATTCATATAATGGATCTTAATATCATTTTCAAATAGGCATTATGCTTTCCTTGTCTAAAATAAGAACTCTATTTCTAGAACAAAAATTTCTGTTTAGAAATAAAGGGTATGAATTATAGTGTCCATTGTTAAATGCTAAATGAGGCGGTATGACGCGCATCCTCAATTAGATTTCCTCAAGTTTTAGTTGAGTTTTCGAGTTTTGAGATGTTTCTATTCTTTTATTTGGTGTTGTTCCAACTCAATAAATTTTTTAAGTTTTATATTAAATATTTGCAAAATATATTTGTTAAGCCTTTAACTAATATATTGGGGTACATTCCAATTAATCAGATAGTATTAAACTAGTAATTTGTCGACACCACACATATTATTATAGTATTATATTATTAAATCTAAAAGAAATATAATAAATATTAAAAAATATATATATATATATAATTATTTTTGATAATTTATATATGTACCAAGATTATGATAAAAATATAAATATTACATATAAAATCATATATTATATATAATGAGTAATATCGAATAAATTTACGTATATTTTTTAAAATTACATAAATTCTCATGTTAAAAAATAGTACCTTATTTTTAAAATTGTAAATTTGAGACAAAAAAAAGTAACTATATACAATTCAGCTAAAAGAATAAAGTTATGAATATAACAAAAATCGAATATTCAACCTAACAAAAAACGCCGAGTAAGAAGATGAAAGTGGATTGCAAACACAACTGACGACGTCGTTTGAAAAAGTGAATAACCGGCAGCTAGTTTCAGAATTAGAGATGTGTAATTCTACCAATAAGGCGTCACCACGTGGATGTTTAGCAACAAATAAACTGAATTAGTTTCAGCTGATCAACCTGGCATGTATATCAATCCTAGTGCTAATGCAGGTTTTTAGGCAGCCGAGAGAATTCTTCCTTTCTCTCACTCTCTCTCTTGATTCGTTTCTCTCTCCACCTGAATTTCTCTCCCTGGGTTTCCGGTTAATGCTTCCATGGTGGTACTGCGTTAGTAAGAATGTGAAAGAACTTGTTTTTATTAACAAAGGGAAGATGTTTGTTGCATTGCGTGAAAGAGTGAATTTACACGAACTAGTTATTCTGGAAAGGATTTTTATTCTTTCTTGCACATTCTGGGTTTTTGAAGCTTTCTAGCTGTAGATAGTTGCAAAAGACATTCCATTTCCGTTGTATAAACTTGTCTGCATGGATTCTTTTTCATTAGTTGTTCAAGGAAGTTATGTGGTTCGTGATCTGTGTGAACTCTACGCAGCCTTAGTTATATAAGTTTTAGACCTTCTGAAATTTGTGTAAATATATGCACATATGCGTGTGCGTGCGTGCAGTAGCATGGCTAATTTTTTTTTATGCGTTGGACAGGAGTCCTGAATTTCATATATATACTGAATCAAGCAATGGCCTCAACTAGATCTTCAGTGGGTCTGTTAATCTTTTTCTCCTTCCTTTTGTTTACTGTTTGATGCGATTATCTCTTAGCTTTAAGTCCCTTGTTATCAATTACTCAATCACAAGCTGTATTATTTTTAATCCTTGTCTTTTAAATGTTGAAGGTGGCCAAACTTCGACACCAACATATAATTCTGGGTTTACTCATGTTGTCCAGCCGAAAGGGAGGCATGAAGCAACGATCGTATGGCTACATGGTTTTGGTGATGACGGTTATATGTATAAATAGTAACTTCTTTTCGTCACATACAAGAAATAGATTTCTTCCATTACTTTGGATATTTAGTTAGAATGCTCCGGGTTCAGTTAGCAATAATCACATTATTCTGAAATATACGACACTAGTGTCTAAGATGTCATTTCCTATCAAAGGTTTCAAATGAGTATCAAAAGAACTCTGATTTTTTATCCATGTATGTTCTCTGATGTTCTCATTATGATCAATAATACTAGAAAATGAACGTTTCAAGTGCGTCATTGAATCCATTCTTCTTGATCTTTCTTGAAACCAGGTGCACCCCACATTTTTGTAACTAATTAGAGTTGCTTTTTCGGTTTGAAACCTTAAGCACATGATTAAAGTTTGCAAAGTTAGTAGTTTGCCATTCAGAATTAGGATCACAACTCTTTGGTCTCTTAATTTGGTCTGTCATTCTGTTTATGATCTTCTTCCTGTAAATTTGGTTGTTCTTATGAAGAATGAATATGTGAGCATAAAACTTGATTGAGTAGCAAAGACAAAATATAGTTGCTAACTTGTCCCTTTTACCAAGCATTTAAAACTGTTTTGGCACCATCATGCTTTACTGCTAGTACTATGTCGTGAAAGTTCTATATCGAGATCAAGTTAAACCATTCAATGAAAGAACCAGTGCAGTCTATTCTGATATTGTAGATTCTTTTTCATCAGAATTCTAAGGTGGTTTTAATTTTACCGTCTCTTACAGCTGGGCACATGTCTTGGGAAACTTTCGTCTTCAAAATGTGAAGTGGGTTTGCCCAACTGCTCCTACTCGTCCGGTATCTGTATTCTGTGGATTTCCAGGCGCTGCTTGTAAGATACTTCGCCCATCCCTTTAGCATTTTATCATTGTAGTTAACAATAAAACGACGAACATTTATGTATTTTTCACCTGCTGCTATAATACAGGGTTTGATCCAAAAGATATTTCAGGCGATGATGATGTACCAGTTGATTTAGAAGGATTGAATGCGTCAGCTGCATTTGTTGCAGATCTCCTTTCTAGGGAATCTCCTGATGGTAAATCTATATAATTGAATTTACTTGTTCGTGTCGGTGCAAGATTATATGTGTTTCCTTGATAGATTGGAAAGGAGCAAATATAAAATAAAAATATTTATACATTCTTACTGAAAGGCAGATGAGATCCTTTCATTTGTGTGTGTTTTTTGTGGCATTCTTTCAGCACAAGTATCACTCATTCATTATATATGAAAGATCATTTTGATATACCTTTACGGATCTAATCCTCAATAAAGAGCTATTTGAAGAAGGCATTGGAAATAAATTATTGGTTGGTGTAGGAATATAATATTCCAACAGTTGGAACCCCCAAACTTAGCTACTTGTGAATGAGAATTATTTGTTATTCTAACCACAACTTAAGTTTCGTTCTTTTTTATCCAAGAGAAACAAAATTCTAGGTTGGGCGAAACCTTATTCGATATACCTAAGTTTTGATGGCATATTGTTGGGCTTGAAACTTTAGTTGTGGCTTAAGACACACACACACACACACATACAAACACTATTTTTTCATTTTTCTTAGGTGACTAAGAAAGAATTTGCCTGGTACATTGATGTATGAGTCTTTTTTTTTTTTTTTCATACAGTTAAACTAGGAATAGGAGGATTCAGTATAGGTGCAGCTGCTGCTCTTTACACAGCCACATGCTACATTCTTGGTGAAAGTGCTATCAGAATCCGATTCCTGGATAACCTTAGTGCGATCATAGTTCTTAGCGGCTGGCTTCCATGTGACAAGTATGCGATTTCATTTTCATGGATCCCGATCCCAAAACATTCATTAGTATGAGTTAATTAACTGTTTTCTAGGACTTTGAAGAGCCAAATGGATGGATCGAGTCTTGGCATTCTTGATGACATAAAAGCATTGCCTGTTTTCATGTGTCATGGCACTGGTATGAGTTAATGTTCCATACATTTTTCTCGAGTTGTGCATTGCCGAGGTTCAAGAATTTTACGCTCGTTTTTCTTGTTTTCGTGTTTAAGAGGATGAAGTGGTGTGTTTCTATCATGCCGAAAGATCTGGATATCATCTGTATACAAATGGATTTCACAACCTCACATTTAGAAGTTTTGAAGGGTAATATTCATTCACACACTTCTTGAAACTTTGGACAGAACATGAATTCTTTTATAAAAAAATTATAATATGAGTTTATTGTGGGAATGTAGTCGGTGCTTCAAGTTCTTTTAATGTTGGATATTGGTGATGCAGGCTCTGCCATGATACATGTAGCCAAGAAATGACAGAACTGTGCAGCTGGTTGAATGATACCCTGGAGCTTCAAGGATGGTGAAGTAGCAACTTTAGCGTACATTCATTCCCTTTTTTGCAAGGAGAGAAACACGATTTCCTCTTTTCTTTTTAGGAATTGTTTCTGAGTAGATATTCATGGAAATGAAACAAAACGTTTGAGCTTGCATTAAATCACTTTTGGGTTTGGATGCTTAGTTGGAATATTTACGTAAAAATCTACAAAATGGGCCCAATTTGTGGGCTTTTACAGCCTCGGAAAATCCAAAAAGTGAGAGAGGCCCAGTAATCAGATTAAATTGACAACTGTGCTTTATGCTGTGTAAAAAGAAGGGATTAAAAGCAGCCTTTTAATGGGGGACTAAAAATCTATTTTTAGTATTTTGTGTATGGTATGATTGAACACTTTTGGGCATAAACTCATGATTAAAGGCATTCAAGATTTTGCTTTGAAAGAATGAGATGAAAGAGCTTCACATTTAATACTGTAGCATCTTTCAGAATGCCGAGTAAAGAGCTTCACATTTTATACTGTACCATTTATTACACTCCCTCCTTTTAAAGCACAACCAACCTCTGTTTCTATAAAATAAAATCTTATATCGAACATTAGATTTTTTAATCAAATTTATCTTATTATCAATTAAATCTTTGCAAAAGATCGATAATCGACGTATATGTGATCAAAGGTACAATGTCAATTGAAGTACTCCTCCATTATAGTATTTGGATCGAAGATTTTTTAGTGATTAATTTAACGTTTATAGTACTAAATTTTTAATGGTACTTTAAAATGAAAAGGTAAAGTATTGATTTAAGTTCACCGCTCTCATTTTTAAATATTTCGTATAATTTTGATATACACTTCATTTTATTCTTTTATAAAAAAAAATTAATCTTTTTTATTTAAAAAGGCAAAGTGAGAAAAGGATAATCTAAAAAATGATATGTTTGAATGAGCTGTTTTCAACTTCACATATATCCAATGTTGCAAAAGTGTAAGCATTATCTTTAGAATTTGTTCATAAGGTAGTAAAACTATAATTTAATTTAGTAATTATATAATCATCATTATACATTTATTTTATTTGGTTTTAGAATAAAACTTATATCTTATTTTTATAAATATGTTCCTATATATATAGACAATATCATATCAAAAAATATATTACAAAATAAAATAAAAGATTGTGATGTAATATGAAATAAAGAATTTTATAATATTCTTATGAATTTAAATGATTTCAATTTAATCAAATATTGTTATTTGATGATGATTAAAATCGTAAATTGAGGATAATCAAGGTGAAATTTTGGGATACATCCAAAAGACTATAAAAAAGTTCTCTATCTGTATTTCAAAAATTTATATTCTATTATTTTTTATTTTTTATTTTATTTTATTAGCACATGTATTTTATATAATATATATATTAGTAAAATAAAAACATTAAATTTTATTTTATCGCTAAAATTTCAAATTATGTCATAATCGCTTGTGTAATAGGATTTTAACATAATATATTGACCATAATATAATAATATCAAAGCGACATGACTACAATTGTTAAAACTCATGTATAACCACACAAAAAAAAAAAAAAAAATCCTCGCCCAACATAAACTTACATTAAAGATTCACCTATTGCTACTCCCTATTTTTAAAAAATTAAATATAATAATAGGGAAAATAACTAGCAAATTAATAAATTTTCAAAATAATATTTCCCAACAATATAGAATCTTGATGGGACCAATTAGAACAAAGAATTGGCATTGAATTCCCTCGGCGCATTGCACCTGAAACACTCCATCCTGCTGGCAAAATTGTGTCCGTTGCACTCAGACCTATTCAATCCAAACACAGCCTTATTAATAATTCTGATTTTATCAGAGTATTTTTTATGCAAGAAAAATTATAAAATAAAATAAAATAGGAGCGAACATTCTTTACTATAATTAGTAATTACATGCAGATTTATTTATTTATACCTGGTGCAAATCCAGTCGCCGGATTTCCATCCAGAGCGGCCGCCACCGCTGAGTCCCACCCCACAAACCCGTGACAGGTCTCCGTCAAATCCGCCGCCGCCGCCAATTTCATCCTTGAAAGCGCCACACTTGAAGCAGGTTGAGCGGCTGGCAAAGTTGTGGGCCCTGCAATTGGCAACGGAGCAGTACCAATCGCCGGGCCTCACATCCGGGCCCGTAACAAAGCCGAAGTTAGGCCCGATACTCCCACCGGGCCTCGGGTCGCCGCACCTATGGCACGAATCTCTCCTTTGGAAATTGTGGTGCTGGCAAGCCCGACAATTCCAATCTCCCGGCCTGTTCATATTTTCCCCTGACACAAACAAAATTATATTCTTATATTAATAATTAAAAATTGAATCTTTTTTAGATCGGAGAGAATGATAAGAAAAATACTTTGATTTTTCCATTATTCAACGTGATAAATTATATTTAACATAAAATATAATTATGCTGCTATAGTTGTATGTCGTCTCTAACTACATGATAACACTACATAATGCATGTATGACATATATACAAGTTGCAAACAATATCGTTATCTAGTTAGTATAATAAATGATATAATAATATTAATAGACGCCGTGTGTTGATCACACACTTACCATACGGAAATGAATGAATTTTGGGTATCTCAGATTTTTCTCATAATAAAATTTCAAAATGACACATATTTTTTTAAAAATACAAATGATAATAAATAATTCAAAAATTATATAAAATATCAAACAATGTTTCAAATATCTGATATATAAATATATACATATATTTCTTTAATGATATAGATAAATTGAAACCTTACCTTAAGTAATCAAAATGCAGGAAACTTTGACAAGTTTGGAGGGGGGGAGAGAGAGAGAGAGAGAGAGAGATGTTGGAGTCGAAGGTGAGGGAGAAGGGGTTATATATTAGGGAGAAGGCTACGATAATCGAGGTTCTTTATTTAGTTAAAAGAACTAAAGAGAAAAGAGATTAATTGTTGCTGCTGCTGCTGCTGCTGCTGCTTGCATGCCATTACATATACATACATTTTTGTATATGTATATATTCACACAATTATTCATACTTTATGGTATTTCAATTTTGTTTTCTTTAATTTTAAGTGATCTTCCTATGTGATGTCTCTAATTTTTTATTTTGGTGGTCTTTTTATTTTAACTAATAAAATGAGACACTAACTTAGAATCATAATTTTTATTTGGCAAAAATATGTATACATCATGCGTATGAATTTTTTCATATGCAATGGGTCATATCATAGTCGAAAATAGCAACCAAAAAAAAAAAATGTACCTTAGGCAACCCAACTCGAATTTGTGTAAAAACATGTGATCTGGTGCATGATGTGCGAGCGTCGTGCATTTTTTGACGTGATACTTTTATTGAGAAAAAAATAATACTTTTATTCAGAAAATGTAATACATTCGGAAATGTTTAACTAATATTACATTTTTTCAATACAATTTTAGTTTTTTTGCTAAGAAATATATGTTCTGTGTGTGCCGAAAAATTCTTCTAATGACATAATTTTGCAGGTCGAGTCGGTCATTTATATGTAAAAAAATCCTTACATTAGTGTGCTAAAGACCAACTCTTCACAAAAATCTTCTAATTTAGGACATAAGGAGTAGCACAACTGAAATTAGTAGTGAATAATAACCAATAAAAACAAATATCTCTAACAATGCTACATGTATATACACTATATTAAATATAAATTTCTAGTATTTAAATAAAACTTAATTTTATTTATTTATTTTGGGTTGAATCCAAGAAAAGAAAAGTGAGAAAGTAAAGATAGTCTTGGAAGTCCAATTTGACCATGCATCTTTTCATTTTCAGCTATATCTTTCCTTTTTCTTTTTGTTTGCTGCCATCTCTTTTATGCTGTCTCCTTTTCTTTTCCCATTACATAAATATATAATCAATGTAGCTAGAGTCGATCTCGATTATAATGTAAACGGGTTGCGCAGCATACGTGTATGTCTTTTTTATCTCATTAGAATTCAGATATTACCTAAAAAGTAATCGAATAATATAAATTATTTAAAAAATTATAAATAATATATAATATGCATATATATAATATAAAAATTGATATATATAAAACATGTAAATGTTATATTTTTTAAGTTATAATAATTTTAATGTTATACTTGTATATTACATATGTTATATATTAGACAAATTAATAATTATATAATATATAACTTATATAATAATATGTAATTTTTTAAATAGGTAAATGAATAGAATAATTAAATAGAGTAATCGAATAATAGCATATACCCTACTCTATTCGATCAAAAAATATTGAGTTTGGGTAGTATTATATCCGATTATCCATTTATTCATTTGGTAATTCAATCCTACAAGTAAAACTGACATCATTAATTTTGATTTTTAGGGATCGAAAAAGAAAATTATAGAGAAGAAGAATATTGCTTAATTCTTTTTAAAAAAAATATTTTATATTGATTGAATTTGAAACCTGAGCAACGAATTTTCATAATGTTGAATATTTTTCTCAATAAGTGCATAAAACAATGGCTCCTCCCAAAATAAATATATAAATAAATAAATGTCATTAAAATAATTAAAGAATTGAAAATTTAGTGGGCGCATATATAGTTGGTAATTCAATAGAGATTTTTATTTTAATTTTTATGAAATAAAATATTTCACACACCATTTTCTTGGGGAATGGTAAAGAGAAGAGGACTGGGAAAAAGCAAAAAAGTGGGGACTCTATTTCCAATTTTCCACTATTACCACCACTACTTATTTTTGAATTATTATTATTATTATTAAAATTTATATTTTTTAATAAAATAATTTTTATTATAACAATTAAATTAATCAATCCACGTAGCAAATCCATTGTAATTCTTAAAAGTTATTATAAACCAATTAGAAAAATAAATGGTAGAAATAATAAAATATTATCTTAAGATATATTAATTAGGAGCGAGTCTCCTGTGAAACAATTGCACGTATAACACGATTTAAGGTATTACTTATGTAACTATAAAGTATTACTTGTTTAATTATAAAATATCACTATTTTTAAGGTAATTAATCAAAAGTAATATACTTAAAAAAATAGTGATACTATATAGTTAAATAAGTAATATCTTAAATCATATCACACGTGCAACTGTTTTGCATAAATTTTTACGATTAATTAGATATATTTTGGAGAGTATGAAATAATGGAAGGCACCAACTATATCGTTTTTTGATATTTCTTATTTCCTAACTTCTTGGCCGTTTCCTATTTCAAGATCGAATGTATTTTTTAATTATTGTGATTAAAATATTGTTGTAGGTTAATTTAGTTTTATAAATAATATTTTGGAGTATTAATTTTTTTTGTATATTCTTCTATATACAATAGTAAAATAAATATTTTTATTTATATTTTTGCGTCCAAATGGTCCTCATGTATTTAGGCAAAAGTGGTGACAAAAAGTTCACAAAATGTGTGATAATTTATTTTCAAATTTGTTACAATCGAACCAAATTTTTACTTGATTTACAAAATATAGTATATATTCTTCTATAAATTGTGGAAAAAATGGTTAGTGTAAAAAATCTTTTCAAAATTTTTAGATAGATATGGTTGATTTTATTAGTGACATATAATGTCAATTTTGACATGTATAGATTGTATATAATATATATACTTCCACAAATAGCGGGTGTCATATTTATCAAAATTTATACGGTTAAACATTATAAATAGATTGATATCTAAATAAATTTCTACCAGACTCTCTTCTCCACAATACAATCGCTCCCCACCAAATTTTAATTATGAACTAGTATGTTCATTATTTATTATATTGAGTTATTTCGTACATCATACTACGGGGTCTCGCACTAATATCTATATAAAACAAGATCATTAGTATTGAATTATCGAAGTTTATATTATAAATATAAATTGAATATTTTATGTACTGGTTGAGCCCAACCGAATCATAAGGTCAGTTGAGAACTCATTGGGCTTAACTTTTAAGAATTGGGTTATCTATGAGCTAGCCCAATACAAATTTGGGCCCTTGTTACATTGCAAGCATTCATTACTTTCGGGCCCAAAAATTTTAAAGCTGCAATAATCTAGATTTATTTTCTCTCGTTTTCTTTTGCAAAGATATAAAATTGGAACAAAATGTCAATATTATCATCTTATTCACATTTATATTAATAGTGAATTATTATTGTTGTTTTTGTTGTTGTTATTATTATTATTATTATTTTGTATTTTCCGTTTGATTCATGGAATTTATGTTCCTCTCAAAAAAAAAAATTCTATCTATATATATACCATTATATATATATATATATAAGAAATTTCATTTTCATTTTAAGCATTTTATGAAAAGTTAAATGAACAGTTTTGAGTAGGTAAGGATATGCAAAATAATGTTATATATATCTTTAATGAGTCATTCTAAATATGTACTTTGACTATGTATATGCCATTAATTTATTTCTTTATCTTATAAATCATTTAAATTTCTTAAAAATATAAACAATCTTATTTAAATGCCTTAAAATAATATAAATTTTCATCTAAATAATATAAATTTTCATGTAAATAATATAATTTTTTCATTGTTTAAATACATTATCAAACATAATGAATTATTTATCTAAAGTTCTGTATTTTTTCTATATTTTAATAATTAAATGCAATAAGAATCTCAAAATCACCTCATCTTATATTGTTTTCCTCCAAAACTGACTACTTTCTTATTTGTAAGACATTAAAATTATGACTTTCAAAACACGAGGATTGTGCATTGAACTGACAAACACCTAATTATATATATATATATATATATAAAAGTATGTATACCACAGTCTATAGTACAAATTAAAAAAAAATATTGCAGCTAATATACTGTACAAAAAGTTTGATATATTAAATGCAATATTTATGAAAATAACCCAAACACAATAGTTATAGGCTTTTAGACCTACACATACGATTATATATATATACACGCATTCTGTGAAACGGTTGTAAGTGTGATACGATTTAAGATATTACTTATTTAATTATAAAGTATCACTATTTTATTTAATTATAAAGTATCACTATTTTTTAAGTATATTTCTGCTGATTTGTTACCTTTAAAATAGTGATATTTTATAGTCAAATAAGTAATACTTTATAGTTAAACAAGTAATACTTTAAGTCGTGTCACGCGTGCAACCATTTTACAATAGACTCACTTATATATATATATATATATTCTAATCAATATTCAATATCTATAATCATAATCTATTATTATTATTATTATTATTTTTGAAGCATAATCTATTATATTAAAAGTAATAATGTGAGAATTAATTTATGGCCGGTCTAAATTATATGCATCCACATTTTGACTTGTTATACACTTTGAAAATTTAAAATTTATAAACCTACCGTTTTTTACTATTTTCAAGATTGGATTTTGTTTATTAGAAAAACCGAGGGATGAATGAGGTAAAAAATTATAATTCTCGTGTCGAGTTGTTTCGAAAATTATATGAAAAATTGCAAAATATGAAAAGATTTGCTTAAATTTGTCATGTAACAACAATTAAATTTATAATAAAAATTATCAATTTTAAAAAATGAAAATTACAAAATTACCTAAAATTTGTAATTTATTTGTCAATAACCAAAAAAAGAAAAAAAAACTTAAATTGGCTGTATGTAGTGCATAAAACGCCAAATTTTTGTGATACTACCCCCTGTGAAAAGCCAGATTCTCTTTGATTTGCAGTTACCTTTTCGAGCAAATTGTAAAATTAGTTTTATAACTATATGATATTTGTAATTTTAATTTTGTTCAAATATAAATTCATAATTATGTTTCATAATAATTTTAATTTTGCAAATTTAGTACTAATTTGAATGTAAATTAGAATTTTGTCGGAATTTGACATGTTCATCATACGTGCCTTTTTTTTTCAGCGTAACTTTTCTAACGTGACTTTAAATTTTCATACAACCTCAAAAAAAAAAAAAAAAAAAAAAAGCCACACAAATAAAAGAAAATGCCACATAAAAAAATTAAAATAATTTTAAAAATGATTGTCTACGTAAATGAACAATCAATAAGTAATCAAATGTATACGAGCTAGGAATTTTTATGTTGTTCTTTTAAAGTAGACAATCATTTTTAAAATTTTTTTTTGTTTATGCGTCATTTTATTTTATTGTGTGACTTTTTTTTTGTGCAAGTTGTGTAAAATTTTAATAGTCACATCGAAAATTTTTTACCCAAAAAAAGGCAACAAAGTCACTTTTCTGAAGAAAAGACAATCACGTGAGACGCATTATCAAATGCCAACAAAATTCCCAATTTCCATCAAAATAAAAACTAAAGTTATAAAATTAAAATTATTATGAATTATTATTATAAATTTAAATTTAAATGAAATTAAAATTGTAAATATCGTGCTGCTGTGAGATTAATTTTGCAATTTGCACTATTTTTTTCAAATATAGAAAATATCGTGCTGCTGTAAGGGTATTGTACTAGTAGGAGGGTGTCGCCAGAGTACAAGCCTTTGATTCGTGTGGCGATAGACCCGGCCGTAGGCTATTCTTCTCCCGATATGCCAGTCACAGTTGAGTTAAAATTATTTACTTCGTATTTAAGGGGAAATTTCTTCTTCTTCTTTCACTTAATTGTCAGTAGATTTTCGTTTTCCTGTGTCATTTGCTTTTTCTGTTTCTGGGATTTTCTTTTTTCCCTGAATTCTTGCATACTTAGGTTTATCACCCTTTTCCATTTTTCTTGTTTCTAATATTTCTGATACTCCACTCACATTAGTGCAAGTTCTTGATTTTTATGCCTCTCTCTCTCTCTCTCTCTCATATACACTCACCCAAACGCACACCCTTTTCTTTTATATGTAAAAGATTGTGAAATATTCTTGATAAATTTTAGCGCACACTTGGCACGTTTCCTGTGTGATCATGGAAGAAGAAATGGAGTTCCTTGATAAAACAGAGGGAAACCAATTGAAGCGAAGCTTCGAAGTGCTGAATTCTTCCCACCCTGAACCTGTACCAATGGATACAGACCCTACATTCACACCCAGAGAGTATGTGCCATTGTTCTCTCTCTCTCTCTCTTGGTATGATCATTGATGGATCGTTTAATCCTGGAATTTTTTGTATACAAAGTTTTGTTTTGATTCTGGAAGTTTGAACTAATTTGTTTGTGTACATGCATGGTAGCTATCAATTGAAGGTGTATGATGTGGCAATGAGGAGGAATACCATAGCAGTGTTGGAAACTGGGGCTGGAAAAACTTTGGTGGCCATTATGATGATTAATGAAATTGGAAAATCTTTGAAGAACAATGATGGTGGTAAAAAGCTGATTGCTTTCTTGGCCCCTACTGTTCATCTTGTTCATCAGGCATGTATCGTTATTTTGACTCTATGAACTCTGTTAGCACCAATTGTGTTGTGGAGAATAAAATTAGGTGGATTTTCGATTATTTTCCGCTTCAATGTTGCTTCATTGCTTTGTTTTCTGAGTTCTTGCTTAGATTGTGTAAAATATGGTTTCTTTGACGTCTTTCTGCTGTTCTCTATGATATCTTTTGACAAGTTAATTGTGTTTCTGTTATTTTTGTGTGTATCTAGTTCCATGGGATAAAATTGAATTATGAAAGAACAATAACTGTTTAGAGGTGCACTGTTGATGTATGGTGTTCGAATTGGGAATAATGGTGTTCGAATTGGGAATATGTTGTATTTGGAATTACGTAGTATCTCCCACGGTTCAATTGGAGTTTTTAGTGCTCACTTCATGTTTTTGAACAAAATAAACTGTTTATAAAAATAAAAAAGTTCGATGAGATATATGTAATGTTAATTCAAATCTGTTGAACCAGAGGGCTGCCCTTGATCTTCAACAAATATTGGTTGCAGTATGTTAGTTCTATCTTCAAGACAATATATCTTTACTCATGTTCCTTACATTTTGCTGTTGAAGAATATTGGATTAAGGTTAGGTAACCTACATTTTTGCTACTTATATTATTGTTTCTTTTCATGTGACAGCAATATGAAGAGATAAAATCGCAGACAATGCTGGATGTGGGGGAATACTATGGAGCTCGAGGGGTTGATGATTGGAACAAGAAGACTTGGGAGAAGGAAATTAATGAGCATGATGTTAGTTGATTGGAAATTGTGTTTCATTTTAAATGATTTTCCTTATAAGATTATTCTGTCATCTAGTGAATTTTTTAAAACTTATATCCAGATCATTTCTTTCTTTCTCTTTGTTTTCTTGCAAAATATGCCAAACTGTATTCGGTTTATGTGCAGCTGTTTCTAGAGCAATGTGGAACCATAATTAGTTTACTTCTTCTTTTAGGTGTTGGTCATGACTCCTCAAATTTTATTGGACACTTTGAGGAAAGCGTTTTTAAGTTTTGAAGTATTTAGCTTCATTGTTTTAGATGAATGCCATCGAGCTACTGGTAACCATCCTTATGCAAGAATAATGAAGGTGAACTTCATTATGTTACTTATCAATGCATCTATAATTGATCGTTCAGCTTTATTTTTTTGTTTATTATTTCTTTTGTTACAGGTTAAGTTATATGTTTCTGATTTATTTCTTATTGTTAGTATTTCTTTTTCCTTTTCTGTTTTCTTTTTCTCTCTCTTGGGGGGCTTCTCACTGTGAAGGAATTTTATCACCAATCTCCAACAAGACCAAAGATTTTTGGGATGACTGCTTCTCCTGTGATTAGGAAAGGTAAATCATAATCCTACTTCCTTTTTAACACACACACACACACACACACACACACACACACATATATATGTATTTATAAATTCTCTATGTATCTGAAGGTAGAAGAGGCCATCTGCTATACTGTAGAACACGTGTGTTTTTTCATTGTGTTCAACTCAACTCTGTAATTTGAAAGTATGCTTATACCAAACTGAAATGAAAATACAGTTATTTTGGAAAACATTCCCTTTTGTTGTAATATTTTGTTAATTTTAAGCACAAAATCTTTTGCTTTCGTAATCTCTCTCTGCACTAATTCTTGTACACATAATCCTGTGTCCTTTTTTATCAGGCGTCTCATCCATTGAAGACTCAGATGAGCAGATAGGGGAACTCGAAAGTGTGTTGGATTCCCAGGTAGTCTTTCTGAAAACAGCATGTACAAGATTTCCAAAACCACATATTTAAATTTTGTACACATCTTTTCTTTATATAAGTGAAAGGTTTTTATTTGATTTACACAGGTATATGCAGTAGAGGACAGGACTGAACTTGAGGAATATATTCCGTCTGCCAAGCCTATGTGCCGGTTCTATGACCCAATACAACCTTCCAATTTGGAAATTAAAGAGAAATTAGAATCTACAAGGTCTAAGGTGAATTTTATAGTGCAAAGTATTATTCATGTAGGTAATTATAATGGACAGGAAAAGAAAAATTGGAAAAATGCAGCGATTTAGTTTATTTGTCCTAAAACAGAAGGAAAGAGCCCTCTTCAATGAAAAAAAATAAAAAATGGAATGAGGAGTTAGAGATCCATGTTTCTAAATATAACTTTGTTTTATGGGTAAAAACTTGTATTATTTGTTATTAGAGATGTTAAAAGCATTAGTGCGTAAGCCCCTTCCAATTCTAAATGGATACAGGTAATTTCTATAAGCGGAGTTCTTATAATAAGTGAGTCGAATATGCAAAAACTTAATTACCAGTAAAATGTCACTTGTCTTCAAGCACATCAGGTGCTTACTGCATTACCTTCTCTTCCTTCTGTTGACAGTTTGATGCTATTTTGCTTGGGCTCCAAACGTCACTGCCAAGTCAGCAGACAGACGATAAATATAAGGCGTTGCTGGACAGATTGGCCAATGATCATACAAAAATTTTGTTTTGCCTTGAAAATCTTGGGCTTCTATGTGCTTACGAGGTAGTTACATACATATATACATATATATATATATTAGTTTATATTTTCTTGCAATCATCTTTACTGAATTACTAGCTTATTTAGCATTGCATGCGTATGCTCTTGTTACAATAAATAGATAGGAGGATCTTCTGTGCAACTCTTGTAACTTTGTAAACATATGCTGCTATTTTGGACCAATAGAGAGTGCCTTTGTGTAAATCCTTTAACAAATGAAAATTACTAATATACTATTTTTTTTCTTTCTTTTAACTTGTTTGTCCATTTGGGAAAGCTAAGATGACTTTTATCTATATAAAGTCATTGATCTACCTTGTGTTGATATGTGTTGATTTCATTCATTTTTGTAGGCTGTTAAAGTCTGCATAGAGAGATCTCCCAAGGTTCAAGAAGAATGTGGGATTTATAAGGAAAGTCTTGTACAATATGAAAAGTTTCTTCATGAGATTTTGTCAATGATTGAAGGATCTTTGGGTAAGTTACATAGAGTTCGAATGATAATTGCATGACTTTGCTTCACTTGTTTACTTTCTTCCAAAGAAATCATGCACTTTGGCCCATTAGATGCATAATTTCTTGAATTTTGGAATGATTATGTTGGATATTCTATCACAGCTTTTGATGTCTCACTTGTGACGTCATGAGTATATGAACTTGGCAGTGGAACTAAGAATATTTATTTGTATCATTATGGCTTATTATTTTTGTTAGTATCTTTATAGTTATTAGAATAAGAAAAAAAATAATGACACTTTGAATCTTACTTTTCTCAATTCTTATTGTCTTCATAGGGAATAAGAAGCTCTTAGGTGTTGTAAATAGTGTGTCAGATGCGCTTGCTGCAGGTCAAATATCATCAAAACTACAAGAGCTTCTCGAGATCTTTAGATCATTTGGGTAACAAATTGATGACACTATTAGCTTACTGTATATGTAGAAGTATACTTATTTTCCTTTTATGAATTGTTCACTAAAAGATGAATTTTTACACATTGGATGATATGTGGCTGCAGGAAAGAGAAAGAGGTCCTCTGTATCATATTTGTTGAAAGAATAATTGCTGCTAAAGTAATTGAAAGAGTGATGAAAAAAATCACTGATATGTCCCATTTTAACATATCATATATGACTGGAAGTAACTCTTCAGTTGGTGGGCTTTCATCAAAACAACAGTCGGAAGTTCTGGAATCATTTCGTGGTGGGAAGGTATGCATATTTATGGCTCTTTGTTATAAAAATAATTAATTTATCTTGTATTTGTCCTTGATTTATGAGTAAGACATTCTAGGTAAATCTTCTATTTTCAACCGACGTGCTTGAGGAGGGAATTCATGTGGCCAAATGTTCCTCCGTAATTCGCTTTGATCTACCAAAAACTGTTCGTAGTTACGTCCAATCAAGGGGACGAGCTCGGCACAAGGATTCTCAATACATCATCATGCTTGAGAGGCGAGCCACTTTCATGCATGCTTTCTTCTAATCTTTAACCAATGTCAAATTACCAAAATTGTACTAAAAGTCTAACAATCTCTTACATGTTTCAGAGGAAACACAAAGCAAATAGATGATATGTTGTATATTACTAGGAGCGAGCGATCTATGATGCAGACAGCCATGAACAGAGACCAAAATGATTCTCCGTTGAAAGCTTGCATTACAAACGAAGTACCTGCATATGTTGTAGAGTCGACTGGGGCATCTGTCACTACAAATTCCAGCATCAACCTGATAAAAAAATATTGTGAAAAATTACCGAAAGACAAGTAAAGATATTATCCTTTCTCCTCTTTTTGATTAATAAGAAAATTTTGGGTTGTATTTTCTGGGCTTATTACTAGGCTGCTTACTCATCATTTTCGAATGCAGTTACTTCACATCAAAACCAAACTTTGATCCCTTGAAGGAGGGGGGTCTGTTTAGATGTAAACTGACTCTACCACCAAATGCAGCTTTTCAAACTACCATTGGTCCTGTAGCTCGGAATTTTCATCTATCTAAACAGCTTGTTTGCATGGATGCGTGTAAGAAGTTGCATCAGATGGGGGCGCTTAATGATCATCTGCTTCCTTTTAATGAAGAATCTTCTCAGAAGGATTCCATCTTGGATGCCAAAGCATCATCGTCTGGAGCAGGTGAATATGAAATCCAGTTTTATACAGGTTTTGGTCTCTGTTCAAATCAATCAATCGCCCACCTTTAGCGTTGTGTATTTTTGTCAATCATACATTGAGAAGGTGTAGATGGTTGTAATATTTTCCTAAAGTGATCTGCGATTTTTTGAGAAAATTAGAAGGTATATATTTCTTGCGTAACTGAAGAATTTAGCGGTCATGTAAGCCTTGAAAATATTTATGTTTGGAGACATTGTCAACTTTTTGTTTTGAGGAAATATATTGAAAATATTTAAGAATATTTTGTTCGGTGATGTATGGTGTAGTACAGTGACTTTGACATAATTTATTTGATGTATTTTTCTGAAATGCGTGTTAGGATCACCCACTTCCAACTATTTGTAGACAAGACATTTTGTTTGGTTTTGTTTCCTAGGGTATATGTCTTGTCTTTTAAGTCTTGTGTGGTAAATGTGTCAAATCATGCAATTTTCGTATTACTGTTTATTATTGTGTCAAGGTAATCATTCTGGAATTTATTTGAAGAAAACGTATATATATCTCTGTAATTTTCATATGCATGCACACGTATATGCGTGTTATGTTTATATGAACACCATATATATATGTAGATGTCTATCTAAATAAATATTTTCATAAGAAGTAAAGTGATTCTCTTGCTATGATTGACTAGACAATTTGGCTATCTTCCTTTCTAGTCATCTAACTTGCTCTAGTTTTCACTACCATATATATATATATATATATGGAGATAAAAATCTGACTAGGAAGACTTCACCTATTATTTTCCTAGATAAGTGCCTTGCTAATCTGAAAACTAAAACTGAATTAGAAGAATTCTTTTTATGAAAAGTGCTTCTTTATCTGATCTATCTCTGTTAGCCTTATTTCGAGTGTTTTCACTTATTTTTTTCTTTTGAAGACTTATCTTTTTGTTGCAATGCTCCTAGGAACGACAAAGAGAAAGGAATTACATGGTTCTGTTGGCGTCCACATCTTGTCTGGATCCTGGGGAGATAAACTTGAAGATGCCCTTTTGTATGCTTACAAAATGGACTTTTCTTGCAGTATTGCGGAACAAAAGTATTCCAGTTTTGTCCTTTTGTTGGAGAAGAAGCTACCTGATGATGTCGGGAACATTGAAGTGGAACTATACTTGAGAAAAAAGTTTGTTAGAGCTTCTGTTTCTTTATGTGGCCAAAAAATACATCTGGATGCTGAACAGGTTTAAATTTAATCATATGCTAAAACCAAACAGTCTGTTTTAAATGTACAATTTCCATTCTCTGATAGGTGGCCATCTCCTCTCCTTACAGGTGGTAAAAGCCAAATGCTTCCAAGAACTGATGTTTAATGGCCTGTTTGGGAAACTGATCGTCAAATCTTCAGGAGTAAGAAAGTTTTTACTTCAAACAGATGAATCATTGTGGGATTCTTCAAATATGTATTTACTTTTACCCCTGGAGTCAGAGGATAAGATTAACTGGATGGGAATTGATTCTTGTATTTTGACGGTGGAGTTTTTGAAGAAAAATGCTCGGTTGAATTTCCAGCGATCTGAAACGATTGCTGATAATTCACCAATTTTTATGACCAACCCAGTTGGGAATAAATTCGATACAGATATCATTCACTTAGCTGATAGATCTGCTCCTATAGACAGTCTCAAGGAAATGGTGGTTATTGCCATACATACTGGCAGAATTTATTCTATTCTAGATATTGTTGATAATACATCTGCTGAAAGCCCTTTCGAAGCGAATGCTGATGAGAGTTATTCATCCTACGCTGATTATTTCAGCAAAAAGTGAGTCTTTCAGGGCTCGTTTTCCTTTTTCGTTCATATGTTCCCATTATATATTTCTTTATTATTAAGTTTTTTAATTGCCAGGTATAACATTGTACTAAAGCATCCACAACAGCCTTTGTTGCTTCTAAAGCAAAGCCATAATTCACATAATCTTCTTGTGGATTTTCGGAATGAAGGTTAGTCAGGCTTTTCGCTTGATAAGTCGACCATTTGCTATCTAATGCTTAGAATTGTAGATGCATCTAATGATGGTATTTCTTTTGTCCTGCATAACCATTTGCCTTACTTGATACACTTCTTATGTCGATTTATTTTAGGATACACTTATCATCATTTATCAAGATGGTTCATTCTCATGTTTTTCTTTTTAAATGACAATATCAATGAATTCTCATGGAGTTTATCTTCAAATCTTCTGGCGCCCCTTTACATAATTTTTTAATTGTCTTATATCAAACTTCGTCTATTAATGCTTTACTTTATGTCTCGACTCACAGTTAATGTATCTCCACTACTCAAGAAAATATTATTATTTGCAATATTCACTAATGTAGTGAAGCAAAGCCAATATTCACATAATTGTATTACCAGGTGTTCCATTAAAGAAAAAAACTGGTGGAAGAAAGAATGTGGAGGAAAAGCCTCAACAACGTGCACGCATGCCACCGGAACTTCTAGTTGGCACTGATATCACAACATATATCTTGAAGTCATTCTACTTGCTACCTTCACTAATGCACCGCCTAGAATCTCTAATGTTGGCAAGCCAGCTTAAGGAAGAAATTTCACATCATGTGGGCTATTGCAATATATCGAGTTCGTTGGTATGTACTTTCGAATAATACAATTAATTATGTACTTCTTTTTTTTCAATTTGGAGCTTTTTTTTTATTTTTTTTTTGTGTGGATAGATTTTGGAAGCTCTCACTACTCAAAGGTGTAATGAGAGTTTCTCCATGGAGAGACTAGAGTTACTTGGTGATTCAGTTCTAAAGTATGTTGTGAGCTGCCACCTCTTTCTTAAGTATCCCAAGAAGCATGAAGGACAATTGTCTTCAAGTCGTTCTAGGATCATTTGCAACTCGACTCTCCATAAATTAGGAACAGACTGCAAACTTCAGGTGCAATTTCTTTCCCTCTTACGTTGTTGTTGTTGTTGTTGTTTGTTCTGGAAATGTGTATATGAGACCAGTAGATGTCCATTACGCCGTTTATAAAGTAAATTTATGGTCTGGAAATGTGTATATGAGACCAGTAGATGTCCATTATGCCGTTTATAAAGTAAATTAACTCAAATTAAGAGGAGGGGGAAGACCTAAAAGACTTGGAAAAAAACTTTAAAGAAAAAAGAAAAAAAGAAAAAGAAAAGATGTGATAACTATTAATGAAAAGCCAGCCTAATGTTATCCTAATTCAAATATGTGGAAAGATAAATTGTTCTATGCGTTGCCTTTCGACATTTGTTTGAGTGATCCATCGCAATCCTCAATGACTTGATGCATCTTAGAAATCATATAATGATGAACTTCACTTATTACCTATCTTCCTTTTGTTCCAAAGGAATACGTACAAGATTGTGCATTTGATCCGCGCCGATGGACTGCCCCTGGTCAGCATTCAATATGGCCTTGTCCTTGTAACCATGGGTTGGATACTAGGGAAGTGCCCCTGGATGGCCAATTTTCAAGTGAAAACACAAAATTAATGCTGGGAAAGACATGTGATAGAGGCCATCGATGGATGGTTTCGAAAACCATATCCGATTGCGTTGAAGCTCTCATTGGGGCGTACCATGTGGGTGGTGGGTTGAGTGCTGCTATTAGTTTCATGAAGTGGCTTGGCATCGAGGTTGAAGTTGAACTTTCTTCAATAAATGATGCTGTCAAAGTTGCTTCTCTGTATTGTTATGCTCCTAAGGCTGAGGATATTGGTATTTTGGAGTCGAAGCTTGGGTATAACTTCTCAACCAAAGGATTATTGCTAGAGGCGATGACACACGCAGCTGGACCCGTGGAAGGTCCTGGCTATTGTTACCAGGTGCATAACTTAATCTATAATGTGGCAATCTCCCCCCTCTCGTGTGAGCTTGTTCACATTTTTGCCTACTGAATCTATGCAGCGCCTTGAATTTCTCGGTGATGCTGTGCTGGATATACTCATTACATGCCATCTTTACGAAAACCATGGAGATGTTGATCCTGGGGAGTTGACAGATTTGCGGTCTGCATCTGTTAACAACGACAATTTCGCACTTTCTGCTGTGAGACGAGACCTTCACCCACATCTTCAGCACGGCTCCTCGTTTCTTGAAAATCAAATATCTGAATTTGTCAAGTCTGTATCTAGTATGAATACTCTGGCCTTAGCACCAGATACTAAAGGTCCTAAGGTGAGTTTTTAGCTTGAACTCCTAGATTTCATGTTACTTGAGCCATACTATTTTTGAGTGGCAAATTGGGCCTGGCCTGGATGCCAGAAAAAAAAAAAAAAAAAAGACTGAGCTGGACTTCCTGTCCGATGGCTTCTGTGCCGGTTTGGACTGTCCATATAACCCAAGCTTAGTGAGCCACCCAGCCCAGCCTAGTTCTACTCTTCGGCCTGGCAGGCCCAGGCTGGGCAAGACTGCGGTCCAACCTGTATAATTTTGTATCTTCAGTTATTGACACATATAATATATATTATATATATATATTTTTTTTAATTTATTTATTAATTTTTACTTTTTTTCGTGGTTTAGGTTCTTGGAGACTTGGTGGAAAGCATAGCTGGGGCAGTACTTGTTGATTCTAAACTGAACCTGGATGAAGTTTGGAGAGTCTTCAAACCCATATTATCTCCGATTGTGACTCCCGACAAGCTTGAACTTCCTCCTTCGCGTGAACTGACAGAGTTATGCGATTCTCTTGGTTACTTCATCAAAGAACATTTTACTACAGAGGGAACCGTGGTGCATGCAGAACTGAAGTTACAGCTCGAAGATGTGCTCTTAGACGGTCATGGCTCGGGACCTACTAGCAAGGCTGCAAAGGGAATGGCATCTCTTCAATTATTGGAGCAATTGAAGGTGGTTTCTCTCTGCCCTTTCTTTTCCCCTAGTCCAATATTTATCCATAACTCGTTCCACATCAAAGACTTTGTTTTTTAAGTTGATGCTTATGTTCTGATTACAGTCGAGAGGGATAAAACCTTCCAAGAGGCGAATGCTCGAGTCTGATGATGTTGATACCTCCGTTGTCCCGGGGTCGGATGATACCACATGCACCCAACAACAGATTGACACTTCTGGACCTGTGCAGAAAAAGTGCAAGTCAGTTCAGCTGCAGGGAGAGGACAGAGATCCATCCGAGGGATCTAAGACAACTGAGACTCCAGGTATTAACTGTAACGTTTTTCTCTGTATTGCTTTCTTGTTTCAGGGCGGATCCATGATTTGATGATAGGGTGGCCTAGAAAGGAAAAAAAATAAAAATTCATTATAACAAACTTGTATGTTATTCATCAAAGCTGTATTCGACAAGACTTCAAAGCGTAAATTCATCAAGAAAACACAGAAGGACTTTACCAAAGAAATATTGGTGTCAAAACAAAACACAGTTTAATGTTTCAATGAGAATAATTGAAGGGACTGTGGGCTAACATTAAAACACAGAAATTGTAATAGTTAAAGAGTGATTGTACCCTCCCCTCCATCTGTTTCTGCTTTTATCATTTAATCGATGTATGCTCGTGCTGATTGCAAACGAGTTGATCTTATTATGATTGGTCTATTTTGTCCATTCCATGAATTCTGAATGTTAGGTCGATGAGGTTGTCGAGTTCGTATTTTCATTTATGAAATTTTCGTTTCTTGACAGTGGTACTGCCACCCATTGAAATAAAGAAAGGGGGACCTAGAACGTCACTCTATGCTCTCTGCAAGAAATTGCAATGGCCAATGCCTGCTTTTCAAACTACGGAGCAAAAATCGAGGTGTGTGTGAAGGTTTTTGGTCATCCGAACTATTGAGGTTTACTAGTAATTTGTATTCTATTACGAGTAGTTTGTGTTGAGTTAAGATTCCATAAGACAAGCCTCCGCCCCTCTCTACTAGAGGTTAGAACCCGATGTTGGGTTTCTTATGGAACCAAACTCAGAACAAATACATGTTTCCCCTATGTGTGTGTCGTGTGTGTGTGTGTTCATATACGAATGGGTTGTGTTTGGATGTGTATGTACTATGTACGCATTGGATCCCTATTTTCTTTGGCTAACGCAAGTCGCATGTGGACAGAACTCCGATTGAGTTTGGCGATACGACGACAGGCTTCTGTAGTTTCGAGTCGCGAATCAGCTTGAGCGTACCCTATTTTGGTACACTGGAACTCACCGGAGAGGCAAGAGCTGATAAGAAGAGTTCATTCGATTCGGCTGCACTTGTCATGCTGTATGAACTCGAAAGAAAAGGAAAGATCGTAATAGGCAAGTGACTTTTATCTTCAGAATAATCGACCGTTGGAATGATTTTAGGTATGAAAATCTCTATTTCTATTGGAAAGGACCCTGTCTGTAAATATTCCCTCTGACTTAATAATAATATTAATATTTTTTTTTGATAAATCCCAATAAGTGTTGTGCAGAGAATGTAATTTGTATTTAGAAAGTCTAGATTCTTGCATCAAAGGATTATGATATCCTTAGTTTTTCTGTGCTCTTGATTGATGCACTAGTTGAGCTATTTATTCTTTCTTTGTATTTTTTATAAATTAGATGACTAGAAGCTATAAATTCGAACTCATACAATTTATTTTATTTGTTTAATTGATTTATTCAATTATATATAATTTATGGAATAATTTTTTTAAAAAACTTTTTACGCATAAAAGGAGATATATTTTTGAAAAGCAACTCTTTTTTTATTTTAAAGAAAATGTATTTAAAACAAGATTTATATATATATATATATGTGTGTGTGTGTGTGTATTTTGAGATAGAGGGAGGGTAATTGTTTTTCCCTTTTTCATTGTTAAGAGCAGGGGACAGGCAAAGAAAAATGAAAAAAAAAAAATTGGGGGCAAAATTAATAGATATATAAGAGGGGCAAAATTTTAGAAATAAAAAACAGAGGGGTAAAAGTATTAAAACGTAAAATACATGGGGGGGGGGGGGGGTTCATGGTGTTGAAGCGCCGATCGAACATCCCGCGTCTTTCCAAATATCACGAACTATCAAAGAAAACCGAACAAATTATTTCAAACTGAACTCACGGTGAAATCCATCTGATGTAGCAGAGAAGACACTATGACTCAAGTCTGAGCTTGACTGAGAAACTCAGAGCTCGAGCCCAACTCAAACACAATCTAGCTTAATTGTGTTGGCTTCACTTCGACTCAATAGCAAACTCCATAAACTGCATAAGTGGTCAAATCGATCGAGTCAAGTCAGTGCCGTGCTCAGGCTCAGGCTCAGCTCGATTGAGAAACTCAAGGCTCCAACCAAGATGCAACAAAGAGGGGACTACCTGTTGCACAGTGAAATAAAATAATAAATTGAATGACAGTAATTTGAAAATAAATAGAAGCATGGTAGTTGAAAAGAGTAACTTCTCCATTTGGAGTTTGTTGAACAAGTAAATGCATAATAGAGGCAGCACTCATGGGAGTACAACTCACAATGAACTACCAGTATTTAAAACAAATCAGTGTTCACTGCTTTCCCTCATCCGGTCATTCATTGTGATCTCTCACTCTCTCTCACGCACACACACACACACGCAAGCACATGCCATAGCCACACATCACTATGGGTTACATAGAGGACACCCAGAAGCAATTTATACAATTAATGTTAAAAGTATTCATATTTATTAGTATTTAAATTTATAACCATCAATAATAATAAATATAATTCTATATTTTACTATTGTTTATCAAGTAATAGTTAACACAAACATTGAAGACTTTAACTGTTCTACCGAATAGCAAATCCATCAATTTAAAATCCATGTTTTTTTTTTCATAATTCCACACTAATCCAGAAAAAAGGGATATTCAATCCATTTGCATGTATTCCATGGGGAGGTTTGACAACTAAGAACAGGAAATATTGAAATACACAGGCCAAGGGCCGGACAAGAAATAAGTCGCATACATAAACAGAAAAGATAGGATTACTCACATTTTCTGGGATAGTTTGCCATATATGAGAAGGAAAACAGATGCTGCTAGCAGAAGCTTGGAAACAGCAGTAATGGTGGAGTACCCAGTTGCTACAAGACTGAAGCATAATGCAACAGCGATCAACACGATTACAGTCCTTACGGGTAGGCTGCCGCCAACTGGAAGTGCGAATAATTTGTTAAGAGGTTATAAAAGACGTTTCTAGTCTAACATTCATGTCAGGCTGTGCATTCTTAATAATGAAAGAACCTATACCCCAAGAGGAATGCAACTGCGGCAAGATATATGTGCTAAAGAAGAGTTCGAGGAACTAAGAATTTACCTTCATTTAATCATCTATGCCCTGGACATTATAAGTTGCATAACCATATACTTGTGGTTTGCAACTAAAATATGATCAAGTTTATATTCAAGAAATTTTGTCATGTGGCATATTTTGTCAATGGAAACGCATTCTACATTGTCAAATTACAGGACGCTATATAAAGATGATGCACTGTTTATGCGAACCACATTATATGAGTACATCTATACCTCATTGGGGTGGAAGGAATTTTATAATTAAAGAGCAACGATTAGAGCCTTTTCTACTGGCAATTAGTAGTAATTCACCTCTAGATGGTCCATCCTTTTTAGTTTGTACATCAGCCCTTAAGTGTGTGTATGATTCGGTAGTTCTTCTAAGACCTTCCTGAAAAAATAACATCAATGTCGGTATGTAATTAAAGAAGTTAGCCACATATGTTAAGATCAGCATCCACAAATAAGCCTCCTGCGATGACATTTTGATTACATAGCTGAAGTAAATTATTTATTAAAAGAAGAAGATATAAAAAATCAAAATCTGTCTTCATTCATGCATGTGTGGTTCTGATGTTTCAGTTTGTTATCTCTTTTTACTAAAATTTACAAATGAAGCCCTGCACTCTTCTTCTGTTAATATTGAGCACTAATTTATACGCAGCCTGCAATAATAATTAAATAACAAAGTTGTAGCATGCAACTCCGCACAACATTAATGTCTTACAAAATCTAGATTCTCAGATTAGGGACGGGATCAAACAAATAAAGCACTACTTAATAAAATGGTAGAAGTAGACCTAAATGTTGAGAAATGGTACTTCTACATGAGAGAGAAGTTGATGCATTAAGGAGCATGTGTAGACCTGGAGAGGCACAATAGGCATGTAGCCAATACAATCATTTGCTTTAGTACAATCAAAAGTTCTGCTTCGAGATAGAAGTCGGATTCTTGAAGGTATTAACTGCGGCACCTTCATTCCATAAGGAGCAAGAATTTTATAAATTAACTCCACCATATGTGCAATTGGCATCACTACCGAAGCAGGAATCTTAATATTGGGCCTGCGTATAGAGATAAAGATAGATATATTGTTTATCATGAAACTGTTAACAGCAACTTATCCGTTGAAGAGCTTTGGCCATTACAAAACAAAGTTATAGAGCCAACTGGTATTCAGATATATAGGAGGTGGGTGGAAGAAAGATGGACTAGGCTTTGAAACAGAAGAATACCTGTCATAACCCAAACTTTCAAGAATGATAGACATGAATTCCCAAAATTTAATTTGTTCCATATTGGTTATGAAGTACGCCTGCAAGCAAGATTTTCAATAGACTCTGTTATTGAGGCAGCCACATTCAGGTCAAATTATTTCTGCCCAAGAAAAGAAAGGTAAAGCTAATTTCCTCTTGTGCTCACAAGCAATTGAAATTAATTGGAAAATCACTACTGAATATCTGGAAAAATCTGATATACATGAAGTACACATGAAACTAATTAGTTGTTAGTAACGTAATGTATAGCAGCATGATTGTTTCCGAACTGGCTTTAAATGATTGCTCTCAAATTTTTAGAAAAGAACTTAGAGTTTCTGCATGGATTTTGATCAGTGCTTTAACATCAATATACAAAATCTTAAAAGATTGAAGCTAGTACATACATGCTGCATGCTCAGATCACTAAGACACACACATAAAACTTGCAACAATATGAAATGCTACCTGTCCAGCTGCTTTTTCTGCAACAGTTTTTTCAGATGCCAAAGCTCGCTCAGCACAGATATGAGCATGTGCCACATTCTCAACATAAGTAAAATCATACATGTTGTTTCCATCTCCAATGATGAACTGTCATCCAAAGTAGCAATCAGACAACATGACCAGAATCATTCAAACATACCATGTCAAAATAATTTAGATTTTACAGCAATATGGGACAATATTAAATTAATATGAACATGAATTGAATGAGTTATGAACTCTGCTTGGTCTAGGACAAGTATAATAACGCCAGTCAAGAGAACCACATAACATATTCCACCTCAAAGGAAATCTATTAAAGATGTTCTTATTCCTCCTCAAGATGACTTGTATCTATTAATTTCCACAAGATGAATACCTTCTACTTAGAAGAAATATTTAAAAGGAAGAATTTGGTAGCAAGATAGAACAAGAGAATTCAAACTAAGCACCTTTGATTTTCCTGCCTTCGCTGCAGCAACTAAAGATGGAACAAGCAACTTATCACCAGGGCCAAAGATGCTGCTAGGTCGAATGCAGCATGTCAGAAGTCCATTTCTACCATTTGACTTGATAACTAGGGCCTCTCCTTCAGCTTTTGTGGCAGAGTACGAATCATTGTGCTTAAAAGTCCAAGCGCGACAAATACAGAGTTTTAGATAGAAAGGACTTGATGAAATAGCTAAAAGCATGACTGGGAGCATAGCTGAGGAAATTTCAAAGTTAAGCTTAACATCTTGTCTCAATCAAAATAAGCTTAGAAGAAAGACTCCAAAATCTTAATTATTTAAGATTGTAAACAAAGAAGAGGCAATTTAAGTTCAGGAAAAACTTAAACCAATCATGCAAATAATTTTAATCCTTGAATTAACATTTCTAGCATTGAGCTAAAAATGTATTATACTAATATTGTATGAAATGAAGCCAACTCCATTAGTACCTTGGAAGGATAAGGTAATGTTTCATCTCCATTGAATATTCCATGAACTCCATCAAAAACTACGCTTGGGGAGCTTGTATATATAAGTCGTTTCACTTTCAGCTCAACACATGCATCGATAACATTCTTAGTTCCTGTATATCATAGTTTCAATAAACTGAAGAAAAAGCAAAAGAAAAGGATGATGATTCCATAATTGCAAACACATGTGATCGGATCTACACGTAAATCTTAACCTTGTACATTGACAGAATAATGCAACTGATGGTTATTGATGGAGGAATCAGGAGCAGCCATGTGAAAGACCACCTCAGCTCCTTGAAAAGCTGAATTGACCATAGTAATCAAGAAAACAGTCAAACTGATGCGACTAGAAATGGAGCATCATCAACTTAAGGAAACGTAGCAATGATTATGATGTGTCACTAACATATTCGGAAATAACTATGTAACTTCACAGTATTTACAGAAAAAGAGAAGGGGAAAAAATATCAAATGAAATTAAGCCTCAAGTACAAAATTAATGCAGTAAAATGAACCTTTGAGCACTTGCGATTTATCACGAAGATCGGCGGACACATACTGCGCGCGGCCAGACTTCAGGGCTTCGCTAAGGACGACATTCTCCTCTTCGGAATCGAGCATGATGTTAGGCCCCAAATCAGCAACACGCACATAATAAATGCCGTATTTTATGAGCATAACCACCAGATGCCTCGCCGCAAATCCTCGCCCGCCGGTGACCACGCACCACCTCTCTTCTCCGCCCATTGTCTATTTTCCGATTACAACCTGAAATTCCAATAAACCGAATACTGAGAAATGCGATCCCGGCGACGCCGTAGTAGCTGGAAGTTGCAGGCGGAAATGGTGTGCTGTGATTTGTGGATGACGATTGAGGAATGTCGCCGGAAACTAGAATTAGAAATTACTATGTGATTAACAAGCTAATTAAAGTGTAACATGCTGGATTGAAAATGGAGGAAATGTGAGTTTAATTTGGATAATTTAATAAGATTACTGGATCTTGGACTAAAGTGCATCCGAAGAAGTTGCCGCAATAATTTCACCGATCATAAAATTCTTTTTCTTTTTTTTTTCCTTTTTCCTGTTTAATTTTTTTTGTAACCCAATAGTTGATCAATCAGTTTAGATTTTCTATTATATTTAGTACATTATTAAATTTTAACTAATATATATCATATATTAGTAATGATATACGACATACTTAGACTTCGTGGATATTGTAAACTATTTTTTCCGTTCAAAAATAAATTTTCCACTTTTAAACTAATTTTTATAATTTAAATCAACAAATAAAAGAAATTGTATGAGTACAAATTAAAGATTGTTAAAAAATTGTATCTTTATAAAATGACAAAATATGTAAATTAGTCCTTTTAAATATTATTATTGACGAAAGTCAAACCATAGACTATTTTTGCACAATTAGACCCTTGAACTTTTTAAATTAAATCAAATAAGTTCTTGAAATTCTCAATATAAAACAAATATAATTCTCCTAAATATTAAAATAACTAAATAGATTCTAAATATTTAACTCTATAAATCAATAATTAAATCATAAATATATTTAAATAAATTAACAAACTAAAACTTAAAAATTATTTAATAATTTAAATATAAAATTGTGGTTGAGTTTTGAGCATTTGTTTTGCTTTTTTATATATTTTAATTTTTATTCTTTTTAATAATTTAAGGTCTTTGAGATTTTTTAGATTTTATCATTTTTTTAATTATCAAATAATTTTGAAATTTTATTTTAATAATTTCATGATTTATCTAAATATATGTCTAATTTATTAAATAAATTTTATATTTATTTACATATCTTAATTGTTTGAAATATCATATTTGTTTGATAATATAAACTTCAGGAGCCTATTTAATAAAATCTAAAAGTTAAAGTTTTATTTGTAATTTATAATTTAATTTAAATTTAAAATATTAATTTAGGAACTAATTTATAAAGATTCATTATCAAATTAGTAAAACGTATAAAGTTGCATTAAATTAAAAAAAAAAAAAAAACACTATGCTTCTAGAATATGAGGAGTATAAAATAGAAGTGGGAACATAAAAGATGTTTGTAGAGTAAAGTTGAGTGTGCCTAATTTAATTTTGTACGCTGATGGGAAGGACGACCCTTGTACTTTTTGGACACGTGGACAACGTAGCATGTTTTTTCTTGAATTGAGTTTCAACATAGGACGGGACAACGTTGACCGTTTTAAGTAACGCCGTCCCCCGAATAATGTACGAGGGGAAGGTTGACTACAATTTGCTCCTGAAGCGCCACGTGGCGTGAGTTTGTCTGCTTTGTTGAACACCATTTCATTTCTTCCCGTCTCTTCCTAACAGATGACGTCGTGCCTAATCTTCTTTTGTGCCCAGCAATTGCTCACAACTAGGGCCACCCATGAGCTAGACTCGAGCTAGGTAGGCTCTCTTTAAGCTCCAAGGTCATCAAACTCAAACTTGTGATACACGGTTGTGAGACGCCATGAAATTTAAGTTTATTTTTGCATTATACTAATACAGTTTATATATATATATATATATATATATATTTTTAAATCATTTTTAACGATATAACATAAGCTTAAATAAATTTAACAAACAAAATTACAATGCTCATAATTAAATGTTGCATATCTAACAATTAAAAGCTTAAAATAATTAATATTTTGTAGTTTCATTAGTGAATAATTGTTATAAAATAATTAACTATTGTTTTCTTTCTTGCAATTCTTCTTACTCCATGTTTTTCTTCATAAATTTTTCTTAATTATTTTTGGGTAAAATTACTTATTACTCAATTTTTTGGGTAATATATAAATTAATTATTTAAACAATAATCAAGCCTGCTCACGAGTTTTCGAGCACACCAACGTATGTTCAGCTTGGCTCATTAATATTTCAAGCCGAATCCGAATCTAGTTAAGTCGAGCTTTGATCAAGTCGAGCTCAAGCAACTCGCAAGTCAATCTAACTCATTAACATTCTTAATCACAACATATTCATGTGTTTGTGTATTACGCATTCGATCTACATTATTATTTAATTAATTAAATAACTACGAGACCAAACAATTATAGATAAGATCGAAAATGGCAATATAATGCTAAATACAACCCGAAAGTAACTAAAAATCTTGAGTCGATAGAAGCTATCCAATCCACATTTTAAAATAAAATATAATTTATTGTTCTAATATATAACATATTTGATTGAACCAAAAAAATCCAAATCAACACTGCATGCATATGCAACTCCTCTTGAGTTGTATTTTTCAAAACTATATAAAAAGAAGAGTTTTGAAAAAATATTACATATTAGACTTCTAAATAAAATCTGTCAGCTTTTACTAACTTAATATTTGATCTCAATACTTAATTGATAAAGTCTAACGTTATATCCTAAAAATTCCAAAGGGAAGAAGGCAAAATCCCATTATCATAATAACCATCTTCTTCAACTTCATGACTCCTAGCTTCAACCTGTGGCGCTATATACATATCACCGGGCTCAGCAAAAAGCCCGTAATCCGAAACATACCCTGCATTCGCCCCGCCACCATTGCTGTCCACCATGTCCCAAAACGACCAGTCAACCAAGTCCACTGGCCTCGCCCCGTCGGAATTGGATGAAGGTTGCGGCGGCGACCGACAACTCGAGCTGCCGCCAAAACTATTGCCGTACTGCTGCGCCACCATCTGGATCTCAGCGGGGGTTAGCGACTGTCCCCCAGCAATGTCGGGCGGGTCGTCGGGGAAATTGAATTTCGCGCGGTGGCCGCGGAGGCAGAACAGGGCGGCGTCGAAGGCTCTAGCGGCCTTCTCCGCCGTATCGTAGGAGCCCAACCATATACGCTCCCGGCTGTTGGGGAGCCGTATTTCCGAGACGTATTTCCCCCACTTCCTCTTCCGGACACCCTTGTACTTCGTCTCACTGGCCCTGGGTTCGGCCGAGGAAGAAGGTGAGTCTGCTCCTGTCTTAATCATTTCCTCTTTTGAAATAGATCCTTTGGTGCTCGACGAAATACCAGACAGGATTTTCTGGCGGCTGAATGAAGTGATTGTGTGTATTTATACGGTAAGTGCACAGTCCAAATTGTTTCCATGGCGGGGAGAGATTTCTGTTTCAAACGTCAAATCGAATCTGAGAACGCGTTGAATCGAAGGTTCAGCTGAGCGTCCAATCAAGATTAGAAGACCGATGGACGGGAGGGCGGTGGGAGGAGGAGTCCGTGAAAATCATGGAATGACTGTGACACTGTGTTGGTGAAATTAGGACGCGTAGGGTCAGCCCAGAATAATGATGCACGTGGAAAACTTTAGTTTTTTTTTTTTACTCAAGTTAATTTTGATTTATGACTCTCTTAAACTAGATTTTGCCTTATAAGAAGTTTTAATTAATATAAATAAAGTCAATTACAGGGAAAGTTTCGAATTCAAATATTTTATTCCATTTCATATTTAATCTTTTACTTCAAAACAACCAATCATGATATAATACTTATATATAATATCATCATCAATTAACACATGTCGTATATTTATATATTATGAAATAAAAAATAAAACACCCAATAAAATAAATAATTCAAATTACATGCACTCGATGTGCAATGCGGACTCAAGTTGCAGGCACACACAATTTTTTATTTTTTATTATACTAGTTAAGCTCCCGTGCGATACATGGACAATGTGTAGATATGTCTAATTTAATTTAGTTATATAATATTATGAAATTCAAGTATTATATACCATTTATATGTATTTCTTTCTTTTTTTCTTTTTATTTTATTTTCTAATCAAAGTATGTTCAATAGTTGGTATCAAATATATGTGGTGCAAATTATTACAATTATTAATATGATATGTTAATTTTATTCACCTCGCCCCGCCCCATCCCCATATATACATATATGAATTTATTATATTTTAAAAAGTAAGTGAATATAATAGTTTAAATACAACATAAATATGTATATTTACAGTAAACATATAAAAATATTGCATAATAGTTTTTATTATTGTGAAAATGCATTAGTTTAAAAAAAACTATTTTTTTGTGATCGTAGTAAAACTTATGTGTTTGACAAAAAAAAATGTATATATATATATATATATAAACAGAAGTTACTCTAAAAATAGCAGCATCAATTTTTCCCGCCTAAATTTGATGTTTAAATTGAAAAAGTGTCTAATTTTTTTTAAAAAGGAAAGTTAGCACAATTATAATGTTATAAATAATATTCCTTTTAAATTCATTAAACCAAATAAATATTTTCATAAACAATAAATTATGAAGATTACAATACAAAAATTTCGTCAAACTTCTATTTAAAATCCTAATATTTCTATATTAAAAGATTTGATTTTTATAATCATGATCTTCATATTTTTCTTTGACACTGTTCTATTTATTATTATTTATTGATTCTAATATATATATATACATATATATATATTTGTACCTCCATAAATAAAAAATTTAGCATTTTTCCATTGTAACTTTCTTACTAAATTTGATTTTTTTTCTTATGTGGAATAAATGATATAATTAAAATTAAGTAGCCTTACCACTATCTATCTATCTATATATATATATATATATATATATATATATATATATATATAAAGAGAAGTATCGCCAATACAGCTGTAATACCCGATTATTTTCACGCAATATTTAATTTTCTTGATTTATTTTATTTTATTTTATTTTACTTTACGAGGGCTTATTATTGTCTCAATTATGATTATTGGACCTTATATTTTCTCTAATCCCAAATATATATTTATATATATATATAATAGAACTTTCAGCCAAGATACCGTATATTTTTCTTAGAATCTTATGGTTATGGAGGTTAGTATTTTGTTAGTAAAGAATATATTCTCTCTCAATTAGTTAGAGGATTAGATACAGATGCAGATTCTCTCTAGAAGATACATCTAGATTTAAATCCTGCCAAACCTATAAATAAAACCCAATATTCCTTCAACATTAATTATGCGGGTATTTTCGAACTTCAGGCGAGGAGATAAGGCACGTGGATTAGAAACATATCACTTGCATGAGATTTTTCTTATATTACGAGAAGTCACGTAAGAGATAAGTTTCTTATACGGTTTGTCAGTTTTAAATATTTTGTTTATTTAAAGTATGATTTGATGGTCATATGTTTTGATATGTTGATACAGGATCATTAATTTGATCCACTATTATATGCTGGCTAAGCTTCGATACGAAATGTTATGTTTGATATGGATGTTATATTATGTTACGCCTGATACGTTCATGTTACTCTTTAATTGTGCTTTTACAACTTTATATTTAATTTTGACAAGCCTGAACCTCACGAGCTGGGTGTAGCTCACCCCCTTTTACCTTCCTACTTTTCAGGATAGGGAGTTTGTCAAGGCGACGGGAGCAGGCTGATGAAGCATATTTTTATTATTCTTCTTTGAATTATGGGTTACATTTTATTCATAAACGAATTGAAATTTTATTAGGGTTTGTTATGTTTTTCTTCAAACTTATCTTAGGAAATAAATGCTTAAGCTTATTTTCGTGATTATATGAAGTTATGAGTTTCCCAAATTGAATAATTATTTGATTATGTTTGAATTAATTATATTTTCCGCTGCTATAAATTTTAATGTAGTAGGATTACTTAATCACGTTTTTTTATACGATTTACATTGAGCACTTAAATTTTGTAGTGAATCAAGTAGAGTCTTAATTCTTTTTATATGCTCTTTAATGACCTAGTTATTAGGATGAAATTACTTAACATTTATTTACTTATTTTTTATTTGGTAACTTATACGTTTTTATTAAAAATATGTAGTAAATTAATATATAACTAAATATTAATTTGGGTCGTTACATTGTGGTATCAGAACAGGTTAATGTTTCTGTAGACTTGTTTAAATTGTGAATTTATGATGAAATGTTTGAATATATATATATATATATATATATATATATATATATATTAGTTATATGCTTCATCGTCTTCTTCCGTTCACCACGACAACTCCAAAGGTATGCAATGAGTTATGATTTATGTTACCCACGTTAAGCCTGATATGTATATGGTTACACCTATTTAAGACTTATTATGTATGCATAAGAGTTATGACACATAGATTTATGCCTTAGTATTATGTGTATTGAGTTGTAGTCGCATGGATTAGATATATAAGATGGGTCTTGCACATTGAATGCCTCGAAGAAGAACCAATGGAAAAAAAAAACCCGACTATAGTGATTAGTGATGTTGAGTAGAAATAGATTATGAGCATTTTTCTTTATTTATTTCATATAAGTAATTTCTCATTTCCTTCTTTTTAGACAGGGTAATATTTTAAATTTCTTATTATTTTATGTTTATGATCTAGTCTATATTGATACTTATAACTCACGAATTAGAATATTAGCGGTAATAGAAATATGGCACCTAGATGCGACAATACTATCGCATCTGCTTCCAACAATCAAAATCAAGCTGCCCAGAATGAGGTTCCCAACAATCAAAAACAGTTGTTGTCGGGACTAGCTGCACTTCTTCAGTGCGCTACGATCAACTCAACAACTACTTCCGAACAAACACAAGCTTGGGTTATCAGTCAATTCAGTCACTTTCAACCCCCTGTGTTCAAGGGTACTGAGGGACCTGCTGCCATGGAGGAATGGTTACTCACTCTACATAGCATATTTGAGTACATGTCATGCACCGATGCCCAAAGGATTTCTTGTGCCGTGTTCCAATTGAAGGGTGATGCTAGGACTTGGTGGAATGACTGCTGGAGGTTTAGAACCGAGGAGGACAGCATTGCTCTTACTTGGAAGGATTTCAAGGAGATCGTTATGGAGAAGTACTATCCACTGGTGTATCGGGACAACATGGAAAGAGAATTTATGGATTTCACCCAAGGCAATTTGACAATCACTGACTATGAACGTAGATTCAATCATTTGTGTCATTTCGCCCCACACCTAGTGGATACTCCACAAAGGAAAGCTCAAAGGTTCCGTGATGGGTTACGTGCCGAGATCCGCCACCATCTGGCGGGATTTGGAACGATGGCCTATGCTGAAGCAGTTGCAAGGGCGGAAGACATATCTGCCAGCATTGATATGGAAAAGACTAAGCACATGGTGGTAGATGGTTCCAATAAAGGAAGTGGAATGAAAACAACCAAGGAAAAGGAGGAAATCAGAATAAAAGAGGGAGGAACGTTGGGCCATTTGGGCCTAAACCACAAGATGACTTTCCGACATGCCCCACGTGTGGTAAAAAACACAGAGGTAAGTGTCTACGTGGACAAAACAAATGTTTTCGTTGTCGTGAACCAGGACACGTCATATCACAATGTCTAATGAATCAAGGTGGATCTAATGGAAGGGCCCCAAACACCGGTTTAGGAGGACGAGCTAGAATTTTTGGTATGACAAAGAAGGAGGCAGAGCAAGAGCCATAAACTATGTCAGGTATGTTACCGATTGCGGGAATACCTGCTTTAGTGCTTTTTGATACAGGTGCTACACATTCCTTTATTTTCAAAAAAATTTGTGCTATGTGTGCATATAAAAGTATTAAGCAAGTAGAACCACTCGAAATCAGTATACCTTCGGGTAAATCAATGAGTACTGATTCATTGGTGAGAATAACTGTTTATGTCAATGAACATTAGAGGCTGATTTATATATGCTTGAGATGAACAATTTTGATATTATTTTGGGTATGGACTGGTTGGGTAGATATCAAGCTGATATCCATTATTTGGAGAAAAGGATAATCCTACGGTCACTAGATGGTGTAGAAATAATCTTTCACGGGGCAAAATCCAATCCTGTTATATGTGTTATATCATCAATGAAGGCTGTAAAGATGCTTAAGAAAGAAGGGTGTGAAGGATTCTTGGTGAATGTAATGAGTGTTCCGTCTCCCGAAACATCATTAACCGATGTACCAATCGTAAGAGAGTTTTTAGATGTTTTTTCTGAAAGTCTACCGGGAACTTCCCCAGACCGACAAGTGGAGTTTACTATAGACTTGGTACCTGGAGCTGCACCAATTTCCAAAACCCCCTATCGTATGGCCCCAAAGGAGTTACACAAACTTAAGGTTCAAATCCAAGAGCTATTGGATATGGGTTACATTAGACCAAGTGTTTCACCTTGGTGAGTACCGATTTTGTTCATAAAGAAGAAGGATGGCTCAATGAGAATATACATCGATTACCGTGAGCTAAATAGACTTATGATAAAGAATAAGTATCCTCTTCCAAGAATCGAGGATTTATTTGATCAACTCCGAGGAGTGGGAGTATTTTCCAAGATTGATTTAAGGTCAGGCTATCATCAACTGAAGATTAAAGAGGGAGATATTCCTAAAACCGCATTTCGAACTCGTTATGGTCATTATGAGTTTGTGGTCATGCCGTTTGGATTAAGTAATGCACCAGCAGTTTTCATGGACTTGATGAATTGAGTGTTTCATTCTTTCTTGGATCAATTTGTAATAGACTTTATTGATGACATACTCGTGTACTCAAAAAACAAGGAAGGACATGAACAACATCTAAGATGGGTGTTGGAAACGCTGTGTAAAGAGAAATTGTATGCGAAATTCAGTAAATGTGAATTTTGGCTCGACCGAGTAGTATTCTTGGGCACGTTGTCACATCTGGAGGAATTGAGGTTGATCCGACCAAAGTGGAAGCAGTGAATAATTGGAATGCACCCACTAATGCGAATGAGGTACGCAGTTTCCTAGGACTTGCTGGCTATTACAGAAGATTTATAGAAGGTTTTTCAAAGATAGCTGCACCTATGACTCGATTGACACGAAAAGGAGAAAAGTTATTTGGAATGAGGGGTATAAAAATAGTTTTCAAGAGCTTAAACGACGCCTTACCACAGCACCAGTACTCACAATCCCAGACCTAATTGAGGAATCCGTGATCTACAGCGATGTATCCAAACAAGGGTTAGGATGTGTACTTATGCAATGCGGTAAGGTAGTGGCTTATGCGTCGAGGCAGTTGAAGTCACACGAGTTAAATTATCCCACACATGATCTTGAGTTAGCTGCTGTGATTCATGCTTTAAAGATATGGCGTCATTACTTCTATGGGGGTAAGTGTGAAATATACACAGACCATAAAAGTCTAAAGTATCTCTTCATACAAAAGGAACTAAACATGAGACAAAGAAGATGGCTAGAGCTAGTGAAGGATTACGATTGTACAATTCACTATCATTCTGGAAAGGCCAACGTAGTGGCTGATGCACTCAGTCGTAAAACTCGAGGAGAGTTAGCGTGTATCTTGACGAAGGAAGAGAAGCTAGCCAATGAGTTTTCGAGATTGAACATTGAAGTGGTGAGACCAAAGACTGTGAATTCAATATTGGCACCCTTGGTAGTAAAATCAAAATTAAAGGAAAGAATCAAGGAAGGTCAGACTCGTGATGATTTTCTCCCAAAGATGAAGGAGCGAACACTCGCCGGAGAAGACAAATGATTCACTATCGCTGAGGATGGTACAATGTACTATAAAAGGAAGGATATGTGTGCCAAAGGATTTGGAGTTAAGAGAGGTAATTTTAGGAAAAGCTCACAATACGCCTTATACAACACATCCTGGTAGTACAAAGATATACCAAGATTTGAGAAAAACCTTTTGGTGAGAAGGATTGAAAAATGATGTAGCGAAATTCGTCAGCAAATGCATGGTTTGCCAACAAGTGAAAGCGGAGCACCAATGACCTTTGGGTTTACTGAAGTCACTCCATATTCCATAATGGAAGTGGGAACATATTACAATGGATTTCGTTGTGGGACTTCCACGAATCGAGAAAGGGAATCATGCAGTCTGGGTTATTATTGATCATCTTACTAAATCGGCACATTTCGTTCCGGTAAAGATGAACTATAGAGTGGATCAGTATGCTCAAATTTATGTGTATGAAATTGTGAGATTACATAGAGTACCGATATCTATTGTGTCAGACAGAGATACCCGTTTTACGTCAAATTTTTGGAAGAAACTACAAGAGGCCTTAGGAACTAAATGAGCTTCAGTACTGCTTATCATCCACAAATTGATGGACAGTCCGAGAGAACAATACAGATACCTGAAGACGTGTTGAGAGCATGTGTTCTAGACATGGGAGATAATTGGGAACATTTTCTGCCTTTAGTAGAATTTGCTTACAATAATAGTTATCAAGCAACTATTGGCATGGCGCCATATGAAGCTCTTTATGGAAGGAAGTGTAGATCACCAGTTTATTGGGATGAGGTTAGGAAAAGGAAGCTTTTGGGACCAGAGATGATTGAAGAGACCGTTGCAGTAGTAGAGAGATGATTAAAGTAGCTCAGGACCGACAAAAGTCGTACGCCAACAAATGAAGAAAGGATCTTGAGTTTGTAATCGGTGAGAAAGTTTTCTTGAAGGTTGCTCCAATCAAGGGAGTGATTCGTTTTGGTAAGAAAGGGAAGCTAAGACCAAGATATGTGGGACCCTTTGAGATACTTGATCGTATTGGAAACTTGGCATACCGTCTAGCTTTACCGCCAAAACTCTCCGCTGTACACAATGTATTTCACGTTTCCATGTTGAGGAAATATGTCCACAACCCTAGCCATGTCGTCAGTTATCCTACCTTGGAGATGAACAAAGATTTAACGTATGAGAAGAAGGCAGAAGCGGTGTTACTCAACGGAACTTTCTCAATTCCAAGGCAACAACTCCTTTTCCTTCTGAAGCTCAAAAATAAAGAAACGGTACTTATTAAAGTACGATGGAGCCAACATAGTGAAAAAAAGGCTACATGGGAGCGAGAGGAAGAGTTGCGAGCTAGATATCCTTATATCAATACTCACCGTATGTTATGGAATTTCGAGGACGAAATTATTTTCAACGAGGGTAAGATGTAATACCCGATTATTTTCACGTAATATTTAATTTTTATAATTTATTTTATTTTACTTTACTTTACGAGGGCTTATTATTGTCTCAATTAGGATTATTGGACCTTAAGATATTTTTCTCTAATCCCAAATATATATATATATATATAGTAGAACTTTCAGCCAAGATACCGTATATTTTTCTTAAAATCTTATGGTTATGGAGGTTAGCATTTTGTTAGTAAATAAGATATTTTCTCTCAATTAGTTAGAAGATTAGATACATATGCAGATTCTCTCTAGAAGATACATCTAGATTTAAATCCTGCCAAACCTATAAATACAACCCAGTATTCCTTCATCATTAATTATCCGGGTATTTTAGAACTTCAGGCGAGGAGATAAGGCACGTGGATTAGAAACATATCACTTGCATGAGATTTTCTTTATATTACGAGAAGTCACGTAAGAGGTGGGGTTCTTATACGGTTTGTCAGTTTTAAATATTTTGTTTGTATAAAGTATGATTTGATGGTCATATGTTTTGATACGTTGATACGGAATCATTAATTTGATCCACTATTATATGCTGACTAAGCTTCGATACGAAATGTTATGTTTGATACGGATGTTATATTATGCTACGCCTGATACGTTCATGTTACTCTCTAATTGTGCTTTTACAACTTTATATTTAATTTTGACAAGCCTGAACCTCACGAGCTGGGTGTAGCTCACCCCCTTTTACCTTCCTACTTTTCAGGATAGGGAGTTTGTCAAGGCGACGGGAGCAGGCGGATGAAGCATATTTTTATTATTCTTCTTTGAATTATGGGTTACATTTTATTCATAAACGAATTGAAATTTTATTAGGGTTTGTTATGTTTTTCTTCAAACTTATCTTAGGAAATAAATGCTTAAGCCTACTTTCGTGATTATATGAAGTTATGAGTTTCCCAAATTGAATAATCATTTGATTATGTTTGAATTAATTATATTTTCCGCTGCTATAAATTTTAATGTAGTAGGATTACTTAATCACGTTTTTTTATATGATTTACATTGAGCACTTAAATTTTGTAGTAAATCAAGTAGAGTCTTAATTCTTTTTATATGCTCTTTAACGACCTAGTTATTAGGACGAAATTACTTAACATTTATTTACTTATTTTTTATTTGGTAACTTATACTTTTTTATTAAAAATATGTAGTAAATTAATACATTTCTAAATAAATATTTGGGTCATTACAACAACATTAATTTTTTTAACACAAACTACTTTCTAATTATGGTATTTATTTTTCTATATATCTGTATCAATATCTATCTGTATATAAGATATAATAATACAATTTGATTAATAGACCCCCCCTTTTCAATGTTGAAATTACACTTATTATTTTCAAGATATGCTAAAATTATGTTGTATTATTATTATCTATCAAAATACATTCATTTGATAATCTTTATTATTATTATTATTATTATCACTAAAAAAATAAAAACTTCAATTTTTTGTTTCAACTCTATTTTTTTTATGAAAAATATATGAAATTAATTCTATTTTAACAATCTTTAAGTAGACATCCATATTGCATACATACATATACATACATAAATATTTAATTATTAAATATAAAATATTTTTTCTTAAGTTAATTATTATATATTTTTATATTTAACTAAAATAACTAAGTAGATATTAAACAAATCATTCTCTAAATATGGAAGCAAGAAATCAATCTTATAAGATTATGTATATCTTTTGATATTTATCTATCTAAAGACATAAAAAATACAAAAAATAATATCCTATGGTGGTGATTTTTTTGTTCTCTACTAATATTTTTTGTTCAAAAATATTGAGATTTGCGTGTTTAATGAAATTGAAGAATATGATTTTAATTTCTAATTATTTGACAATATTGCCTCTTTTTTAATATTATAATTATAATGTATATTTATTTATTTATTTTATCATTGATATATTGTTTTATTTGTCAGTGAAATTTTGAAAGAAATTCTAATCTTGTAGAGATATTCCACTAAAAATTATTCTAAGGTATGTAAATATATATATATATATATATATATATATTTAGTATCAAACATATAAGTTTTACCACGACCACAAAAAAATAGTTTTTTTTTAAACCAATGCATTTTCACAATAATAAAAACTATTATGCAATATTTCTATATACTTACTGTAACTATACATATTTATGTTGTACTGAAAATATTATATTCACTTACTCATTAAAATATAATAAAGTCATATATGTATATGTGGGGATGGGGGTGGGAGAGGTGAAAAAAATTATCGTATCACATTAATAATTGTAATAATTTGCTGCGCACATATTTGAGACTAACAATTGAACATACTTTGATTATAAAATAAAAGAGAGAGAAAGAAAGAAATACATATGAATATTATATAATATTTGAATTTCATAATGTTATATAGCTAAATTAAATTAGAAAAATTCACACAAATAATATCTTCGTGCATTGCACGGGAGATTAAAAGATTTGATTTTCTTTAAATTATGATTTTCATATGTTTTTTGGCACCATTGTATTTATTATTTTTTATTGATTTATATATATATATATATATCACTACCTCTATAAATAAACTTTATAACATTTTTATGTTGTAGCTTTCTTACTAAATTTGGTTGTTTATATTTTTTATGTGGAATAAATGATATAATTAATTTTAAGTAACCTATAGACTACCACTATCTATATGTATATATATATAAAGAGAAGTATCGCTTAGAAAATATTAAAATTTTCCACAAATTACTTTCTAATTATGGTATTAATTTTTCTATATATCTATATCAATATTTATATTAGTGTTAGATATAATAATATAATTTGATTAATAGAGCCACGATTTTCAATGTTTAAATTACACTTATTATTTTCAAGATATATTAAATTATGTTGTATTATTATTATTATCTACCAAAATATATTTATTTGATTATCTTTTTATTATTACTTTTATTTTTCACTAAAAAATTTAAAAGCTTATAAATTTTTTGTTTCAATTCAGTTTTTTATGAAAAATATATGTAATTAATTCTATTTTAACAATTTGTGAGTAGACATCCATATTGTATATTGACAAACGGGATTTATCTAGGGTAGAAATCATGCTTTACTCGAACATTCATGTGTAAATTTTGGCCTTTTTTACTACTTTTAACCTTGATTTTACAATCTTCGGAAAGTGTACACGATTGCACAATTTCCACATGTTTTGCAGGGAAATTATATAAGAAAATAAACTCATGGATCAAATTAGAGAAGCAAGAAAAAGGACGAATATGAGAGAACGAGTGAAAAAATGAGAAGATGGAGAAAATTGAAATTCCGAGTGGAGTGCACAACTGAGGAGAAATGGATGGCCCCAGTAAGAAATTCCAGAAACTTTAGCTCACTTGGGCAGCCGAGTGAAGAATCTCACTCGGGCGCTGAGTGAAGTACCAGACCGAGTGGATCAACCGAGTGAAAAATCTCACTTGGGCATCCGAGTGAAATGCTAGACCGAGTGAAAAATCTCACTTGGGCATCCGAGTGAAGTGCTAGACCGAGTGAGCAATCGAGTGGAAAAGCTCATTCGTGCAGCCGAGTGAAGTGCCAGACAGAGTGGATCAATCGAGTGAAGAAGCTCATTGGGGCGCCCGAGTGACTGCCAGACCAAATCAACCGATCGAGTGATGCCTATTTTCTTCTTTTTTCGCGGATTTTTGGGTCAAACCCAATTTTTTTTTCCATTTTTTCACTTGCTCCTAGGTCAAAAGTCAGTTTTTGCATTTTTAGAAGAACACTTCTTAGCTAGCCACTTTTAGACATACACTTACACATAGTTGAGTGGGTTTTGGAGGAGAAAGAAGAATTTGAAGAAGATTGAAGAATTCCTTGAAAAATTTTCCAAGATTCAAGCTCCCATTTCTTCACCCAAGTTCCTTCTTACCTTTATCACTCTTTATTATGTGTATTATGGATGTTTATGGGGAGATAACCATGTTAATTAGTGAGTAGTTTTCCTTTTGGTCTTAGGATAATTTCCTCATGTTATTGATGGATTAAAATTTAGTTTTGGATTCAATATAGAGTTGTTTATGTTTTTATCCATTTATTTCATGCGTTATATGTGATGTGTGAGAACATGATTATATTTTGCATGTCTATTAGGTGTAAAATTAATAGATGTAATAATTGTTGATTCTTCACATGTCTTGAATTAAATGGCATGTTTAATTTCATGACCGAAAGATATGTTATTAAATATGATGAATTATTTAGTCCTAAAATTCTTTTGGAGTTAAGTATGGAAAATAAGGATTAAAAGTCAATATATCCTACCTTAATCTACATGATTAGAGATTAGAAACAATTAATCTATTCAACATAAGTGACCCTCATATGAAAATATATGCAATTTGAATATTGAATCCTTCTCTAGATTAAATTCGGATATAACATGGAGGCAAATTTCCCAAGACCACATTTAAATTAATTAAGAAAATCCAAAAATCAATTTTAGTGTTAATTTAGATCAAGAAAATTTTGTTCTTTTGATTTATTCATTTAGGAAACTTTAGTTAATTAATCAACCTCTCCAAATTCGATAGTTTAAATAGTAGTTCAAATTAAATTTAAATAGACATATAGAATTCCACATATACCTTTTCTTCGTGGGATCGATACCCTTACTTGAGCCGGTTTCTACAATAACCGTGTCCATTTTTGGTGAAGTTGGACGTAAACCATTTTCGCTTCATGGCGCCGTTGCTGGGGAATAGATGAATTTATAGGTGCTATTTGAAGAAAGTTTGAATTACTAGTTTAAACATTTTTATTTTTGTTTTGATTAATATTTGAAAATATCGCAACACAAAAATAGTAAATTCTTCTTCTTGTTTAATTGTCAATTTGTGTTGAAAGTTGCTACCACACTTTTTGGAGAAGGTGGTGCATGATAACGAGATCAAAGCGTGGAAATCTTGTGCCATTCAATCTTGAATTTTAAGAGAGAAAGAAGAAAGCATGGCTGGAAGCGCACTGGAGGATGAATTGGAATTTTGCCTACTTAATTCAATCTTTACTTTTTTAGACTTTTTTGCTAATGATTTTGACATACGTAATATGTTTGATGTTGTAGGATCTTTAAGTGCGCTTCGAGAAATCCCGATGGAAGAAAATAAGTTTGAGGGCTTGGGAGTGAAGCCTGAATTGCAAAGAAGCAATTTTCGGTATGCTTCTGACATCAATGAGTTGAAAGGCTTAAAGGAAAATGAGGCATTTGAAAAAAATGAAGAAAGCATTGGTCAGTACACCTGTTTTGGTCACACTGAATTGGGAGGAACCATTCGAGCTTATGTGTGATACAAGCGACTGTATTGTTGCCGTAGCTTTGGGTCAGAAAAGAGACAAGCTTTTTAGAGTGGTATCGTATGCCAACAAGTTATTAGATGAAACACAGAAAAATTACACCACAACCGAGAAGGAGCTTCTTGCAGTGGTATATGCATTTGAGAAATTTCGGGCATTTCTAGTTGGAACGAAAACTATAGTCTACATGGACCATGCAACAATTCAATTCTTGTTCACAAAGAAGGGCGCTAAACTGAGGCTAATACGGTGGATCCTCCTTCTTCAAGATTTCGATATCGAAGTTAGGGACCACAAGGGATGCGAGAATGTGGTAGCTGACCATCTTTCTAAGCTAAAGAATAATGAAAACAAGGAATGAAATCCTAAGCCTATATATGATACCTTCCCCGATGAAAAGGTACTCCTCATTTCTTTAAAAGTACCTTGGTATGCCGATTTGGTAAACTTTGTAGTCTCTGGAATACTACCTCCTGATTATAGTCCTCACCAAAAGAAGAAGTTTGCCCACGAGGTGAAATTTTACTTTTGGGACGAACCCAACATTTTTAGGAGGTGTGCCGACTCTATAATCAAAAGTTGTGTACCGGAGGAAGAATGACACTCAATCATGTTTCAATACCATTCTTCTCCTAGTGGAGGACACTTTGGAGCTAATCGAACGACACATAAGGTCCTAACTTGTGGTTTCTGTTGGCCTTCAATTTTCGAAAATTGCTATGAATTTGTTAAAGCATGCGATAGATGTAAATGGTTAGGAAATATTTCTAAACGATATGAGACGCTATTAACAAACATCTTTGAATTGGAGTTGTTTGGTGTGTGTGGTATAGATTTCATGGGACCCTTGCCATCATCATATGGATTCGAATATATTTTGTTAGCCATTGACTATGTTTCAAGATGGGTAGAAGCAATCAACACATCCACTAATTTGAAAAAAATCTTTACACGCTTCGGGCACCTAGAGCTTTAATTAGTGATGGGGATTGTAGTTTTGTAATAAATGGCTTAATAAAATGTTAGAATCTTATGGTGTCAAGAAAATGGTTACATCACCTTATCACCCTCAAGCAAATGGCCAAACAGAGCTTGCGAATAAGGAAAGTAAACAAATTTTGGAGAAAACAGTGGGTAGTAACAGGAATGATTGGGTAAAGAAATTTGATAATGCTCTTTAGGCATATAGAACGACCTATAAGTCACCTTTAGGCATCTCACCATACCAAATTGTGTTTGGAAAATCTTGTCACCTTCCTGTAGAACTTGAGCACAAGGCATATTGGGCGGTAAATATATTGAATTTGGACCTGCATCGTTCAGGGGAGAAACGAATGCTTCATTTAAACAAAATTTGAAGAGTTTTGGTGAGAGGTCTATGAGAATTCCCGACTTTATAAAGAAAGAATGAAAATATTTCATGACAAGAAGATTTTAAAAAGAAAATTTCAAATAGGGGATAAAGTGTTGTTATTTAACTCTCGTCTGAGATTGTTTCCAGGAAAATTGAAAAGCAGGTGGAGCGGCCCATATTCAATAAATCATATTTTTGAAAATGGGACTGTAGAGTTGATTGACAAGGAAGAGACTCCATTCATGGTAAATGCTCAAAGGATCAAAGCATCTTCTGAAGATAAAAAATTAGTGGAGGTGGTCTACCTTGATGAAGTCAAGATGAAGTGAAGCTGCAAGATGTCGAGCAAATGACTTAAAACAAAGCGCTACTTAGGAGGCATCCCAAGAGTTTTTCTTATTTTTTTCTTTAATCTTGTTTTTCTAATTAAGAAATGCTTTGATTGAAAATCTTATTTTGCAATCTTGATCAAGTGCGATAATCAAGGACGAATAAATGATCAAGTTTGAGGGTGGAGAATGTGATCACTCAATCAGTGCATTTCGGTAATTTGGAAAAATTCTTTTTGGATGGTAAAATTTTCAAGGTAAACTAAACAAAAAAGTTTGTTATGATATACGTGCTTTAAAAAAAAGAAAAAAAACTTGATCTTGTTCCTCTTCAAATCATGTGATCTCAATTGCACGAATAGAATTGGAAGATTGGAAGGTTGAAAGTACGGTACCGGATGGAAATAGATAAAAGATATCAGAATAAAAATATTCACAAGTTAAGAATGACTTGTGAAGCCAACAGGGCGAAAGTTATCCACTAATAATTGTGAATTACAAAAAGGATCGAATAATGCTTCCTACGATCCTTAAGTGCTTGAAATCCAATATGGATTTCAAGTCAACCAAACTGGCTAAGAAAGTAAACTAAGAGAAACAAAGTATCACTCAAACTCTCAGTTTATGAATTTACAACGACAGATTAGGAAAATCCGTCGATGAACAGTGCAGGATGTTGGAGTCAGAGTGATGACAACTTTCTTGGCAACATCAATCTGCTGTATCAGAATATTGTAGCGTTTTCAGTGCGTATCTCTTCCTTTCTTCTTCCATTTCCTTTATAGAGTTTTCCAATTCTTGTTCTCTTCCTTTTCCACTTAGCCACGTTCGTGGAATGATGATCTCCACTTCTCCTTTCTTTCCTCAACCGTCTCTCTTTCAGGATAGAGTTTTGACTCGGTCTTCAACTGTTTCCCTATTCAGGGGGATATTACTTGATGGCCAAGTTTGAGAACCTTATCTGGTCTTTTATCAAGGAAGAAACCGGCAAAACATGTCTTCTTAAAAAGTTTGACTATTTCAAAACTTAACAATCTCCCCCTTTTTGCGTTTCTTCCCAATTCCCAATTTTCAACAAATAAGCACGAAATTTCCGAGATCAATTTAAACACTGAGTATCTCCCCCTAAATTCAATCTCCCCCTTAATACATGTATAAAGAACTAATAAACAACATATTTCCGAGATCATGTCACACACTGAATATCTCCCCCTAATTTCAATCTCCCCCTTAATTCATGTATACAGAAAGAATACTTACAAGGTCTATTTTAATTCCAATGCACACGTACACATCACCATTCAGTATTGCAAGTAATACTTTCAAAAATAAAAAAAAATCAATGTCACACAAGTCTTTCATATCACTTTAGCATGTCATGCATATATCCCAAAACACAGAATTCAGCATCAGACCTAAGCAATGACATCAATAATATTCATAGCAGAAGGCAGTCATATATTATAGCAAAATATTCAGCATTCAAACATCAGCATCAGTTTAAGAAAAAATAAAGTCAAATGTATCCAACAAGCTTATCGACAGTGTACCAATGAACTAAATAATTTTCCTTCAGCCTAGAATTCCTTGGAGGCATCTGAATCTCCAACAACAGCATCGTCATCGTCATCAGCACCAGCAGTAGCACCAGCAGCAGCAGCACCAGCATCAGCAGCACCAGCAGCACCAGCAGTAGCATCGTCATCAGTATCAGCACCACCAGCACCACAAGCACCACCATCTCCCCCTAATTGGGAAGAAAGGGCATCCCGCATGGCCAGAAGTTGCTGAATTTGCTCATTTAAGGCTCGAATGTGCCGGACAACAAAGGAACGTGAAATGGGGATGGCATCGTCAGTTGGAGGGACAGCTGCGGTAGAGCTCGAGGGAATATCGAAAATCCATGGTAGATCACATCGACGATCTCCCTGTAGAAATCCTGGATAAACAGTGAGACATCTCGGAGCTTTGGAGAATACGTCAGTGATGGTTGGAAACCCTGCCGAGTCAGAATGGAGTAAATAAGAGATGGAAATGGAAGGAATCCACCTGATTTTCCTGTAAGATCACTAAAATCGTCAAATACCACATTTACAGATTCTTGAATGGTCTTTAATCTGAGGTTGAAAACCCGATAGGATTGACTGTTAACACCATATCCAAGGAAGATTCCTTTGTCGCTTTTAGAATCAAATTTTGTGAGTTTATCCCGATCATTCAGAACATAGCATAAACATCTAAAAACATGAAAGTATTTCAAGTTTGGCTTTCGCCCATTTAAGATTTCATACGGTGTCATGTGTGTGCCAGGTCTTAAGAAAACTCGATTTGAAATATGACAAGCAGTGTTAAGGGCTTCGGCCCAAAATCTTTTAGAAAGGTTTTTGGAGCTCATCATAACCCGGGCCATTTCTTGTAAAGTTCTATTTTTCCTTTCAGCTACACCGTTTTGTTGGGGAGTCTTAGGAGCAGAAAATTCATGTATGATGCCTAGATTATAACAAAAGTTTGAAAATGATGAGTTTTCGAATTCTCGACCATGATCTGATCTTATGCGTGATATGCAGGTTCCATTCACATTTTTGAATATAGCATGCAATTTTCAAAAGACATCAAACGTTTAAGATTTTTCTCTAAGGAAATTTATCCAAGTATATCGGGAAAAATCATCAACTAAAACATATGAATACCTTTTACCACCTAGACTTTCAATTTCGATTGGACCCATGAGATCCATATGGATCAGTTCAAAGCTTTGAGTAGTGCCTATAAACTTAAGAGGATCATGAGAAGCTCGAGTTTGTTTACCTCTTTGACATTCTCGACACACAATCTGCTTACCTTTCTCTAGTTTGGGCAAATCTTTTATGGCGTCTAATCTTATCAGTCTATCAATATTTCTGAGGTTTGTATGCCCTAACTTTTGCTGCCATAGGGTTGTCTCGTCTGTTTATGAGGTGTTACACGTTAGGCTCTTCCCAACCAAGTAGCAATTGTCGCTTGACCTTTTTCCTGTCATAATACAAACATTGGTTGAGTTAAACACTTCACATTTGTCTTTGTTAAATTTTACCTGTAGGTTATCATCACACAGTTGTCTTATGCTTATCAAATTTGCCATTAAACCGTCCACATGAAAAACATTTCGAAGATTAGGAAAATCATCAACCGAGAGGGTTCCTTTTCCTATGATTTTTCCTTGTGCTCCTCCACCTTACCTTACTGTTCCTCCTTGGAATGATTCATAGTTGGTGAGATATTGTTTTGATCCTGTCATGTGTCTTGAACATCCACTATCGAAATACCAAGACTCAGAGTGATTAGTTTTAAGAGCAGTAAAGACAACATGACATGAAACACTATTTTTACGGACCCATTTTAGATTCTGACTGACGGCTGTATTTTTTGATTTCACGATGTTGTGATGAATGTTATGCAACATTTGTGGCAACATGTTATTCAACGAAAGATCAGTTTTCAGCTTTTGACAGTATGGTCGTATATGGCCTGGTCTGTAACAGTAATGACAAATATACTTTCTTTTTCTTTTGACTACTGTTTTTTGAACATTGCTATTTTCTCTAACAAACACAATGGGGTTTTTATTTGGAGTTCGAGCACATGCATTGATCACAGCAGAATTTTCAAGATATCCAATTCCAGAATGTCCTATATTACCGACAGTTAATATTTCATCAAGTCTAGAGGTACCTGTATTCAGTTTCCTGAACGTTTCATTTGCAATTTCGAGATCAATTTCTAGCTTGCTTATTTGGACATCCTTCTTTGTGAGCGTAGATTCTAATCTGGAGACAATCTTTTTTAATTCTTCATTTTCTTTCATTAGGTTTTCAGCTTCTTTCTGTCGTAAATCCAGATTTTTGAGTAATTCAGTTTGTACGGCTTGGATTTCCTTGAGAATACAATTATCTTCTTCTTTCTCTAATAATTCTGCATCACTCATACACCCATTAAAATAGTTCAAATCAGAATCTGAAAAGAAATTATACCTGTTGGATGTTGTCGAGCTTGAGGGAGTAAGTATCTCCTCGTCTTCTGAAATGTCGTGGATTGATGTTAGCAACGCAGCGGTTTTGATTTCTTTTTCTATTGGATGCATTTCATCGATTTCTTCTTCACTAAGTGTTATCCACATTGACTTTCCATGTCTCCGAAGAACGTTGGCACATTCATTAGCGTAATGACCGAATCCTCTGCAGGCATGGCATTGAACGTCATCAAGATTTCGGGTCTGATTTCTGTATTGTTCAGGGGCTGTTTTTCGTCCATAGTTCCCTTTTAGACCAGCAGGTTCAAATGTCTTTCGGGAGGATGATTCCGTTGTTTCTTCAAGTTTTACTTTTGCATTTTTCTTTCTATTGTTGAACTTCTTGGTAAGATTATTGTACCGTCTAGTAAGAAGGGCAACGCTCAGATTTTCTTCTGGACCAATAAGTTCCACGTCATCTTCCTCATCTTCATCTTCGACTTCCTCCTCCTTGGACTTTGAGATAAACGTTGTAGTTCTTTGTCCTTTGTTATACAGTTTCTCTTGATTCTCCATGTTCATCTCGTACGTTTTCAGAATACCAATTAAAGTGTCTAATTCTATGGTATTCAAATTATGAGATTCTTCTACTGCACAGACTTTAGGATTATATCTGGAAGGAAGAGTGCGTATTACCTTACTTACCAGCGTCCTTTTGTTGATTTGACCTCCAAGGGAAGCTGCTTCATTTGATAGGTCTATGACACGATCATAGTAGGTGGAAATCATTTCATTTTCCTCCATCTTCAGACTTTCGAATTTATCATGGACCATTCACAATTTTCTTTCTCTTACGGCGTCGCTTCCTTCACAGTGTCGTTCCAGTGTATCCCAAGCTTCCTTGGCAGTAGTGCAGTTTTTGATTAATTGATACATATGAAGATCGACATTGCCCATGATGATGTTCAACGCCTTCTCATGATAGTTTTTCTGGGCGATTTCTTCCATCGTCCATTCTGTCTGAGGCTTGATTACGGTGTCCCTATCTTGATCGATTTTCTTTGGAGGAGACCATCCATCGGTGACTACATTCCATGCTCGAAAATCTACTGATTTTATGGTTTGTCTGGTTCGATATTTCCAGTAGTCGTAGTTGTCTTTTGAGAGGAGAATCGGTCGTGCTTGATTGAAAATATCCATCTGATATGGTACAAATCTAGAACCTCACTTAGTATGTCAAGTGACTGCTCTGATACCACTTGAAAATACGGTACCGGATGGAAATAGATAAAAGATATCAGAATAAAAATATTCACAAGTCAAGAATGACTTGTGAAGCCAACAGGGCGAAAGTTATCCACTAATAATTGTGAATTACAAAAAGGATCGAATAATGCTTCCTACGATCCTTAAGTGCTTGAAATCCAATATGGATTTCAAGTCAACCAAACTAGCTAAGAAAGTAAACTAAGAGAAACAAAGTATCACTCAAACTCTCAGTGTATGAATTTACAGCGACATATTAGGAAAATCCGTCGATGAACAGTGCAGGATGTTGGAGTCAGAGTGATGACAACTTTCTTGGCAACATCAATCTGCTGTATCAGAATATTGTAGCGTTTTTAGTGCGTATCTCTTCCTTTCTTCTTCCGTTTCCTTTATAGAGTTTTTCAGTTCTTGTTCTCTTCCTTTTCCACTTAGCCACGTTCGTGGAATGATGATCTCCACTTCTCTTTTCTTTCCTCAACCGTCTCTCTTTCAGGATAGAGTTTTGACTCGGTCTTCAACTGTTTCCCTATTAAGGGGGATATTACTTGATGGCCAAGTTTGAGAACCTTATCTGGTCTTTTATCAAGGAAGAAACCGACAAAACATATCTTCTTAAAAAGTTTGACTATTTCAAAACTTAACAGAAGGATATGTGTAACTTTGGATGATGTGGTGAAGAGAACTTTCTAGTTCTATGTCGAAGAGAGTTGCAAATTTTAGGTTAGTTAGAGTGTTGGGTTATGTTAGTACTTGCTAGTCCAAAACAAATCAATAGCCTAAAAATATCCCACCTTTGACCTATATGATCTTTTGTGTGCTTGTGCATTTGTAATAACTAAGTAGACAATAAACAAGCTTATGATAAATTATGTTTTGTGCCAAAGATTGAGTGAAATTATTACATATACACACTTGAGTGAGGAATATACATTATCATTTGAGAGAGTCATAATTTTGGTGTTCATTCTACTCGAATTGGCAATAGGTTTGTTAAATGTATTTTGGAGAATGAAAATCTAAATGCACTTCTTGATGGTTTTAACAATCTTCTTCTTAAACTAGTTTTCAACTCTTTATTTTGCTCTCATGCTCTTGAACATGATTTCATTCTTTCTTTGTTGCTCGAGGACGAGCAACGATTTAAGTTTGAGGGGTTTGACAAACGGAGTTTATCTAGGGTAGAAATCATGTTTTATTCAAACATTTGTGTGTAAATTTTGCCTTTTTCTACTACTTTTTACCTTTATTTTACAATCTTCGGAAAGTGTACATGAGTGAACAATTTCCACATGTTTTGTAGGGAAATCATTTAAAAAAATAAACTCATGGATCAAATTGGAGAAGCAAGAAAAGGGACGAAAATGAGAGAACGAGCAACAAAATGAGAAGATAGAGAAAATTGAAATTGCACAACCGAGGAGAAATGGATGGCACGAGTAAGAAATTCCAGAAACTTTAGCTCACTCAGGCAACCGAGTGAAGTGCCAGACCGGGTGGACCTGGGCAGCCAAGTGAAGTGCCAGACCTAGTGGATCAACCGAGTGAAGAGTCTCACTCGGGAAGCCGAGTGAAGTGGCAGACCGAGTGGATCAATCGAGTGAAGAAGCTCACTCGGGCAGCCGAGTAAAGTGCCAAACCGAGTGGGTCAACCAAGTGAAGAAGCTCATTGAGGCGCCCGAGTGATTGCCAGACCGAGTCAACCGACCGAGTGGCGCCCATTTTCTTCTTTTTATGCGGATTTTTAGGTCAAACTCAATTTTTACCCGCTTTTCTCATTTGCTCCTGGGTCAAAAGTTAGTTTCTCAATTTTTAGAATGGAATACTTCTTAGCTAGCCATTTTTAGACACACACTTACAAATAGTTGAGTAAGTTTTGGAGGAGAAAGAAGAATTTGAAGAAGATTGAAGAATTCCTTGAAGATTTTGCCAAGATTCAAGCTCTCATTTCTTCAACCAAGTTCCTTTTTACCTTTATTACTCTTTATTATGTGTATTATGGATGTTTATGGAGATATAATCATGTTAATTAGTGAGTAGTTTTTCTTTTGGTCTTGGGATAATTTCCTCATGTTATTGATGGATTAAAATTTAGTTTAGGATTCAATATAGAGATGTTTATGTTTTTATCCATTTATTTCATGTTTTATATGTGATGAGAACTTGATCATTTTTTGCATGTCTATTAGGTGTAGAATTAATAGATGTAATAATTGTTGATTCTTCATATGTCTTGAATTAAATAGCATATTTAATTTCATGATCGAAAGATATATTATTAAATATGATGGGTTATTTAGTCCTAAAATCCTTATAGAGTTAAGTATGGGAAATGAAGACTAAAAGTCAATTTATCCTACCTTAATCTACATGATTAGAGATATTAGAAATAATTAATTTATTTAACATATGTGACCCTCATATGAAAATATATGCAACTTGATTATTGAATCATTCTCTACATTAAATTCAAATATAACATGGAGACAAATTTCGCTAGATCACCTTTAAATTAATTAAGAAAATCCAAAAATAAATTTTAGTGTTAGTTTAGATCAAGAAAATTATGTGCTTTTGATTTATTCATTTAGGAAATTTTAGTTAATTAACCAACCTCTCCAAATTCGATAGTTTAAATAGTAGTTCAAATTAAATTTAAATAGTCATTTAGAATTCCACATAGACCTATTCTTCGTGGGATCGATACCCTTACTTGAGCCGGTTGCTACAATAATCGTGCCCATTTTGGGTGATACTGGACGTAAACCACTTTCGCTTCACATATATACATATATATACATCAAAATTTAATTATTAAATATAAAATATTTTTTCTTAAGTTAATTGTTACATATTTTTATATTTAACTAAAATAACTAAGTAGCTATTGAAAAGTCATTCTCTAAATAGCAAAGCAAGAAATCAATCTTACAAGATTAAGTATATCTTTCGATATTTGTCTATCTAAAGACATACAAAATACAAAAAATAATATCATGAGGTGGTGAATTTTTTGTTCTTTACCAATAATTTTTTGTTAAAAAAATTGAGATTTGCGTGTTTAATGAAATTGAAGAATATGATTACAACTTCTAATTATTTGATGTTATTGGCTCTTTTTTAATATCATAATAATAATGTATATTTATTTATTTATTTTATCATTGATATATTGTTTTAGCATGTACATGTTTCATTGAAACAATTTATTTTATCAGTGAAATTTTGAAAGAAACTATAATCTTTTAGAGATATTCCACTAAAAATTCTTCTAAGGTATATGAATATATATATATATATATTGTCAAACATATAAGTTTTACTACGACCACAAATTTTTTTTTCTTTTCACACTAATGCATTTTTACAATCATAAAAACTAATATGCAATATTTTTATATGCTTACTGTAAATATACAAATTTATGTTGGGTTGAAAATATTATATTCACTTACTCTTGAAAATACAATAAATTAATGTATGTCTATATGGGGGACGGCACGGGACGGGGGGGTGAATAAAATTATTGTATCACATTAATATTTGTAATAATTTGCACCGCATATATTTGAAGCTAACTATTAAACATACTTTGATTAGAAAATAAAATATAGAGAAAGAAATAAATACATATGAATTCTATATAATATTTGAATTCATAAAATTATATAACTAAATTAAATTAGAGAAATTCACACAAATAATATCTCCGTGCATCGCACGGGAGCTTAACTAGTATATATATATATATATATATGTTCACATACCTTGAAGATTTTTAGTGGAATATCTCTAAAAAATTAGAATTTCTTTCAAAAATTCGCTGATAAAATAAATTGTTTCAACGAAACACATATATGCTGAAATAATATATCAATGATAAAATAAATAAATAAATATACATTAACATTATAATATTAAAAAATCAATATGATCAAATAATTAAAATTATAATCATATTCTTCAATTTCATTAGAAAATTAAATCTCAATTTTTTTAACGGAAATTATTAGTAAGAACAAAAAGATCACCACCATAGGATATTTATTTTTGTATTTTTATGTATTTAGATAGACAAATGACAAAAGATATACATAATCTTATAAGATTGATTTTTTTGCTTCGACATTTAGAGAATGATTTGCTCATATCTACTTAATTATTTTAGTTAAATATAAAAATGTATAAAAATTAATTTTAAAATATTTTATATCTAATAGTTAAATTTTTATGTATATATATGTCTATACGCAAAGATGTCTACTTAAATATTGTTAAAATATAATTAATTACGTATATTTTTTTATAAAAAATAGAGTTGAAACGAAAAATTTTTAAGCTTTTAATTTTTTTAGTGAAAAATAATAATAATAATAATAATAATAATAATAATAATAATAATAATAATAATAATAATAATAATAATAATAATAATAATAATAAACTATATTCATATATAATGCAAAAAAATATAAAAATTGATCTCATAAGACGAAATCACATAAATTCTGCATTTACATATTAGTCAGATAAACTATCTAATGGCAAAAAGGAGTCTTAAGACCTATTTTTATTTTATGGCAAAAGTTTTCTAGTTTTATATTCTAATATAATATGATTCTCATAATTTTTATTCTTTATCCTAATTAATCTAATTTTATTTATAATATTAAATTGGAAGATTTTGCATCAGTAGGAAAGATAATTGGATATTTTTTAGGGTTATTAATAAAATCAAATTCTATATTAGTGTTATATTTGCTATCAAATTGGATACTCCACAATATAATTGATGACGCACTATTTATTAAGTGTGACTAAGCACAATACCTCCTTAATTTTAAAATACATCTATGTATTATTTTAAAAATATTTTTTTATTATGAATAGGTTATAGATAAATTAAAAACAAAAATTAATTAGGATAGCTACACCAACCTAAGATCTGGTCAAACGCATTCCATATTTACAATATTATAGTTGGTAACGAAAAATATTATATATATATATACAAGAATAATAAATTATAAGTTTAGAGAAAATAATGAAGGTAAAGAAGAAATATAGATTTATCAAAATTTGTATTAATCTACTTAATGTTTACTTATCATCATGTTGTAACTGAAGCTGAAAATAGTGTATTTTTAATTTTTTTAAGCATAAGATAAGAGAAGAACTTATGTTACTATAATATATTATTTTTGGAAGAAATTAAAAAAAAATTAGAATAATCGAGACATCAGCTTTGATATATTCCATAATTAATGTTAATTAATTTTTATAATCCTTGAATTATCGTTAATTAGTTACACAATCCCAAAATTTATGTTAATTGCCTTCATAATCCCAACATCACTTCCCAATTTTTAAGCATAAGATTAATTTTATTAATTTACGGTAGAGTAGTAATTTACTACTACTCATAATATTATTATTATTATTCAATAATTAAAAAGATATTACATGTGGTTTTTTTAAAAAAGATATATTTTTAGAAAATTACTTTGAGCGAAAAAGTTTGTTAGCTTCTAAAATTAGCTGATACTTCTCTTTATGTATATATATATATATGTATATACATATATATGTTAAATCTATCCCAAACGACCTACAACATAGAATATTATTTTTCTTTGTGTGACAATTTTTCTTTCAAAAAAAGAATCTTAATTTTTCTAGTCGTTTAAAATTTTAAAAGTAAAATATTAAATTTTTGTGATTTTTTTAAAACTTAAATTCAGTTAAAATAAAATTACACAAATTAATCTTACTCTTTCATGTAAATATTAATTATTTCTATTTTGAAATCACACCGATTTATAAGAATCTAACTTATATATAGAGATATATTGGTTATCTATATCCCAAAATTTGCAGAATTTTAGGATCTAAATTGAATTACAATTTATATTTATAAAATATTTTGAACTTTGTTTTAATATTCTCTCATAATAAAATAATTGAATTAAAATAAATAATAATATAATGTTTTTATTGCAATTTTTAGTAACTATTAAAATGTGGCTCTATCAATCAAATTATTTTATTATATCTTATATTTAGATAAATATTGATATAGATTTGTATTAAAAAAATAGATATCATAATTAAAAGTAATTTAAGCAGAAAATTTTGATTTTTTTCTATTTAAGACATACTTCTCTTTATATGTCTATCAAAATAAACTTAATAAAGAATATTTTATAGTTAATAATTAAATTTAATGTATGTATGTGTGTATATACATGTGCACTATAGATGTTAAATCAAAGATTGTGAAAATATAATATTAGATATATTTTGTAAAAAAAATTGAAGTTGAAACAAAAAAGTTATAAGCTTTTGAAAATTTTAATAAAAAAATAATAAATAAAGATAATCAAATAAACATATTTTAATAGATAATAATTTGAAAATTCGTAGCTTTTTGAATCTCGAATATATATATATATATATATATAGGTAGGTAGAGATAGATAGATAGATAGATAGATAGATAGATATTGATATAGATTTGCATGCCATAATTAGAAAGTAGTTTAGGCGGAAAAATTCGATACTTTATATTTAAGGCAGTATTTCTCTTTTTATATATATACATAAATTTGATAGATAATAATTTGAAATTAATAAGTGTCGTAGCTTTATGAATCTCGAATATATATACATATATCATAATATATATATATACATATATATATATAGGTAGATAGATAGATAGATAGATATTGATATAGATTTGCATGTCATAATTAGAAAGTAGTTTAGACGGAAAAATTTGATACTTTCTATTTAAGACAGTACTTCTCTTTATATATATATAAAGATTAGCAAAAAAACATATTTTTTAATTAATTAATTGTTGTCAATTTATTTATTCTATTTTTAAAATTAAAATATACTATCTCTTGAATTTTCACAAATTTTGCTCTGTAAGTTGGCAAAAAATGTTGGGCCATCTGATCTACACTCGGGAAATATATTTTATGTATACTTCTTTAAAAATATGATTTATGATCATTGACACATAAAAGGATTGGAATGATCTTAATAAATTGGTGTTTTCTTTGGTATCTATATTAATGATAAAATAGTTTAAAAATAATTTTTTTGCTCATTTTTTGTTATTATAAAAAAATATTCATATAAAATGATGTGATAATGAATGGTTTTTATTAGTTGAAATTTATTTAATTTTCTACTTTTTTTGGGAATATTTTGTCCAATTTGTTAAAATATAAATATTTTTTATTTATAATATGTTTTAACATACAATATATCAAATTAATAAAAAAAATTCATAATCTGTAATTCAACACCTATATTGCATATATAAAATGAGAAAAACGGAAAATACAATTATTTGTTGGTTGATTATTTGGATTATATTTGATATGTATTGTGTTGGATTTGAACAACAAAAAAATATTAATAACATTTTAAATAATTTAAATTATAATATAAATAATCAATTTATTTTATAAGCAAGACTATTATTTGGGAATGAAAGAACCATATATATATATATATCTATATATATTATATGGTTCTACTATAGCATAATAAAATATTTTAAATATTTGTAAATATCAATTTACTCAAAGTATTATATATATATATATATTTAAATAATATTACAAATCGTGCAATCCACGGAGCAATACTAGTTTATTACTATAATTTATACAGGGTGCCCAACCTTATCATTCATCAACGTGGATATAAATTAGAGGTGTGCACAATTTGGCTAACCGATTGATTTTATATTTTAGTTGAATTCAAAATCGAACAATTTTTTTTATTTTTTTCAATCTTTTATTTCAATGATTTTTAGTTTTCAATCTCAGTTGTTATCGATTAGTCAACTGAATATATTTGAGGTTGTGATACAAACAAAGTATATACGAAATACAAATTAATAAAAAAGAGGTTATAGTGTTTATACAGAATATGAAATACAAACAAAGTAGAGGCCAATACATACAAAACACATTTGTAGTGTTCGATTCGTATGTGTGTGCTTTTTGTCTTCTAGTAGAAAAAAAAAAAGACACAAAAAATATAACATATTGTATTTATAAATATATTTTATGTGTTTATTTTTAAATTTTTTCTATTTATAAAATAAAATACCGGAGCAACATTTCCAAATTGATTTGAAATATAATTTTGTTAAGTTGTGTTGCATTTTTATTCTCTCAAAAGTTTCTCAATCAAATAACAAATTGCTTGATATTTCAAAGTGAATTATGAATTACAAAATTAATATAAATTGTATAACCCACTATAAACCCTCAAATTCAATACAAATATTTTTAATCAATAAGAAATATTAATGTGAAATAATTAATTATATACTTTAAAAAATTATTGAACAATTATTTATTCAAATTTAATACATATATTCAAACAAAATACATAATTCAACCCATAAAAAGTTATATTCAATTCATATTTTAAATATAATATTTTATTTTGATGTATACAATATTAATATTAAATTAAATATGATAAGAAGAATATTAATTTGATATAGGAGTCGAAATTTTGTTTTATCAAGCTTAAGAAAATAAAATTATGTCTCGACTAATGAACGGTATTATAAGAAGGGTCTGGATTCATATGACGAGTCACCATTTGGCTCATTACATTGTGAACATTTACTCAATTGAAAGATATATATATATATATATATATATATATGTATAAATTCATGGTAAAATATGAACACAAAACATTAATTATTTTGTTTAAAAGAAATAGATATATACGAAGGTAGGAGGAGGACAACATACTCTTCAGACCGACACCAGAGACTAATTTCGAGTATATTTCAATACAATTAAAAACAATTGTTAAAATAATTATATATACTTCACGGGTCCCACAAAAATTCCAAAATTATATGTTTTAATGAAAATAATAATAATTAAATATAATAACTATTACTCGGATCTTACTTCAGCAATTTGGGGCTTAGGATAAATTAATTTTTATTATTACGTAATTTTCATTTTTATCATTTAAACATCGCAACCTTTTATTATTTAGGTCTTTCACCTTTTTTTTTATTGGACGAATTTTGATACATCAACTTCTAAAACAAACATAAGTTTAAAGGTAAATGATCGAATTTCAAAAACAAAAAAATTGTCGGATTACAATAATTTCGTCTGAAATTAAAAATATGTAGTAAATAATTTCATTTTGTAACTCCTTAATAAAACTAAAAATTTATACATGAAATGCACTATAATAAATTATAACATGTTGTAAATATTAAATCGCAACATGTTGTTACATATAATTTAATTAAAATTAAAAACCCAACATTGTTTTATGAGAATAATTGGAAAAAAAAGAAAAAAAAGTTGGGGGGAAGGCTAAAAGATTTGATTATGTGAAAAAAGATCAAATCCAATATTTTTCAGGCTAACCAGTCTCCATCTATTCCTTCAATTTCCTCAATGTCCATGCTGCAATTTGTCAATAAATAAATATAAACTTAGTTAGTAATGAGATCATTCACAAGAAATTAATCTAAATGTTTATTTTATCATATTATATTCCAATTAATATTTTCATATACACGGTGTACGTTGATACAATAAGATAAAGGATAAAAAAAGTACTTAAAATCAGCTGAATATAAAAATGGAGAAATAAAACATGAATTATCCGTAAAGAAGTTTGATTTTTAATTAAAATAAAATTAAATCGACACAATTTTAAAGATAAAAGATGAAACTAATAACATTAAAAAGATGTCGATAAAATTTTAAAACCACCCAAAAGTTAGAAGAAGTACGGCTTTGCGTCCAAAAGAGATTCAAAGTGGGCAAAGGGAGAGTTGTTTGGGAAAGAAATGTATGCAATATTTTAGAAAGAAAGATAAAATAAATATAAATTGCAGCACCATATGGCATATGGAGACATGCAGAGGGATCCTATATCTTGACATCATATCATTAAAATTTAGTATTTTAGTTTTTGTAATATATATTTATTGAAGGATGATCGAATTGCTTACAAAAATAATTGTTTCATCTTTTATATAGGGTCATCAACCTTAGCTTATATCATCAATAAACATGCTCGGGATCTTCTAACCTTTCAACTAAGAAAGAAAACATAACTTATGAAAAGGGTTCCACAAATCATAATTTTTCAATCATATTTTACTTATATTTCTCTTTTATCAGTCAGATCATTCTCATGGATCTTATGAAAAAATCTCCTTTTATTTGAACCAATCATATAATAATAATAATAATAATAATAGTTATTATTATTCTTCTTTTTTTTTTTCTTTTTTTTTTTTAAGATGAATGGAGGATGGAAAAAATATCTGAAAATAATGTTACCATGGCAAAGCAGGATCTTGAAAGCTGCAAAAATCATTGACATTCTGCAACCAGCTCTCGTTTGCATTCAACCATGTGGGGAATTCCATTACTTCATCAAACGGAGAGCTCACAAATTCTTCCTCCTTCTCATCCTCAGTTCTGATATCCATGGATCTCGTCATCTCGTCCTGTTCCGCCGCCGGAGTGGGGGCTCCGGTGGCCGGAGAGGAAGACGTTGATGGTGACGCGGCGGCGGAGGAGGAGGAGTAAATCGATGATGGGGCGGCGATAAAATCCTGAAGATTGAGATTGAGGCCCAGAGCCTGGGTCGGCAGCACAAAATCAAGATTTCCCAACGGCGGCGGCGGCGGCGGCGGAACTGTCCAAGAATAAGGATGGCAGAAAGCAGGTGGGTAACAGACACAACTGCTGTCTGAAAAGGTTGCAGGGAAGTTGTTACAAGTGTAAGAATTCGGACCGGGCCGTGATTCTCGAGAGTCGGGCCCTGGTTCCTGTTTCTCAGCAGCTTGTTTCATGGCGGCCCGATGGACTTTGAGAGCCGTGACAATCTCTCTCCTGGCCTCCGCCATGTTCAGGAGCTTTTCCTGGTAAGGTTTTCTGGTATGGAGCCTTCTCCTCACTTGCTTCTTGTGGGTTTTGCCAGCAGCATCCATGGAAATCCCTTCTCTCTCTAGACCCTCTTTCTCTCTCATGACCGACGAAGGATGGTTGGTTAGCTGCTTCACAAAGCTGCGAATGTAAGCACCTGATAAATAGGGTTCATCTAATTCTTCATCATATTCAGATTTTGATCTCCTCATAATTTTAGTTTTTCTTAGAAAGGATTAAAAGTGGAGAGAGAGAGAGAGAGGATCGTCTTTAACACTCTTTGCAGCAGGCAGAGGAGGATGAAAGGGAAGGAGGGTGGTAGTTGTTTATAAATAGGTGGTGAGGCAGTCTTTTTATTTATTTATTTATGTAAATATAGTTTGGAAATTTGCCTTTTTTGGAAAGCAACTAGGTTTTGTTGTTGTCACTTTTATTACAAAATTAAATAAATTAATTTAATAAAGAAATTGTAATGAATGGGCAGAGAGACGATGGTTGCACAATTGAATTTGACCTCTTAACATGCATTTTGGATAAATTTTGGCGTAGATTCTTGACTGCCCTACTACATTTTTTATTCTAAATATTCCCCCTCTTAAAAAGTAACATAAAATAAAATATATTTGTATAATTAAAATTAACGATATGAATTAAAAAAACATTATAAATAAAGGGAGTTATAAATTTATATCGTTCAATCCACATCCCGTGAGGAGGTATTTACTTATTTTCATTTTGAATTCAATATTTTTTTGTTGTTTTACTGATTTATTAGGTAACGAGAAGATTCATTAATATATGTTCAACGAGTTGGTGTATTAATAAGGATGACAATTGAGCAGATACCTATTAAATTAATGATATTAAAATTTAACTATGTGAAATTTATAAAATACATATCTGAACGAAGCTCGTTTATAATAAAAAAATTTATATATTTATACTCTTCCAAACCTACTTACCAATATCCATCGACCACCCTAAACCGCCGAATACTTATTTCAATTTTAAGAAAACTATTATATGTATGGAGAATAAAACAAGTTATAAAATTCCTACTTCTCCGATGGAAGAAATAAGTTGCTAAGGTTAATATATCATAAATAATTTATTTTACTAATCAATAGATAATAAAAAAATAATTAGAATAAGTTGTAACACTTATAAGAAGGGGTAAAACAAATTGGGGTCCACAATTATTTTTTAATTTTTTTGAAAGGTTGTAAATAAACATTGAATTGTTCCTTATCTCCAAGTATAAGATGATGAAATCAAACCGACTGAAGCCAACTCAGCTTCAAATTAAATCCAAAATTCAAACAAGTGGGTAAGAACTATTTGAAGATAATAGAATTAGTTTCACAAAATCCTCTCTCTGATTCTCAACAATAACAAATCCTATAAACAAGCTATGCAATATATAATTGAGAAATATACATGTAATTTGTATTAAATTTAAAAATATCGAAACATAAAATAAAATTATATTCATAAGAAAATACCGATCGACTGCGAAATGGTCCATTAATATGCAGCCTAGCATATATTTTCTCTTAAATTCATGTCGATTCAATCCATTCTACATAGGTTATTGTACATATAGATATGCAGTTCTTTTGTTGTCCCATAACAGCCATGTCTTATTTTGGCAACAAGAATGTATATTTGGACACTAATTAAGTCGTCATACAAATAAATAAATAGATAATTTAAACATAATTGAAAAATTATTAGGTTTGATGGTTAGTACTCATTGATTCACTGATAAAATTATTTTAATATATTTAAATATTAGAGAATCATATGATAATTAAATAAAAATATACAAATTGTAAAAATATTAACGTGTTTGCAATGCAATTCCATTATTTAATAGTTAAATTCAACAGCAAAAAATAAATTTTCATCATAAATATAAATTAGCTACAAACTTATCAAGTCTGTTTCAATTATTAGCTGCAAATGTCAATATATCGCCACAAAACCTATATTTAGCTATGATATATGTTTGACCTTTATTCACTGTTGTAACCTCATTTTCTTAAAAAAAAATATATATATATATATATGGATAATAATAATAATAATAATAATAATAATAATAATAATAATAATAATAATAATAATAATAATAATAATAAAATTGTCCAAGATTGAAGAATTGGCATGATATTAATAGGTGAGCATGATTAGAGTCAGTTGGTGAAACAAAGAAGTCGGCCCAATACGACACAAATGCTCCATACCTTCTTTCACTTTTTCTTTCATTTCATATTTATAACTGCTCCAAGGATTATACACAAATAAATTTAACACTTTAATAAAATAAATATTTTTTTAAAATTATTTTAAAATATTAATTTTTTTTGGGTCAACTAAAATGCATACACTATTATTATTTTTGGGGTGTGATCCGACCCGTTGCATATAATAGCATCTATGTATGTATACAAGTTTTTGTAATATAAATTAATTTTTTTGTCAAAATTTTTTATTTTTTGTTGGCCATTGAAAATTAGTTATAAATTAGGTCAATTTATTATGAAATCGAGATATAAGATGATCATACCGTTAACAAATTGAAAACTAATTCAGAAAAAAGAAAAAATTGAAAAAAGAAGATATAATGTGTGTGTATGTGTGTGGTTTTTTTTTTCTTTCTACAGATATATATTGTACATATAATATACATAATGCATAATGATTTAAAATAGATGAAAATAGTAAAAGACATACGAAATTCAGAATCTTCCGAAAATCAAACTTGCTACTAATTATTAACTAATTACTCAGATTCCATTCATTAATTATTATTTTATTTTTATTTTTATTTTTATTTTTTTTTTTGGGAATAAAAAAAAAAGAAAGATTTAAAGTGATCGAAGAGAGAGAGAGAGAGAGAGAGAGAGAGAGAGAGAGAGAGAGAAGTGAATAATGAAAAGTTGCAGGGCCAGCTCTTATGTGGATAGCTTCCAATCAATCCAATCCCACCGCTTTCACCTTCCACCAATCACCTTCAGATGCTTTCCACTAATCTCTCTCTCTCTTCCTCTTCCTCTCTCTTTCTATATATACATATATATATATATAGAGAGAGAGAGAGAGGGTGGAGGCAGCAGAGTGAGCCCCCCCTTTTGTGAAATATGATTGGATTGCATGCATGGCAGAGGCGGTGTAATATGTCTGTATTCAGTTTAGCAGCGAGAAAACTTGAGTAATCACACTGTCGGATCATCTTTTTTTTTTTTTTTCTTGACTCAATCATGGCAGATTTTAAAATAAATTAATTGTTTTTTTTGCAGGAGTTTTAGGGTTTTGTTTTTTTGTATTTGATCATACTAATCATCATTAAATAATCATTCTTTTTTTCTTTCTTAATCATCCTTAATCTCATCGTAGTAAGCAACTATTCTTTAATCTAGCTCTACTTATTCATGTCCTTAATTATTATCTATTTACCTTCACCATTTATCACTAATTATCTCTCCTTATCGGTTTAATCCAACATAATCTATATCTATACTAGCATAACAATAAAACTATCCATATATAATAAAATTTCGTCATTTTTCAATTGGATAATAAGGATAGAAATTTTCAATAAAAAAAAAAAAAAAAAAAAAAAAAAAACCGAGCACATGGTGCTGAAGATTTTCATATTTTTTAAATGTAACTAATTTTTTCGTACATAATGTATTTTTCACCTAAAATAAATCAAGTTAATTATTTTTTCACTTTTTTTAATTTGACAACTATGTTATTATTAAAAAATATTAAATTCAAAATATACAATTATTTGTTAGATATATATTAGAGTTTATCTGAGTATGTATTGTATATTGAATTATTTTTACAGGTTTGAATTGTATATAAATATTAATTAAATTAAAATTTTATTAAATAAAAAATTGCTTGATCTTTTTCAAAGAATTGTTCAATTTATTTTTGTTATTTAATTTTTTAATAAATATTTATAAATTGTACACTTGAATAGAACTCACTCAACTTTCACACATATTTCATCATAAAGTTTAGAGGACTCAATTGTAAATATCATAAAATTAGACGACTTAATTGAAATTAAACTACATAAATATAAAACCATAATACATTACATACTACACTACATAAATAAGAGAAGCATATTCAACAACATAAATATACTATACTTTTATATAAGTGTATAATCATACCATGGTATCCATATATACACCATACACCCATACATATCTCACATCGTAAAAATTTATATTCATAGAATGCATCATGTAATTCAATATACAGTACTAATTATTTAATTAAAAAATATTACTATTAATTTATTATTTTTAAAAAATAATAATACTTTCTAAATATACAAGTAAATTTTATAATTAAATAAATTTAATTTATAATTATATAAGTAATACTATAAATCTACCATACAAGTAAATTTGATACAATATTTAATCATAACTTATATATAAAAGGAATAAGCAAAAAAATTAAGTGTATCCAATCAACTTGAATATATATTATATATATATATATATATATATATAGAGAGAGAGAGAGAGAGAGAGATTAGCTATAGGTAGGTTTTCGCTCCAAATCCTATTGAAATGTACAAAATCTCGATATATAATAATATTATTCTGTAAGAAAAGAAGAAAAAACAATATTGATATGAATGATAAAAGTAGAGGCCTCTAATTAAGACTGAAAATAGTAATAGGAAGAATGAATGAGGTAGGGCCATCTGCAACAGCAGGATATGAGGGGTCAAAATCAAGCGCTACGAGCAAACGTGTCTTCCACGTGGGCAGACTGTGGCATCCAATCAGATGAGAGATGCCACGTGGGTGACATCATAGGACCACAACAAACTATGATCACTGCCGCTAAAAAGTATATATGGGGGCGGGGGGTTTTCCCTCATAAATTAGTCAAAATAATTAATTATTACTCCTATCGTTCAACAAAAAAAAAAAAAAAAAAAAAAAAAAAAGTCATTTTTATATTTGTATCTTTAAAACCAGAAATATGACTTGTTTTGGACCAAAAATATTTTGAAATATATTATTTATATATTTAAACAATCAACTGCAAACATATTTAAATATTAAAAAAATTACCATATCAAAGTAACATAGGATGCCACATTGTCTTTTACCTTATCGATTCTTTTTTCACAATATTGTTAAATTGTAACAGTATCGAAAATAATGATATCTTTCACAATTTTAAAAATATTCCAATAATTGCTCAAAAAGGAAGAATATTCCTATAATGCTACTGCATATGTTTATTGTCCGAGACGGGATGATTTGCCACATAGGATGCCACATTGGCTCCTATGCCACGTTGGCCCAACTCTAACTGGGCTATGTTTAGACTGGGCCGAATGCCTATGTGGCACAAGCCACTGGGTTGTGTGAGCCCAAACAACTAGTGAAATTTATATTTGTATTGGAATATTCCAACATAAAAAGAATTGTCAACCAAAACCAGAAGCATTTTCTTTCCCTACACATACATATATTCACCTCCACGAACTGCGTTTGCAGCCCCTTTCCTCTCCTCCTCGGCCTCTTTCTCCCTTTCCTTCCAACTTTCGTAAGCATGATCATCAGTTTTCAGTTCATGTCGACAGATGGGACAAGAATTATGCTCATCCTACAAATTTTATAAATTTTAATCGGTGAAAGTAAGTCAAGTTCTAAACTGCCACGAGACGACAAGAAAGCTTACCAGCCATGGTTTGACACAAGGAGGATGAAACATATGGTTACAGGGCAATTCTTGCATCTTATCATCTACAGCCAAATTCTCTTGGCAAATAGAACACGCTGCGTCTTTACCCAGTTTTGCTAAGAAGTCATCTGTAACAGTGGTAACTGGAAGATTGGCCACAACTTCCTTACTTGCAGGTGGTGCTCTTGGAGCTCCAGAATCAGTCTCTAGAATCTTAAGATGTAGATTATTTGTATCAAAGTCATGATAAGAACCATAAAATTTAGACTACTTTTCTCGATGAAGTAAATGAGCAAATAGCAAGCAACCAGCAGTAAATAGAGCACAAGGAAAACAGACAAAAGGGTCAAGCTAACAGACAAAACACGAAAAAGTAATGACATTTTTGCAATGCAAGATTCAGAAAAAAATAAAAATGTTTTATACTGCTATTGATAACACATAAATTTTTATTCCAGTAAGCAGGGTCGGTTATAAGGATCATATCCCGCCATTATGTTCAGGAAAGACACATGTTCTAATGTATATTAAGTATATGTGTAAAACATATTTTTCTAAGTTTTTCTTCAAGTCTCATTCAGGCCAACATCACCCCTCCCCGTTGTAATTTGAGTAGCGATTATCTACTTTCTATACAATGAGCTATCTCAACATATTCAATTTTGCTACCCTCATTTCACATACGTTCAAATTTAGTCACTCAACACTCCGATCCATAAAGCATTGTCGTACCATGGCTATTTTTGGAAGATTTCTTTTAATTTCATTGGTACTTTAATGCTATAAAGAAAGTATTGGTGCAGCTGATTTGGAATAAATAAACAAGGAATCAATGTTGAACAAAAAAAGATACCTCTGGCAGAATATTATCCAGACTATTAACCAGCTCTTGTAGTAGGCTAGCAGCACCTTCTCCCGAGTCAGAACTCCCTGTTTGCAATGCAGAAGATTCACCCTGGAACAAGGTAGCAGCGGCAGTAAGCAAGTTTGATCGCGCTAACCAACCTGGCTGTGGAGGCTCGGGGTCAACAGTGAGATGCCCTTCAAATAGATACCCTGCACTACCCATTATACAATCAATTCCAATCCTTTAAGGATAATGACACAATAGATCATATGACAATGCATACAAAAATACATAGGAAACGTGAGTTGCTCTTGCACCTCTATTAGCTCTCCCACCTCCAGACCTCGAGTCCTCAGATCGATTTACTACTTCACCCAATTGGTCATGTGCCTGCGCAATGCAGCTTTGTAAGTGCGTTCTCTCAGAAGCATCAGAGACAAGGTGTTCAGCCTCCTGGAAAAGGTTAAGCCCTGCATTCCAGAATCCTGGTGAAGTGTATCTTGTCTTCAAGATAGTTGCAACTCGACATACTGCAGTGTAGAACTGCAAACATCATACAGATTTCACTCACATAAGCAATATGAAAAGGAAATCCTACAGCAATAACTCAAAACATCTTTCTAATGTTATTTGTAATATACCAGCACAATGAAGAGAATCAATGTCTATTTGTTCAATTAGACATACTTTGCAAATTGTCGTTTATTGACTAATCCTACATGAAGTAATGTTATACTACCCAATAATTATGAAAAAAAAACTCTCTAATTTGGCCAGAAATTTATACTTGCGAACCCTCTACCGATGCACATATTCTATTTCCCCAATTCTATCATTGCATAACAATGTTTCCAGCAATTAATAGGAACCAAAACTCAATAACCTGACCAAATTCATCAATCAAGGTTAAAAATAGAAAATACACACCGATTTCCGGAGATTAGGTGAAGCAGATGAGTAGTGCTGCTGGAGGAGGGATCTGATTGCAGATACAGATTCCTCAAACATCTGTTTCTTCCCCAACTGCCTCTGCAATTCTTGCAGCCTCTGTTGAATTGCTTCCGCACTTTCCATTCCTTTTGATTCTTGACTCCTCCCCAATTTCTATCTCTTAAATTCCGCGATTTCTCCTGTATCAATCTCAAGAACAATTCTCCAAATTATGGGTTTTCGTTTGTTAGAAATGAGGGGCTTTATTTAAACGTAGTTGGTGCCGAATAGATGTTGTCTTGTGGAAGAGGAAACCAAACTGGCACCTTTGTTCTAGAAAGGGGGCATATATGTAAATTAATCTATTCCAGTCAAAATAAATTATAGTTGGAATATTCTAATTATAAATTAAGTTAAATTAATGAAATATTTTATTTGACCAATTTATGTTAAATTTTTAAAATTTCGTACAAAATTAGTGAGCGTTCATCTAATTGTATGTGTCTAACTGTCACATCAATCTAAGAAAATAAAAAAATTGAAATATATCTCACAAAAATGTGTTCACATCATTCCGTTTATAAATTTTATACTTGATTTTCAACGGTTAAAACGTTTAATATCCAAATTATGAAAAGTGAATCCATGGACCCAAATTCAAATAGAGTATACGGATCTCTACACCGAATTATTATTTTAAAAATGGATCCAAATACTAAATTCAATCCGAACGTCTAGATATATTGGTGATCAATATGTTATGCAGGGAGAAAAAACCAAGTTGTTAGTTGGGCTGAAAATTATGAATTGAGATGTAACGAGTAAGCATGGAGAAACAGAAGCCCAAATAAAAATGATAGATCTTATTGGGCCAGATGGACCTAACAGACCACAGCTTAAATTCCTGGGCCTTAAGAGTTGGGCCGGGTGTACACAATTTTCACCCTATTATTATTATGCGTTTTTTTTTTTTTAAAATAAATAAATAAGTTCACGTAAAAGCTACGCATATTAAGAACATGTATTTGTGTAACATACAGTTTAGAATAGGTTATTTTGTGCATCCGATAAAATATATTATTTATTTAGTTTCTTGTTTATGGAATGTCGATCCACAATATATTTTTTTAACAAAAAATATATAATATTTTTATAGAAATGAGTAATATTTTTTTATAGAAATAAATAACATATTTTAATTAAATAAGTAATATTTTATATTGTACATTCTATGCATGTAAATTTTTGCGAATTTAATATCTCCTACAAGCCAATAATGTTTATCTTTACATACTGTAGATATATATATATATATATATCTATCTATATATATAAAAGGAAAATGGCTTTTTTTATTTTCGTTTTCTCGCCTAAACGTGATTTTCTAATAAAAATTAATTTGTTATTTATTATTTAGGATATATTTGTGTGCAAATTACTATTTTTTGTAAATCTTAATTAGTAAAATATTTGATTTGATTCATCCTTTCATAAATTATGGATATCATGTTTATCAATATTTTCATTGTTATCAGTTAAAATAGACTGAAAGTAGGTTATTGTCTACCTAATTCTTTCACGGACAATCCTTTGATTCTCAAATAATGGTCACACTTTCATTTGTCTATTTCATTTGATATTTATGTAAATTATATTATTTTTTCTTTTTATTTAGCAACATTAAAATTTGATTTTTTAAAATATATTTTTCGTAAATCCAATATTATTGTTGAATTTATATGCTTGAATAATTTCGTTCAATATATATATAAATATATATATAACTTAAGTATATACTTACATTACAAAATACAATAAAAAAATATTTTCTATGCATCACACAAGTCTCATGCTAGTATATAGTAATGATAAAGAACTTGATATCGGGTTATTTATGGTCCCAACTTCAACGCAAAATACACTCTATGTTCAATATTTTTCTACTATTTTGAGTTCGATTCTTCGCAACACAAATTGCTACTACTTCGTAAAACTTGACTCTCTTGTATAAGAATTCAATATTGCTCTCCATTTTTATATTTCGAAAAGAAATGGATTCGATCGAAATTTTATTACAACTTAAAATTTTTTGAATTTTTTTTAATTACCAAATAAGTTTAAATTGAATTCTTTTTGTATTGATATCGAGCAGTTCATGAAGAAGAACTGTAAATTAGGTAGCAATATGTCTATGCTAGTCCAAATCCAACTATATCTTCTTCGTGTTTGCGGCCGCGCTTACCCTAGAAGTTAACTAGAGTACATTTCAAAATTAAATGCCTTGAGTTCTACGCAATATAAAGTTCTTTGCCCATAAGTTATTTCATGCGTAGTGTTGCTTTCATCACTGCATACAAATTCCTTCCAACACATACTTTTCCATTATGCTTTATTTGTGTCTTGTTAGAGAATTTTCCACATATTTTCAAGGGTAGAAAGAAGTCCACTTTACTCAATCACCCTCAATTACCCACTTTCAACCTCTCCCCACACGCTCAATCTTTGGTTTTTTAAGTTTTGATACTTTCTCTATATGTAGGTTTGTATTTGCCTCTAGGTTTGGAAGGGTCGAAGCAGACGGTGGGGTCAACTGTTAAATTAAACCTGCAAAGTGAGATCTAAAATTTATTAGGGATCTTTTCTGGGCACTCTCACATTGAAGCTAGGTATAGAGGTACAGAAGAATTAGAGTTTAATATAAATGTTTAACAAAAAAAGTAGATGAACATAAATTAACTTTATTAGGTAGGTGTATATTTATAATCCCGATACGCATATAATTAACACATATCGTTCACTCAAAATTCTGTACAATCATATTTAGTTAATGGTTGTGGGGTCGAGTCGGGTCGTTGACCCAGTACAAAAGGCAGGAACCCTAAGTCTTGTTTGGGCTTTTTTTTCGTTGGGTGGGGTTTGTATGTATGTTGCCAATTAAACTAAAATAAAGTATTTCCTACATCAACTTTACCCAACAAAAAAAATATTAAATTTTAGTATGAACTTCTAGGGTTCTGAAAAAGTCTTTCAAAAAGAACTGAATAGAAAGACTGTATTAATTTTCAAATATTTAAGATTATTTAAATTCTACCAATTTGCATTTTCCCTAATGCTCTAACTACATAATGTGTCATTGCGGATGACAAACCTTGCTTTGTCAAGAATGGCCCTTTAATTTGTTTTTAGTCTTGGATGTCCCACCTAATCTAGAGATGAAATACACAATATTGTTCACACAAATACATAATATAATCGGTTATACAAAATAATTAAGTATTCATTGTAAATATATATATATATATATATATATATTAATGTATTCATCAGATAAGGTGTCGAAATCTTATAAAATTCAGATGTTTCTTTTTATATAAAATTTATTTATATGATCTTGATACATCCACGATAAACCGATATCAACATGTAGTTACAATTGTTATTTGATCATTTCACTCGATGTGTTTCAACTACTACCGGCCATATGCCCTTGACCTTGAATTCAAAATTTTCATCTATCCAATCCAAATGGTTTCATATTAGTTTTTCAAAAGATTTGGACAATATGAACCATTATATAAAAAGTGTGCGTAGAAGTTGTAGGAGAAGCTTTGATGTCTTAGCTAACAAGGCATGTTAGGTCTTGACTTGGCCAATCTTGTTTTGGATAATGACCCTTGACTTAAACAACTTCCTAGAAACAATAGTGGCAATTAGGTAGTTACACATAGCCATATTCTAGGAGCCGAATAAATTGCATGAATGGTCAATATCAAACAATAATTATTTATCCAACTACCATAAACGAAGTCCTTTGGAGCAAATTTATAAAAAATATATATATATTTTTTATATATAGCAATGTAAGCTAAAATAAAACTTAAAGTTTTATATTAATAAATGAACCTTAGAATTTGCTCCGTGCATCGATTGATTTAAATATTGTAGACATGGCACAGTTCTAAAATCGGGAGGGGTGGAATCAAAATCAGACTGGCATATGATCGGTTTCGGTTTTGGACCGTTGGTTCCACGGTTTCAGTTTCCAGTTTTTTTTTTTTTTATAAATTCATACTTGGAAATCGACAATTTTAGAACTGAAACCATCGGTTCCAGAAATCGAGTATCCTAAAATCGGTCAACGATTAAACCGAACCATTTACCGCCGGTTATGATTCGAAACCGAAACTGTACTCATGTCTAAAATACAGTAAATAATAATTGATTCAAAAATTGTAAATTTTGATAAACTTAATCATGTTAATAATATAATCAAATTTGGAATGTTAATTTATCCACAATAGCTAGTTAAAGTTGTTGGATGACAAGACTTTCTCCCAACCAAGGATTCAATTTCTTGCAACTTTCGTTCCCTTTATTATAATCAAGACTTCTAGACTTCCTTTTTTTTTTTTTTTCCCTCAAAGACTTCTATTCTTGACTTCATTACATCATCATCTCTCTCTCTCTCTCTCTCTATATATATATATATATATGCTGAAGTATATATGTATGTATATCTTCTTCAGCAAACACTGAAAACCCCTAAAACTATTTCATAAGGTTGCAAGAAGTTGTCTGAACTTTCTACCACTACTCCAAAATGGACAATAATTTGGCTCCCTCAACCTTCACCATTGACCTCAATTCCAACCCCATGCAAAACCCTAATGAATCTCCGGTAGGCGAAATGTTCGAAGATTTATTTATTTATTTATTCTTAATGCAAATACCCTCTGTTACATGAGATCATACACATGTACTGTGTTTCTTCCAGAAGTCGAGGTTTGAAGATACTTATGTCGGAGATGAAAGAGAGTCTCTTCTGAAAGATGAGGTGTCTACATGCAGATTAACTTCTCTTTTAATTTTTTTTTCCCCATGATCTTATTATTTCTTGAAATTTGAAATGGAATTATGTGATTTTATTTCTTTTTTGTTATATTATTTATGAAATTAAATTGTGGTTTGTTTGTTTCTTGTGATGTAAGGTTTAAACTGTTTCCGCCAGCAGTTGGCGGAACATGATATGGTTCCCTTATGTACCATCACTTCAGGATTAAAAATCAAGAATATTGGGTACCTAAGTTTGAGTCGATACAATCGAGACACACACGATCTTCTATTCTTTATCATGTTTTAGCATATTTTTCTGTATTTCTCGTATTTTATTTATTTTACCACAAAAACATAACTTAATCATCTTTTCAAATAAACTTGGGAAATTTTCCAATAGAAAAAAATGGGGAATATTAATTATACTTTTGGTCGACTAAGATATTGATTAGTGGGGTATACAACTTTAGTTTGATATGTACGGCAAATTCTTTGTTCCATTTTATGTTTTATTTTATCATTAGTATTATGTTAAATACATAACATGATATTTAACGATCTAGCTACATTTGTGACGTACATATGTAACCGAATCGACTCGTAGACTTGAGTATGGTTAATTAGTCTCACACGATGCACTGATTCCGATCACTTGGGCTCGACAGGCTCATGGATTGATCGAGGAATTGAATCGTATGAAATCAGAGAACAAAAAGCTGACAGAAATGCTGGATAATCTCAGCAGAAATCTCAATGACTTGAAGCAAATTAGGCAGTCCGAGGATGATCTATCAAGATCAAGGAAGAGGAAAGCCGACAATTCTGGAAATTATTCGTTGTTGAATCACATGAACGAACCAAAAGTGATCAAATCTAATGTTTCAAGAGTCTATGTAAGAATTGATCCATCTGATATTAGCCTGGTAAGCTCAACTCTCTAATCGATTTTTTTTGGTCCTGTTTCTTTGTATTTCTGTCTCGTATTTTATTTCATCAATGAACGATATGTGTAGGTGGTGAAGGATGGATATCAATGGAGAAAATATGGACAAAAGGTGACAAGGGATAATCCATCTCCTAGAGCTTATTATAAGTGCTCTTTTGCCCCAACATGCCCGGTCAAGAAGAAGGTCTGTTTCATTAGGATAAATTGCAAATTAGTCCCTACAGTTAATACATATTGCAGAATTAACTATGTTAAAATTCAAATTTTACAATCATTTCATATCTCTTAATTTGCCGATAGAGATGTTCGATCTGAAATTATGAAAGAATTAAACCCTAAATCTACACATTGTTTACAAATAGAATTGACCAATTGGCCTTAATGTGCTTCAAGGTGCAAAGAAGTTTGGATGACCCATCTCTCTTAGTAGCCACATACGAAGGCGAACACCACCACCACCACCACCATGGCCGACACCCTCCATTGGCTGATATGTCGGCGGCGCCATCACCAAGAGCTGCCGACAAGCCAATTTCGGGTGAATGTATTGAAACAAGTGAGAGCAATGAGATTCAACAGTTTTTGGTGGAAAAGATGGCATCTTCTTTGACAAGGAATCGGGGTTTTACAGTTGCATTGGCTGCAGCTATAACTGGAAGAATATTTGACGAGATGGCATCGGAGCATAATGATGGTGATGTAAATACTTTTTTCAATTCTAGAGTTTTTCCGCCTTGAATTAGAGTATGTTTGGACAAGGCTACACGTGGCTGTAGCACAACCGACTATGGTACAATCGGTTGTGCCACAACCAAATGCATAATAAAAAGTGAAGTTTGTTTTAAATTGCAATAGGGTAGATTGTTAATGTAAATATCAAATCAGTAGCTTTTAGTAGAGTTTTTAATATTATTATAATAAAAAAGTGAAGCGTTTAATAATTAATTTATTGGTTAATGATTAAAATTGATGTTGAACATTGTGGAGTTAATGATTAATAATTTTTATATATATAATAGCTTATATATTAAATATCAAAATTATTTATACTAAATTCATTATTGTTGGAAGAAATAGATAATGAGAAAAGTGAAAAAATTGAAAAAATAATAACAATCTAAAAAAATTTCAAAATTGTAAAAAAACAAAAAAAGAATTGTAATTAAGGAAAAGGTAAAAAAAAATTAGTAATTTCTGGAAGATTTTAAAATCGAAATAAATTATTATAATTTCTGAAAAGATAAAAAATGAAAATTAATAAAATAAAAATAACTTCTCTAATACGTATTTTTTAAAATTTATAAATTTTAAACTTGCATCATAATTACCAATTTCTCTTTATAATAAAATAATTTATATAATCTAAATATTATTTTTATCTAATAATTGAACATTTTTATTTTATATAAAAATATTTTAAATAAAAAATATATTTCACAACTAACTTAAACAAAAATTATTTTATATTTAAATATTAATATTTTATTTTTATATATAAAAAATGAATATCAAAATGAAGATTTTGAAATTAATTTAATATATTTTTTATAAAATATGAAGTTGAAAGGTTAAAAGTTTAAACAAGACAAGAAGAAATAAAAAAATCTGATTGGTGGATTTTTCGAGAAAGTAAAAGGAAGAGAGAGAGAAAGATATGTGTGAGAGAAAGTAGTAAGAAAGGCAAGTGTGGAAGGAATGTAAGCTATGAATAGGGTTGTGGGTTGAGTCAATTCCAACCAACAAAAATAGATTGGGCATATCTCATGGCAAACACAACCTTAGCATTATGTGTATATATATTTGAATTTTAGATATTTGTGGTTGTGATATTGAATTATTGAAGAATAGTGATGCCAACATTAATAGTCTTCCCAAATTTAGTTCCACCTTGAATTATGGTTCTGAATTTTGGATATTTGTGGTTATCTAAATTTTACTTTGAAAAAATGTGTATAGTAAGATGTTGCATTGCACCTGTGCTAAGATGCTTCACCTACATCCAGGAAGAAGGGAACCATTATTAATCCTCCTTAAAGGAAAAAGAAACTCCGGTAGAAAATATGACATTTTAAGATGGAAGATGTAGGTAAGAATACACCAATCCAACCCCCGAGACAAAAGAAATACATATCCAATAAACAAAGAAAATAGTCATCTCTTCAAATACACTACAAATCTATGTCACAAACAAATTCAGCACAACTCTGTATCGAATTTGAGAGAAATTCCCATACTAAACAGCTCCTGACACAGCAGCTTTGCCCCGTACGGCACGTTCACCTTCACCACGTCTTCCACCGAATCACAGAAACGGCAGTAGGGCCCGCGGATCTTCCGCCCACCAAAGACGGGCCGCTGGATCACATTCGCCATGTTCTTGCATTTCCGGCATATATGCATCTGAGAAGAATCGCTGAGCGTGAAGAGCCGTTCGTGCAGGTTGGCTGCTGCACCGTGTGCTATGAGGCAATCCCTTTCCATCTCGCCAAACTTGATACCACCAAAGCGTTTACGGTCAGCCACAGGCTGCCGTGTGAGAGGGTGAACAGGCCCGGTATTCCGGAACTTCACCTTGTCTTCCGCCATATGGGTGAGTCGCTGGTACATCGTCGGTCCCATGAAGATGAGGGAATCGACCATTTCACCCGTTCGGCCATCATAGACTCGCTCGTTTCCCCATCTTGAGAATCCTAGCCTGAGGGGATGGATTTATATCACTCGGAGAATATAAATAATGATGCTACAGTTACTGAATGGATTAAACACTATACCATATATAAATGGATTTAGTACTTGTCTTGTTTCATGAGAGGAGAGGGACACAAATGATCAAAGGAAAGTGAATCTCCATACTAATGTAACACCATGAAAACAACGTAGGAATAGACAAATAATTTTTCTTCATTATTAATTGACACTTAACCTTTATTATAATTTTATGGGTAAAATATGCAAATATATTCGGTGTTTTCCAGATAATGTAATAAAACAAAAGCCAAAAACTCACAATCAGATATTGTAAAATCCTGCAAAAAAATCCTTAATTTGTGCTAAATTTATTCAACAAGAAAACAAGAAAGAAAGAACTTCAAGTTACTTGACACTTATACAGTACTCAACTAAAATATTAAACCTAAAGGACTTTTTCAACAATAGTTTAACTAAGGCGGTTGAAACCAAGTGCCGACCCTTTCGATCTATCATGCCAAAAAGACAATACCCTAATAGAAAACATGCTAAGGGTTTCCATGTACTTTGTCTACACTAACATTGCTTCACTCAACTTCAGATAGAAAATTAAGCCCTAGATGGGTTTTCACACGCTTCTTAGTTTGCTTCTTCTCTGCTCGTTCTTTTGCATCACACAAGTACTGTTTTCTTATGCACCAACACATAGTTCCGCTTATCTTGTAAATTTTATTTCCAAATCCTACCATAAATAAAAAGTTACAGGTTTCCGTAATAAAAGGATAAATACCTGTGAAGTTGGGCTGTTATATCTTCAACAGATGGAGTAGAAAATGGGGTAGCATATTTTAGTCCACCACCGAGTGCAATACCTTTGCCCAAGGCAGCCTCCAAAAGTTGACCGGGTGTTTGTCGAGAAGGAAATGCGTGAGGGTTTATCACAACGTCAGGAACAATTCCTTGTTTTGTGAAAGGGAAATTTTCCTGAGACTCGAGAAACCCAAGAACACCCTTCTGCCCATGCATGCTCGAAAACTTATCCCCAAGACATGGAGAACGAACCTGGATAGCCACACCCGTTAATATAGTGTGACATAACAAAAGAAAACCCACAAAATAGAAATTAAGAATTGTAAGAAGTAGAAGATAATAGCTCCAACTTTGATGCTTAATCCCAGATAGGTGTTTATATCAGGATAGAAATAAAGGTTGTAGTCCCTTAAATCGAAGGCATGACAATGGTCAAGGGAAAATTACTACTACTAACCGTGAGAAAAAACATAAACAAGAGCAATGCAGCTGATGATGATAAATGTGCAGGGGCAAAATTGGTATGCTAAAGAAGCAAAAAAATCTTGATGCCTTAGCAGGCAAGCACATCAAAGGCAATGACAATCCCAAGCGAAGGATGAATATAAAGTAAACTTCTGATAATATAAATTTACCTGTCTTAATGAAACAACAGCAAAGTTCTTCCCCTCATCATTAGCTGAAAGCACAACCTTATGAACCATACCCCTCTCAGTGTGCTTAAGCTTGATACTGTGATCAATCCCAGATGCAGCATGCTTACCGATGACTATGTCACCAGTTTGGAGATTTGCACCAATATAAGGAAACCCATCATCCTCAAGGCTGTCAACACGTCCAATCTTGCTTTGCATCTTCCCAAAGGTAACCAATTCATCAGTCTTCACTTTTCTCCCTCCCCCTTCTGAATTTTCAACCTCAGCCTTATAACTCCTCACATGTTCAGATCGGAACATACCACGCTCCATTGAAGCCCGATTCATCACCAGTGAGTCCTCTTGGTTGTAACCGAGATGGACATTGACAGCCACTATAGCACACTGCCCATTGAAGAACTCAGGCCTTGGCAGCATCCCCTTGTGATTGGAATAGGTCGATTTCCCAAGGCAATCGGCAAGTGCAGTTCTAAACAGTGGCCTCTGGGGATAGTACATCTGATGAGAGTTTGTATCCACTCTAATGCTCGGGTTTGTAGTCGAGTACCCAATGGCTTGCTGAGAGTGCTTCTCGGATTGGTACAGGACTCTCCTTGCATGATTATGATTGGCAAAAGGGATGAGCCCGCAGCTTAGACCTAATAAGAAGGAGCTATCTAGTTCGCAGTGTGTGTACTTCACTGGCGGATTTTCCAATTCAGCTGTGAAGAGGTATTTGATTCCCCATGCAGTTTGACAATCTTCTTCCTCTTCTGGCCCTATGAACTCGACTATTCCACCATCTAGAAGGGATTGAAAGGTGAAATCTCCTTTCAAATCCTTGGTTTTCTTCAAATTCTGAACAACGAGAAGAGGGCGGAGTATCCTTCCAGCATCAGCAAATATACGTACTTCTGCATGATGCTTGTCTTTTTTTATTTCAATCTGTAAGAAAAATGAGTATCTCAGCAAAGTAGAAATAATATAATATAGATGTGCGCGTATTATCTCAAAAGGAGATTCTACAACTGCCTCCTTAGCGCAACAAGAGAATTAAATGAGTAAAAGAGAACCTGATAAGAGACTTCCATTCTTCGACGTTTACGTTTCAGCTTAGAAACAAATGATGAGGAATCTTTACACATTCCAACCCAGTCTCCATCCAGAAAAACTTTGTGCTTTCCACCAAGCAAAAGTGAAGCATCATCAGCCAATTTCTCCATTCCACACTCAAGAAGCTTTTGAAGAAGGCCTTCTTGCTCCAGAACATTAGTACTGACGAGACCCAAGCTTGCCAGATTCTTAACCAGCCCACAATTTTCTCCATCTGGTGTAGAGAGGAAGCAAAGCTTACCCCAGTGTGATGGGTGTCTGCAACATCAATGCTAAAAAATTTGGAATGCCACTAAAAAAGAGCTTTTATGATGAAGCAAACCCAACAGATTATGACTAAGGGCATATTCATATACTCATTAGCTTCAATTACGAGGCTCAGAAGAGGTTCCGCAGAGCTGATGGGAATTGGTTAGAGTCTCAGAGAGAAATCAGTGCATAAATATGTATGCAATGCAACCTTTTAGAAAATATCTATGAGAAGCTTTCACACTTACAGTAAGTAAATTCGTGAACAGAAAAGACACAACTATGCCATGAACAATAAGTGCACCCATTAGGCATGCAATGATTCATCATTTCAGACAAAAGTACAGATCCTCATTTGAGCTAAAAAAATTCAAAATGTCATTTTGGAAAATAATTGACACATTTTCATCATTTCAAAATGTCATTTGACTAAAATAAAATAATAACATAAAACAAACAGACAAACTTTGCCAGCTAAAAGAACAAAAAAAAAAAAAAAAACTTACGGGTATCTAGCATCACCAACCCTTCCTGTATATGATACTTGCTGGCGAGTTTTCCTCATATCAGCTGCTGCCTGCAATGGATTTGTCCGCCTGAGAGTAGCCACGACACCAGAAGTTCTCTCCATTCTCTTGAAAGGATGCACCCAGCCTCCAGTTGAGAAAGCTCTGGAGAGGCCATTCGTGATGATGGAGGTATCCAGATATTGGTCAATCGACTGCACCTCCCGATCTTTATACAGGTCCCTTTGCATGGCTTTAACCATGCGCCTCTCCGCATGCTTAATGTGAACTTTCAGCTCTCTCTCAAGTAGCTCACCAGCCAACTCCAACCTCTTGTTCCTAAGATCATCTCTATTGTCGACTTTACGGTGCCCTCTGTATGCCTCTAAAAGACATTTGACCATATAAGCCAGAAAAGCAGCCTTCTGCCCCAGGCTTTTGAGATGTGGAAACAGGTAGTTCCTGATACTTTCTTCCACTGATTCTGCAGGTGGAAATCTACAGGCTTGCATGAGTTCCTTAATGTGTTTTATCGCGTTTCCTTCCTTACGGAAACCCTCACATTTTCTGTCAGCATCATATATTGATGCAACAAGTATGTTGACAATTGCGGAATCTTCGATGTCTACATCAATTAGCCTGACTATCTCTCTGTCATTTGGAATTCCCAAGGCAAAGAAGAGAACCCAAATTGGAACTTCAGTAACATAAAAATATACTGTGAGGATTTTCTCTCCACCTATCACCTGCTCCACCTTTGGAACTAACTTTATGTACACTCTTTTTCTCTTCGCAACTGGGCGATAGGCAACAGTCCAAGCAGGATCCTTGGCCACCCATAGCCTTTTAAGGCAAATTTGCTCCTGGGCAATGAAAGTCTGCACCAAAGGTTGGGATGTCAATTATATGAAATAACTAGTCAACAAACCACTTGAAAGTAGGAGTACCCCTTGGAATGACTAAAATTAAAAAAAAAAAAAAAAAAAAAAAAAACTTTTTTTTTCATAATAGAATCAGTGGAGTAAGGTAAAATGCATGTTATCACTAGATTGTGTCAAGTACCTAATATCAGCTAGGACAAACAAACAACTAGGCCACCAAGATAATTTAAATCCTTGACATATTAAGCAGCTGAAAAGAGAACTCCAAGTTCTTTAACATTCTTGTAAAAAATTTGCCATAAAATGAAGTAAAACAAAGTAAATAAAATAAAATGATAGAACAATAAGGAAAAAAAATCAATTCTAATGCTCAACTTTACAACAAATAATTAACAAAAAACCTTGGCACTTAGCCCTCACCTTCTCTGCACCCTTGATAACAAAATATCCTCCCTGGTCAAATTCACAATCCCTCTCTTCAAGTCCATTCATCCAGCATAAGTCCGACTTTACCATAACGGGGAGTCTCCCAAAGTTAACAACATCATGATGCTCAGTATGTAATGTCCTCTCAACAAATTTTTCTATACCAGTTTTGAACTTGTCACTTCTTGAAAGACCTTCCGAGTACACCTGAAAAGTTTAGATTATCAGACATGATTAAAAAACAAAAAAACTGAGAAAAGAAAAATGGAAGACATGGCAGCATCTGAAAACTCCTGCATCATCAGCATCAATAGAAAGGGTTCCATAGATCTTTATATGCATGTATCTAAGCGCAAATTGAAAAAAAAAAATTGTGTAGCTTTTGAAGTTGAAAAATGAGGTGCAGCTTGGAGAGACCAACTAATGATGATGCAACAGGTAAAACAGAACATAAGCCATAACAACATTCAGCAGATTTATGTGATAATGAAGCAAGTACAGCAAATGAACAGGTGGAGAAAATGAGGATGCAAGTCTACCACATGCCTACAAACATAATATTTGACCTATCACATCAAATTACAAGATCCCCAAGAGGTCTTTAGCCCATATTTCCTCCTTTAAGTGGCACATAAGCATAGTAATTAGAACACCAACACTGAGGCTGAGCATAGAGTAAAAGGCAAATATAAAGAAAATCTTTAGCATTACAGATTGTTCGAAGGATGGCATGAATTGTAAAACATAAATATCATGAAGCAGCACATATGATAATTTTAAGAAATGTATTGATCAGTGCACTACTTAGCTATAAAATTAGTATGCACCTGTAAAAGTTTCACTGGATATTTAGGTGCTCATGAACAAACTAATTACAAGATAAATTGAAACTGCAACAGTACAAAACATGAGGATACTACAAAATAAAGCACATTGCCACAGATCGCCACGAAAATGAAAGATCGCACTAGAAAGCAGGAGGATAAAGACCATGTATAACCTGAAGATGAGTCTCAACTTTTATCTTGGACGAATAGGTCATGTTCTGAAGACGAGCATGCCTGGGAAAGAGTTCCAAATCTGCTTTAGCACCGTCAACTGATGAAAACTTTTCACCAGTCCAGAATGTTGGATGCTCAAGGGTGACCTTTCCAAACCTTAGAGAGGCACGCTTCCATTCACCATCTCCCTTCTTTGATGGATCATATCCTGGCTCAATCATGATCTCACCAATGGAATCAAAAACTTGTTGAATTCCATGTTTAACAAAATCATTGTACGAATTAATCTGGTGGCTAATTAACCCATACTGATCAAAAAATGCTGTTGAGGCCTTTTTACAGAAACCTTTTAAGAAACTTTCATCCAGTCCTTGCAGTGCACAGTTCAGCTCATCATCAGAATCAGAATACTCAAAATCTATATCATCATCAAAATCCATAAGAGTGGAACCATTTGGAAACTTCTCTTTACCACTACTGGGCCCGGCTTCATCCAAAAAATCCCATGCATCCATCTGAACAAGAATCAGATGAAGCAAACAACTATCAGTATGCTAATACAAAAGAGTCTGATTAAAGGTACTCATGACCAAACTCCCAGCACATAGGACATTAAAAAAAATAAAAAATCAGTGAAAGACAGATATAGGACATTGAATTCTTTTCGGCAACTGGGGTGTGAAAAGAAGAGAAATCTTATCTTCTGAACAAGGTGTGAAAAGAAGAGAAATCTTATCTTCTGAACAAGAATCAGATGAAGCAAACAACTATCAGTATGCTAATACAAAAGAGTCTGATTAAAGGTACTCATGACCAAACTCCCAGCACATAGGACATTAAAAAAAAATTTTAAAAAAAATCAGTGAAAGACAGATATAGGACATTGAATTCTGTTCGCCAACTGGGGTGTGAAAAGAAGAGAAATCTTATCTTTCAGAATTGAAGCAAAACAATCCAATTTTCAAAGTGGAAAAAAAATATTGCTGAAAACCTTCACCACATCAAGACATCTCCAAGTGCTCATAACCCCCCCCCCCCAACAAACACACACAAAACCTCCCACCCCAGCCAACAGACCCAAAAAAAAAGGCCTCATTGTATTAGCCAGTGCAACAACGAGAAAGGGAAAAAGTTATTTTTTCTTTTCACCAATAATAAGGAAAATGCAGGTTAGTGGATGTTACATTTCTTGGTTTTCTACCTCAAGCACCAAGAACCCAGTAACACCAAAAATTCATTATCAGAAGAAATCCCTCCGGAAACAAATGGGTGAAAGGAATGCCCAATCCCATAAATTGCATCTTCACGTAGATAAATTCTTCCAGGATAACGGCCCCGACAAGAAAACTTACCAAAACCCAGAACCCGAACTTCCCAAAAGTGTGTATCAAAAAAGGAAAAATCACTGACATAAACATCTCCCACATGCAATGCGTTTACAGAATGCCCTCTGAACTAAGTTTCAACCACCGCTATTTCACGATACCAAAAGAGTTATCTCAAAACATCACTACATGAGTTCTTGTTTTCATGGGAGGAAAAACGAAAAAAAAAAAATTGTAGAGGAAAAAAACCAGAAACCTCAGAGACGCTTAAACTAACAAAGAACGAGACATGCATTTTGATTATGCAAACAGATATTCCCAACATAAACCCAAAATCAAGGAATAACCCTTGGGCTCTGTCAAGCCAAAGCATAAAAGGCAGAACATCGTCAATCCTTCAACGAACAAAAGGAATCATCCAAAACTTTTCTCCGTCATTAAAAAGATTGAGAGAGAAACTTACTTTGATTTTAGTGTTTTGATGTCAATTACGCAAATTGTTGAGGTTTTCCTTCTTCCCCTTTCCCTATGACTCCAGCACGCAGACAGTGGCACTGAGAGCGGTGTTCTATGCAAAGCAACTAGAGTCGTAACAGCAAACAGTGATGAAAATGAATATGGACAACGGAGCTCTCTTAGGCTTTGTTTGGCTGGGTCGCGTTTCTCCTTTTCGTTTTATTTTTATTTATTATTTCCAATCACAAAACGAATAAATTCATTTCTTTTGTACACTATTCTTCTATTCTTTTATAATAATATAAAACAGAAGGAGCTCTCTGAGTTTTTTTCTTTCTCTTTATATGTGTCTTTATAACACTTGTCTTCACTCACTTTTTCATCCTCTTTTTTATTCTTTTTATTAAAATTTAAAATTTTAAATAATTTTTTCATTTTAAGTCCATTTTTAATATAAGGTATATCAAATTAATCATCTTTTTGTGTTATTTAATTTGAGATCAATATTATATATATTTAAATTAATAGTTACATTTAAATTACAAAATATAGTTTTTATATATGGAATATTATCTTTTTATGCATTGAATTATTAATTTTAAATTTTTGCTATATGTAATGGATTTGAATAAATAACACATCAAAATTTTATATGAATTTAAGTTAATTTTTTTATAAAAGTAAAAATATTATACTATTAATTTATATAATATTATAATTTATTCTTTAACATCAATAGCTTTAGTAAATTAAAATATTTATATTATGTTCGGGACATTCAAAATTCACTTTAAAATAATGTACAATTTATTGTTTAGTAATGCTAACTTTACAAAATTAAAATGCAATTTAATATAATAAATTATATTTTAAATTGAATAATATTGATATAGATAATAAGTCATATACATTTATAATAACATAATTTTATTATAAAGTATTAATATTATAAAATATATCGTATCACATGCATCACACGGGTGGACATATAGTTATATTTTAATACTTTCGCCGTCTTATAAAAAACTAAATAAATCTTAATTTTCAAGAGTTTAATTTTTTATTAATTTAGATGAATGTAAAATCTTTTTAAAATTATAAATTACACTTGTACAACTTTTTTTATTGTTGATATAACTTATTTAACTATATATAATTTGTTAGCAAAATAAAAATAAATTATTATGACTAATAAAATAAGACATTAATTTTTAAAATATTATTTTTTTTCAAGATAAAAATATTTTTAAAATATATCTTTTTATTTTGGGTTGATGTGCATTGCGTCACCTTGCTGCGGCTGCTTGAGAATTGTTATCGCTCTACGCAAAGCAAAGAAGACCAGAAATTCTATTAAGGATCAATTGTCTGTTTAAAGCCATTAAAACTTCACTTTTATTTCATCATATACGATCTTGCTTTCTTTCAAATCAAGCACCGACCGCTATGGCTCAAACGAAAGTCAAAAGATCTTCATGCAGGAAACAAATGGGATTTAGAATCTAATTCTAAAGAAGTCACGAAAATATCCGCTACTTACTTCGAAAATTTAACCAGCATTTAATTCAGAATCTTTTTCAAATTTGTCGTTTATCTCAAAGCAAAATTACCCTAAATCGCCAATCAAGATCAAAATATTGTTGCCTTCATTTATATTACACAACACGTTGTTAGTCACGATTAAGATACGGTGTCCTCATTTGCATTAAGGTTTATTTATAAAAAAAAAAATTAATGCAAATAATTATTGTTATAACGGTATTATTAAAGATTCAGCTAATAACTAATTTTGATTCTTCCGACATAATTTCTTTTTGTTTTTTTTTGACAAATACTATTTTAAAAACAAGACCCATTTTTAGAATGGTTGTAGTATTTATATTCCAATTGATGTGTATATCGATATCTATATATATATATATAATAAAATGAATGTTTTTATTATTTCGTGTTTCCACTAAATTTTAGATTTGCAATAGATATTTTTGAAATTTTGGATTTTTTGAAAATTATAAAATAATATCATATTTGCAACAAATTTTTTGATATATAAATAAAAATTTATTATTATTTTTATCAAAATCTATTAACATTAGTGACATAAAAATGGGTATAAAATATATTAATTATCTAAGTTTTGTAATGTTTCACGAGCAATAAAAATTACAAACTTAAATATTAAGTATAATTATTATTTTTTTACTAATATTTTTAGTAATAAATAATATATTTTTTATTATAAAATAATACAACAATAACTTTCACGGGGCTCACACTCGTGTGAGTGTGGGTGTGGAGGGAGAGACTTATATACACCCCCAATATTGTGTTCCATTTTTTCAATTTATGTGGTAATTAATACTGTCAGGTCCACTTCAAAATTCTATTGGGCCTCAAGTTTGGGCCTGAGACTAACAATCACTGGAAAATGAATATCTAGGCCCATGACACATTGCTCAAGAATTCAGAAGGTACTTAGAATCTTCATTTGGTCCTGGTAGGTCATATAGCTTATTAAAATTTTAAATTATTTTTATTAAAACTAATAATATAACATATCTATAACAAAATAGTTTTTAAATTTATTTATATAGTGTCAACAATATTACATTATAAAAAAAAACATTGAATTATGTTTCATATATAAACCATTATATGTGTTTACTAAGTAAAGAAATGAATTATGTTTTTATTGGACAATAAATGGGAATTATAATATTATTCACTTGTCCACATCGTATAAAATAATATGATTTAATTATATATAAAATGCTATAGTTGTATAAAGTACTGGTCTATAAAAAGTTATATTTAGAGTACTATTTTTTATTTTATTATTAATTAGATAAAGGTATAATTTTTTAAAAATTATAAATACCAACTTAATTATTTTGCTTATTTGTACATGGAGAAAAGAGAGAAGAGAGAGATATTTCTAAAAAATGTAATTTTATTTTTATTTTTATTTTTTCAGAGCTTCAATATAAGATAGGTCGGCTAAAATGAAAGGAAAAAAAATATTGTAGCGACTCAAATTTTTTATTCAAGCTCATGTTTCGAGAAGTAGATTTATATTATTAAGGTTGCGAACTCTTTCTCTAGGTAAGGAGACGAATTCAAAGTTTTTGAGATATTGATTTTTCATTTCACCAAATTAGTCTAAATTATTATTAAAAAATTAAGGGACGATTTTTACATTTGCTTAAAGTAGTTTTAAATTTTCTTCAAGGTATATTATTTGATGTATGCTACAATGCCACCGCCTCTCGCTCCTAATTCCGACGGTCTGTGGATTGGCCTGCCAAGCCAATAATCCGTTGGTTAGTTGGGTTAGGTTGGAATTTTAGTAGCCTGTCTTTTTTTAGATCAGTCTTATCAATTGGTGAGCTTGGTGAATTTTGGTCCGTTCCATTCCATTCCGCCAGCTCATCTTAACGGCTCTAACTACAAGATCTAGGTTTATCACCAAACAAAAATTTCAAATTAATCAAAGAAAATAATATGTTCTAGAAGGAATCTTAAATTATATCCTTATTCATCGGTAATGAATAGGTCTACACTTAGCAACAAAAGTCATACCTAGGTGAGATATAGAGACTGACTACTTTATTAAACTATTAAATACCCTTCATAATTCTTATCCAACTACAACCAAAATAATATTTTTTATTATATATATATATATATATATATATATATATATATATATTGTAAATTGACATATTAGTTTAACGTTAGACCGGGTTTGTGGGTATACTTTCAACCAAAATTTTCATTTATTAAATTATATATTAAAGTCATAGTTAAAGTAATTGTAATTTATAATATATATTTTTCATATTATGAAGATTTGACTATTAAAATATTCTTCACTTTTTAACAATTATATAATTGTAGAATCTCCTTTTAATGTTATCTTCTTGTGTTACAACATGGTCAAAACTCTTATTTATTAAAAAAATAGAGTACTTACAACAGATGTAATTTTATAAATTGTTTATATAGTATTATTTTTACAAAAGAATTACATTTTATTACAAGATTATTACGACGAAGCAGTGCTTCCGGTCATGAATTCTCGGTCCTGTACCCACAACATTGATTTTTTCCTTGTTAGTGGCAATTCCTAACTATTTGAATTGAATCTCCTTGCATTAGTCATTTTGGGCTGGGTCCGCAATGAAAGAAGGAGCTAGAAAAAAGTGCAGTTGAAGTGGCAGGACAGAGCCCTTCGAAGCCCTAAGGATAAGTCAAAAAAGATACCTTCATTGCTTCTTCCCGGGTAAAGACTGCTCGGTAATCACAAGACTGAGTGAAATCTTGAAATAATTTTTCTGTGGACTTCCGAAAATCTGTTTCTTCTATTTCCCCAGCTATCTAACCAACTTCAGCAACTCTTTAGAGCTAACTGTTTGCAACAACATTCTCAACCCTATGAGAGGTTCCATCGTACTCCCAGTCAGTTGGAGATACTGATATAGTTAGATTAGGTCATTCATCTGCGGCATTAGCCAAATAGTCATCAGAGGCACCGTCCCCGGGAAAGACATTAATTTGAAAAAAAAAAAAAAAACTCATATTTATGAAGAGTGCAATTTTTAACTTGAGTCAATTTGATAAACGTATAATTTCTTAAAGAATTTGAAGTTACACTTATACTACTTTGCGTACTCATTGATTTCTCCAATTCAATCATTTATAACATCTTTTTTTGAAATAAAAAAATTAATTTTAACTTTAACTAATAAAATAAGACACGAACTCTTGAAATAATACTTTTTTTATTTTATTAGCCTACTTACCAAAAGTTAGAACAATTGATAATAAATAACAAAACTGATGGTTCTGTAAATAAAAGAAGAAAGAGTAGAAGACGGTTGTTAGATTGAAGCAAGAAAAAATGTAAAGAATGAAGAAGAAACAAGCAACACAGTTTCTTCTCGATTACACCCGCGACCCCTTTGCATAGATTTTAAATATGTTCATAAAATGCACAAGAGATTTTGAGGAGAAATTAACGAAGAAGTATTCAAAATTTTTGTATATGCTATTTAAGTTAATCGAAAATAAAACAAAAACTACGAAAATTATGAAGAAAAAAAAACAGAAAAAGAGAACCAACACAACGAAAATATAGAAAAAAAATAAAATTGTTAAATCACAACCCTCATTGCACGAATCCTAAATACGTGCATCTGATGCACACAATGTGTGTATATTATGATACATTAATACATATATATTTTTAAAGAGATTCAACATATAAAACTACCATAAATAGTATGTTATCTTTGTTATATTATGATACATTAATACATATATATAGCATCTATTAACATTATTTATAATGTATGGCGGACAACTATACAGACAACCACGAAAAAATATTTAATATGTAAATTCGAATCACAAATGGCTTCCACTCATTCTTACTTTTAACTTTTTAAATGTATGTATATTTAAAAATATTTAATATATTTTATTGATAAAGATAATACATACATTTTATTTTATAATAAAATATATGTTCTTTGTTTAAAATAAGTGTTATTTCAATAATAAATTTATTAATTGTTAAAAGTTTAAATTATTTAATAAGTTTTATAAAAAAATTAGTTAATATTTATTTGCAATTCAAATATCATAAAAATAATCAAATACATAACAATAATAAAATTTGATTCAAATAATTAACAAAAGAGTAACTATATTTTTTTGCATCTAATATCCTTTTAATATATGCAATATTGATTTAAATTACATATCATGAAAAAATAATTAATTTAATATATTATGTAAAAATATAAAAGAAACCAAAATTTCTTTTGTATTTTAACAAATTCAAAAAAAACTATTTTCAAGGGAGGATTATAAATAAACTTCAACTATAACGAAATGCTAACACATCATTTTTCCAAAATATTTTTATTTTTAAAAACTAAAAGTAAAAGAAAAGTCTATATTTAAACTATTTTATTATTTCAGACATCGACTTAATAATATTCACAAGAAAAAGTTATTTCTCAATTAAAACATAGGCACAATATGATTACAATAGAATTCCAAAAGTATTTTAAATAATTCTATGCTCATATATATACCTAGAATTACTTCAAAAAAAAAAATCTTTATAGTGTATATATATACATACACTTTAAAGATATAAAGTTCCTTTGGTGGATTAACTAAAACCCACTTTATTTGAAATAATTTCCCAAAATGATTTCCTAAAATCAAATTGTTCAATGCCAATGCATCCCAAAACAATCAAGATTTAGTTCTAAAACAAAGTTACAAATTAGAGAGAGAGAGAGAGAGAGAGAGAGAGTGATTTACAGAGAGAGAGAGAGAGAGAGAGATAGTGTGTGTGTGTGAAGACATCAACACACGCTCACAGTTATATATGCTGGTGAGTTGAAATTGGAGTAGAAAATGAAGAGAGAGAAAATGAGGAGAGAGAAGATGAGAGGGTGTATTTGGTCAAACACGTTATAAAAGTGGGGTCAGCCCATGACCATTCAACTCTGGTGGCTCGGATCAACTATCCTGTTTATTGGAGAAGCAATCTTGACGTATTCGAGTTTACATTTTTTTTAATATTCTTTTTTAAATTAACCTCACATATTAAAAAGAAATATATTGGGTCAATAATAAAAAAATAAAAAAGTGAATTATGATTATCTAATTGAAATATTTATTTTATTTTCACATATGATTATTCCTATTAAAAGAGGTATTTTGTAAAATAAACATAAATTTCATAGAGAGTTTCTTAAAACCTTGAAGATATATTTATATTTTTTATTAAAAAATTATAAACAATCTATATTTAAGAGCTTGATTTTATTTTCTTACTCCAACAATATTTTCTAGGTTAATTACCAAATAAATTATTAACTATGCGTCATTTTTCATATTTTAAATATATCAATGTTTATTATAATTATGAACGTTTTTTCAATTACAATATTCTCCAACATCAAATTATAATGTTTTCACAATTATTAGACGCGGCTCGATGGTTTTAGATCCAACATTTATTTTGTTATTACGGCTACCATCATCATGATACTTATGTGAAAAACTGTAACTTTCCATTTAATTCACAACGATAACAAAAAAAATTAGGTTTTTGATTTGGAACTTCCTCGTCACGATATTGTAAATTAAGATATATATATATATTTTAATAAATGTTATTAATTTTTAAAGTCTATGTCACAACTAGAAATTGACCATAACTTTAAGATATATATATATATATATATAATTAGCCCTATTTTGTATCCCCCTTCTCATTTACCCTAAACAAAAGGGTTACGAGTTCTCTTAATAAAATAATCTTGAAGATTTAAAAGAAAATAGTCTTTTTAATTTAAAAATTATTGAAAAAACATTTTCTCTTACGAATTTATTTAAAATAACTTAAAATATTCAAAAGGGTATCTATCTGGAAATTTGGTCGTCTATTTACTTTTTTTTAATATATCTCAAGATACATGTGAAATGTACTACTCTCACATATTACGAGATATAATATTAAATATAATTTTAAAAATATCTAAAATGACTGTGGACCTTTTCTTTCTTCATATTTAATAAATAAAAGAAAATTAAAGTATTCTAGAAGCCTTGACATTGCTTGCAGACAAGAAGTCTGTGCTGTACATTACAAACAACCTTTTCCCTTTATTCTTTATTTAATTATTCTAGAAGCTTTATATTAATATTAAAATCTGTAATAATGCCACATTTTTTTTATATTAATTATATATATTATTAATAGATGCTCTCACACAACTTGCACCAACAAAATTCCAAACCACTTTCCATTATCCAAAGACCTTCCAATGATATTTTTTTTTAAAGTTTTGCATAAATATTATTGTAGTTAGGCTATATGTATTTGTGGTAATTCAGTTATTTATAAATATTTTTAAAAATCTTCAATTATTGAAAATATTTATATGAATTTTTTCGATTATTAAAAAGTACTACTTTTCGTTTTAAATTAATTAACATTTTAAATTTTTTATTGAAAATTAAGAAGCCTATAAATTTGACCAATGCATCCTTCATCAATTAACAATATTCTTAATTAATCTCTCTCCTCATAAATTCACACTCTTTCAATTACTCCCTCCTGTTCACACTAAGTGTTGTATTAATAGTTTTAATTTTTTGCTCAATAAATAATATTTTACAATTTTTAATATGGAAATTAATATTATTTTTTTAATTTACACTAACTTTTCTTGTAAATATATACATGATGTGTTTTTTTACCACTAATCATTAATACTTCTTCTTACTTAAATTCATTAATTAAGGATAAAATAAACACTTAATTTATTTCTTGATATGTGTGAAAATTTCTAAAATCACACTTAAGAGTATTATACAAATGTATATATATAATAAATAAAATTTTATTATGTTATAATAATCGAATTAATAAAGCGACAATCTTACTGAATATATCAAATATTTTAATCATCATGCTCTTATAAACTTAAGTTCATTCAGAACATTAGTTTTTCTAATAAATATACTATCATGTTATTTAAAATTATTATAATGTCAATATTTTGTACAAATGTTAATATTTGAATAAATATGTATTGATATAATATCTGAATATTTAATAATAAAAAAGTACTATCCTTCACATAACTTTGTTTATCTATATAATTAATAAAATAGGGGATAATTATGTATTTTTGTTATTCCCATCAATTTAATTATTAATTAAGTATTTGATAAAATTATATGACAAACTTATCATGTAATACATCTTAATTATTAATTGTCAATCTTGCAAATAAAAAAGATTACATACTAGAATTATAGAATTTTATTTAACATAGATAAAATGATACTATTAATGTGGATTTTTTTTTGTACAAATAATATTAAAATTAATATATTTTTATATAAAAATGACCTGAAAATTAAGAATGATTTGTATTTTTTGATTTTTGATTGAATAATAAAAGTGAGGAGTTCAATTTTCTGTTATTTAACACATTTGATGACTTGATTAGTAATATCGGTAGATATTGATTGAAATAATTTTTGAAAAGGGCATAACATAGATTAAACATTCAATATGTTAACATAGATTAAAAATTCAATGTGTTATGTTAAAAAATTAAAATTTATATATTAGTTAAACTAGTATTGTTCCCGTGTGATGCAAAATTTGTAATATATTTTGTAATAAAATAAATTATACTTACGTATGTTTTATTAATACTTCAGAATACATAATCAATAATATCCAAAATATTTTATTATTTAATTGATAACAAGAATTAAAAATATAGTTTTGTATTAAAATATATATATATATATATATCCTCCCGTAAAATAAGAGCTTTATTTCTATAAGAAATTTATTAATTGTATAAAAATTAAATTATTTAATAAGTGTTATAAAAAAAAATATTCATTGTGCAGTCCAAATCCAATACAATTATACAATATATTAAAATCTATAATCCAATCCAATACAATTAATAAAATATACAATATAATAAAATCTAACACAAATAATCAGTCCAAAATAAATTTATCTTTTTTTGCATCTAATATTTATTTTAATATGTGCAATATGGGTGAATATTAAAAATAGCGGAAAGGGATTAATTTAATACATTCTAAGTAAAAAAAAAAAGTAATAGAAATGAAAATTGTTACTTATATTTTAACAAGATGAAAAAATATTTCAAAAAAAAAAATTAAAATTCAACTTATCAAAAGCTAACACATTTATTTTCAAAAATATTTTCATTTTAATTTAGAAACTAACAATTGATAAAAAAAAAAGAAAAAAAAAACCAAAATTAAACTCTTTCATTATTATATTATTATACATCATTCAAACATTGCCAAATTTTGTTACATTCCATATATTATAAATTTTATTTAACTATATTTATTAGCATTGATTTACATTGAATGCATTAAACAAGGTTTATGTAATGAGTTATTATTTACATTTTTATATTAATAAAATGAAGTGGAACTCATTATTGAGTTGTCGATATTGAGACATGCTTCTTCTTTTTTTTTTTTTTTTCTTTTTTCAAAAACTCACAAAATAATTTTTATTTATTAAAAGATATTTCAAAATATTTATGGGTAACTAAAATATTAAAAAATTATTTAGATTGGGCACACCTTGCAATTGAGGTTGAGTATTACTATTTATTTGTTATTAAAAAAAATATTTTCAAATAAATAATAATAATATTTTTAAATAAATAATAATAATAATAATAATAATAATAATAATAATAATAATAATAATAATAATAATATAGACCGGCGCTGGTAAATATAAAGCGAAATTTCGTGTTTCCACCGGGAACATTAAATTCATTAAGCAGAGCAGAGGTGCAGCAACCCTAATTTCCAAGAACCCTCTCAATACATTCAATATCCACTACCAAAATAAATAAACTAAAAAATCCTCCAAAGTTGAATATTCCAAGCCCGCCTTGACTTCAACCCCCCACCCCCTACCCCCTACCCCCTTATATAAACCAAATAATCTTCGCTCATTTTCAAACAACACAATAGTTTTTGCATTTTTTTCCATCCCAAACAGACCGCAACCCCATTCTTGAAACCAGAGAGAGAAAGAGAAAGAGAGACGGAGGGAGAGGGAAGGGGGGAGAGAAATGGATGCAGGAGATCTGTACAGAGCTAGTAATAGCTTAAGAGCAAGCAGTAAAAGAAGTGAAAGCTACCGGGCCCAAAGCTCAAGCCTATGGAGGAATACGGGCCTGGAAGTGTTCTCAAGATCGGCCCGGGATGAAGACGATGAAGAGGCCCTGAAATGGGCCGCCCTGGAGAAGCTTCCCACATTCGACCGTCTTCGGAAAGGGCTCTTGTTCGGGTCACGTGGCCCGAACGAGGTTGATGTCAATGATCTTGGGTTTCAGGACAAGAAGAATCTGGTGGAGAGATTGGTTCAGACCGTCGAAGAAGATAATGAGAAGTTCTTGTTAAAGCTCAGACACAGAATTGATAGGTACACACACACACACCCACACCCACACCCACACCCACACCCACACCCACACACACACACACACTTATATGTATGTATATGTGAATATTTTTATTTTCTTGTTCTGCAGAGTTGGGATTGATATTCCAACAATAGAAGTGAGATATGAGCATCTGAATATTGATGCAGAAGCTTATAGTGCCGGCAGGGCTTTGCCTACTTTTGTCAACTTCAATATCAACATGGTTGAGGTATATATTTATATATATTCATACACACATACATATATATAACAGAGCCGAAAGTCAAAATACCAAACTTCGGCCGGAAAATATTACAACTTATGGTATTTAGCTAGAAATACGCGATTGCAGTGTATGTAAATATGTTTGTTTGTGTAATTTTGCAGGGACTTCTAAACACGCTACACCTACTACCAACTAGGAAGAAGCCATTTACAATCCTCAAAGATGTGAGTGGAATAATCAAACCATGCAGGATGACTTTGCTGTTAGGCCCTCCAAGTTCCGGAAAGACAACACTTTTGCTTGCTTTGGCCGGAAAGCTTGATCCAAATCTAAAAGTAATTAATTTTACTTTCTTTTTTTTGTCCAGTTAGTGATGATATATTATTATTCGACTGTACAATCGACAGATTTCTTATTTTTTCAAAATATTCGGGCAGATTTCGGGGAGAGTGTCTTACAACGGGCATGAACTGCACGAATTCGTACCGCAAAGAACTGCAGCGTACATTAGCCAGCACGATCTTCATATTGGGGAGATGACCGTAAGAGAAACCTTAGCGTTTTCAGCCAGATGCCAGGGAGTTGGATCCCGATACGGTTCGTACAGTTATTGATTTTTTTTTAAGTTGATTATATTGTTATTTTCAATAAAGAAATAAAATGATACATCTGTTTATGTTTTATTTAACTGGTTTTTTCTTTTTTAATATATTTTTTGTCAAATTTGTTGAACAGATATGTTGGCAGAATTGTCAAGGAGAGAAAAAGCAGCAAATATTAAACCAGATCCCGACGTTGATATCTACATGAAGGTAAAAAGTCCTGGGTATATAATTTAATATATTTAGTAGAAAATAGCTGGGTTTTAGTTATTTTAAATTTTAAATAATGCAATGGCGGCTTTCTATATCTGTATTTTAAAGACCAATTAGTTTGAAGATAATGTTATTTTAAGGTTGTCTACATTTGAAGAAAGTGACATCATTGTTTTTGTCTTTATTTTTTGTTTGTCACTTTCTTGATGATAAATGTAACATATATAATTTCCACTATTCATATATTATTGTGTAATTTTTAATAATGAATACTATATGGATAATATTTTACATCAATAAAATTATATGACTATATCCATTATTAATATATTAGTATGTATGTTTTAATAATGAATATTAAACGGATACTATTTTAAATTGATAAAATTATGAAGTCGGGAGATGACACTTGAAAATTGCATGAAAATGGGTTCATAATTGATTATTGAAGTTAAACAAGTAATTTGAATCTAGGACAATCAATGTTTTCAGACAAAAAAACTAAAAATTGCTGTTTTCAACAATGTAGGCAGCAGCCACAGAAGGAGATGAAGCAAATGTTGTCACAGATTACATTCTCAAGGTACCAAAAAGCTTCAGCCTTCTGATTTTTTTATGTCGATTTCGACAATCTTAAACACCTTATGTTGATTTCGACAACCTCAAAAGTTCTGAAAACCATCCTTTCTTCCAGGTTCTGGGCCTCGACATTTGTGCCGACACCTTAGTTGGAGACGAAATGATCAGGGGTATCTCTGGAGGACAGAAAAAGCGTGTCACAACTGGTAGAATAAACTTACTACTTGAAATTATAAGGAAAAAGAAAATTAAAAAATTGAATGTTTATGTTCTGATTACTGATTTTTGGCATTGAAAATCGCAGGAGAAATGCTTGTTGGACCAGCGAAGGCGCTTTTCATGGATGAAATATCGACTGGATTGGACAGTTCCACCACTTTCCAAATCGTGAATATGCTTAAACAATATGTCCATATCATGAAAGGAACAGCTTTTATCTCTCTGCTGCAACCTGCACCCGAGACCTATGAGCTGTTTGATGACATCGTGGTCTTGTCTGATGGCCAGATTGTTTATCAGGGCCCGCGAGAAAATGTGCTCGATTTCTTCGAATCAATGGGATTTAAATGCCCAGTAAGAAAAGGGGTTGCTGATTTCTTGCAAGAAGTAAGCATAAGAAATGATAATGTGGCACATCTTTTAGTATAGATTTAAGTAACGATGAAGAACCTGATGTTGGGTTTTCTTATGGAGTCGAATTTGGCTCTACAAGAAACTCAACATTAAGCTCCTGAGTTCCTTATCCACTATCCTATATAGTATAGTTTTTTATTGGATCTAACGAGGGATTGAATTTAATTGCAGGTAACATCAAAGAAAGATCAAAGACAATACTGGGCGAATAAGGATGAGCCATACCGATTTGTCTCGGTTGGTGAATTCGCAGAGGCTTTCCAGTCCTACGTTCTTGGTAGGAAGGTAGGGGATGAGCTTGCAACTCCGTTTGACAAGACCAAAAGCCATCCAGCTGCTTTGACTACAGAAAAGTATGGAATAGGGAAGACAGAACTCCTGAAAGCCTGCAGTGACAGAGAGTACTTGTTAATGAAGAGGAACTCGTTCGTCTTATACTTCAAGATTTTCCAGGCAAGCACTGAAAATTAAATACTTGAAATAAGGTTAATCTATCGTGTTAATTTGAGAATACAATTGCTGAGGGTGATTTTGCATTATTTTATTTCAGCTTGTCGTGATGGGACTCGTCACCATAGGAATCTTCCCACGAACAAAGATGAGTAAAGAAACTCTTGCAGATGGAGGGATATATATGGGTGCTCTATTTTTCACTGTCATTATGATTATGTTTAATGGAATGTCGGAGTTAGCAATGACAATTTACAAGCTGCCAGTCTTCTACAAACAAAGGAACATGTTCTTCTTCCCGTCTTGGGCATATGCCATACCCTCATGGATCTTGAAAATCCCAATTTCCTTTCTTGAAGTTGCTATTTGGACAGTCCTCACATACTATGTGATTGGATTCGACCCCAATGTAGGAAGGTAAGAATAAAAAATTAGTGCCTCAACTCTCTCTCTCTCTCTCTCTCTCTCTCTCTCTCTCTTTCACACACACACACACACTCGCTGAATCACTTCTTCATATATTGTTACTGATAAAAGAGTCCATTTGCAGGTTAGCAAAACAGTACCTGTTACTTTTACTGATGCATCAAGCAGCATCAGCATTGTTCAGATTCATTGGTGCAGCGGGTAGGAACATGATTATTGCGAACACATTTGGCTTGTTCGCATTGCTCCTGCTTTTCGCATTGGGTGGCTTTATCCTATCACGAGGTATGAAAAACGAGACTAAATAATTAAATTCTATCATACAATAAAATGGTTGGTCATGTTTCATCACACTTTCTTGGTATTTCAGAGGATGTCAAGAAATGGTGGTTATGGGGCTACTGGTCCTCCCCTCTGATGTATGCACAAAATGCCATTCTAGTTAATGAATTCACTGGACATAGTTGGAGCAGAGTAAGTCAATGCATCAACCTCCAATTAAGATTTTCCCCATTTAGATTCATTTCTTTCATTTTTTTTAAAGACAACTAATCAAGATAACATTGTCAATTTGTAGTTGGTTAACGGAACCAAATTGGGAGTTCTTGTTATGGAGGGAAGAGGATTCTATCCTCAACCATACTGGTATTGGATAGGAGTAGGGGCGTTATTCGGATTCGTATGGATATTCAACATCTTCTTCCTTCTATCTCTGACATTTCTCGACAGTGAGTTTTTTCAACCTCAGGCTTTTCAAATATGCTGTAGATTACATAACAAAATTAATCTTATTAAATAAAAATAAAAATAAAAATGCAGCTTACGAAAAACCTCAAGCTGTCTTACCTGAAGAAACTGACGATGCTGCTAAGGCTGGCTCTGTTGGCCAACATAATGAGCTTACAAGGAGAAGCATCTCTTCTGGATCCTCATCCCTGAGAAATGATGCCAATGAAGCCAATGAGAATAGGAAAAGAGGAATGATTCTCCCTTTTGAGCCACATTCTCTCACATTTGATGACATTAGATACTCAGTTGACATGCCGCCGGTATGTTCAATCTCTCTCTCTCTCTCTCTCTCTCTCTCTCTCTCTCTCACCCCCTCTCTTTCTCTCTCAGGATAGCAAACATAGTCACTTAATATTCATCTGACTTGCAGGAAATGAAAGCTCAAGGAGCAACAGAAGATAGATTAGAACTCTTGAAGGGTATCAGTGGCGCTTTCAGGCCAGGTGTTCTTACAGCCTTGATGGGTGTTAGTGGGGCTGGTAAAACTACACTGATGGACGTATTAGCTGGAAGAAAAACAGGCGGATATATCGATGGGAACATCACAATATCGGGGTACCCAAAGAACCAGGCAACATTCGCTAGGATTTCAGGATATTGTGAGCAGAACGACATTCATTCTCCAAATGTCACTGTTTATGAGTCCCTTGCGTACTCAGCATGGTTAAGATTGCCAAAAGATGTCGATGCAAAGACTAGAGAGGTTAATAGATTTAAACATCATTCTATAATCTGCCTCACTTGCCATTATTCAACTTACTTACTAATGTTTCTGTTTTTCTTTTGGGGGAGTTACAGCTATTCATTGAGGAGGTAATGGAGCTTGTAGAACTTACACCTTTGAGAGGATCACTAGTCGGGTTGCCAGGAGTAAGTGGCCTCTCAACTGAGCAAAGGAAGAGGCTTACGATTGCAGTTGAACTTGTAGCAAACCCTTCGATCATATTTATGGATGAACCCACTTCAGGGCTTGATGCCAGAGCCGCTGCAATTGTGATGAGAACAGTTAGGAATACTGTGAATACAGGCAGAACAGTTGTGTGCACCATCCATCAGCCTAGCATCGACATATTTGAAGCATTCGATGAGGTAAGCTAGCGATTAAACACAATCACACACACATGTTGTTCCATAAAAATTGTTATTAAGATACTTCAATCCTGTCAGCTATTTTTGCTGAAACGAGGAGGGCAAGAAATATACGTTGGGCCATTGGGACGTCAATCAGCCCATTTGATCAAGTATTTCGAAGGAATTGAAGGGGTGCCAAAGATTAAAGATGGTATCAACCCAGCTACCTGGATGTTGGAAGTCACAACTACAGCACAAGAGCTAGTTTTGGGAGTCGACTTTGCTGACGCCTACAAGAACTCAGACCTATATATGTTAGTTGATTCCCATAATGGCTTTTCTATGTAATGATTCCTAGGAACCTAACCTGCTTATAGCATGCTAACAATCTCATGCAAAAAATTACAGGAGAAACAAAGCCCTGATCAAAGAATTAAGTGTCCCTCGACCTGGCACGAAAGACTTGTACTTCCCTACTAAATACTCTCAACCTTTCCTCGTCCAATGCATCGCCTGCCTGTGGAAACAACACTGGTCATACTGGAGGAACCCTCCTTACACAGCTGTGAGATTTGTGTTCACAACCTTCATTGCCCTCATTTTCGGGACAATGTTCTGGGACCTTGGATCTAAATGGTAAGTGGTTATATATATATATATATATATCAATCAACCAACTAGTTATTTCAGTGCTAATTCTATCGGATGCAATGAATTGCAGGAACACTCAACAAGATCTGTTCAATGCCATGGGTTCTATGTATGCTGCCATCAACTTTTTGGGATTCCAATATGGTTCAACAGTACAACCTGTCGTGGCCATCGAGCGAACTGTCTTTTATAGAGAAAGAGCAGCTGGGATGTATTCGGCTTTACCATATGCATTCTCACAAGTGAGTATCTAAGTGCCTGATTCCAATTTAAGCTACAAACAGCAAACTAAACAAGTGGGCATTATGCAATCAGTTGAAGTTCAGATTTACTTACCAATCTTTTTCTCTGTGCAGTTTCTCATCGAAATTCCTTACGTCTTCGTACAATCCGTTGTTTATGGTATCATAGTCTACTCAATGATGGGATTCGCCTGGGAGGTTGAAAAAGTCTTCTGGTTCATATATTTCCTCTTCATCACATTGCTTTACTTTGTCCTCTACGGTATGATGACTGTGGCTGTCACACCCAATCACAATGTTGCCGCCATCATTTCTTCTTTCTTCTATGGGCTCTGGAATCTCTTCTCAGGATTCATCGTTCCCAGACCGGTAAGTTGTAGTAGCACTATATAAAATTCAGAAACATCATACATTAACAATGATTTACAGACAGCATCTAACATTGTATTTTTCTCAAAAAACAGAGAATTCCCATCTGGTTGAGATGGTACTACTGGGGGACACCTGTGGCATATACCTTGTATGGTTTCATAGTGTCTCAATTTGGAGATATTCAGGACGTGATGGATAGTGGCAGCACAGTAAAAGAGTTCTTGAAGAGCTACTTTGGTTTTGAACGGGACATGCTTGGACCAGTTGCGGCTATACTTCTTGGATTCGTCGTTCTTTTCACATTCATCTTTGCCTATTCCATCAGGACATTCAACTTCCAGAGGCGATAAACAACTGTTTTGTTCGATTTTATGAATTACAAGTCATTCTGTCAATAAACATTTACTTTTACTAGTTAAGAAGAAGAGTTTTGCATAGGAAATCTTAGCATGTCTATATCATGAAATTCAAGTTTTTGGGGTTTTCTTTTCTGTAATGTTACAACATCAAAGTGTGTATGTTCCTTAAATATTCTTTTTAATCCATAAGTCTTCTCTTCTCTGATCTCCCCTCAATTTTCTTGATTGCTCATTCAACATTCTTCCTTATTCAATTTCAATTCAGGAATATATCTAACATCATATGCATCTACAATTATCACAAACTTCACGGTGGTCAACAGTCATATGTATCACTGAACGAAACCCAACATAAATCTCTTCAACAAAATTAAAGAAACAAAGCAGTAAACGAATAAAAAACGACAAGATTTAGGAACATTATCGGAATCTTATGATCTAATCATCTGGTTTGATTTAAGGGGACAAAATTGCAAATATCATACCTTGGAGTGGAGGAATTGGAAATTGAGCCTCAGATCATTTTAGAGAAATCTAAATCCAATTTGGGGGTTTAGGGCAAACTGTACGACGTCATCAGTTGATTAAACTGTTGATCGTATTGTATCCAGCTTCCCAAATCCATATACGTATTGGGCTTTCCGTAGGCCCATACGTAGCCCTTTGCTAAGTTCTCTTACATAGATTGGGCTCAGAATCTGTACATTTTGAGTTTAAGCCCTGCACCAATACAACTATTTAGATTGGGTTGAACCCAATACATAATACTTCCTTCATCTAAAAAAAATAGTCATATTTAAAAAGAAAAAAAAAAAAGAGTTGTTTCAAAAGTCAAAGTCTCGTTTTATTAGTCAATATAAAATTTTGAATTTTTTTTCACAAACAAATTATATATAATTGGATAAGTCAAATTAATGAATAAAAAAAATATTATATAAGTTCAAATTTAAAATTGTATCTTTATCAAAATGATAAAAAAATAAATGTATTTTTTTATTAATCACAACTCTTTTTTGGGAGGAACTAAGTAATTTTACTTATTTATCTTCTTTCTTTTTTCTTTTTTTTTATTTTTTTTTACTTGGTCTATTTTCAAGTTTTGTAACTTTTACCCCTTTATGTTACACAGTTTCGCCCATGCATTTTCACATCTCTTTCTTATAATATACATTTACTTTTGTGATTTTCAATTTTAAAATCAACAAAAAAATTATGAAGGTAAAAGTAAACAAAAAATGAAATTACTGGGAAAAAAAAGGAAGTAAAACATAAAATACAAGAAATAACAAAAATAAATGTACAAAAGATACAATGTTAAAAAAAATATAAGGTGAAAAATAAACGAAATCGAAAAATGGTGAATAATTTTTAATTTAAAATTCATTTATAGCTGCCTTTCTTAACCTTACAATAGGATAATGAATCAATAATCTATATACCTCTATTTTGTGAATGTTTAGTCAATTAACACGTTTATGAAAATTGTGTAGCACGTACTTTTTTTATTTAATCCAACTTATTTTGGATATTCGTTTTTCATATTTTACAATTCCAAATCTAAGCCATTTTCTGATTGCTTCCAACTAGGATTGTAAATAAATCGAGTCGAATATTTGATTATTTATGTTAGGTTCACATAATCTTGTGAGTTAAGATCATACTTCTTCAAAGACTCCAGGACATGTTCACAGAACCGATACATCATCGACAGCGATAAGTCTTCAACAGAGGAGAAGCGAACGAAGAAGACGAAGTTGGCAAGTTCAAGTATCTAAACATGGTCATCAAAAAAGCTCTAAGGCTACACCCTCCGGCCCCAATCATCCCTAGAGTCTCTAGAGAGGAACTTGAAATCAAAGAATTCACATTTCATGATCAAATCAAGGTGTTCGTGAACTAGGCGATTCAAAGATATCCGGATAATTGGGACAATCCGGAGAGCTTTGAACTCGAGAGATTCAAGAATCAGAATCAGAATTGAAGTTTTACAGGTGGCGATTATCTGTATCTGCCGTTTGGGAGTGGGAGACGAATGTGCCCTGGGATGGTGTTAGGCTTGGCTAATGTTGAGCTGCCATTGGCTCATCTTCTGTATAACTTCAACTGGAAACTTCCTGATGGTGTCAAAGGTGATGGTTTGGACATGATTGAAAACCTGACTTGCAGCTGCAAGAAAAGACAACTTCTTTGTTGTTGCCACTTCGTATCAACCGTTGGCCTGAAATCTTGGGGAGATTTGGTTTTATTTTCAGTCTCAGTTTCGAGTTTTTTATGCACAAAAAAAAGAATATTGATCAAAGAACTCAAAAGTACTCTAGAGAATCCAAATCCCAATTCTCATGGGTAAGAGAACATTAACTAAATCAATATATTTAAGGATAGAAGCTAATATCCAGAAAAAATAGAGTACCAGTCCTTTGAAAATTGTAAGAGGAGATGAATATAGAGCATTATTAGCTGAAGGAAGCTTCAAAAGACTCTGATCCTTTCTGCAGAAGTTGTCTTCACACATCGGGCTCCCGGATGGACACAGGCAAGTTCAGCTCTGGTTCGAGCTCTCCGAGAGGCGAGAAGAAGAAGGCCACCATGTCGTCACTTACTTCCTCCAGCTTGGATGGATCCCACTGAAATTTCGAATAAAAAGATTATTGGTTGTTTTACGTTCGTTTGAACCCTTAAAAATTAGCTACTTAGGTAAAGACTGTTTTAATTTTTTGGGCCATTTTTCCAATTATATTCTTCCAGATTTTGGTGGGCCGGGGTTGGTGTAACGGCTAATTTTTAGAGTACAGGTTGGTGCAGACGAGTATAGATAAAACGGCTTGTTGGTAAAGGCAAGGACAACCAAGTTCTTCTATGATACGAACCGATATAAGTGGTCTGGCCAACGACGTTACAAAGAATTTATCTAGTTTAGCTTTTATAAATAGTAAGTTTCAAGCAAAAATTTGAAACTTACCTTCGGAGTAAAGTCCTTGTCAATTAATCTTGCACGAACACCCTACAATTTGCAACGAGGATATGCGGTATATAAACAACTACAATAATCGAGCAAAATCCTTCTAAATCACAACAATTTGAAAGCAATACCTCACAGAAATCATTAGAGATGTGTTTGGACATAAATCTCAGCGATGCACGATACTCCTTCTCGAGGCACTTATCAAGAGTCTGAAATCTACCTTCTCGAATCTTCAAAATCGAAACAAACATAAAGGTTACAGTTTAGAAGCATTGGAACAGATTTCCAGCAAAAGAAAAGTTTCGACTTACTGATTGCAAAGTGACTTTCAGGCTCAACGGAGAAGCCAGTTTAATTTTGTCGAGCACATCAGCATACCATCTACTACCAGATTCCGCTGCCTTATTTTCCTGTAAGAATAATCACCAATAACCCAATCGACAATAAAGCGCATCGTATGCAAAACGAGACAGCATATACACAATGTAGAATCTAGAGGGAACAACGCATATTCTGCACCCCCACCCGGGCCACCCCCCTAACTTTTCTTTTCTGTTTTCCTGCTTTTGCTCTCTCTAATTTATTTTTCAAAACTTTTGCAGTTCAACAAGAAAATAAGACCAAAAATAAAAAATCCATAATATAACTTACTAAAGCTTCAACTATTTCCTCCACGGTATCGTAGCTGAAAAGCGAGTCGATCGTTTCAATCCTGAATCACCAAAAGTATAAATTGATGAAAAATAGACAGAACCTTTGCACTTAAAATGTGTGAAATACAACACATAAAATGATTTTTTTTAAATAAAATTTAAAAAAAAAAAAAAAAAAACAACATGAATTAAGTAGATAAAAATACTAATAGTGCGGCATGAACGAAAAACATTACTTGTGGAGCAGACTCCTCTCGTCCGGGTAGACTAAACTGCCATATTGATCGAGGGAATTTTCAATGGCCAAACGGTCATCAGTTACTAAACCACCAAGACGTTCTTCGATCCAAGGAAGCTTCTGTTACAGAACGTGAATTGAAATGGTTAAACAGAAAACGAGCAAAGAAACGAGTGGTGGCACCACCGGATGACTAACCTCCTTTAGTGAATAATGTGTAGCATGACCACAAGCCAGCATGTCAGCACCAGTTAGCTTTTCTCCCGTGAGAGCTAAATATTCTCCTGTATACAGAAGTCGTCCCTAATCCAATCCTTGTGCATATCCGTGATATAATTTGCACAATTTCAAGTGCATCATAGATGCATAAATGTGTGTATATAAATGATTATATGCAAACCTACAGTGAGCACCGGCTGATGCGATCCTGATGTAGCATAAATACAAGTGTCACATGAGCAGATGCTCACCGTAAGTGTACAGGGTAGCAGTCCTCTAGTGTATATATTTATATTTATTCGTAGACATCCATTTTTGGGGAACTATATGTACCAACTTCTCGGAATTCACACCAATCTATCTTGATCATCTATCAACTTCAAGATAGAAGATAATCAGATTTTTAAATATTTCGTCATACCTAAATAACCGGGAAGACGGGAAAGATAATATGAAGCCCCTGCATCGGGATGAAATCCTAATTGAACCTCTGGATGTGAGAAGAGCTGCAACTCATCAGAAAATTCGTTTCAAAGCAGAGCACAAAACTCCTACGTTCAGAAAATAAAGGTTTACAGTGTTTATTGCTCCTAACATCCTAAAAATTTCAATATCGCGGTGATTATTTGGAGTGCTGACCATGTTATGTTTGGAGCTTGCCACTATAATATAATGTAATAAGAAACGCATGAAAAACCACATCAAATGATCGAGTCACAGGTCTGAAACTTATGTGTGGTAATCGTTGCATCATACTGAATCGAGAGGGCATGTCAGTTCATCAATCAATAGAGATCAAAATTAATCATATTGCTATAAAAGTACAGAGAAAAAATATGAGGTCTGAATGTGAATCTTATTTTATCTCGCACATGCAAATATTGAGCAAAAGAAAATAAAGTATCCTGTTCAAAGACGAAAAGAAAAAGAGAAAAAAGAATAAGGTGGCTCCATTCATAAGAATATGTCACAGCATCACATCGGGATACTACTACTAGAGAAATCTCAAAAAACTAAAGAACGAGTAGGGAAACAAAGTGTAAGATTCTTGTTCTTACATTTCTGTTTTTAGTTTTAAATTCAAACACAAACATGTAATGAAGGCAAGGAGACAACAGTAAGCTTCTCATTTTAATTTTCTAATTCTAAATCAAAACACAAATAGAAGTATAACATATGTCCTTAAAGCACAATTGTTCCCTCATATTGGTTATCATAAAAGTCCAACTTATTACAGCATAATCAAATTATACGCTGCCTCCAAGAATCACCATACACCAATTGAAAGGCACCCTTCAATAATTTAAGGCAGTGTTTGGATTGAAGGATTTGGGTATAGATTATTAGGAAATCTATTGAGGTTGTTTGGATTTATATGGATTTGAAATCTATCACTTTCATGTCGAACTAATTTTTTAAGTTATATTCATGTGGATTGAAATTCATTGACTTCAAATCCTTGCATTCAAATCCCACAATCCAAACGGAAACTAAGGGTTTCCTTACCCAACTTGGTAATAACTAAAATCTTCAAAAAAAAAAAACAAAACTAACATCTTCAATATTAGCATGGAGGTATTCATATGTCAGTCAATCATCAGTCATTATATTCTGTTTTCTTTTGTGGGGGGGGGGGGGGGGGGGGAGGGATAAAAATCAAAAGAAAAAAAAAAGGCAACTGGGTTAAGAAAAACACTAATACTTTTGTCCAGTCCTGATTGAAGCAGACATTCTCAACATTTTTGAAAGCCTGAAGTAGTTAGGTAAGGAGATACATTCAGGGAGCAGTTTCATACAGTTTTATCAGTGACAAGGCGAAACATCCCGGGAAGTGAAATGCCTGCCCCACCTCCCATTACAACACCGTCCATTATAGCCACCTGAACAAACAACAAAGTAATGGGAAACGATTTCTAGAGTAACAATTTAGCACAAATTCAAGTAAAACTCCAAATAAATAAATCTATTAATTAATGTAAAGTAATACAATAAAGCTTAGCAAAAGCAGTAGGGGAAAACATGGATAAAAATATTAGCATTTCCATCTTGCAAGGACAGGATTCGACAAAATGTAGGACAATATGATGAGAAACAAAAATGTCATTTGCATTGATCCCAGTATAGGTTATGAGAGAATGTTGCCTCCATCGTGCCCAAACATAAATTTGTTATACTGGCCTCACAATTAGAAAGAAATCCATCTCAACATAAGTAGAAAGTTAACAGAAGAAGAATAGAGTAGATATGAATATTAAATGGTCAACATATGAATATTTCTTTCAGTCAATTCTTTCAAGGAGAAAAAAAAAATAAAAAAATAGATATAAGACTCACGTATGGCTTGTAATACGTTCCCATGACATAAACAAACTTGTATAAACTCCGAAAGAATGCTTTGCATTCCTCTGTTTTCCCTGCAAATCAATTTAAATCAGTAACATGCCCCAAGGGCTCTTTCAGAGAATAATAAGAACCACGTTTTACCAGACTCAAGAAGATCTGTAATACATACAGAACAGTTCACAAGCAAATCCAAAACAGATTAAAATGTAAGGGGTGGTATAGCACAATATTAATTAAAATCTAAGGTACTAATAAATTGAAAGGTAGAATTCTTCCTCTACATACCGAACCCAAATGCTGGGATGAGTTTACATTTCTGAAAGCATCCAATGCTAGCTATATATAAAAAAGAATGAGGATTGGGAAGAACTGACTTATCTAAGGCTAAATGAGCAGACGATCTTAGACATCTAACAGACGACATGCAGTAATTCAATTTTAAAAGAGTATCAAATCCAAATACATCAAAGATACATTAGAACTTCACAATAAACCAGACCAAACAAGTTCAATATATGATCCACATCTGGTCAATTCATCAGGCCAAACAAGAGGTGCAGAAATTCTTTAGCTACAGATTGTTATCCTGCATGTAGACACCCAAGAACTTATATTTTCAATTGCCAGGAGCTATAAATGGAGAACCAAAGTTTAATTTATCTTATTCACGAAATTAAAAGTAATTCCAGATGCGAGTTTGATTCTAGGAAATCTTCCTTTCTTTAAAAAGAAACTTGGTCAATAACTTTATAGTTAGTAAAAACACCCAGCAATATGCCGAATGAAGTTTCAATACAGACATGAGGAATAAATTTTACTATCATACATAGTATTGACAGAAAAAGCACCTTTGATTTTCAAGGCTCTAAAAGATCGTACAATAGAAAGTAGGAAACAGCAATTTGCATGGGACCAACCTTCATTAAGCAACTTGTACAAAGCAACAACATCTGTGCCCGAGCAGAATGCTTTACAATCACCACCCTGAAAGAAAAAGAAAAACTTCAGCAAGAGAAAAGAGTTGTGGCATGCTGTAGGGGCAGCAACAACATAAGCAGTTACCTTCATCATGACGAATCCTAAATTTGAGTTCTCCTCCCAAGACTCATATAGTCTATTCAATCGAGTTGCCTAGCATTACATATAAGAAATTTTCACTTAGTGCAAATGAAGCAACAGTACAATAAACTAACCCAAGAACCGAACCAAATAACAAAGAATTCTTGAAGAATAATTTGTCTCGGATTCACTACAAGAATCACATGATCTTCAAAAAATGAGCTACCTCTAATAACTTGAAACTACAATTTTGGATGTCGAACAAAATTAAACACAGCAAAATCTCAATAATATTAAATTTAAACTAATAAAGAAAAAATAGACAACAAGCAAGAGTGTGAACCATAGAAGCTGTGATAGCGTTGAGTGCAGATGGTCTATTTAAGACGGCCGCCCTCAAATTAGCCCTTCCTTCAACTAAAACCTGCAATTTGTAAGACATAGAAAAAAGGGTCCTTCTAAATTCAATCTTTCGATAAATGAGAAGCTCATTCCTGTTACATCTCAAAATGCTTTCTATTCAACATCCACAAACACACACACACACACACACATTTATATACATACATATACAAGTTTCTTGATATTTTATTTGTCTCAAGAACTTTACCACTACGTAGAAATCAAAATGTACTGCATAAATGTATGCTATAAACACACACACAAAATCGAGAGATTTAGAAACTAGCCTCTTCTTGTTGGAGGGCATAACTTGGCAGAGCAGAAAAGCTTCTTCCTTGACGATAATTACTGCAATTTCTGTGTAAACAACGTCCCAGTTGCAACAAAAATTTTGTTTTCTGCATTTTCGAACAAGGGTTAATCTCTCTAGTTTAGCTGTTCGTATTTCTTCTGAGTTGTTGATGCGGCTGCAGCATACAGAGTTTTGAACTGGGCTTGGAGAAAGAATTACCAGTGTGGTCTCAAACAATTTCGCATAATTCCATTTCCGCCCCCTGAATTTCTCGTTATTTTACTTCTTCAGTACAATTTATTGTTTCGAGTCTTTTGACCCCTTCCATTTTTTCATATTTCATATTGCTATTTTCAGTCCCTCTCTTTATTATATATTCAATTTTTATCTCCTGCACTTTTTGTTCTATTTTTTTGCTCCTTGCATTTTTCATTTTTGGCTTTTTTCCATACAATGAAGGGATATTAAACAAAAACATGAAATTAAAAAAAAAATTAAAGTGTAAGTTGCATAAAAGATAAAGAGTGAAACAGTTGCATTTAAAGTACTACTTGTTTAAGTAATACACTTTGAGTAATAAGTAATATTTTATAGTTAAACAAGTAATATTTTAAATCGTACTGCACGTGCAATCGTTTTACTAAAATTTTTACGAAAGATAAAAGTATTTTGTTATGTCTAATGGTATTTTAATATTTTGATAACTTTTTATATGTAATGCATTTATTCTTTTGAGAAATTGATGAACTATTTTTTTTAATATTTTGATATATTAATTGTATGTTTCTTGTATATATGGATGTATGCGTGCGTATATATAAATTTTAGAAAACAAATTTTTTTCTATAAAATATTACTAATCGGTAGGAGTGCAAATGAGTCGAGTCAGGTCGAGAGCATCATTGATTCAAGATTATTTGAAATATTATCGAGCTTTTAATATTTGTTGGAGATTTTTTTGATTTTTAATTGAGTTAAGCTTAAATGAACTTTAATTGAGCCGAACATGAGTTGAACTCGAGTAGTTTGATATTTTACACTTGTTTTAACGAATTTTGTTTAACGATTTCGAGCTCGAGTCGATCTTTAAATTTTATTAAATATAAAAATGTGTTCAAACTTATTTTATAATATTATTAAATAAAGTTTAAATAAACTATTAATAAACAAGCTCAAATTGATATGGAATAATTTGATTTGATTTTCAAAATGATGAATTTGTCATGTGGCCACCGTATATGTATATCCAGCTTGAATTGGATCTAAGTTGAGCTCGGCCCACATAGTCTGAAACTGCCGGGTACAACTCTGGCCCAATTACATATTTAGCCCAGTTGAATAGACAGGCCCATCTTAAAAAGTGCACAACAGCAGAATAAGCAATCTGTGCCTTCCAAAAAAAGAGAGTATTTAGTCATAATTTTGCCCTATGCGATAATTAGAGTAAGCCTCGTCCGAAAAATGTATTATTATTATTATTATTATTATTATTATTATTATTATAGATCAGTTCTTTTATAATCAGATTAAGAACTACAATTGCATTGAAGATTGAACTAATGGAATCATCAAATATTGGTCCAATTGGTTGAATCGGTTGAACCAGTGGTCCAATTTAAAAAATAAAAATAGCTTATTTTTATTAATTTTTTTGGTATTTTCATATATATTATACATTAATTTTCACACAAAAAATATTTGTAAATACGTAACTTATACACAATATTAATTTCCAATAAAATAATATTTTTCCATTTTCTTAAATTTTAAAAATATTTTTTAAAAAAAGTTAGAAAAATTAGTTTGGCCAACCGAAAAATAATTTTATTAATGTTTCAAATCAGGTTAGACAATGATTTTTAATTTAATCGATTGAACCAGCTTCTCAATTCGATTATGAAAATAATTTTTTAGATATCTTGAATAAAAGAGTGATAATATTTGATTAGTAGAGTTAAAAGAAACAATAAATTATGATAATAATAATAATAATAATAATAATAATAATAATAATAATAATAATAATAATAATAATAATAATAAATGGAGGAGAGCTTGGAGTAGGAGTAGGTAGATGGTACTTTACATAACAAAAGTTTTGACACTAACATACTAACATATAAAGTTTATGTGTTATTTGATTTAAAATATATTTTTTAACCGATTTGATGATACAGATAAAACTCCACTCTTCTGTACCTTTGATTTTAACCTAAGCCTCATTCTTTTTTATTATTATTTTTTTAATTTTTTTAATTGAAATAACCTAATACGATTGAAACATAGAAATACGGTTGAATCTTAGGTACAACTTTTTAAAATAAAAACGCTAACAGTAAAAGTTTTAAACTACAAAGCAAACATACCTCTTGCCGTATAGTTTTTTTTTTCAATATATAAGAAATTCGTAAGAATATTCTTTTAATAAATGAGAATTTTTTTTGAAATATTCATAAATAATCGAAAGATCTATGTATTTTTGTGAAAAGAAAATTTTCTTTCGTAAAATTTTGAATTTTTATTAAAAAAACATAATATCACCATTAACATTGTATAAAACAAAATAATGGTATATATATAATAATTAATGTGATATAAAAGCTTCATAAAGGCTCTAAAAAAAATAAAAAATAAAAATCCAAGTTTAATAAACAAATTCTGTTCCACTTTTAGCCCGAGAAGTGAGAGTGCAACTACCCAAAACAACCGACTAGCTTAAATTACACATAAAACGGTCATTCCATCTCTCTCTCTCACCCTCCCTCCATCTCTCTCTCGGATCTGAAACCACTGCGTGTTTGCTTGATTCTACAATGGGAGAAGCTGTTAATGGATTAAATGCCATTCGTACAGTTTTCATCTTCTCAACAATCTGCATTTTGCTCTTCTCTGAAAATGCCCTCGCCTTCTATCTCCCTGGTGTTGCTCCCGAAGATTTCGAAAAGGTCCTATAATTTTCTATAATTTCCATTTTCCTTTTTTTATATTTGGTAATTTCGCCATTAATACCAACTCTTCTTGTAATCCCGTCTAAATTACTTGTGATTCAGTGTGTTTATTGATCTGATTCTTGTTAAAGATGTGATCTCCTCTTTGATTCGAAACGGGATTCTCTTAAATGCGTTTTTTAATCATACAAAGCGCATAATAAGATATTGATGTTTTTATGGTGCCTTTGACAATGCTATAGAAAAAAAAAATGGTTCCTTTAAATCTTATGCGTTTCAAGATTCCTCCAAGCATGAAATGGCCGTTGAAGAACTTAATTTGAAATGTGGCTTATATGATTGAGAAAATGTTGCTGAAAAAGACATTAGGAATATTTAAGCAATCGTACAATTGGCAGTGTGTTGACACGCAGTGAAGTCTTTGTATAATAATGTAGTTTTGACCCAAGGATGAGATTTTTAAAGATCAAGAGTGAACCATCTTGTTTCATATTTGATTTACACACAGCTAAAGCATATGTATATCTTGCCGGTGGTTTTTGTGGTTATATTGTAATAAAACAAGGAACAAGAAATTTTCTCTCTCTGGGACTCTAGGATGACGGAGATATAATTGTAGACGATAAACTTTTGTGTTAAACCGCTGATTTTAGTCGCAAAATCCTTGTTCTTTTGGTTCTTTTTTGTTACCTCACATGTGATGTTGAGCTTGGTGTTAAGAGTTAGGTGAGACCATTGGAAAAGTCTATCCTGATGAGGAATATTGCTTATTGGAGAATGTGGAGGATAGTGGTGGATGTGGAAAATTAGTGAGTAAATATAGGGAATTTACATTAGTAGAAATGAAACGACATCCATTTGTAGCTTTCTGTCTTTATTATTGATATGTGAATTCTTGGACTTTATTTAGTCCGTGCATAAATAACCTTGCTACTGATTTTCGAAAGGGTTTTTACTCTTATATAGGTTGATAAATACCCATGTGTATATGGAGGAAAACATTAAGGTTTAAACCAGATATTCTTATTTGCCTGCTTGTACTATAATATATAAGTACCTTTCTCCAGAAAGTGATCTAAAACTCTTTAAAAAAAAAAAACTAGAAATTCAAATTCAATCCCTTCGACAAATTGGGATGATTGCGGTGGGAAGGGATTGAACCTTGACCTCTTCTCTACTAGAGCATGTCAAGTGCCAACTCTCCTAATGAGAGGATTGGTTCCTTCATATAAAGTTAGATATTATCACCTGTATTTGGAAGTGTTACATTCCCCCCCCCCCCTTTTATATTGCTTGCAGGGAGATCTGCTGAATGTGAAAGTGAACAAATTGACTTCTATAAAGACGCAGCTTCCGTACTCATACTATTCTATCCCTTTCTGTCGCCCAAGCTCTATAATTGATAGTAGAGAAAATCTTGGAGAAGTACTTCGTGGAGATCGCATTGAGAATTCCCCTTACGTGGTGGGTTTTTTTTTGACTTTATGATTTATCGCCTATTTGACCTTCTATCAGTTATTGACCTTCACTTGTTTGGTGGGTTTATTGCAGTTTAAAATGAGGGAACCACAGATGTGCAATGTTGTGTGTCGGCTTACTCTTGATCCAAAATCTTCCAAAGAATTCAAGGAAAAAATTGAAGATGAATATCGTGTGAACATGTATGTATATCTGCTGCAATGGAATATATATATATATATATATATAGAGAGAGAGAGAGAGAGAGAGAGATTACTTCAACGTCATCTTTTGATTATTAATACTGAGATCACGTGTTGCAGGATCTTGGATAATCTTCCCTTAGTTGTCCCCATTCCAAGACAAGATGAAGGTCCTCCAATCTACCAGCTGGGTTTTCACGTTGGGCTGAAAGGGCAATATGCTGGTGTAAGTTAACTAATTTTTAAAACGATTGTGTCCAGCAATTCGTGCACAAGGTTTCTCTTTTACTTGCATCTTTGTATTTCACAGAGCAAGATAGAAAAATATTTTCTACACAACCACTTAAGCTTTACAGTCAAGTATCACAAGGATCTGCAGACCAATTCAGCAAGGATTGTAGGCTTTGAAGTCACACCATTTAGGTGCGTTTTTTAGGTTATGTATGGTGTATTCAAGAGGAGATGATGTTGTTTTACTTAACCTTTTCGTTTATTGAATTGAACTTGGCTTATGGTTTTATATCTCATTCTTTAGTGTCAAGCATGAATATGAAGGGAAATGGAGCGAAAATACTCGCCTAGCTACATGCGATCCACATGCCAAGCGTCTAGTTACGTCTTCAAATTCACCCCAGGAGGTTGAAGATAAACAAGAAGTTATATTCACTTATGATGTTGAATTCCAGGTATTCAGTTCACTGATATATTCTCACATCAGAGTTTGACAATACCAGCTTTTTCTTGCTTTTGTTTCTTATTATTTTCGGCTCCAATCAATACGCATTACATTATTTTTCCGCTGAATAATCCAAGATCTATGCTGCAGGAGAGCGAGGTGAAGTGGGCATCAAGATGGGACACTTACCTTCTAATGACCGATGATCAAATCCATTGGTTCTCCATAGTAAATTCCCTGATGATTGTCCTCTTCCTTTCCGGCATGGTTGCAATGATAATGCTTCGAACACTTTACCGAGACATATCCAGATACAATGAACTCGAGACCCAAGAAGAGGCCCAAGAAGAAACTGGCTGGAAACTGGTCCACGCCGATGTTTTCAGGCCCCCAGCCAACTCCGATTTGCTCTGTGTGTACGTTGGAACAGGTGTCCAGTTCTTGGGAATGATCGTTGTCACTATGATCTTTGCCGTTCTCGGATTCCTCTCCCCTTCAAATCGGGGCGGGCTTATGACAGCAATGCTATTACTTTGGGCCTTCATGGGAATCTTCGCAGGCTATACTGCTGCCCGTCTTTACAAGATGTTCAAAGGCACCGAGTGGAAGAAAATTGCCCTCCAAACCTCGTTTCTCTTCCCAGCTGCAGTCTTTACCATCTTCTTCGTACTCAATGCTCTCATCTGGGGCCAGAAATCTTCTGGGGCTGTCCCGTTTGGGACAATGTTTGCTCTGGTCTTCCTCTGGTTTGGAATTTCAGTCCCACTCGTCTTTCTAGGAAGCTACATCGGATTCAAGAAACCAGCAATCGAAGATCCTGTGAAGACGAACAAAATTCCCAGGCAAATCCCAGAACAGGCTTGGTACATGAATCCCATTTTCTCAATCTTGATTGGAGGCATTCTTCCATTCGGAGCTGTCTTTATCGAGCTCTTCTTCATTCTAACCTCAATCTGGCTCAATCAGTTCTACTACATCTTTGGATTCCTCTTCATTGTCTTCGCCATCCTTCTCGTGACATGTGCAGAGATCACAATCGTGCTCTGCTATTTCCAGCTATGCAGTGAGGATTATCTATGGTGGTGGAGGTCTTATCTCACATCTGGATCATCGGCATTCTACCTCTTCCTCTACGCCGCTTTCTATTTCTTCACCAAGCTCGACATTACAAAACCTGTTTCAGGTGTGTTGTACTTCGGTTACATGTTGATTGCTTCGTATGGATTCTTCGTGCTGACGGGGACTATCGGGTTCTACGCTTGCTTCTGGTTTACGCGGCTGATCTATTCATCAGTGAAGATCGACTGATGGTGGTACGAGGGTGTGCAGGAAGGTTTTGTTGCAGGAAAAGATGAATTCCAGGTATAGAGAGTTGTTTATGTGATCAAGAGAGGTATCATGTGTGATTTCATAAATCATGATTCATCAAAATTTTGAAGTGAATTGTTAAACATCAATTGATTGTAGTTGTTCTTTTGTTATTTTGTTGTCTTTGTATGGAGGATAATTTAAAGATCTTGTTGTATATTGATCAGAAGTCACCACTTATTCATTTCATGAGATGAATTCTTGCAAAGTTTCTCTCTCACCACCCACACAGGAAATTTTTCTTTTATGGTGGGTGGGAAAATCTCATTTTTATATGTAATTTTATCTTCTTTTTGTCTAAATTTTCATTTTTATATGTTGTGATTTAAGCAAGCTCCTCATAGATTGAAGTTCTCCCCTTGCTCTTTTAATATGTAATATTATCGTCCATTTTTACACTCCGAATGGTTCCTGGACATGAATAGGAAGGCTATGTCAGTTTAAATTTTTTAAACATAATATTAAATTTTTAATATTGTATTTGAGGTGAAGTTGAACAAATCCTTGTTTAAAATTATTTAAAATTTTATCGAACTTTTAATATTGTATTTGAATTTATTTAGTTATTAATCAAGTTAAAGCCGAATTAACCAACTTTTAATAGAATCCAACACAAATGAAATAATTTGATATTTTTATATCAATTTTAACAAATTTTAATTTTAAAATTACAAATAAAATATAAAAAAATTTAATAGATTGCATAATTTTAATAAATATAAAATAAAAAAATATAAAAAGATAAATTATAGAGAATGATTGGATTTAACCTTAGTAGAAGGGAATCCATTAATAATGGGCTTAAAACTGATTTTATTATTATTTTTTCATAATTTTTTTGTTCGAATTTTAAAATTCAATTCTAAAACTACAATATTATAATTTTATAAAATTAATAATTACATATTATTCTATAATATGCTTAATCTAACATCTACAATAACCATCATAGGAATTCAAAAAATAAAATATTCATAAAATTTATGATTTTTGCTCCCAAAAAAAAAACAGTTCATAGGAATTCATACATACATACAGTCTTAACAGAAACCAAAACACCATTACAAATTTAAAATTTCCATCCAAAGCTATTATTTAATTTATACACAATACTAATAACAAGAAATATACATACACACATACATACATATATATATATATATATTATATGAGCTCTACTTATTTGGGGTGGCGCACGTCATCAGAGTGTCCGCTACCTTCGTGCTTGTTCCTGCCGTACATATACCAAAGACCGCCGACGACGGCGAGGCCGGCCGCCGCCATGGCGTAGGGGTTGTAAGGCATGTTCCGCCGTGGGCTGGATGCGGCGGCGCCGGCTGTCTTTTGTGTGTCATTTCCTACCATTTCTTGGAAATTTTCAAGCTTCCATCGTTTCTGTGTGTGGGTGTGTGAATTAAAGATGGGAGGAGGGTGGGACTTTGCCACGTTGACATTTATAGGGCGCCATGGCGCTCATACGTGTCACTCTTGCTACACGTTGGTTAATTCCACTTTTTCGATCATATCTGTTTTCTGAGTGTCTCAATTATTTTAGATGTTTCAAGAGTTTAGTAGACAACCTTCACCAATTTTGTAAATTGACTTTTCACACCTCTTTAAATCCTGGATTTGTGAACTAATTTTTTAAATTTTAGCGAGAGACGAAATTGTAATTGTACTAGTTTTTTTAATAATAATAATAATAAATTAACAATTTTTATATTTATTATTATTATTTTTCGTTCATTTTTTCTTTTCATAAATAAATAGATAATTTTTTATTAAAAGTTGCTTATCATTAACTAATAAACATTCACTTTAATTTTTTATAACTTTATTATAATCGTCGTACATATATAAATTATTGAACATAATTATATATATATTTTTAAATATTAATTTTATATATTTTTAAAATTTAATAATATTATAGTATAATAATATTTACTAGTTATAAAATATAGAAAAACAAGATACATTAGCCTTTGAATTAATATCATCTAAATTATATTTTTTTTCCATGAGACCCTTAAACTCTTAAAATAGATGAATAAACTCTTAAAAATTATAAAATGTATAACAAATAAAATCTTCTTAAACATTAAAATGACTTAATAAATTTTAAAAATATTCAACAAATTAAATCATAAATATATTCAAATAAATCAATAAAAACTGACAGGAAAATTAGCATATTCCCATGTTTGCAATTGTAACATCACCACCAAATGGTTTTTTCCTCATTGAAGCCTTCAACCATTTTTATTTCATATATAAATATTAGGGAACTGATTGAAGCTACATCATGATGAGCTAAATAAGAACAACTTTAGGAGAATCACAAATACGATTAAACATTTAAAATATTAAAAAGAAAACAGATTGATTGTATTTAAGATACAAATAAATTCCAAAAATTACTAGAGCCAAGCTCGCGTAACAAAATTGAAAGCAATGTCATTCAAGTCGATCTGCAGCAATCATTTGGGTCCTTCGCTTAAACCCGGGGGCATTCCTAAGCTCTGAGCAAGGTTGCCCATTCTCTCTTTCATCGCCTGCACGTGCAGCACAACCGTATCAATACTCAACTCTAGACGACGAGACTGGGCCGGGCCAAAGAAAATGTCTCAGGCTAGGTTTCCCATTCAATTAGCCACTTATAAGGCCAGCATGATAGCCAACACTTACTCCCTCCCCCCTCCTCCCTCCGTCCCAAAAAAAAAAAATCTTATTGTATAACGAAAAATAATGGGCAAAAGACAATCTGTCTCGGGCCGGGCCTGATTCGCTGGTTCTGCAGGAGATTGGGAAAGAATGTAATTCAAGGTTGATGAATTTATACCTGAACACTCTTCTGGTGTGCATCCTTGTATGCCTCCGTCACAAGAACAGAGAGTTTCTGTGCGAATTAAGATTCAATAGTTACTCAGTAAAACGGGCCCAACTGTTAGAAACACATTCATCCTACCGGCTAAGATTGAAAGACAGTTTCTAGCAACGACAACCATTTAATCGATTGGAATCGGGATCGAGTTGTGAATTATTTGAATCGAACTTACCTCAGCTCCCAACTCCATTGCAGCCTCAGTTATCTCAATGCGCACGGGTTGCTGGTTCCCTGAGAGCGTTGCCTAGAAAAAGATCCAATCAAACTATAGCAAGTTTATGAACCTCAATTATTTTTTAAAACTCATGAAAGCGGCAAATTAAACTGTTTACGAAGCTTCATCACTGGATGGTATAACCGCACCATGTGTTCGATAGCAATATACGTCACACATGTATATGTAGAACTTATTGTGCACAAGTTTAACTCAATTACATGACTATTATTTCGACCAAGCAGAGCTAGATCTGAAGAGAATCTTCAAAATTGATAGGTATATTACTCAAAATGGATTTTGAAAATTACCTTTATCAGCTCATCTTCACAATAACCGTCAAATTCAGCTCTGCAATTTGGACAGGAATAGACAGAATAAATCATATGTATATATCAGAAGCAAATATTATAAAATCCAAAAAGAAGAAAATAAAACGAAGATGAGATCAAGTAGTGGCACATACGCAGCAAGTTCTTTTTGCACTCGTACAGCCTCAACTTGGACGACCATTTGTGCTTTCTTTACAGTCTCGTATAAGTTTTGCATGTTTCCTAATATTCCTGCCTATCAACGAGCATAATTATACAATTAGGCACGGCCAAGAATGACATGATGACAAATAAACTGGTTAAAATATGTATAAAATACAAGATGAAAAATATGGAATCTTGAATGTTTCAGATAATAATTTGGTTTGTTATTGACACACATATGGAATCTCAAACTCCAAGAAATCATCCATAAATTGTCAAGTTCATAGCTCTTGGCTCGACACAGCTCGAATACATAGATGTAATCCTATAAGAGGACGAGCGGCTATGTTTCTGGTATCATAGCGTTCTAGCAATTCATATAGCGAATGTGTAAATTTAAAATAAAACTAAATAGCATCATTAAAAGCAAAATTTCGTTAACAATGCTAGGGACTCGTCTCTAGGTTACCAGCAACAGAAGCAATTCTACCATACTAGCCTAGTCTTAACAACAGTTAAATTCCAAAAGCCTGATTATGTAAGCAAGCTAGCAGGTTACACCCTATGAGTGTATGCTATTTCTTAAACAATTTTAGAGGAAACGAACAACAAAAGATAAAGCCTTTTTTGAGCAACTTTTTCCATTTCCCAGCATTGAACTACTATGTTTTCCTCAAGACCACAACGAATATTCATCTTCAATATAAAAAATATGACATACCTTAGAACCATCATCGCCCTTATCATTGTTATCCTTCTTTCCGCCAAATAAAGCATGCATGGCAAGAGATCTTCTAACCCTCCCAATTTCGCTTCCTCGTGAGGAAAATTTTGGAAACACTAGATTTGAGTTCTGATGTATCTTACCTAAAATGCAACCCAAAAGAAAATAAATAATAATAATAATTTGAGCAGTTGAACTAAGAAATCGCAACATAAGATCATAGAGAGGAGATATCTATATCAGAAATTGAAAACAAATCTTAACGTAAATATTACGTAAACTGTGTAGAAAAGGGCAGATATCAGGAGGTTGGGACTATAAATCAAATCAAACCAATTGAATGCATTCTGCCTGTCTTTCTTTTACCTTTCTCACTCCTATTTCTGCTTTGCATATTCAATCCTCATCACCTCTGGCTCTCCTTATTCAACTACACTGCTAGATTTTGCCTCACAAAACATGAGTGAGTACGATATGCGCGTTGCATAGTCTTTGTAATGACATCAAACACTTCTGATTTGCAGACTGTTAGTAAATTATATCCAATTAAATACTTCTATATAGTTCCTCTTTTTCCAATCCACTACCCAATCATAATTGACTTCTTGTGACTTGCATCATCCGTATCAAATAGAACAGGGACCACGAAACTCATCCAAGGGAAGTGTGACAAAGGTAGTACATATGATCTTTGTGTCTCATTATGCACATCACATCATTTCAACATTATTATAGGCAAGGAATTTAAACCTGCTAGATCTCAAATGAAGGGATTGACGTGTGCATTTGAGACACCTATAAAGCACGGAGAAGAATTTCTACGACTTCAAAACTACCAACTTGGGATGGTGGAAAGAATCTAAATCACTATAAAATAAAATCAACCAATCATTAACATCTCTGATGAGATTTATATGGACATTGATGAAAGACTACTCAGTGCACCTAAAGATATGCAGACATCATTATTCATTGATGAGCAAAGTATTTTTAAATGCATTTAGCATAGGGTTAGACATATGAAATCTTAAGGCCATCCAACAATGTTGAGCCTTACAAGTCTTTAGTGTTCAAATAAGCTCCAGTAGTCTTTCCTAGATCAATAGGACCAAGAAACCTTTCACGAAATAGCTTGCAAGGAGATTTTTACCATATAACTAGGCTGAAGAAAACACTCGCAGTATATCTACAGGATCAGTTAGTCAGCCAGTCACAAAACATTTGGGTATGTTATAGTGTCTTTTACTTATATGCTTGATTATTATCTCAAGATACCTAATTCTTGACTTCACCTTGGCACATTCAGTGGTGCTTGGCAGGGTGGTTTGGGAAATTGTGAATGGGAAAGGAATGAAAAACAAATGCTCGGCATTGGGAAATCATTCCTGAGCAGTATCAATCATATCCCATAATCCCAGTTTTGGGGATATAACCCAACCCCCTCCCAAATCGGAGGAATGAAAATGAAGCATACACATTCCCAATACTAAGATTCCCATCCCTCTTCACGAATCAAGCACATCCTCAGAACTAATATTCCTGTTTTGACTCGTGTCTTTTGTATAGGACTATAATTGAAACTACAAGGATGAATAAAGGGAGATATAAGGACTAAAGTTTCTTGCTTCATTAATTTGCATCACCTAAGACTCTTGTTCTCCAAAAAAAAAAGTCCAGATAATAGAGATCCTGAATTCCAAACCCTGGTAATCCTGGCTGGACCAAATTACTTGAATCTAAAATCTAAGGTAAATTTTCCAGGAAAAACAGTTCATGAAAGGCTGTGTATTTATTAAAAGGAAAAAATAAGTGTTCTTGCAATCTCAAACAAAATAACGTCCCAGTTTTATGGTTACCAAAAACTCCCCACACCTCAATACAATTTCTCACACCAAGTAGAGCCTCTACCTTTTCCTCAACTAGAGAAAATGCATATATAAATGAGGAAACCGAATCAAGTAAAATTGGTTACAGAAATGAGCACAATAAACTCAACAACAAAATCGGGCATAATTGATGACTGAGCTGAGCCTAGTCCGTTTTGGATGAGGTCGGCAATGTTTCCAGGGGGGGTTAGGAGCCCTAATTATAATCCACATCACCCATAACACAGCCCGTACATCCTTATAAGTCAAGCAGCTTGCTCTGATTTTTCGTCCAATAACAATAGTGTAATTTATACCAACAGCAATCATATATAAAAACACAGTATTTATGCTCAGTTTGAAGGGTGGAAGCAATGCCTATCTCTGTCCGAGGTTGTGACAAAAAAGTCACATTACTAATCTCAGGGATTTTAGAAGGAACTTCTCTTCAGTTAAAGAAAAAAGTCATCAGATGAGTTTTCAAGCGTGAAAAATACACAAAGGCTTTCTGTAGTGCTGCCACACATATTTTCAATTAGAGAAGCCACCAAAGGAGCCTTCAAGCGTGAAGAATGCACAAAGACTTTCAAGAGCCGTAGGAATATATTTTTTATCATACTAAAAAAAATGTGTGATTAAGAAAATAAATTATAACAAATATAAATGTGTCACTTGTTTCAATCACAAAGATAATTATAAAACTTATAAATATGCTAAAAGGTGCCCGCTCTTACCATGGGAAACCAAGATGGATCCAAACAGAGAAGGATGACTAAGAACTAGATAGTGTCTTTAAAACTAGCAACAATGTTTATAATCGAACCTATATGCTGTCGAGTCATCAGAAATTTTGAGTTTTGGATTTTTTTTCACTAAACGGCTTGATTCCCTATGCTAAAAAAAAATTGGCTCTTCCTTCACCAAAATTCAAATCTGTGATGTGTGGCTTTTTGTGTAACACGCTTGCAACTCCAAATACATTACACACAAGAGAATGTGAAAGTGCGTTAGAAGGTTGATGAGGCTCATGGGGACTCTAGGCTGCATGGCTAAAAATTGGGGAGATATTTTTAGCCGATTTCACCCCTGTTACAGAATGCTCGGAGGATTTGGTCGTCGAGTTCAATCGACTAGGCTCAATCACTTCGGACATCAAGTTCATTTGGCTCGAGTCCACTATCTGCGCAGCTATTACCAGTTCTGCTTGGCTCTGCTGGTTAAACAACATAAGATGGCTCTAAGGATGGAAAACGAGAGAGGTTTATAGTTGGTCCTGTAAATAGTATAGGGTTTTGGTCTGGGGGGTAATGTAACACATCAAAATAGCCTATACTACACTAGCTAAACCTCAAAGCCATCTAGCAAATTTTAGCCTTCACTACAAGTTTAGAATGCACGTCTCACAAGTTTATTGCCCGGTCTAAAATGCATGTTTCACAAGTTTATTTCCGCTACTTAAAAAAAAAAAAAAAAAAAAAAAAAGCAGACAATACTACAAACGAATGTACTTCAGATCATTTAGTAACAAGCTCCAGTAGCCTTTCCTCAACCTTTTTTAGCCCCATTTTATTAGGGCTCATGCTGTAGCAGCACATGATTTATCCAAAGGATTGATGACTTGGCCACTCCTAAACCGTTGGACATTTTGTTGTGTCTTTTACTTCCTCTCTGTGTAATTTCCGAGCTTTGTAACACTCAATTTCGCTTCGTATCATTGATCGTTAATATGACAACTGTTTCGATTTATAATATATCAATTGAATAGAACTTTAATTGAAACAGCAAGGATTAATGGGGGAGATATAGGAACTAAAGTCCTTTGCTTCAAAAATTGCATCACCATATATAATCACGTTCTCCATAAAAGCTGTACCAAATCAATAGAGATCGCAAAATTTTCAATATATCATGTCTGTCCCAAAAAACATGAATTCTAAGTTCCAACTAAGGTAAAATTTCAAGAAACATTATCCAAGAAACCCATGTAGTAAAAAATTGGTCTTTGCCAACGATTAAATGAGCCAATACAGTCGTTCCTCAGCTTACTATAACAAAACAGATAAGGCAGATAAGGTGCATACATGTATAGGCACACACACACAAGCGCCCCGAGAGAGAGAGAGAGAGAGCACAGTCATTCCTCAGCTTACTATAACAAAATAGAAAGGTGCATACATGCATAGGGGGCACACACACAAGCGCGCAGAGGGAGAGAGAGACTTACAAGAAGACAATGAAGAAGAACAGGGAAATTGAGCAGCTAAAGCTGCACCCGGAGACATCGCCATATCTTTATCTGGGGATACAAATGAATTCGAGATTTCCTTGAGAAATTGGTAGGATTTTGAGGGTTAGGGGCTCCAGTTCTTCTGATGAAAATCTTCTCTTTCAGCATATTACTGCCAAATGGGTTTTGCAGAAGATGGGCTTTCTAAAGTCAAAATTACATGTAACCCCCAAGGAATTTTAAAATTTCGAATTGACCCCTATAATTTGCTTTCTTTCATTTTTATATTTTGGAAAAATTAATATTTGGTCCCTTGTGTTTGAATTAAGTTATTAATTATGAGTCTTAAGCATTTATAGTTTTTTCTTTCTCTTCTTTTTAATATTTTAATATGATTTATTGTACTCTCAATTTCTTTTGAATTAGGTCTTCACTATTCCTTTGCTAAATATTTGGGCTGTTGTACTTTTATAAGTATAAATTTTAATTTAAAAAAATGTCCAAGAATCAAAGTGGGTTTTTTGTGCTTTTTCTATACGTAAGAGATCCGCGAAAGAGATTATCCGACTCAAATGAAACTCTCATTTAACTATGAATATTGTGTACGTAAAGAGCTTAATACTTTTTTGGTAATTTATTTTTGTAAAATCTAAACGGCTTGCACATGACTTTCAGATGCAACAAAATTGGTTAGATTATCTATTTTATTTGTAGTTTATTTTATAATTCAGTTTTATCAATACACGTTATATATTTATTGATAATATCTTACATACACATAACATGTATTAGTAAAACTAAAGTACGAGATGAAATATAAAAGGCAATAGAAGATTTCATACAAATCAATCTAGCCCTAACAATATACTCCTAAAAAGTTCTTTTTCAAAAGCTTTTTTTTTTTCACAAATAAAATTATGTTTGAAAGTCAATGTCTCATTTAATTAATTAAAGTGAAAAAAATTATTTTATTTGACAAACAAATTATATATGATTGCACAAGTCAAATCAATTAATAAAATAAATTGTATAAGTGCAAATTTATAATTTTTAAGATATTACTTTCATCAAATTAATCAAAACAAAAAATTGTATTCATAAGAAAAATGACTTTTTTTTTTTATATGAAGAAAATCATATGTATGCAATTCATGAAATATTTGGATCTCGATTCAAAAAATTATGTCTTCGAAATTGTTTGTCTAGCTGAATCGATCTCAAGCCAAATTTCAAGCTTGATAATATGATTTATCTGAACTCAAATGTATTTGAAACGTTAACTTACATGCATTTTAAAGTTGATTTTTTTAGACTGAATTTAAAAAATAAAATATGTTTAACGAGTTTGATTGCATGCATTAACAAATTCAAGTTTGATTGTATGCATTGACAAACTCAAATACGTCTATGTTTATTTAATATATGGCGAGTCGAATTCATATTATTCGCAAGCCCAATATATGTGTGAAGAAATGAGTTCGAGTCTTATTCGAGTTAGTTAGTAAGAGTAAATTAGAGAAAAAGAAAAAAGCAAAATGAAACAAGAGGTTCAATTAGGAGACCACGTGGAACATTCATCCCCATTCCAAAAACGAAACAAAATTATCAAACACGATTTTTTTCACGTCCAAAAACCATTCCACGTAAACGAATTCATTACAGTTTACTCCCACGTGTCCCGCCCACATCTACTTGCCTCTTATTTACACACTGGGTGTGTTTCCCTCTCCCTAAGTCCCGGCCAAATCCCGCAGCAGATCGACAATGGTGTCCATGGCTTTCTCCTCAGTTTTCTCAGCGCCCTTAAACAGTTTAGCAACGGCCAAACTGCAATTAACCTCCAATTCCGCTTTGGCGTTTCTCGAATCGTCGAATATGACAGGCCTTAGCTCGTCGAAATCCACGTTTTTCCGAGATGGGTTCGCGGGTTTATCCCCAAATTTGTCTCGATTTTCCATGAAATCTCGATCTTTTGCTTCTGTTTATGCTAGAGCTGCAACTGAGAAGACCATACATGATTTTACTGTAAAGGTGACCATTTGTCTAATCCATGTGTACGCAGTGGTTCTTTGTTATTCTTCCCTTTTATTGCAATTGCGGTTTTTAGTTCATTACTGTTGGATCAAAGTTGAATTATTAAGAAAGAACAGAGTTATGGAAAGTGAACCTTTATCAAACAGTTGGAATGAAATATGATTATGCTATTTCTTATGCATTTTCAGTTTCTGAGGACAGGTGCTTGGAAATAGGTTTGATTAGCTAGGTTCATGTCGGTTTGTCATTTATCCCCTCGATTCAACACGCATCTGTTTCTAAAACTGATTTTAGCTTTTCATTCAACTATATTAATAAATGGAAGGTTCTATTGTTATCTAATTTAAACATGTAAATTCTTGAGTTGTTGATCTTCATGGTGCCGAGATAGTAATACTAGGGCTGTTCCAAATTTTAATGCCTTTGTCCATGAAATGAGCTCTCTTATCAAGGCCTGTCGGTCGATTCAGGCTTTTCCTTAGCTGCAAAGAGTGTCTTCAGAGTATAATCCTTGCACTGGTAGGACTTAATATAGAGTCCTCTTGGTTCTAGAATTTCAGCTTTTAACACCCTATATCACAGCTCCTCATTGGCAGCTCATAATATCTGTGATTTTTAGCTAGAAGTTGTTAAACACTTAATGTTCGATGAAAATTTAAGCTTCACAATGATATGAGCTTCTTCTCTGAGAAAACCTCGTCAGATGCAAAGAACTACCTACCATTAGTTAGTACTTATGTCAGCTGCACTCTCAATTTGGTTAACAAATTTACAATCATATTTGTCTTTAATTATCTATTTTTTACATTTCTTTATTATGCAATATTCCAGTGGGAATCGATGAAAAATTTGCCCTTGAACTTCAATTTGATAGTTTTGTCACTTAAGAAATTTGAGTGTTCCATTACTTTAAAAGTAGTTCTGAACTGCTGTCAATGGAAACAGGATATTGATGGGAAGGATGTTTCTCTTAGCAAATTCAAAGAAAGGGTACTTTTGATAGTAAATGTTGCTTCCAGATGGTAAATCTCGTTATTAGATATGCTTATGAATCTGATTTCTGTTCGTCAAGTGCACATGAACTGACTTGGTTTAAGTGATTTTGGATTCAGTGGTTTGACATCATCAAATTATACAGAGCTTTCTCATCTCTATGAAAAGTACAAAACTCAAGGTGAGATTAGTGTCGGTCAAACTACTCGTTCAAATATTTGTACTCTTATGGTGGTATATCTGAAACTAAATTCAACGATAAAATGTCAATGCAGGATTTGAAATTTTGGCCTTTCCCTGCAATCAGTTTGGGGGCCAAGAGCCAGGATCAAATGCAGATATTAAGCAGTTTGCTTGTTCACGTTTCAAAGCAGAATACCCAATTTTCGATAAGGTACTTCTGGTTGGCTTTCCCTCTTGTGCTGGTTGAGTAGAATGGTTTAATAAATTGCTAAAATTTAATTACTGCAGGTTGATGTTAATGGACCAAATACAGCTCCCATTTATCAATTTATGAAGTCGAATGCAGGAGGATTTCTTGGTGATTTGATTAAATGGAACTTTGAAAAATTCCTAGTGGACAAAAATGGTAAAGTTGTCGAAAGATATCCACCAACAACCTCACCTTTGCAGATCGAGGTAAACTTTTCCTCTATGACATATTCCCCAGACAAACGAGTGGATTTATTTCTTATTGATTGTATAATTCTTCCCGTCATCTTGGGGATGCAAATTTACTTATTCTCCACATTATTATACAGTAAAAATGTTTACATGCTATTTGACTCAAACTTTTCCATTAAAAAATGACTTAGAAGCAAATTATGCCCGTATTATTTTGGGGAGGATATACTCATAGCGTATACTGCTGCAATTACTACTACTTTACTAAATCAATTTCGCATAATAGAGCACTATGTGAATCTGTTTTCTGGGATTTTGTTCTTGCTTCTTACTACCAGAAAATTTATTTATAAAAACAAAATATTTTCTCTATAGACCCTGCTAACTTGGAGAAATTGCAGTAGACCTGAAAGGGTATCTCACTAATCGATCTTCTCACCAACTCTCTCTATCCAATGGATGATCATTGGTTCTACTGTATTGAAATGTTTTTATTTGTTGCGTGCCTTTTACAGAAGGATATCAAGAAGCTGCTTGCAGCATGATTTCCAGATACTTCGATATCCACCATGCTAGTTTGATACGTACACTGGATTTGCTGTAATTTAATCCTCTCCCATATATTTGTACAATTTCACCCGACTATCGAATAATTAGCCATCCAGTAACATCTGAAAGTTTCTGTTTTACATCTTGTGCCTGTGTATATATCTTGTTATAAGCCATATTGGATGGGATCGTGTACCTGATGGTTGTATTGAGTTTGCAGTTCTGGTCTCCAAGAACAATATATGCATAATACCTGCCCATTATGTGGTGGTCTTTTTTCCTCATGATCACTTGAAACATGACCAGTTTGTGGTTATGTCCGTTTACATGGATTTTGCATTGATGTCGTGCACTTGCAGCGCTCATTATGAAAACATAAAATGGAATAGAGAACTCTAACGGCTTGTTACTTAGTATTTGGATCTTCTATAGCATTGATTTTAAAACGAGATTGAATTGGCCAATGACCTAATTCAAAAGACAGAAAAAAGTTGCGTTGTCGAAGTCCCCGTCTAACCCCACTTGGACATTAGGTTGTCCTCTGCCACCGTTGCATTTTTAGCATGGGATATAATTAATGTATTTTTTATTTTAAAAATATATATATACCCTTCGTCTTAAGAAAATTATTATGTTTGAAAAATATATTTTGTTCCAAAAAAGTCTTGTTTAATTAGTCAAAATTTTTTTATTTCCACAAACAAGTTATATATAATTAAATAATTTATGTCAATGAATAAAAGAAGTTGCATATATATGAATTTATAGTTTTCAGAAAGTTGTATTTTCATTAAATTGACGGAAAAAATGTATTTATTTAAAAATATGATAAAGACGAAAGATATCAAGCTATACTCTTTCTAAAAATTATTATTATAATTTTGAGCTAGTTGGATAATTGACTAAAATAATATGGGTGATATCACTAGTGCTCGATCATTTGTTTCTAATTAGTATTGAACTGTAAGTGAGGTAGATTTCTTTCAAAAGTACAATTACGATAAAGTGACAATCAATATACAACTTTTAATCATCTGTAAGATAAATAATAAAATTTTGCTCAAAAATGAAAAATTACAAAAAAAAGGAAAAGAAAAATTATATTAATCAAAATGGATAAAGGTAAAAGTATGGTTAAAAAATATATAGTCATGCTACTAGTGTTAATGATACAGAAAAGACTTACCTGCTCATATCGGATAATTCAGAATGCAATTGGGCGTTATCCCAACTCAATCTAATAAATTAGTGAACAACATGTTTGATCTAATTAAAAAATATACTAATAAATATGTCTATAAATTATATTGAGCTAAGAAAGTTATGGCCGGTCCGATTAGACTCAGGCAACGTCTTGGCTCGGGCCGGGCCGGGCCTCAGCAGTGCTCCTCATGCAAGTTCAAAGAAAAGGTAAGGAAGAAACAAAATTTGCAATGGAACAACTATCTTTAAAAATACTCCCTTCTACCCACAATAAATATATTTTAGTAATTTTAATTTTTTTAATATTTTATTTTTTAATATGTGTAAAATTTTTTAAAATATTTTTTATTATAAATAGAAGAAAGTCATAATTATAATTATAAAAAAGACACCCGAGTAAAAGAGAGAATTCGCTATGAAAAAACATAATAATGTATATAATTTTTTTTAAATATTAAATTATGTCAATTTCACATTCAACACAAAACGAAAACAATGGACGTATGAATAATCGATGCTGACGAAATTACCCTCAAATTGGTCGGACACTTCTCTTTCCTACTTTTTTCACGCACCACCCACACTAACGCCGAACTGAAGAAATTCTCTCACTTGCAACTGATCTTCTCGTTTCGAAATGGTACTTTTCTTCCTCTCAATTAATATCCCCACGAGCATGTTTATGAATTTTTCTCTGGGTTCCTTAGGGTTTGGTTTTTATGGCTCTGCAGATTATTCTGAAACCCTTTTTGCTGTTTTGATTTTTGGGTTTCTGTCTTGTAATCGGGGTTTCAGTTTGATGTCTAGGTTACTGCATATTATTTTTCTTAATCGTCTTTCGGTTATTCTAAACAGCCGATATGTGAATTTTATAAGTAGCCTGTAAATTTCTCACGTTTCTTCTCACATAGCTGAGGAGATATATGCTTTTTTAATTATCAGTCTGCTTTTTTACTATTATTACTACAGATTTTGAGCCTTTTTCCTTACGTTGCTGTTGTTTAAGTGCTTTCTGGGAAATATGTTATTCTTTTTATTTTTTTCTTTTCTTTTTCCCATTTTTTTAGCTACTCTATTTCTTCAAAATATGGCTACTTATGCTTATATAGATGTGTCAAATATAGCAGTACATGTGTTTGTAGTTTTCTCCTCGTAAATATGTTTTGATAATAGAGAGATTCACAATATGCAATTATTTATGTTTTTTCTTACTTAGTTATGATGTCCTTTTCTGTGCAGTCTAATAGGCACACTATTATTCTCATGCAAACATCTCATCACAGAGCAACTCGCACTTTCATGGATTATGAATCGATCAGCCAAGCAATGGACGGTAAGCATCAAAATGTTTCTCATAATATTGTTGTCACATGGATGGTGAAACTGGAATGCAACATTTTTAGGAAAAAAAAATACATTGTAGAATGTGTAATTCTTGGATCCATGCCATAAACTCTTATTGGCACCGCAAATTCTTGCATTTAAAGTGTACTTTTATGTTTGGATGTGATTGTGCTTTCCATTTATAACCAAACCGCTTGTTTGTCTTCCTGACAAGAGAATCAATTTGTTGGTGCCCCATGTCAAACAAAACAGAAGGCATGCCTTTCGGTTTTTTAATTTTTTTTTTTCACTGGTATATCTTGATGATACGTTAGTTATGGTTTTCGCAAGTTGGTAAGAGTCTTGCTCGTTTACTCATACTTGTTTATTTCTTTCTGTAACATACAAGTTAAGTTAGAATCATGGTGCACTTCAATTTTAGTTGTTTTAGCAGGTTTTCATAAGACCCTTGCATCCAATACAGTGCTATGATCTTTTGTGGGCATATGCTGAGAGGAAGATAATATATTGCTGCTTTTGGGGGTCAAAATTAAGGTTTTGTTGGAGAATCTTCTACAAGAGCATAACTTTCAGATTGACAGAAATGAAATACACTTGATATTTTTTACGTAGGCTTGTATATTGGTGTTTTTTAAGGATTGGGATTGAGACAGTGTCTGGTAATTTTCTATCAAGTATGAAACCTTCATATAGAAGATGAGTAATATGAACTAAAGAACTTTAAAACTACATCTAGATTGATCACATTTGCAACTTCGAGCTTATACCTTGATATTACATCTACTACCTTGGCTATTCTATATTTGTTGTTTGTTCTGATGAATTTAAATGATATTATTAAGATTCGAGAAGATAATATGCCAATATATACACTTTTTTATTTTGTTTTATGTCAGTTATGCATGTATATTCAATTCTCCACAGAATGCAGATTGGAGTGACAATTCTCTGAAAGAATTAGAAATGACAAACCTCTGGAACTAATTAGCTTCATAGTGGAATGAGTTACTCTGTTGTTCAATAGTGGATGCAATTTATGATGCATTGCCAAACTTCTTGTTTCATGCCTCATGTTATTTCAACTGTCTGTGTAGGAATATGTGGACTATATGAACGGAAACTGAAGGAGATAAATCCAGCTATTAGAAATATCACATATGACATCTCGGATCTTTACAATTTTATTGACGGGCTCGCTGATTTGAGTGCATTAGTGTAAACTCTCTCAATCTCTCTCTCCCTCTCACACACACACACAAAGAGACATGTACAAATCCCGTCCATTGTTCACACACACATGGTACCTTTCCAGTGTACATGAGCATGCCTTTGCCTTCATCTCACTTGTACAATCACAGCTCTGCTGGACTTTGTTTCCAAGTTTATCAGCCTGTGAGTTGACAGCTTCAAATCCCGTGTTGGGCATCTGTTACCCTCGATAACAAGTTATACCTTTTTCAATCATCAAGACTGAAATAATTGAACTCAGTTGGGATTTATTTATTTGTTTCTGGGTATGAGCAAACTATAAGCTAAGAATCATGATTGATTGTTGTGTATTGCAGCTATGATCACTCGGTTCAGGCTTACCTTCCATACGATCGACAGTGGATCAAGCAGCGGACTCTACAACACTTGAAGAAATTGGCTCATTAATTGGAGGCTTGTAGTGAAATGCTGAAATTAAACTTCCAAAGACTGTCCATTTTAAACTTCTGTATCTCTCTGTGTTTTCTTATTGAAGTACAATGGGGCTATGGGTAACGTTGCCCTGCCTCTGGTCTGGCTAGTCCAACTGCGTTTTGTGACTTTCTTTCCAAGTTTCTGTTGTTGGCAATTGTAACGTAAATGTCCAAATATTGTTATATATAATGTGCTGAGGTCGCCTTCTTATGTGAACGTTTTATGCACCAGTGAAGAATATTTCATATTTTTTATTTTGTATTTTAGTTCACCAATTTTTATAATATTTATATTTATATTTAACTTATATTGGGTCTTGTGGTGAATTTTACCGATCAGACGATATTGTAATATACTAGAGATGTGTGTCTCGTATTTTATTTTATCAATAATGCTATAATACTTTTATTGTGTATTTGGTTTATATGTAATTTTACCAATTTTTTTTATGTATGAAACAAACACTTTTGTACTTGTATCCAGTAGAATTTTTTTTGAATTTAAAATTAAACTTGTAATGATTATTAACTAAAAGATATCAATTAATGAAGATAATTATGGGAGAAAGATATATATATATATATATATATTATGTAATTTAATTAAATTGGTAAATGGACAAAATAAAATTATACCACAAAATAATATCCTTATAATCATCAATTTAAAAAAATAATGTAGTATTATTATTACAAAATAGATGCATATTATTATTAATTAAATTCGTTAGATGGACATTTGTTTTATTTTTTCACATATTTGTATATTGTAAAAATTTATCTGCATTGTATACATAATTTAATATGAAATATTTTTTATTTTACTGAATGGTATTATTTATTTATTTAAAAATATTATTATATTATTTTTTAAAAATTAATAATAATTTTTAAATAAATAAATAGTATTTTTAGTGGGGCATCATGGTTCGCCTTATACATACTCAATCTATATATATATACACACACGTATAGTGAGTTACAGGAGATAACAAAGTGTTCGTGCGCTTACCATTTCTCACTCTCCGTAGTCTGTCCTTCCCCGCCGGCGGCAGGCTCCAACGCTTCTGAAAATGGAAGAGAAGCACTCAACGATGAGTTCCTCTCCCATCTCCAGCAATTTCACCAACCAAACCACACAAGAACTCGCCGTCGAAGGCCAAAATCACCTCGACGAGACAATCCAAGCCGCCTTCCTAATCCTCTCCGCCATGAACGACGAGCTTTGCAACGCCGCCCTGTGGTCAAACACATCCGCCGCCCCTACCAATAATACTACCCTTAGTGGTGGACCCGCCAGTACGAGTAATGCAAACCACCCAAACGGCGACGTATCGTCAGACTCTTCTTCCGCATCCTCCTCCGCTTCAGCGTCGCACTCCCGTACCCAACATCATAATAGCTTTGATATCGGCGGTGGGGCCCTCGACGAAGCTAGATTGCAGTATAAGGCCTCCGTCGCGTCTCTACGGTCTGTGCTCGTTGCACTTTCGAATGCACAGAAGGTATTGTTTCGTTTGTTTATTTTGCTGGTTTCTTTGCTTCCATGGCATTGTTTTCTCCCTATTTTGCAATTATACAATTACAATCACTCCTGATTGTCCCTTTCTTTACTGAAATTATCAAATTTTCAAGATGATGTATTGGCGAAATCCCCTTTAATAGTCTGAGATGAAACTGAAACCCCAGTTTTTATATCGAACATTTAATTTTGTTCATACTACTTGAAATTTTGCTTTCTCTGTATGGATTTTTTGTTGAGCTGCTCATGTGATAGTGATTCACTAATTTTGGTCACTGGTTTACGATTTTCTGTTTTCTTCACAACGTTACATTTTGTTGTCGCCTTTGAAGAAGGTGTTACTTTACAATAATCTCTTCATACGAATCATCTCCTTTCTTCGACTAAATTAGGTTAAGGCACCTGAGGCAGTTTCAACAAGTACTTCAGAATCTGCTGATCAAACAGAAATAGAGAAGCTTGAAGAGCATGCTTCGATCTTAAGAAAGGTACTGTCCCTTGCTATGAAATATTTGAAGTTGTGCTGTAATGCCGGTCATTCGTTTTTTTGTACGCATCATATGTTGCGATATTTGGGATCAATCAAAATTTACCCTATTACTCTATTAGTGTTTCTAGGGGCACACTTATGAAGCTGTTAGGTAGTTTCAGATGCTTATACCATCTGCTATCCTGGCTAGATTTGACCCACATAGCTGACTGCATATGGTGGGATTAGGGCTTAGTTTGTTGTATATACCATCTACCCTCCCAGTCCCCCTCAAAATTAAGAAAATGCTTTGGCAAACCATACATTCATTTGAAACCAAACATTTGCACTTGGGCCGACAAACTTGGTTGGCATTTACATAATGTATCTTGTTCCATTCCCTCCGTTGATTATAGGCATCACTCCCATCTATGGCGGATGTGCTTTTGGTAAAGTTTTGTTTCAAAAAAAAGGACTCCACATTGGAAAAAGAAACTGGGAACTGAAATTCAAAATCAGTCATAAAAATGTTGGAATGTGTTTGTTCCAAGAGTGTTACAGCCTCGTCTGAACAACCTTTGGGCTTGTTTGTGTGATAGCTTCTTGTCTTGGTAGTTAACTATGGCAACACATTTAGGTGCTTATGCATGCTTTATCGATCAACTGTTGTTTTAACGGATTACATAGAATGTTCTAGCTTCAAGCATGTTTGGTACATAGAATGTTCTAGCTTCAAGCATGTTTGGCACATAAAATGCTCTAGCTTCAAGCATGTTTGGCACATAAAATGTTCTAGCTTCAAAGCTCAAGCATGTTTGGGTATATGCTTATACATAAGGTAGATACTAGGGTTGGAAGCAGGGCTAAACGCCTCCGTTTATTCAGAGAAGACGGCGTAGTTTATTCAATGGAATACACCAAACTTGTTGCTTTACATCATGTTTACTGACATCCTCTCTGCTGAAGGACAATGATGGTGAGTACGTTATAAACAATGGAACACAGGCTTGAAAATTGTTTTCACTTATTCATAGTATGTGTTATTATGTATTATATTGCCGGAGTAATATATACATGTGAAACTCATGACTATCCATTTTATATGGATTACAGGAAATCGCAGACAAGAACAAGCACGTCAAGGTTCTGATAGATCAGCTTCGTGGTCTTCAAGCCGATATATCTACATGGCAAAGCCCTTGTACTCTATGAGTCAAATTTCAATGTCTGTTATTTATGCTAATATACAAATTCATAAGGTGAGGAACGAAATTCAAAACGTGCCTCTTCCCAAAATCAGAACTCGTAATGTTATCATCAGGTAGTTGAGAAAGTAAAATAGTTGGCTAAGAATGAAAGAGATGGAGCGTATCATGATATTTGTCTTCAGTCTGAATTTTGGTTTCATCTCTCTTAATTACTCATTGAAAATTTTACTGCTGCTATTTTCTTATCTTCATTTTGATCCTAACTTATATTGGTTGATGAAACATTTAAATCTTGGTGTGCGTCTTGTAGCTCGATGTTTTCTTTGTTGACAAGCAATGAAATGCACATGTATCTTCGCGTTTGCTATGAAGCAAATTATTGAAGAGATTGTTGTAAATGAATCAAGCTTCTCATGAGGTATTCAAAGTGCACGTCTCTTAGCCTATGCTATGACGTGAAATATTTGAAGAGATTGTTGCAAACCAATCAAGCTTCTTGTGAGCTATTCAAAGTGTATTTATTTTTGTTTATGCTGTGAAGCAAAATATTGAAGAGATTGTTGTAAATGAATTAGGCTTCTCGTGAGCTTTTCGAAACTCGACTTTAATAGAAGCTCATTTTGAAAAATTCAAGCTTGACGGTATTTGACATGTTAGCACGCAGGTAAGTTCTTTACAGGCAAGCAAGTCTGGTCGCAAAATGTGAAATAATACTTCGATAATTAAATATATATTTTTCCGTTCCAAAAAAAAAAAAAAAAAGAAAAAAGAAAAAAGAAAAATCATGTTTGAAAAATATTCTTTGTTATAAGAATTTTAAGAAAAATAATGGTCTCATGTTAGTTAAAGTTGTACCTTCATCAAATTAATCACAGATAAAAAATTTGTACTCTTCAGAAACAAACTTCTTGAATGGAATAATTTTTATGACAAATATAAAGATATCTAATAAAAAACCAGTTAGTTGGAATAAAATTATAAATTAGTTGCAATTTGGGTCCAGCGAACAACAATCCTGTAAAATGCTAAAGCAGTTCTATCTGTACATTAGTTGCAATAACACACTTCTGCTGTCACTCTTGCCTTCTAAATGCACTTTGCGGACAAGCAATTGCTGGAAAAGGATTTTCATTCCCAACCAATTCAAGTGGCCAAACAATATCCCTGAATCCGACATCATCGCGCCAAGTCTCCCCGATCGAATCACGTCCTAGCAACAGCCTGCGATAGGAACGAATGGTTCAGACATTGGGGCCGGAGGCTGGCAGCTAAGATCGTCGCTTCCTTTAAGGTACAACACTTTCTGCACATAGAACACCAAGTAGCACTGCAAGGTCCTAACAACCTCTTCATCAACCTCAGTTATCCAAGCGTCATCGCATTTATACCATTGGTTTCTCAGACGCAAGTAAGTCACATAATGCCCTGACTCCAACATCCCGGAATGAGCAACCACAGCAAAAACCTCAAACTCGGTAGGAACATCCGTCTCTTCACCCTCTAAGGAGAACATTCTGTTCCCAAATCTCTTTTTCACTACCGAAGAGGATAGGTATGGCCTCATGTCTAGGGAAAATGGGAACTGTAAATGTCGGTCAATCTTCCTCGACATTTTCCGGATTGGGGAGTGCTCAAACCGCTTTATATGCAAACATAGGACCAATGGGAGCTTTCTGAGAGACATTTGCTTCAGTGCATCCTGTTTTTCTTGACAATTTTCGCAGTAGAGTTTTTGGTCTGGTCCCAACTTTTCGGGTCTTGTGAAGAGGTCTAAACAGCCTGAAAGAGAGGATGTTGCTAAGGCCTCGTTTGGCTTGTTTGGTTGGTTTCTGAGATCGGTTGAAAAGGAGGTGCTCGTGTTTAAGTCGAGGGATATATCTATGCATGGATCGTACGTTGATGATGTGAACCCACAGGATGTACACGTGACGTCTGATCTCAATAGGCCAGAGAAAACATGATGGGCGATACACTGGCAATCCCCATTCTCTGTGCAAATATGAAGGATTTCCATCAGTGAGAGAAAATAACTAATGCATAAATATCAGTGTTTAAAAACTCAATTAGATTGCGTTTGGACTTTGAATGCATTTGAAATCAACGACAAAGAATCCATTGGCATTGTTTGGTAATTCCTGTATTATATGTACGGATTTCAAATCCATCAATCCAAACAGAACCTTATATCATTCACAGCACGCTCTCAACCAACACCAATACAACATATTCCTTACAAGAGATTTAACTTAATCATGAGAATTTTTTTTTTTTTTTTTCTAATCACTAAAGCAAGATCACTACTTTTTATGTCAACAAATGGATTCAGTCTCAAGCAAGAACATACCACACCAATCGCTATTGCACAACTACAAAATGAAAATGCCGAATCTTAGTACTTAGTTACCTTTATTTGCCAGGCCAGATTTCCCCAGTTTCTCATGGATCCTATCAAGCATCGAAATGAAGAATTCATGTGCATCTTGCTGTTCATAACTAGCAAGATTTTCCGAATGCTGCCACCAGCTGAAAATGAAGAATACAGCTTCAATTAGCAACATAAATATCGATTTTGACATTGTGGCACTATTCAGTTACTACTATGCCAAGAAAATTCAGAGTCTAGATGGAGGATATTCGGAAGTTCTTTCAATTAGAAAAACAATAAAAGAAGTATAAGCCTTCATCTATAAATCAACCAATAAACATAATGTAAAGTATGATAGTATCCAATTCGTAGCAAGTAAACTGGATTTTCCACACTGACCAACAGATACTTGCTACATGGATCCATCACAAAGAACTTAGGAAACAATAAATGGATAAGAAATACATAAAATGCAAGAAGTACTCAATGAGATTGACAAACCTATACAGAAACTTAGCAGGGCTGTAAGGCGTCCGTTCGCCTGAAAAAACAGCCGAAAAAATGACATCCATATCACAAGGCAAACACAATCGATCCAAGGAGCTCTTTCTGCAGCTCTCATGGTTATGCCTATCACTAAGAAAGTAATTCCTCAGAGGAGGAGCATGAAGCAATGCTTGCAAAACAGAATTCATAAAACAAGTATTGCCAAGATTATTCAAACCCCTCAATCCCAAAGGAAGGCATGATTTAGACCTCTGTTTACTCCTAAAAAACGATCTTTTCAAACTCTCCGTACTCAAATCATCTCCGAAATCCAATCTTTTCCTCTTGCTCAACCTTAACAAACCATTTTCTACAACCCCATTTCCATTTCTTGGCAACCCCAAGACTTGTTTGCACACTACAGCCTTATCAAACTCAGGATCATAGACCTGATCACAGCACACAGAGCAGTAGAGCTCTGCCCTTTCCATGTCTACAGAAATCTCATGACCATTACAAGATTCACTATGCAAAAGGGCATGATTTGATTCAGGTGTTATGCAACATGTGACTGAAGAACAGATCAAACACATAAACAATCTGCCATTGTAACCAGAGCAGAAACTGCATCTGGGCACTTCTGATTTGGTTTCATCAACCGTGGTTCTTCCATATGGGCTAAATTTCAATAAATCTTGGATCAGATTATAGCCCCTCAAGCCATGCTTTAGCTTGTAATCTACCAGGTGCTTGCACGGCCTAGGGGTTGTGCAAGAAGATTTTCTTGCTGACATATCAACAAAAAAATGAATCTTTAAAGCGACTGGAAAAGAACGGATGAAGTTATTGAAAGAAAATAAAATTTGATTAAAAAAAAAAAGTATTGATAAGCTAATTAGCAATCAGATTCAGATAAATAAATAAATAAATAAAGAATGGTCAAATCAATCAAAACCCAAAAGAAAAAACAAACGGATTGATCCGATAAGGTGCTATAGGACAGAATAAAATGCTATCCAATTTATATGAAAGAGTTTTTAATTTTTTTTAATCTATGAATATGCAGCAGAGCCTCACTGGCGCAAGAATGGAGGAGGAGGGGCTTTCTTGTTTGCAGAGACCGACTCATATTTTCTGCTGCGTGACAGTCTATGTTTCCCTACGGCAGTGGAGAGATCACAGCCGTCTATCTTTCATCACTAGGTGTTGGGCTAACAATTGATGATGTGGACTACCAATGAAATCATCCGGGGTGTGGGGTGGGAGTAGGGTGGGGGTAGGGATTCTTTTTTATTTCTATCATTTCCTTTTCTTTATTAAAAAAGAAAGAAAGACTGAGTTGGTCACTTTGTGGTAGCAACCTGCAGAAAGTTGGCATTTGGGGTCAATTATTAGGCCATAAGTTAAGATGGTCAAATAAAGAGAAGACATTCTCAATCTTGATAGGTCCTTCAAGAAGATGCTATATTATCTATTTCTTTGTGTAATTTTAGTTATTATATATATAATGAATTTATTAAATATACGATTAAATATTGATGGTACACATTTTTTAATTTGGATTATATATAACATATTCATATTTATATATTACTTTTATATGTATTATTTATATATTATCTATTAATTTTTTGTATATTAGAAATATATTAATACAATAATATATTTATGTTGTTTTCCTTTTCTTTTTGATATATTATTGATTATTTTTATATATTTTTTATACATTAAGAATATATATATCAATAATGTATCACCAATTATTAAATTCATAACTTCCTACTTTTCACAATATAATAATATAAACAAAATTCCACTAAACTTATTTATTTGACATGTATAATAGCAACCTACTGTGTCATAACTCAAAACAAACACCATATTTTTACTATATATAAGCTTCCACCCTTATCCAAGCACGGTCTTAAGATTTCTATAACACTTTTTTTAATGGTTTAATTACTCCTTGAAATTATTAAAAAAAATGTGCTATAAAAAAATAGAGCGAGTCTCTCGTGCATCAAGTACACGTGCAACACGATTTAAAGTATTACTTGTGTAACTTTCACGATAAAATTTAACTTTATTGACAAAAAATGCACCATAACTCTTTCACCTTTGGTCAAAAAAATTAGTAATTTTTAGAATATCACTAAAATAATGTATGGATTACTTAAATATTTCAAGAAAAATTAAATTTCTTTAAAAATCACGATTTTGCCCTATAGGGTAAAAAACTGAGTATTTGCTAAATTTTATAATATTTCATCAAACATTAGATTATAAATTGATTAAATTAAAGAATTTTTAGTAAATGATCTAATTATAAGGAATGAATGCATCAAAAATATGGTTTTTGGATCACATTATGCATAAAGCAATTTTACGTTAAAATTTAATTTTAGTGACGAAAAATGCACTATAACTATTACACCTTTTGTCAAAAGACTTTGTAATTTTGAGAATAACACTAAAATAATGTATGGAATCTACTATAAATATTTCATGAAAAATTAATTTTTTTTAAAATTACGATTTTGCCCCTATAGAGAAAAATACTGAGTATTTGTTAAATTTTATAATATTTCATCAAACATTAGATTACAAATTGATTAAATTAATAAATTTATTAGTAAATGATCTAATTATAAGGATTTTATACATCAAAAATATGTTTTTTGAACCAGATTATGCTTAAAGCAATTTCACGTTAAAATTTAACTTTATTAACGAAAAATGCACTATAACTCTTATACCTTTGGTCAAAATACTTTGTAATTTTGAGAATATCACTGAAATAATGTATGAAATCTACTGTAAAAATTTCAAGAAAATTTGAATTTCTTTAAAAATTAAGATTTTTTCCCTATAGGGTAAAAAACTGAATATTTGTTAAATTTTATAATATTTCATCAAACACTAAATTAAAAATTTATTAAATTAATGAATTTATTAGTAAATGATGCATCAAAACTACATTTTTTAAAGCACATTACGTGAAAATTTAACCTTATTAATGAAAAATGCACCATAACTCTTACACGTGTGGTCAAAATACTTTATAATTTTGAGAAATAACTAAAATAATATATGGAATCTACTGTAAAATTTTCAAGGAAAAACTAAATTTCTTTAAAATTACAATTTCTATTATATAGGGTAAAAAAATGAGTATTTGTCAAATTTTATAATATTTCATCAAACAATAGATTATAAATTGATTAAATTAATGAATTTATTAGTAAATGATCTAATTATAAAGAATGTATACATCAAAAATACATTTTTAAAGCATATATCGCGTAAAGCAATTTCACGTTAATATTTAACTTTATTGAAGAAAAATGCACCATAAATTTTACACTTTTTGTCATAATACTTTGTAATTTTGAGAATATCACTAAAATAATGTATGGAATCTACGGTAAGAATTTCAAGAAAAATTAAATTTCTATAAAAATTACAATTTTGCCTGTATAGTGTAAAAAACTGAGTATTTGTTAAAAGTTTCCATATTTCATCAAATATTTGATTACAAATTGATTAAATTAATAAATTTAATATAATATGATCTAATTATAAGGAAAGTATGCATCAAAAATATTTTTTTTGAAGCACATTTTGCGTAAATCAATTTCACGATAAAATTTAACTTTATTGACAAAAAATGGACCATAGCTCTTTCACCTTGGGTAAAAAAACTTTGTAATTTTTAGAATATCACTAAAATAATGTATGAAATCTACTGTGAATATTTTAAGAAAAATTAAATTTCTCTAAAAATTGCGATTTTACATCTATAGGGTAAAAAATTGAGTATTTGTTAAATTTTATAATATTTCATCAAACATTAGATTACAAATTGATTAAATTAATGAATTTATTAGTAAATGATCTAATGATAAGGATTGTATGCATCCAAAATACGTTTTTTGAACAACAGTATGCGTAAAGCAATTTCACGTTAAAATTTACTTTATTGATGAAAAATGCACCATAACTCTCACACATTTGGCCAAAATACTTTGTAATTTTAAGAATATCACTAAAATAATATATGGAATCTACTCTAAAAATTTCAAGAAAAATTAAATTTCTTTAAAAATTACGATTTTGCCCCTATACAGTAAAAAACTAAGTATTTGTTAAATTTTATAATATTTAATCAAATATTAGATTACAAATTTATTAAATTAATGAATTTATTAGTAAATGATCTAATTATAATGAATGTATGCATAAAAAATATGCTTTTTGAACCAAATTATGCGTAAAGCAATTTCACGTTAAAATTTAACTTTATTGACAGAAAACCATGACTCTTACACCTTTGGTCAAAATACTTTGTAATTTTGAGGATATCACTAAAATTAATGTATGGAATCTACTGTAGAAATTTCCAGAAAAAATAAATTTATTTAAAATTACGATTTTGCCCCTGTAGGGTAAAAAACTGAGTATTTGTTAAAAGTTGATATTTCATCAAACATTTGATTACAAATTGATTAAATTGATGAATTCAATATTAAATAATCTAATTGGAAGGAAAGTATGCATCAGAAATACTTTTTTTTGAAGCACATTATGCGTAATTCAATTTCAAGTTTAATTTTACTTTTTTGACAAAAATGCACCATAACTCTTTCACCTTTAGTAAAAAAATGTTGTAATTTTGAGAATATCACTAAAATAATGTATGGAATCTACTGAAAAAATTTAATGAAAAATTAAATTTCATTAAAGGGAGGTTGAAAGACTAAGTATTTGTTAACTTTTATAATATTTCGTCAAACATTAGAATACAAATTGATTAAATTAATAAATTTATTAGTAAATGATCTAATTATAAGGAATGTATGCATCAAAAATACATTTTTTGAACAACAGTATGCGTAAATCAATTTCACGTTAAAATTTAACTTTATTGACGAAAAATGCACCATAACACTTACACCTTTGGTCAAAATATTTTGTAACTTTGAGAATATCACTAAAATAATTTATGCAATCTACTCTAAAAATTTAGGGAAAAATTAAATTTCTTTCAATATTAAGATTTTTCCTCTATAGGGTAAAAAAATGAGTATTTGTTAAATTTTATAATATTTTATCAAACATTAGATTAAAAATTGATTAAATTCCTGAATTTATTAGTAAATGATCCAATTATAAGGAATGTATGCATCAAAAATACATTTTTGAACAACATTTTGCGTAAAACAATTTCACGTAAAAATTTAACTTTATGGATGAAAAATGCACCATAACTCTTACAACTTTGGTCAAAATACTTTGTAATTTGGAGAATATCACTAAAATAATGTTTGGAATCGACTGTAAAAATTTCAAGAAAAATTAAATTTCTTTAAAAATTACGATTTTTCCCCTATAGGGTAGAAAACTGAGTATTTATTAAATTTTATAATACTTCATCAAACATTTGATTACAAATAAATTAAATTAATGAATTTATTAGTAAATGATCTAATTATAAGGAATGTATGCATCAAAAATACGTTTTTTGAAAAACATTATGCGTAAAGCAATTTCACGTTAAAATTTAACTTTATTGACAAAAAAATGGGCCATAACTCTAACACATTTGGTCAAAATACTTTGTAATTTTGAGAATATCACTAAACTAATGCATGGAATCTACTCTAAAAATTTAAAGAAAAATTAAATTTCTTTAAAAATTACGATTTTTCCTCTATAGAGTAAAAAACTGAGTATTTGTTGAATTTTAAAATATTTCATCAAACATTAGACTAAAAAATTGAGTAAATTAATGAATTCATTAGTAAATGATCTAATTATAAGAAATGCATGCCTAAAAAATACGCTTTTTGAAATAATTTATGTGTAAAGCAATTTCACGTTAAAATTTAAATTTATTGACAAAAAATGCACCATAAGTTTTACACCTTTGGTCAAAATACTTTGTAATTTTGAGAATATCATTAAAATAATGCATGAAATCTATTGTAAAAATTTCAAGAAAAATTAAATTTATTTTAAAATTACAATTTTGCCCTTATAGGGTAAGAAATTGAGTATTTGTTAAATTTTATAAGATTTCATCAAACATTAGATTACAAAATTGATTAAATTAATGAATTCGTTAGTAAATGATCTAATTATAGGGAATACATGCCTAAAAAATACACTTTTTGAAATAATTTACGAATAAAGCAATTTCACATTAAAATTTAATTTTATGGACGAAAAATGCACCATAACTCTTACACCTTTGGTCAAAATACTTTGTAATTTTGAGAATATCACTAAAATAATGTATGGACTCGACTATAAAATTTCAAGAAAAATTAAATTTCTGTAAAAATTATGATTTTGCCCCTATGGGGTAAAAAACTGAGTATTTGTTAAATTTTATAATATTTCATCAAACGTTATATTACAAATTGATTAAATTAATGAATTTATTAGTAAATGATCTAATTATAAGGTATATATGCAACAAAACTACTTTTTTTAAAGCAGATTATGCGTAAAGCAATTTCATGTTAAAATTTAACTTTATTGATGAGAAATGCAACATAACTCTTACATCTTTGGTCAAAATACTTTATAATTTTGAGAATTCACTAAAATAATGTATGAAATCTCCTGTAAAATTTCAAAAAAAATTAAATTTCTATAAAAAATTATGATTTTGCTCGTATAGGGTAAAAAACTGATTATTTGTTATATTTTATAATATTTCATCAAATATTAAATTAATAATTGATTGTATTAATAAAATATTAGTAAATAATCTAATTATAAGTAATGTATGTATCAAAAATACTTTTTTTAAAGCATATTACGCGTAAAGCAATTTCACGTTAATATTTAACTTTATTTACGAAAAATGCACTGTAAGTCTTACACTTTTAGTTATGATACTATGTAATTTTGAGAATACTACGAAAATAATGTGTGGAATCTACTCTAAAAAGTTCAAGTAAAATTAAGTTTATTTAAAAATTTATATTTTACCCCTATAGGGTAAAAAACTGAGTATTTGTTAAGTTTAATATTTCATCAAATATTTGACTATAAATTGATTAAATTAATGAATTTAATATTTAATATTTAATAATCTAATTGGAAGGAAAGTATGCATCAGAAATATTTGTTTTGAAGCACATTACGCGTAGATCAATTTCACGTTTAAATGTAATTTTTTAACAAAAAATGCACCATAACTCTCTCACCTTTGGTCAAAAAATGTTGTAATTTGAGAATATCACTAAAATAATATATGGAATCTACTGTAAAAATTTCATGAAAAATTAAATTTCATTAAAATTTACGATTTAGCCCTATAGGGAGGTTGAAAGACTAAGTATTTGTTAAATTTTATAATTTTTTGTCAAACAATTGATTACAAATTGATTAAATTAATGAATTTATGAGTAAATGATATAATTATAAGGAATGTATGTATCAAAAATATGTTTTTTGAACAACATTATGCTTAAACCAATTTAACGTTAAAATTTAACTTTTTTGACAAAAAATACACTATAACTCTTACACCTTCTGTCAAAGTACTTTGTAATTTTGAGAATATCACTAAAATAATGTATGGAATCTACTGTAAAAATTTAGAGAAAAATTAAATTTCTTTAAAAATTATGATTAGATTAATGAATTTATTAGTATTTGTTAAATTTTATAAAAAAACTGAGAATTTGTTAAATTTTATAATATTTTCATCAAACATTAGATTACAAATGGATTAAATTAATGAATTTATTAGTAAATGATCTAATTATAAGGAATGCATGCATAAAAAATACACTTTGAAACAATTTACGCGTAAAGGAATTTCACGTTAAAATTGAAATTTATTGACGAAAAATGTACCATGAGTCTTACACCTTTGGCCAAAATATTTTGTAATTTTCAAAATATCACTAAATAATATATGGAATTTACTGTAAAAATTTCAAAAAAAATTAAATTTCTTTTAAAATTACGATTTTGCCCATATAGGTAAATAACTGAGTATTTGTTAAATTTTATAAGATTTCATCAAACATTAGATTACAAATTGATTAAATTAATGAATTTATTAGTAAATGATCCAATTATAAGGAATGTATGCATCAAAAATACATTTTTTGAACAACATTTTGTGTAAAACAATTTCACGTAAAAATTTAACTTTATGGATGAAAAATGCATCATAACTCTTACAACTTTGGTCAAAATACTTTGTAATTTTGATAATATCACTAAAATAATGTATGGAATCGACTGTAAAAATTTCAAGAAAAATTAAATTTCTTTAAAAATTACGATTTTCCCCTATAGGGTAGAAAACTGAGTATTTATTAAATTTTATAAGATTTCATCAAACATTAGATTACAAATAAATTAGATTAATGAATTTATTAGTAAATGATCTAACTATAAGGAATGTATGCATCAAAAATACGTTTTTTGAACAACATTATGCGTAAATCAATTTCACGTTAAAATTAAACTTTATTGACAAAAAATGCACAATAAGTCTTACACCTTAAGTCAAAATACTGTGTAATTTTGACAATATCACTAAAATAATTTATGCAATCTACAATAAAAATTTAGAGAAAAATTAAATTTCTTTAAAATTATAATTTTTCCTCTATAAGGTAAAAACTAAGTATTTGTTAAATTTTATAATATTACATCAAATATTAGATTACAAATTGATTAAATTCATGAATTTATTAGTAAATGATCTAATTATAAGGTATATATGCATCAAAACTACTTTGTATAAAGCACATTATGAGTAAAGCAATTTCACATAAAAATTTAACTTTATTGACGAAAAATGCACCAAAACTTACACTTTTGGTCAAAATACTTTGTAATTTTGAGAAAATCACTAAAATAATGTATGGCATCTAGTGTAAATATTTCAAGAAAAATTAAATTTTCTTTAAAAATTACGGTTTTGCTCCTGTAGGGTAAAAAAACTGAGCATTTGTTAAAATTTTCCATATTTCAGCAAATATTTGATTAAAAATTAATTAAATTAATGAATTTATTAGTAAATGATCTAATTGTAAGTTATGTATGCATCTAAAATACTTTTTTTTCAAGCACATTACGTGTAAATCAATTTCACGTTAAAATTAAACTTTTTTGACAAAAAATACACCATAACTCTTTCACCTTTGGTAAAAAAACTTTTTAATTTTGAGAATATCACTAAAATAATGTATGGAATCAACTGTAAATATTTCAAGAAAAATCAAATTTCTTTTAAAATTACAATTTTGCCCCTATAGGGTAAAAAACTAAGTATTTATTAAATTTTACAACGTGTCATCAAACATTAGATTACAATTTGATTAAATTGATGAATTTATTGGTAAATGATTTAATTATAAGGAATGCATGTTTGAAAAAAATGTTTTTTGAACCAAATTACGCATAAAGCAATTTCACGATAAATTTAACTTTACTGACATAAAATGCATCATAACTCTGACACCTTTTGTCAAAATACTTTGTAATTTTGAGAATATCATGAAAATGATATATGGAATCTATTGAAAAAATTAAAGAAAAATTAAGTTTCTTTAAAAATTACGATTTTGCCCCTATAAGGTAAAAAATAGAGTATTTGATAAATTTTCCATATTTCATCAAACATTTGAATACAAATTGATTAAATTAATGAATTTATTAGTATATAATCTAATTATAAGGAATGTATGCATCAGAAATACGTTTTTTGAACAACATTATGTGTAAAGCAATTTCACATTAACATTTAACTTTATTGACGAAAAATACACCATAACTCTTGCACCTTTGGTCAAAATACTTTATAAATTTGACAATATTACTAAAATAATGTATGGAATCTACTATAAAAATTAAATTTATTTAAAAATTATGATTTTGCCCCTATGGGGTAAAAATTGTATATTTGTTAAATTTTATAATATTTTATCAAACACTAGATTAAAAATTGATTCAATTAATGAATTTTTTAGTACATGATCTAATTATAAGGAATGCATGCATCAAAAATACACTTTTTGAACCAAATTGCGCGTAAAACAATTTCACATTAAAATTTAACTTTATTGACAAAAATGAACCATAACTCTTACCCTTTTGGTCAAAATACTATGTAATTTTGAGAATATCACTAAAATAATGTATGAAATCTGCTGTAAAAATTTCAAGAAAAATTAAAATTCTTTAAAAATAACGATTTTGCCCCTATAGGGTAAAAAACTGTGTATTTATTAAATTTTATAATATTTCATCAAACATTATATTACAAATTGATTAAATTAATGAATTTATTAGTAAATAATCTAAATATAAGGAATGCATGCATCAATTTGAACCAAATTGCACGTAAAGCAATTTCACTTTAAAATTTAACTTTATTGACGAAAATGAACCATAACTCTTACACTTTAGGTCAAAATACTATGTAATTTTTAAAATATCACTAAAATAATGTATGAAATCTACTATAAAAATTTTTAAAAAAATTAAATTTCTTTAAAATTAACTATTTTGCCCCTATAGGTAAAAAACTAAATATTTGTTAAATTTTATAATATTTCATCAAACATTAGATTACAAATTGATTAAATAAATGAATTTATTAGTAAATGATCTAATTATATGGAATGTATGTTCCAAAAACACGTTTTTTGAACAACATTATGCGTAAAGCAATTTCACGTTAAAACTAACATTATTGACGAAAAATGCACCATAACTCTTACACCATTGGTCAAAATACTTTGTAATTTGGAGAATATCACTAAAATAATGTATGGAATCTTCACTGAAAATTTTAAGAAAAATTAAATTTATTTAAAAATTACGATTTTGCCCCGATATAGTAAAAAACTGAGTATTTGTTAAATTTTATAATATTTCATCAAACATTAGATTACAAATTGATTAAATTAATGGATTTATTAGTAAATGATCTAATTATAAGGAATGCATGCATCAAAAATACATTTTTTGAATCAAATTATGCGTATAGCAATTAATGTTAAAATTTAACTTTATTGACGAAAAATGCACAATAACTCTTACACCTGTGGTAAAAAAAACTTTGTAATTTTGAGAATATGACTAAAATAATGTATGGAATCTACTTTAAAATTTAAAAAAAAAATTAAATTTCTTTAAAAATTACGATTTTGCCTTTACAGGGTAAAAAACTGAGTATTTGTTAAAAAAATTCAAATTTCATCAAACATTTGATTTATTATAAATTATATTATTGAATTTAATATTAAATGATCAAATTGTTAGGAATGTATGCATCAAAAATACTTTTTTTTGAAGGACATTATGCATAAACAATTTTACGTTCAAATATAACTTTTTTGAAAAAAAATTGCACCATAACTCTTTCACGTTTGGTAAGAAAACTTTGTAGTTTTGAGAATATCCCTAAAATAATATATGGAACCTACTGTAAATATTTGAAGAATAATTAAATTTCTTTAAAAATTACAATTTTGCCCTTATAAGGTAAAACAAAAGTATTTGTAATTTTATAATATATCATCAAACAATAGATTACAAATTGATTAAATTAATGAATTTATTAGTAAATGATATAATTTTAAGGAATGTATACATAAAAAATACATTTTTCAAAGCACATTACGCCTAAAGCAATTTCACGTTAAAATTAACTTTTTGACGAAACATGCACCATACGTCTTACACATTTGGTCAAAATACTTTGTAATTTAGAGAATATCACTAAAATAATGTATGGAACCTACTGTAAATATTTCAAGAAAAATTAAATTTCTTTAAAAATTATGATTTTGCTCCTATAGGGTAAAAAACTAAGTATTTTTTTAAATTTTATAATATTTCATCAAACATTAGATTAAAAATTGATTAAATTAATGAATTTATTAGTAAATGATCTAATTATAAGGAATGCATGCTTCAAAAATATATTTTTTGAACCAAATTATGCGTAAAATAATTTAACGTTAAAATTAAACTTTGTTGATGAAAAATGCACCATAACTCTATTATCTTTGGTCAAAATACTTTGTAATTTTGAGAATATCATTAAAATGATGTATGGAATCTACTGTAGATATTTCAAATAAAAAATATTTCTTTAAAAATTACAATTATGCCCCTATAGGGTAAAAACCTAAGTATTTTGATATTTTTCATATTTCATCAAACATTTGTTTACAAATTGATTAAATTAATGCATTTAATAATAAATGATTTATTTGTAAGGAATGTATGTATCAAAAATACTTTTTTTAAAGCACATTACGCGTAAATCAATTTGACGTTAAATTTAGCATTTTTGACAAAAAAATGTACCATAACTCTTTCACCTTTGGTAAAAAAACTTTGTAAGTTTAAGAATATCACTAAAATAATGTATGAAATTTATTGTAATTATTTGTTAAATTTTATAATATTTAATCAAACATTAGATTACAAATTATTTATATTAGTAAATGATATAATTATAACGATTGCATGCTTCAAAAATACGTTTTTTTGAACCAAATTAAGCGTAAAGCAATTTCACGTTAAAATTTAACTTTATTGACGAAAATACATCATAACACTTATACCTTGGTCAAAATACTTTGTAATTTTTAGAATATCACTAAAATAATGTATAGAATCTACTCCAAAAATTTCAAGAAAAATTAAATTTCTTTAAAAATTACGATTTTGCCCCTATAGGGTAAGAAGATGAGTATTTGTTAAATTATATAAAATTTCATCAAAAATTAAATTACAAATTAATTAAGACAATGAATTTATTATTAAATGATCTAATTATAATAAATTTATGCATCAAAAGTACGTTTTTTTGAACAACATTATGCGTAAAACAATTTCACTTTATAATTGAACTTTTTTGACGAAAAATGCACCGTAACTCTTACACCTTGGTCCAAATACTTTGTAATTTTGATAATATCACTAAAATATTGTATGGAATCTACATTAAATTACAAATTGATTAAATTATCGGATTTATTTGTAAATGATCTAATTATACGGAATGCATATATAAAAAATATGTTTTCTAAACTAAATTACGCGCAAAGCAATTTCACATTAAAATTTGACTTTATTGACAAAAAATGCACCAAAACTCTTACACGTGTGGTCAAAATACTTTGTAATTCTAAGAATGTCACTTAAATAATGTATGGTATCTATTGTAAAAATTTCTAGAAAAAGTGAATTTCTTTAAAAATTACAATTTTGCCCCAGTATGTGAAAAAACTAAGTATTTGTTAAAAAGTTTCATATTTCTTCAAACATTTGATTACAAATTGATTAAATTATTGAATATTGATATTAAAGATCTTATTGTAAGGAATGTATGCATGAAAAATACATTTTTTGAAGCACATTACGCGTAAATCAATTTCACGTTAAAGTTTAACTTTTTTAACACCATAACTCTTTCACCTTTGGTTAAAAAAACTTTGTAATTTTGATAATATCACTAAAATAATGTATGGAATCTACTGTAAATTTTTCAAGAAAAATTAAATTTCATTAAAAATTACAATTTTGCCCTTATAGGTTAAAAACAAAGTATTTGTTAAATTTTATAATATTTCATGAACCATTAGATTATAAATTGATTAAATAAATGAATTTATTAGTAAATGTCCAACTATAAGGAATGTATGCATCAAAATTATTTTTTTAAAGTACATTACGTGTAAAGCAATTTCACGTTATAATTTAACTTTATTGATGAAAAATGCACCATAACTTTTACACTTTTAGTCAAAATACTTTGTAATTTGAGAATATCATCAAAATAATGTATGGAATCTACAGTAAAAAATTCAAGAAATATTAAATTTCTTTTAAAATTACAATTTTGCCCCTATAGGGTAAAAAATTGAGTATTTGTTAAATTTTATAATATTTCGTCAAACCTTAGATTAAAATATTGATTAAATTATTGAATTTATTAGTAAATTAATTATAAGGAATATATGCATAAAAATGCTTTTTCCAAAACACGTTACGTGTAAAGCAATGTCACGTTAAAATTTAACTTTTTGATGGAAAATACACCTCAACTCTTACACCTTTGGTCAAAATACTATGTAATTTTGAGAAAAACACTAAAATAATGTATGAAATCTACTATAAAAATTTCAAGAAAAATTAAATTTCTTTAAAAATTATGATTTTGCCACTATTGGGTAAAAACCTAAGTATTTGTTAAAATTTTCCATATTTCATCTAACATTTGATTATAAATTGATTAAATTAATGTAATTAGTAGTAAATGATCTAATTGAAAAAAATGCATGCTTCTAAAATACTTTTTTTGAAGCTCGTTACGCGTAAATCAATTTCACGTTAAAATTTAACTTTTTTGACAAAAAATGCACCATAACTCTTTCACATTTGGTAAAAAAACTTTGTAATTTTATCACTAAAATAATATGTGGAATCTACTATAAATATTTCAAGAAAAATTAAATTTCTTATAAAATTACAATTTTTCCCCTATAGGGTAAAAACTGAGTATTTGTTAAATTTTATTATAATTCATCAAACATTAGAGTACAAATAAGATGAAATTAATGAATTTATAGTGAATGATCTAATTATAAGGAATGTATGCATGAAAAATACTTTTTTTGAACAATATTATGCGTAAAACAATTTCATGTTAAAATTTAACTTTATTGACGAAAATAGCACCCCATAAGTCTTACACCTTTGCTCAAAATACTTAGTAATTTTGAAAATATCACTAAAATAATATATGGAATCTAATGTAAAAATTTCATGATAAATTAAATTTTATAAAAATTACGATTTTGCCCTTATAGGGTAAAAAATAAAGTATTTATTAAATTTTATAATATTTCATCAAACATTAGATTACAAAATGATTAAATTAATGACTTTATTAGTAAATAATCTAATTATAAGGAATGTATGAATCAAAAATACGTTTTTCAAAGCACATTATGCGTAAATCAATTTCATATTAAAATTCAACTTGATTGACGAAACATGCACCATACCTCTTACACCTTTTGTCAAAATACTTTGTAATTTAGAGAATATCACTAAAATAATGTATGGAAATTACTTCAAATATTTCAAGAAAAATTAAATTTCTTTTAAAATTACAATTTTGCCCCTATATGCTAAAAAACTGAGTATTTGTTAAATTTTATTATATTTCATCAAACATTTGATTACAAATTGACAAATTAATGCATTTTTTTTAGTAAATGATCTAATTATAAGGAATGCATGCTTCAAAAATACATTTTTTGAACCAAATTACGCGTAAAACAATTTCACGTTAAAATTTAATTTTATTGACGAAAAATGTACCATAAGTCTAACACCTTTGGTTAAAATACTTTGTAATTTTGAGAATATCACTAAAATGATGTATGGAATCTACTATAAAAAAATTCAAGGAAAATTAAATTTCTTTAAAAATTACGATTTTGTCCCTTTAGGTTAAAAAATTGAGTATTTGTTGAATATTCCATATTTCATCAAACATTTGATAACAAATTGATTAAATTAATGAATTTAATATTAAATGATATAATTGTAAGGAATGTATGCATCAAAAATACTTTTTTTGAAACAAATTATGCGTAAATCAATTTCACGTTAAAATTTAACATTTTTGACAAGAAATGGACCATAATTCTTTCACATTTGGTCAAAAAACTTTTTAATTTTGAGAATATCACTAAAATAATGTATGGAATCTACTGTAAACATTTCAATTTTTTTTAATAAATTACAATTTTGCCCTTATTGGGTAAAAAACTCAGTATTTATTTTCAATATTTTACCAAGTCATATTTCACTATTATTTAAAATTTAACTCAAAATAAAATTTCAAAAAATAAATCTATAATTAAATTATTTATTTTTATTTTATAATATGTAAAATACAAATTTATTGAAATTTCAAGAAATAAAGTTTTGAAAAAATTACTTTCTATACTTAGGTTTTTTTCCTTTATGTTACTTTGACTTATATGACTATTTTTTAAAAATTACTTAAAAATAAAATTTTAAAAAATAAATCTACAGTAATTTTTTTTTTATAATATGTAAAATACAAATTTATTGAAATTTCAAGAAATAAAGTTTTTAAAAAATTACTGTCTATACTCTGTTTTGTTTCCCGCATTTTACTAGGACTTATATCACTTTTTGGCAGAAATTAATTAAAAATAAAATTTGGAAAAATGAATATATAATAAAATTATTTATTTTTATTTTAAAGTATGTAAAATACAAATTTATTTAAATTTCTAGAAATAAAGTTAAAAAAAAATATATTTTCTATACTTAGTTTTGTTTGTCTTATTGTACTAAGACTTATATCACTATTTTGCGAGAATTAATTAAAAATAAAATTTTAAAAATAAATCTATAACAATTTTTTTTTATAATATGTAAAATACAAATTTATGGAAATTTCAAGAAATAAAGTTTTAAAAAAATTACTTTCTATACTTAGTCTTGTTTCCCATATTTTACTAGGACTTATATCACTATTTTTCAAAACTTAATTAAAAATAAAATATCAAAAAATAAATCTATAGTAAAATTATTTATTTTTATTTTCTAATATGAAAAAGACAAATTTATTAAAATCTCAAGAAATAAAGTTTGAAAAAAATTACTTGATATACTTAGTTTTGTTTTCCGTATTTTACTAGGACATATATAACTATTATTCAAAATTTATTTTAAAATAAAATTTCAAAAAATAAATTTATAATAAAATTATTTATTTTTATTTTAAATTATGTAAAATACAAATTTATTGAAATTTCAAGAAATAAAGTTTAAAAAAAAATTACTTCATATACTCAGTTTTGTTTCCCAAATTTTACTTGGACTTATATCACTATTTTTCAAAAATTAATTAAATATAGAACTTCAAAATATAAATCTATAATAAAATTATTTATTTTTTATTTTATAATATGTAACATACAAATTTATTGTAATTTCAAGAAATAAAGTTACTAAAAAATTACTTCCTATACTCAGTTTTGTTTCCTGTATTTTACTTCGACTTATATCACTATTTTTAAAATTATTAAAAAAAAATTCAAAAAATATATATAAAAAAAATATTTATTTTTATTTTATAATATGTAAAATACAAATTTATTGAAATTTTGAAGAAATAATGTTTTAAAAAAATTATATTCTATCCCTAGTTTGGTTCCCCAAATTTTATTAGGACTTATATCACTATTTTTAAAACTATTATTTAAAAATAAAATTCAAAAAAATAAATCTACCATAATTTTTTTATAATATTGAAAATAAAAATTTGTTGAAATTTCAAGAAATAAAGTTTTAAAAAAATTACTTTCTATACTCTGTTTTGTTTCCTGCATTTTACTTGGACTTATATCACTATTTTTGAAAAAATTAATTAAAAATAAAATATCAAAATACAAATACAAATTTATTGAAATATCAAGAAATAAAGTTTTAAACAAATTACTTTCTATACTTAGTTCTGTTTCCCGTATTTTACTATGACTTATATCACCATTTTACTAAAATTAATTAAAAATGAAAAAAAAAAATATAATAAAATTATTTATTTATATTTTATAATATGGAAAAGACAAATTTATTGAAATTTCAATAAATAAAGTTTAAAAAAATTACTTTCTATACTCAGTTTTGTTTCTTATATTTTACTAGGACATATATCACTATTATTAAAAAATTCAATTAAAAAAAATTCAAAAATAAATCTATAATAAATTTATTTATTTTTATTTTATAATATGAAAAATAAAAATTTATTAAAATTTCAAGAAATAAAGTTAAAAAAAATTACTTTCTATACTCAATTTTGTTTCCAGTATTTTAGTTGGACTTATATATCAATATTTTTATAAAAATTACTAAAAAGTAAAATTTGAAAAAATAAATCTATAATAAAATTACATATTTTTGTTTTATAATTTGTAAAATAAAAATTTATTGAATATAAGGAAATAAAGTTTTAAAAAATTTACTGTCTATACTCAGTTTTGTTTTTCGTATTTTACTACGACTTATATCACTATTTTTCAAAAATTAATTAAACAAATTACAGAAAATAAATCTATAATAAAATTATTTATTTTTATTTTATAATATGTAAACTACAAATTTATCAAAATTTAAAGAAATAAATCTTTAAAAAATTACTTTTTATACTTAGTTTTGTTTCCCATATTTTATTTGGACTTACACCACTATTTTTCAAAATTTAACTAAAAATAAAATTTCAAAAAATAAATCTATAATATAAATATATATTTTTATTTATAATATGAAAAATAAAAATTTATTTAAATTTCAAGAAATAAAGTATTAAAAAATTACTTTTAGTACTCAGTTTTGTTTCCCGTATTTTACTAGGACATGGTTTACTATTTTTCAAAAATTAATTAAAAATAAAATTTTAAAAAATAAACTTATTATAAAATTATTTATTTTTATATTATAATATATAAAATCATAATTTATTAAAATTTCAAAAAAATAAAGTTTTAAAAATATTACTTTCTATACTCGGTTTTATATCCAGTATTTTACTAGGACTTATATCACTATATTTTAATTTTAATTATAAATAAAATTTCAAAAATTAAATCTATAGTAAAATTATATATTTTTATTTCATAATATATAAAATAAAAATGTATTGAAATTTCCAGAAATAAAGTTTAAAAAAATTACTTTCTATACTCTGTTTTGTTTCCTGTATTTAACTAAGACTTATATCACTATTTTTCAAAAAATTAATTAAAAATAAATTTTCAGAAAATATATTTATATTAAATTATTTATTTTTATTTCACAATATGTAAAATACAAATTTATTGAAATTTCAAGAAATAAAGTTTTAAAAAAATTACTTTCTATACTCAGTTTTGTTTCCTGTATTTTAGTAGGACTTATATCACTATTATTCAAAAACTAATTAAAAATAAAATTTCTTAAAATGAATATATGATATAATTATATATTTTTATTTTATAATATGTGAAATAAAAATTCATTGAAATTTCAATAAATAAAGTTTTGAAAAAATTACTTTCTACACTCAGTTTTGTTTCCCGTATTTTTCTAGGACATATAACACTATTTTTAAAATTTAATAAAATTAAAATTTCAAAAAATAAATCTATAGTATAATTACTATATTTTTATTTTATAATATGTGAAATAAAAATTTATTGAAATTTCAAGAAATAAAGTTTAATAAAAATGACTTTCTATACCCTGTTTAGTTTCCCGTATATTACTACGACTTATATCTCTATTTTGATAAAATTAATTTTAAAAAAATTCAAATACTAAATCTAAAATATAATTAAAATATTTTTATTTTATAATATGTGAAATAACAATTTATTGAAATTTAAAATAATTGCATTCTATATTAGTTTTGTTTCACGTATTTTACAAGAACATATATCACAATTTTTTAAAAATTAATTAAAAAAAAATTTCATAAAATAAATCAATAATATAACTACTATGTTTTTATTTTATAATATGTGAAATAAAAATTCATTGAAATTTCTAAAAATATAGTTTTAAAAATTACTTTCTATATTCAGTTTTGTTTCCCGTATTTTACTAGGACATATATCAGTATTTTAAAAAAAATTAAGTAAAAATAATATTTCAAAAAATAGATCTATAATATAATTATATATTTTTACTTTCTAATATGTGAAATAAAAATTTATAGAAATTTCAATAAATAAAGTCTTAAAAAAATTACTTTCTTTAACTCAGTTTTGTTTCCCATATTTTACTAGGACATATATCACTTTTTAAAAAAAAAAAAATAATTAAAAATAAAATTTCAAAAACTTAATCTTTAATATAATTATATATTTTTATTTTATAATATGTGAAATAAAAATTTATTGAAATTTCAAGAAATAAAGTTATGAAAAAATTACTTTCTAAGCTCAATTTTGTTTTTTGTATTTTACTAGGACTTATATTACTATTTATAAAAAAATTATAAAAAATAAAATTTCAAAAAATAAATCTATACTATACTTACTATAATTTTATTTTATAATATGTGAAATAATTTTTTTTTGAAATTTCAAGAAATAAAGATAAAAAAAATTACTTTCTATACCTAATTTTGTTTCCCATATTTTACTAGGACATATATCACTATTTTTACAAAATTAATTAAAAACAAAATTTCTAAAAATAAATCTATAATATAAATACAAAAGTTTTATTTTATAATATGTGAAATAAAAATTTATTGAAATTTCAAAAAATAAAGTTTTATACAAATTACTTCTATACTCTACTTTGCTTCCTATATTTTACTAGAACTTATATCACTTTTTTTAAAAATTAATTCAAAATAAGATTTCAAAAAATAAATCTATAATAAAATTATTTATTTTTATTTCATAATATTTAAAATAAAAATTTATTTAAATTTCAAGAAATAAAGTTTTAAAAAAATTAATTTTTATACTCTGTTTTGTTTACCGTATTTTGCTAGGACATAGTTCACTATTTTTCAAAAATTAATTAAATATAAAATTTCAAAAAATACAACTATAATAAAATTATTTTTTTATTTTATAATATATAAAATAATAATTTATTAAAATTTCAAGAAATAAAGTTTTAAAAATATTACTTTCTATACTCGGTTTTATATCCCGAATTTTACTAGGACTTATATCACTATTTTTCAAAAATTATTTATAAATAAAATTTCAAAAAATAAATCTAAAATATTATATATTTTTATTTTATAATATGTGAAATAGAAATTTATTGAAATTTCAAGTAATACTGTTTAAAAAAATTAATTTCTCTGCAGAATTTTGTTTCTTGAATTATACTAGGACTTAAATAACTATTTTTTAAAAATTAATTAAAATTAAAATTTTTAAAAATAAATCTATAATATAATTACTATATTTTTATTTTATAATATGTGAAATAAAATTTTATTGAAATTTCAAGAAATAAGGTTTTAAAAAAATTATTTTCTTTACTTAGTTTTGTTTCCCGTATTTTATTAGGACATATATCACTATTTTTCAAAAATTAATTAAACAAATTCAAAAAATAAATCTATAATATAATTACTATATTTTTTATATTATAACATGTGAAATAAAAGTTTTTTAAAATTACAAGAAATAAAGTTATTACACAAATTACTTTCTATACTCTTTTTTATTTCCCATATATAACTAGGACTTATATAACTTTTTTCATAAATTAATTAAATATAAAATATCAACAAATAAATCTATAATGTAATTATTATAGATTTATTGAAATTTAAATAAATAAAATTTTAAAAAAATTACCTTATATACTCTGTTTTGTTTCTCGTATTTAACTAGGACTTATATTACTATTTTTAAAAAATAAAATTTGAACAAATATATCTATAATAAAATTATTTATTTTTATTTTATAATAGTCCTGAAAGAATACGGAAAAAATTTATATTCTTACATTCCAATAAATTTTTATCTTAAAAATTGTAACATACACATAAATATTTTTTTCTATATATTTACTTTATAATATTTTAGTTTTAAGTAATTTAAAAACAATAGTAATATATGTCCTTCTAAACTACACAAAAAAAAAAAAAAAAAACTAAGTATATCAAATAATTTATAAAAATTCATTTTTCTTAATTTTCTTTTAATTTTTATTTTCAAATATTAAAGTACACAGAAATAAATTTTCTATATATTTAATTTTCAAAATTTAATTTTTATTTAATTTAAAACAAATAGTGATACAGGTCCTTGAAAACTGCACCAAAAAAAAAACTTAGTATAGAATATAATTATTAATACTTCAATTTCCTTAATAATAATTTAATTGTTATTTTTAAATATTAAATTACACATAAGTAATTTGTCTATATATTTTTTTTACAATTTTTTATTTTTGATTAATTTATTTTACCAAAAAAATTAAGTCTTGGAAATAAATTTTATTAATTCAATATTCTTTTCTTTTCAAATAATTTTTTATTTTTTAAATATTAAAATACAAAACACAAATAATTTTTCTATATATTTAATTTTCAAAATTTTTTAAAATTAATTTTTAAACAGTAGTGATATAGTCATGGTAAAATACGCTAAAGAAAAACTTAGTATAAAAATATAATTTCTTTAGTTTCATTTTTTTATTTTAAAAAAATTAAAAAACACAGAAAAAATTTATTTTAGAAAAAATTATTTTTAATTAATTTATAAAAATAATGATATAAATCCAAGTTAAATACGCTAAAAACAACTGATGTATAGAAATAATATTTAAAAAATAAATTTCTATAATTTTCATTCAATTGTTATTTTAAAAATATTAAAATACAAAAATAATTTTTCTATATATAACATATGCAAAATTTTGTTTTTAATTAATTTTTGAAAAATAGTTATATAAGTTTTGGAAGAATACACCCAAGAAAATAATTTTAATAAATTCAATATTCTTTACTTTTCAGCATAATTTATTTTTAGAAATATTAAACTACCCATATATAATTTGTCTATGTATTTATTTTTCAAAATTTATTTTTTATGAATTTTAACAAAATAGTGATGTAAATCTTGGAAAAATATGCTAACAAAAAAAAAAAAAAAAACTTAGGATAAAAAATAATTCTTAAAAATGCAATTTCCTTTATTTTCAATTAATTTTTATTTTAAAAATATTACATAACAATGAAATAATTTGTCTATATATTTATTTTAAATTTTTTTTTAATTAGTTTTTTAAAAATAGTGATACAAGTCTTAGTAAAATAATTTGTCTGTATATTTATTTTTAAAAGTGTTAGTTTTAATTAATTTTTGAAAATAGAGATATAAGTCCTGGTAAAATACACCAAAAATAATTTTAAAAAATTTATATTGTTTTTTTCCAACAAATTTTTATCTTAAAAATATTAAAATACACATAAATAATTTTTCTATATATTTATTTTTCAAAATTTTATTTTTAATTACTTTTAAAAAACTAGTGATATGGGTCCTTGAAAACTACACCAAAAAAAAAAAAAAACTTAGAATAGAATATAAATTTTAATAATTCAACTCCTTAATTTTCATTTAAAAATATTAAAATACACATAAATAATTTGTCTATATATTTATTTTTCAAAATTTTAATTTTAATTAATTTGCTAAAATTAGTGATATAAGTCTTGATAAAATACAACAAATAAAAAAACTAAGTATTGAAAATGATTTTTATTATTCAATATTCTTTACTTTTCAATAAATTTTTTAAAAATATTAAATAGATTAAACAAATAATTTATATATATATATATATATATATTTATTTTTCAAATTTTTATTTTTAAATAGTTTTTAAAAATTAGATATATAGTCCTGGTAAAATATGATAAAGAAAAACTGATTATAAAAAATAATCTTCAAAACTATAATTTCTTTAGTTTCTTTTTTTTTAAATATTAAAATACCCAGAAAAAGTTGTCTATATATTTATATTAATAAATTTTATTTTTAAATAATTTAAAAAAATAGTGATAAAAATCATGGTAAAATATTAAAAAAGTTGTCTGTATTTAACTAAGACTTATATCACTATTTAAAAAAAAATCAATTCCTTAAATTTTCATTCAATTGTTATTTTATAAATATTAAAATACAAAAAAAAAATTCTATATATAAAATTTTCAAAATTATATTTTTAATTAATTTTTGAAAAATAATTATAAAAGTCCTAGAAGAATACGCCAAAAAAAAAATAAGTAAAGAAAATAATTTTAAATAACTCACTATTCTTCACTTTTCAACAATTTTAAAAAAAAAAAATTAAAATACAAATAAATAATTTGTGTATATATTTATTTTGTAAAAGTTTATTCTTAGTGAATTTAAACAAAATAGTGATATAAGTCTTGGAAAAATATGCTAAAAAGAAAGACAAAAAATAGGATAATTTAAAAAAAAAAAATTAAATTTCCTTAAATTTCATTTAATTGTTATTTTTAAAATATTAAAAACACAGCAATAATTTTTCTATATATTTATTTTTCAAAATTTTATTTTTAATTAATTTTTGAAAGTTACTGATATAATAAGTGTTGGTAAAATACACCAAAAAAAATAACTTAGTATAAAAACTAATTTTTATTAATTCAATATTCTTTACTTTTCAATAAATTTTTAGTTTAAAAATATTAAAACACAAAAAAATAATTTGTCTATATTTTTATTTTTCAAATTTTCATTTTTAATTAATTTTAAAAAAAGTGTGATATAAGTCCTTGTCTACACCAACAAAAAACTTATAATAGAAAACATTTTTTAAGAATTCAATTTCCCTAAATTTTGAATTAATTTCTATTTTAAAATTATTAAAATAAAGAGAAATAATTTGTCTAGATATATTTATTTTTAAAAGTTTTTTTAATGAATTTTAACTAAATAGTGGTATAAGTCATGGTGAAATATGCCAAAGAAATATTTAGTACAGAAATAATTTAAATTTTTAAATTTCCTTAGTTTTTATTAAATTTTTTTGAAAAACATTAAAAAACACGGAAAAAATTTGTCTATATGTTTATTTTTCAAAATTTTATTTTTAATTATTATTTTGAAAAATAGTTAATAGAGTCCTCGTAAAATATGCAAAAAACTTGAATAATATAAAATATTTTTAAAATTTTAATTTTTGTAGTTTTCTTATTTTATTTTTAAAATATTAAAATACACTAAAACAATTTATCTATATATTTATTTTCAATATTTTATTTTTCATTAATTTTAAATAGTGATATAAGTCCTTTTAAACTACACAAAAAAAAATTATTTAGAAAATAATTTTTTAAAATTTAATTTATTTAAGTTTCTTTTTTTAATTATTAAAATACAAAAAAATCTATATATTTATTTTTCAAATTTTAATTTTAATTAATTTTACAAAAAAATAGTTATATAAGTCCTAAACTGCACAAAAAAAAATCATAGTTCAGAAAATTATTTTGAAAAATTAAATTTCCTTAATTTTTATTTAATTGTATTTTAAAAATATTAAAATACACAAAAATAATTTTTCTATACATTTATTTTTAAAAGCTTTATTTTAACTAATTTTTGAGAAATACTGATATAGGCCGAATTAAATAAGAAAAAAAATGAATATAGAAAATAATTTTTAAAAATTTAATTTCTTTAATTTAATTTTTTTATTTTAATAATATTGAAATACACAGAAAAATTTTGACAATATATTTATTTAGTAGACGTACGTACATACATACACATACTGTAATATCCCAAAACTTAACCCATTATTTTGAGTATTCTTCTGTGAATATTAGTACAATCTTAATATAAATCATGTAATATTTTAAAGCCATTATAGCTTAATTTTATTAATTAAAAGAATTTACAAAATTTTATGAATACATTAATATAGTTTCAACCTCTACATCTAAAATATATAATAATAATAATAATAATAATAATAATAATAATAATAATAATAATAATAAAAAAAAAATAGGCCAAAAGAAAAACCTAGAATAAAGCATATAGAAAATGTGACAAAAAAAATAAAATCTTGTAATAAAATTATAAAATATTTGTATTAGATGGATGGAATTTGCAAGCCAAGTTGAAGGTAAGCCTTCATAAACTTACGCCTCTTTTCCGGCGCCGCCGCCATCCAGCCGGCGGATCTTTGGTGAGCGCCTTGAAAATTAAAATTGATTGAAGGTATCGTTTTGTTCCTCTCATCAAGTAGGTGATGAATTCAAAAGCCGATTGTTCATCCGATATTTCGATAGTCGGTAATTGACGGAAAGGCGGCTAAAAAGTCGAAACTTCCCGTCAAAATTACCGGCGACTCTAGTGTCGGATAAATGAAATCGAAATTCTGTTTTAAAGCCCATGAAGAGAGGAACAAAGCCCCTCAAACCATTTCAATTTTAGTTTTCAGAATCAAATTTAATTAAAGATTCAAAATTTCAATTTTCGTATAAACCCAAACCCTCCAATTTTCGAACCCTTACTCAAATTCGTCCAAATACCGTCGAAATTATGGTGGAAATCATGGGGGAAATGCTACCCAACGGAAATCCGATCGGAAACGGAGAGGACGGAGCCTCGCCGTCGCAAATCGTGCGCGTAGGGTGCGCGACGGCGGCGGCGACGACTACAGTCGTGAATTGGAGATGGAAGGGGGGCTTTCGGCCGGAATTGTTGGGGGGGAAAGCCGCTGGCGACGTGGCGTCGCCGGCCAGGAGGTCGGTAATGGGCGGCAAAGGTCGACGGCAACGGCGGGACGAAAAGGGAGGGGTTCGAAGTCTTGGGGGGAAAAATCAGAATTTGACAAAAATTGGGAGTAAATTTGAAATTTCTGAAAAACTTCAATTTTGCCCAGAAAAGTTCAATTTAGTCCAGAGGTCAAAATGAGATTTTCGAAAGTTGAATTTTCAGAAAATGCCCTGCCAAAAGTTTTTTTGTACAGTTTAGTCCAACAGTTTTTGTTACAATTTAGTCCCTCCAACTTTAAATGGCTATAACTTTTTCGTTTCTGGTCCGATTGATCTCAAACGAAAGTCAAAATGATCCTCATTTTCAGCCCTACAGTTTTTTGTCAAGAAACCTGACTGTTCAGATTTTGTAAAATTACAAAATTACCCTTAAAATCTCATAGTAAACTAGGTTATTCTAAAATTTTAAAATTCCAAAATTCTTTCTATTAAATTCTTTAAAAAATTTAGTCAATTAGTCCAAAACTTTATAACAGAACTAATCAAATTCTATTATGCTATCTAGGACACGAGGAAAATTCACAAACTTAATACACACACCACTACTTGACAAAATTCAAGGTGGGGTCACTTCCGCTCTTTTGAGTGATAATATTTCATGTTAAGTGATTGCTCTTGTTAATTGAGTTTTATGTGATTATTAAATGCTATGAATATGTCTCTACGTTTCTACACAGCGTTTTCACGCTACTGTTACATTTCATGCTAATTTAATTACGTAACTACTCTTTAACCTGCGCAATCCTTTGAAGTTACCTCCACGGAGTGTATTGCAAACACTCACCCTAATTTCCACATTTCAGATATGTAGATTGGCGTGGATCGGTGAAGATGGATGTAGGCCTTATCTTTAAATAATTTTGGTATTTAATAACTAAATGTTTTGAGCTGTCTGTATTGAGAACATTATAAGTATTTAAGGTTGTTCCTGGGAATGTACGAGCAAGTTATGTTCCGCTATAAAAGTTTATTTTCATGTTCCTTATTGATTAGTGAGGTAAGTACTTCCTACAAAATCTAAGATACTTTTAAAGTGATATTTCTTTTATGTAAAAAAAAAAAAAAAGGCTATTTTAGTAATGCTTCAGTCTAAGTTTTCATTTCTATTTTAAACTGGGGCATTACACATACATACATACATACATACATTCAAACTTACATACATATACAAACATACTTAAATACATATACATACATTCAAATAATCATATACACAAATACATACATACATACACATATACATACATACATACATAAATATACTTATACATACATACATGTATATACATACATAAACATATAAACTCATACAATTATATACAAACACATATAAACACATACACATATACATACATACATACATACATGCATACATATACATACATACCAATATACATATACATACCTACATACATACACATATACATACATATACATATATACCAATATACATATACATACCTACATACATACACATATACACACACATATACATACATACACATATACACACATACACAGATACACACATACATACATATATACATACATACACACACACATACACTTATACATACATACATATACACATACACAAATACATACATACATACATACATACACATACACATACACATACATACACACACACACATACACATACATACATACACACATACTTAATACACACATACATACATAGATACATAATTACTTACTTAATACACACATACATACATAGATACATAATTACTTACTTACATACACACACACATACATAGATACATAATTACTTACTTACATACATACATAGATACATAATTACTTACTTACATACATAGACATACATACATACTTACATTATACATACACATACACATATGCATACATACACACATACACATGTACATACATACATACATATATACATATATACATACATACATACATACATACATACATACTTACATACATACATACATACATGATTTAAAATCTTAATTTTATGTTAATTTTTTTAAAAATATTAATGTATTAATATTGCAATTATAAAAATTCAACTAAGAATGAGTCAGCCCGCCCTGCCCTTTACTCGCAACGAATTGGCCCTGCCCCGCCCTATTTAAAGATGAAGCGGGCCAGGATCTTTATCTACCTGCCTCAACCCATCCCATTGTCATCCCTAATTTTTATTCATACTAATTGTAGACTTGCGCAATGCACGGGCATGAGCTTTTAATTAATTATATTTTGAAATTATTGAAAAATAATATATTTCTATATTAATACACATATACAACAAGAGCACTATCATGCGATGTGAGTCCCCCCTCAGGTCAACTTCATCTAAGGTTGAGTAGGAAAACTTAGAATTCATATCCAAAGAAACTTCATTTTCCATCTTTTTTTTTCTTCTTAAATTCAACTAACATTGAACGACAACCTAGAAGAAATATTTGTTGTTATGCAAATATTTATATCTACAAAAAATTCACTATAAAGAGAATTAAGTGCGGGAGTTATCTCGATGAAAAGGTAAAATATGTCGAATAATTGATTTTAAATAATTGCATTGCCCTTTCTTAATTGAAATGTTACTAACTTTTTTTTTTGTATTTATTATTTATTATTATTAGGGACACATGACAGCTTATGAAGAAAAATAAAATCTGATGTGGCAAGTATTCAGAGTATGAACTCTCCTTTTTAAATATATAAATGTAAACTTTTTTAATATATCCATCCAAATGTCTACATCCCAAAATAAATATACCCATAAAATTGTATTTAAAAAAAATAATTTAGAATATATCTTATGTGGAAACTTTATTACAATTAAACTTTAAAATATCTCTAAACTAATATAAAGGAAATTATTTGTTATTAAATTATTTATGTTAGGTTTTAAGATAAAAATACAAAAATATTCTTTTTTTAATTCAAGAAATTAGTTTATGTATAAAAAATTAATGTGTATAAAATATGATTGTTTATTTATTTTTTATATTGATTTTAATGGTTGGAAATTTTGTGTGCATGGTTTGGAGTATTTATAGAGGGTTAATTTAATTAGTTATATATTATAAATATTGTTTTTAGATAATCTCATATTTATTTGAAACATCAGAGTTATTTTGTTTATTTTATTTCAAAAGTATATATATATATATATTTGTGGGTTTGAGCACTTGTATTATATTTGAGTATTCATATATAAAAAATTGTAATGGATTGAATTACATATATAAGAAAATGTAAACTTTTAATATATTAGAATATGAAAAAATTAATTTTTTTAAAAATATAAAATTATTTTATTTATTTTATTATTTCATAATCTGAATATTTTAATCTTCAATGAATTTATTTTTAATTGAATTGTAACATTTGTAACTCTTTTTTATACTTATTATTTATTATCATTAGGATGCATGACAACATATAAAGATTGCAAAAATATGATATGTCAAATCTTGAGAGTATGAACTCTACTTTTAAATATATAGATTCTTTTAATTTTATTTCCAATTCATTTTTATGAATAAAATCCTAAATTAATTATTTTTTACGATTTTGAATTTAACTTTCATATCTATGTCAATATAAGTATAAAAAAAACATGTAAATAGTAAAAGTTTGCCAAAAAAATTAAATTCAATATTTTTTCAAAGCTTTATATTAAAAAATATAGATAACAGCTTGTGATTGGTTCAAATTTCCCTTCTTTTTTATTTTATTTTTTCCTAAATATTTAAATGAAAAACAAATTTTTGTTCTGATAAGCTTTTGACGTATAACATATCAAATTAATTATCTTTTTATGATCTTTAATTTGATAATCATATTACATATTTAAAAAAAATAGTTGATTCATTGGTATTTGAATTGATTATATTGGATTTGAGTTGCATACAAAAATACATTAAATAATATTTATCAAATAAAAAAATTATTTGATAATTTACAATTCATTAATTTTCTTAGAAAAATATTTAAATTTAATTCTTATTTAGTTCTAATTCTTTTTATCACATGATATAAAATTTCTAGTTACATTATAAAACATTGCATTTTGTTATAAATATTACTTGTGTGAGACCACGTGCGATGTACATAAGTCATTTTTCTATATTTTTTAATTAAAAAATATATTATTTATTACTAAAAATATCATCCAAAAAATAATAGTTATATGTAATATCTTAATTTATAATTTCATATTTAGAACGAATTTATTTTTAAAATTCAAATCAATATCATTGATACTTTTTCATGGTTTTGGACATACTAAATCTACTACACGTCAAATATGATATTAATAGCTAATCACGGAGTCAATAATCATCATCCGAATTAATCTATTTTTGAATAATGATAAAATGAATGATTTTTGCATCAGCAAGAATATTAATTTAAAATATTTTTTTTCGTATTATTAACAACATCAAATTGCACATTTTTAGATGTAATCCCTCTCAAATAGGATACTGCACAATAATATTGGAAACATATTTTTTTAAAAATATTTTTATTTAAAATTTATAAATAGACTATACAAAAAATAAGATTATTTTTATAAAAAATATTTGTGACCAACTTAATATTTGATCAAACACATTTCATATCTACAATACTATAGCTTACAAAAATATTACTATAAATTATAATAACTATAATGCAATAAATTAATTACTTTTCAAATATTAAATATTAAGATTTTAATATCATTTACAAGAGTTATACATAGAATTCTAACATTTCATAAAAATATCATATTCTTGACCCATTTCTATTTTCTCTTAACTATATATATATATATATATATATATATATATATATATATTTGTGTGGCACCCTATATTAAAAATCATCATAATAGACCTACAATTGGAATAGATCACAAATAAAATACACTTGTAGAAATTTAAGCTCTTAGACGAGCCATGGAAACTTGAATATGAGGCAGTGAACCAAACTCTATTTATTTATTCATAGAAGTCTATTTTTCTATGTCAAATGGGGTGAATACAACTGTTATTTACAGAGCTTACTAGAACCTTTGATGTAACCGTCTAACTAATATAACCAATGAGATATAGCCATGTGTCATTGTATAACTAATTGGCAATTACATGAGCTGCAACATTTCTTTTGATGCTACTGTCGTGGCATCTTCTAGATCCTTGCAGGCATATATGCATATAAGTCTACACCCTCCCCCTTGAAGATGGACATGGGAAAACTGAGTCATGTTCAACTTGGAAAGCAAGAACCGTAATCTGGTAGAGCCAAAAAGCTTAGTGAAAAGATCAGCCAACTGGAAATGAGAGGAAACATGTTCCAAAGCAAGAAACCCTTCCTTGTATTTTTTTACGAACAACATGACAATCGATCTCCAAATGCTTGGTGCGCTCATGGAAAACGGGGTTGGCGACAATGTGAATTGCAGCTTGATTATCGCACATAAGACGAATTGGTTTAGGAATTGAGAGATAAAAATCAGTGCAGAGAAAGGAGATCCACTCAAGTTCACTAACAGTTGTGCTTAATGAGCGATATTCAGCTTCGACTGAGGATTTAGAGACTATAGATTGCTTTTTACTCTTCCAAGAAATTAAGGATTGTCCCAAAAACACTAAATAGTCAGTAACTGATTTCCTTGTGTCTTTACAAGATGCCCAATCAGCATCACTGTAGGCTAGAAGAGTAAACTCATGGGAGCTAGGATAGAAGATTCCCAAGGAAGATGTGTGCTTAAGATACCGCAAGATATGCACAGCTGCATCCCAATGAGCTAAGTACGGCTTAGTCACAAATTGGCTAAGCTGCTGCACAGAGTAAGTGATGTATGGTCATGTAAAATTTAGGTATAATAGTCTCTCTATTAACCGGCGATATCTATCAGGATGAGTCAAGAGAGTGCCTTCAGATTCTTGAAGATGCAGGCCAAGAGGAAGTGGAGTCTCTGCTGGTTTAAAATTCAACATCTATGTATAAAGTAAGCAGATCAAGAATATATTTTCTCTGGCAAAGAAAAGTCCCATCAGAACCACGCGTCATTTCCATACCCAAGAAATACTTGGCAAAGCCTAAGTCTTTGATTGTGAAGGTCTTGTTTAGAAAATCCTTCAGTTCAGAAATAACCTCAGAATCAGATCCCATCACGAGTAGATCATCAACATAAACCAAGAGTGTTGTGAATGAATTAGATTTTTTCAGAATGAAGAGGCAATGATCATGAGCAGACTGAGAAAACCCAAACGCGTGCAACTTACTACTGAACTCCAAATTCTATTCTTTAGAGGCTTGCTTTAGGCCATAAAGACTCCTCTTTAGCTTGCAAACTTGCCCTAGTAGACGCTGAAAATACCGTTGAGGAGGATACATAAACACTTCATCATGTAGGTGGCCATGCAAGAAGGCATTGTTAATATTCATTTGATGAATTTGCCATTCTTTTATTGTAGTTATAGCAATAAAAAGTCTCGCTGTGACTATCTTGGCAATCGGCGAGAAACTGTCCTGATAATCCAAGCCATACACCTGGTTGAATCCTTTAGCAACCAACCTCGCTTTTAATCTTTCAACACTGCCATCTGGGTTAAGTTTTGTTTCATAAACCCATTTGCTACCAATGGCCTTCTTGCCCGAAGGCAGCTCCACCAATTCCCAAGTTTTTTTTTTTTTTTTAAGAGCCTCCAACTCCTTATTCATCGCTTGTACCCATTCTGGTCTTTAACTAGCTTCTGCATAAGTGCTAGGTTCTTTGATTGTAGAAACGTGGTTAAAGTAACCCACATATGCATCATCATAAGTCACATTGGAATGAGAGAGAATGGATGGAGCAAAAAGAGAGGAAGTTGGTGGGTCAGTATGTGTATCAGCATGATAAACTACATAATCCTTGAGCCAAGTAGGTTGAGTTCTATGTCTGTGACCCATGCTTAGTGTTGGAGTAGGAGTTGAGGAAGGGTATGGATGTGGAGGTAATGTATTTGATGAGTGAGGAGGTAAAAAATTTGGAGTTGTATAAGGAGATGTGTCTTGAATATCAGTAATTTGAGCAGGTAAAGGAGTATCATTCTGGAAATCAGCTGAAGTATGGTATGGAAAATTGGTCTCAAAGAACTTCACATCCATAGACACAATGAAAGTGTTAAAGTCTAGATCAAAGAGATGATAACCCTTTTTACTGGAAACATATCCAAGGTTGCGTTCTACAATGCCATTTTGTTGAGGTGTGTAAACACAAGATTTTTAATGTAGAATGCCAAGGGAAGAAAAAAAAGATTAACAATCTTTACTGAGAAACTCCAACCCAGTATAACTCTTGATTTTTTTAATAATGGCATTGCATTGAATAGTGACCATCTTGACAAAGTCTTTTAGAGAGGAAATGGTTTGAGATTTGTGTGATAAAAGATACAACCAAGTTGCTCTACTGTAATCATCCACTATTTTAAGAAAGAACAGTGTGTTAGTAATTGACACTTCTTTGCAAGGTCTCCAGATATCTATGTGAAGAAGTTCAAAAACAGTGGATGATTGTTTGATGATCGTGGAAAAGGCAATCGATGTTGCTTGGCCTTTAAACAAGCATCACAACATATTATTCTATTTACATTAGGAGCTTTACACAAGCTTTTAAGAAAGTTTAAATGATGTAGTACACCTAAGGAGGCATGACCAAGTTTCTGATGCCATGTCTCTATTACAGAAAAACAAGAAGTAGCATAACTATTGTGTTGAGCTGGACTTGGATTCAAAGAGGAGGAAGGAGTGGTGAGGGCTACAAACATAGAGCCTGTCACTAACTTTCCAATGGCAATGGTTTGACTATTCTGAAGGTCCTGTATCAAAAAGTAGATGAGCATAAAAACACACTTTAAGCTGGAATTGGATGTGAGTTGAGGAATTGATAACAGATTGTACTTAAAGGTTGGGACATATAGGACATCATGCAGTATGATATTTGGATCCAAATGTACTTGTCCTATATGTGTGACAGTTTTAGTAAACCTGTCTGGCAGGATGATATTTGGATCCAAATGTACTTGTCCTATATGTGTGACAGTTTTAGTAAACCTGTCTGGCAGGATGATTGTTATAGGTTTAGAGGTGATAGAAAGATTATGCATAAGATCAGAATTGATGCACATATGTTTACTTGCCCCAGTGTCTAAAATCCAGGTTCTATCACTCATGTTATCTGCTAATAAAAAAGTTGTGTCTGGTTTCTTTGAATGTGAAATTCCTGCTGAGGTAGCAAAAAGGACATAATCTGTCTCATCTTCACCATCTGGCTAAGGAACAAGAGTCTTCGATCCGAAGAATTTGACCAACTCCTTTTGAATGAGAGATGATATGTCCTGCGGACTGGCCTTAGATTCAGCATTGCTCCTTCTTTCTTCAGTTGCTGCTTTAGTAAAGCTCGCATAGAATTTACCTCATTGTTCTTTGATTTTCTTATACCATTCTGGTTCTCCTTGTAATTTGAAGCATTCTGAAATTTCATGTCCCAATCCTGAACAATGATCACATATCATTCGCATTTTCTCCTTTTTAGTCTTTCTATGAAATCCTCTTCCCCTTCCTGCACCTCTATTTTGTGCTCCTGATCGCATATTATTATTTTTTCCTTGCATTCCCCTGATCATCAAGGCACTAGTATCCAATTGATCTAGATAGTTCAGATTTACTGATCTTTGTTTCTTTACCCTCAACAACATCGAGTATGCTTTACTAAAATCTGGTAGTGGCTCCACCACCAATTTCTGTGATCTGATTGAGTCAAAAGCTTCATTCAATCCCATTAAGAATTGCATCAGTTTATTTTCAATATCATCTGCTAGAACAACTTTCCCAATCTCACAGCTACAAATGTGTAATGGCTTAACACTGCCTAGATGATCCCATAATCTCTTCAACTTTGAAAAATTGGTTACGATTGAATCATTACCTTGATTTATGCTGCTTATTTCTCTCTGTAACTGATAGACCAGAGGACCATTGCTTTCTCCATATCTCCATGCAATTTCATCCCATAATTCCTTTGTTGAATTAGTATGAATAAAATCTTCCACTATATCCTTAGATAAACTATTTAATATCCAAGATGTTATCATGCTATCCATCTTCTCTTTCAGGCATTATATTGAGGTGTATCTTCTTCAGGTGCTGCAATTTTTCCATTGATGAATCTGAGTTTGGACTGAGCACCCAATGCAATAAGTACTGCATTTTTCCACGAGATATAATTCCTTCCGATTAGGGCATGATTAACGAGAACCATCCCCGAATTATCCGAATTCTGTAAATAACAAGGATCATCATTCGCCATGATAATAGCTTTATTTCCAAATGTACCAGCAGCTAAAGTTGGCCAATTTGCGTTAAATGCAGATTGCATATCTCTTAGGATGAAGCCTGGGCTCTTGATACCATGTAAAAATTTAAGCTCTTAGACGAGCCATGGAATCTTGAATATGAGGCAGTGAACCAAACTTTGTTTTATTTATTCATAGAAGTCTATTTATCTATGTCAAATGGGGTGAATACAACTGCCGTGAACTAACATAACCAATGAGATATAACCATGTGCATCGTATAATTAATTGATGGTTACATGATCTGCAATATTTCTTTTGATGCTACTGTCATGACATCTTTTAGATCCTTCCAGGAATATATGCATATAAGTCTACAACAATAAAAGAAAGTGAGTGATTTTACAACAGCACAATTTTAATTTGGAATTAAAATTTGTGATCAACAGTTTGATTTAATTATTAATTTAATTATAAATTAAAATTAAAAAAATTTGAAAACTTGGTTGGGTTGGCTTTAGTTTTAAAAATCATAATTTCAATTCACGGTTCGAACTGTTCGTTTTAGGTTTTTTTTTTAAAAGAATTAGAATGGAAAACTGAAAACATAACAAGAGAATCATCAGAATGGGGAGAATCCACGCCACGTGCAGGAAAATACAACAATATCCGCAAAACAAAATTTCTTCGCTGAGTCATATGTTGTGGGCCAAGCTAAGGTTGCATGCCGTAGGACAGAAACAGGAAATCGTGTCCGTACATCCCGTGGACGTGGCAACATCAAACATCACGGATAAGTGGAGCGCACAGATGTGACCGTCCTACCAGACGTCTATGTCGCCCTCCCTATGCCGACATAGGATGCCAGCTGTCACTGGCACGTCAAAAAATTTCTCTTCTTCACAAACCCGACAGCATCCCTTTCTTTGTAGTTATTTGACATGGAAGTCTCATAGTTAATTACATGTAATTAATGTGGACGATGTATTTATCATATAAATAATAAAAACTTTTATAAAATATAAACAATGCAATCAAACACCAAGAAAGTTAACATATTATAATGTTCTCACTTTGATAAAAAAATTAAAATAAAAAAAGTATATACATTAATTCTTGAATTAATAATTTATGTTTAAATTAAATATTATATTATTTAATCGAACTATTAGGATCTTTGTCAAATAATTCCTCAACTTTTATTACTAAACAAGTAGAACATTTTTTAAAAATTAAAAATAACTTTAAAATGTAAAAAATATTTAAATTAATCAAGAAATTATTAAAATAAAATTTAATTTTTTTTGATAAATTGAGAAGAATGATAAATTTTAAAATTTATTTAATAGATCTTAAAGTCTTTTAAGACCTTAAATTATTTAAATAAAATAAAAAATAGAAAATTTAGAAAACATAACAAATCTCAAAATCTCAACTACTTTTTTGTATGTAAATTATCAAATATTTTTTATTTTTAATTTGTTAATTTATTGATTTACTAAATCAATTTATGATTAAAATTTTAATATTTTTTAGATTTATTAAAAAATATATAATTATCAAATAATGTAAATTTTCTTTTGCAGATTATTTGTATATGTTAAAACGGTGACAACTTCTCATAAATAATCAAGCACTTTCTCTCCCTCCCTATATATATGTAAACTAATGTGAAACGGTTGTATGTGTGACACAATTTAAGATATTACTTGTGTAACTATAAAATATTATTTGTTTAATTATAAAGTATCATTATTTATTTAAATGTATTACTGTTAATTAATTATCTTAAATAATAGTGATACTTTATAGTTAAACAAGTAATATTATATATTTACATAAGTAATATATTACATCGTATTACACGTACAATTAGTTTACATTTGACTCATTCAAATATATATATAGAAAAGTGACTATCCTACAATAATTATGATCGATCATTACCACCTACCAAATCATATAGAAAATAATTTGATATATTTAGATTAATCATATTTTAATGCAGTAATTATGTAAAGTTTGAGCCCCTTCATATATTGATTCGAAGATGATTGGGCAGCATTTCCAACAGTGCAATCGCTAATATTCTTTCTTTCTTAGTGGGCTCTTCAATTAAGAATGTGATCATGATAATTTGTTTTTATTAAGTTTTTTATTTTTTATTTTATATTTTATGGCATTATGCATGAGTAATAAAAAATAACTATGCTAAAGTGTTTGAGTAACCTTATTTATTAGAATTTTTATGTTTTTTAAAAGATTATAATAGGTTTTATTTATTTCCAAAATACATAACCATGAATTTCAATAAAATAAATTGTTAGGACTTATTAGTAATGTTATATGTGCAATTTAATATCGTATTTCAAAAAACAAGTTTTTTTATCCTATTATTCTATGTTAAGATGACGAAAGATTTTATTTTAAAAATTCTACTTAAAACTTTTGTAAAGCTTATAATTATATAATATTTTGTACAATGTGTTAAGGAGCTTATAACCCGAAGAATGATAGAATCTAGATTTTTGTTTTAAGGAGATAATATTTTATTTAAAATACAATTTTTATCACTGAATTTTGTTTCAAGAAGATGATTTTATATTTAAATTAGTTAACTTTGTTCTACCCTCATAGATGCATGTTTTGCTAGAATATCGATATAAAAAATTTGATGACAAAACATATTAAAATAAATAACTTTTTTATTTCAAAATATTAGATAAAAATAAAAGTTATCAAGCTCTTTTTGAGATCGCTATATATTCTTGAATTTATACTCTCACAACGCGATCTAACTGTTATTCTTTTTTATCTTGTACTTTCTTCGAACAATTTTCGATCCTTATTTTCTTTTCTTTTTCTTTCATTTATAAATTTTGCTTTTTTATTACATGATGACATCCTAGTTGTTACTTTATGTTTGAGATCGTATATTCTCGCATGATCAGCATTTGTCGATCCTGCAATGCTTTATGAAAAAATCTCATTTTCATAGGTTGTTGCTATCATTTGAGACTATTATAGTCTTTTCTTCGAGCTCTAATAAGTGAAAAAAATACTCATAATCTAAATTAATAAAAATGTGTATTTAATATTTTTTATTTTTTTTATATTTGTTATTTTTCTACTTGTTTATGTTTTGATTCAAGATACTTCAATTAATAATTTATTTTTATTTAATACAAATTATGAACTTGAAAACGGATGACCATTATAATTCTTTTGGACAGTAGGAAAGAAGGGGAGAGACCGAGTGAATTGTGGCCTCCAATCTCGAGTTTTTCGATTTTCTTAGTTTCTTGACTTAATTCTTTTAATTTTCTTATAGACATCGTTATATATTTTGGTATTACGATTTTTGCTTGAACTTTCATATACCACTTTAAAGTGATATTGAACATAAATTTTTACTTTTGTATGAATAGTTAGAATCATATTGTTTTATCATTCTCTTGAATTTTAAATATTACTAGATTTATCAAGAACTTTAATAAGACCAACTAGATTGAATTATTGATTTATCTATTGCTAAACTATAAAATTGTAATATATAATTGTTATAATTTTATATTCATAGTGATTAATTCATTATGGGTAATATGAGTCTAGATTATCTAAATCGAGCTTGTGAATATGAAGTCTAATCTACATATTATCTTGGTACTCAATGTGTGTGGCAAACTAAGTCTACATAACTTGTTCTAGGTGAATATGGTTGATTAGAAAATTCGTTTTATTAATTATACTTAAGAGACAATTTGAATTAGCAGAGCTTATGATTATTTTAGAGATATAAATTTGAGGGGTAGATAGTCGCTCAACCAAGAGGCGAAGGCACGCTTATTAAATACTTCATGCTAGTTAAGGATTAAAGGAATACTAAATTGACCTTTTATTTCTTTGATTTCACCTATTTGATTGTTTAGTTAGTTAGATTAGAATAATGACATGGTTCCAGTTGAAACCGTCACCAATGATTCGAATCAACGATTTGGTTTCATATTTAATCTTTAGCTTCCAGTTTTCAACAATTCTATTGCAACATAAGAAGTTGTGTGTGTCTGTGTTTTTTTTCTTTTCTTTTTTTGTATAAATTAAAAGGTTGTAGGTTGTGGGTCCTACTGAATAAAGATAATTTAAATTTATTATATTATATTGAGTAACTCATGTGTTAGGACACATATTTTGAATACTATAAATAAAGATGATATTTTACCAGAATATATAAACAATGTATCACACATTAATAATGTTTGAAATTAATAGTGTTATATTATATTGATTGATAGCTGTTAAACTAATGTCATATATGTATATATATAATCATATGCAACATGGTATGAAATTCAAAAATGAATTTTGAAGATGAAATTAAATGAAAGGAACAGTTCAAACATGAGTGAGCCTCCTATGACATTTACATGAGTCAAGTTGATTTAGACTCGTTTCAAAATATACTAATACATCTTATAAAAACTAATTTACGAGGATTTGTAATGCATTCACGTAATATAATATATTTTCAGTAAAATATAAAAAAATAGTATAATTTTTCGATTAAAATGAATAGTAATTAAATATTTTTAAAAATATTACTTTTCATAATAAAAGGATCATATTTTATTAATTAAAAGGGGTATTACTTTTATTTGATTAATTGTAAAAATATATAGTTAAAACAAGATACGATTTCGATGAAGTATACGAAATAATTTGAGGAAAATTACAAAATTAGCCCTTAACTTGTAGGTGTTTCTAAAATTAGTCATTTATCGTTTTAGCTTTACAATTTCATCTTGAACTTATTTAATTACTTAAATTTACTCAAATTTTTAACAAAAATTTGTGAATATTTGTATGTCCACTACACATTACCATGTCAAATTAAATTTTTTTAATTTTTTAGTATAGTAAATGAGATGGATGTGTCACGTTAATAAACAACATCAAATATATACCGAATATTTGACTGTGGGGACCATATATTCACTAAAAATAAGTAAATCCACCATGTGACCCAATCAATTGTTATATTAGCGCAATTATCCTATAATAATTTCAAATTGTTGCTAAAAATAATCAAATTTGAAGAATAAAAAAGATAAACACCTAAAATTTTGGAATATATTCTTTTTTATTTGGGAGATTGACAATCAGTAATTAATAGGTATTAAATGATAACTTTTCAAGTAATTTATTAAGGCTTGATTAATAATTAAAATTAGTATGAATAATAATAATAAAAAAGTTATGATATTAAAAAAATCACAAAAAATATATAAATATATAGTGTAGATTATTCATATTATGTTAATCCTCAAATATTTATTTCATTTATTCTCATTATAAATAAATTATATATTATATATGAAGTTTTGTCACCACATACTTCATCATTTTTATTTTTACTTTTTATAATTTAACATATAATTGGAGAGTTTATTGTTAATGAATTATTATATTTACGAATTTGATTATTATAGTATCAAAGAAGTTCATGATATTACAACATCTTTTAATATCCTGCAAAATTTACAGAATTTCTGATAATTGTTTCGTAAATAATATTTGTGATTATGATCACTACAACAACGACAACAATAATGACCTAATTAGAAAGTGGTGGCTTTTGAAAATAATTTCATCTACCAGTCCAAATACTGGACTGTATTTTCTCAAGTTACCTGCAAAAGGCTTCAAAGAATTATGTAAATACACACTATATACATCAATACTTCCACACAAAAGTTTTGAAACAGCTCGAAATTTCTGAATCATGAGCAGCCCCACAGCCGTCGCCGCCGATCCACGGCGCCGGTGGGTCCAACCAACCATCCACCACACCATTATCAATGTACACAAAGTCGCTACTCATACCCAGAGAGTCGAAACACGGCCCCAAACTCGGGAGCTCGACGATCTCACTCAGTTCCTCCGACGCCGTCGAAAGCGAAGATGACGAAGAAGAAGTGCTCGGGGGCGAGGGAGCATCGAACTTCTCCATCGCAGCGGCCCTCACAGCAGCAGCCTGGACGTCTCGCGGACTGAGGGAGACGGGTCGCGGCAGTGCAGCGGCGAGTTCGGGGAAGTTGAGTATTGCGGAGGCGCCCTTGATGCTCAGTGCCGCCACGTCGTGTGCACGCGCCGCCATCTCGGGGGTGGCGAAGGTTCCCAGCCATATACGCGATTTCTTCCGGGGCTCCCGGATTTCGGAAACCCATCTGCCCCAGCTCCTCATTCGAACTCCCCGGTAAACCGGGTGCTTAGTGGTGGGACTGCCAGCGTCTCGGATCCTCTTGATTTTCCGGCCGGCTTCCGGTAGCTCTTCCACCGCTAGCGGCTGAGATTGGGATGACAGAGAAGAAGGTGATGATGATGGTGGCGGTGAAGATGAACTTATTCCTAAACAATGGTTTTCATCATTCATGGTTCCTGAAATTAATTTTGCATGTGGGATTTTAATATTTCCAAACTGAGAAATGTCCTAAGGGCAATGAGGGAGAGAGAGATGTCGAAAAACTTCAAGGAGAGAAATGCAAGAAATATCACATATATATATATATATATATAATAGATAATGTAGAACCTCAAGTTCATGAACAAATTAAAGATGAGCGATATATAGAGAGAGGAATATAAGGAAGTATCATTCTTTTAGAGCCTACATTGTGATTTGACAGTTCATATTATAATCTTGTTCAAAATAAATCAGACGTAACTTAAAAATTCTTAAAACTTGTTTGTGTAATATCGTTAATTAAAAAAAATAAAAAGCTTTTACAAAATGAATGATATCATATAAGTAGTAGACATATTAATTTATGACAATTGGTAAATAAATCTATATTTGAATCACTCTATTTAAAAAACGATTATCCATACGATAAAATGGAGAAACCTTGTTGTAGGGTATTGGGTGTGGTGAAAAAGAAGATTTTCCTCAAATTTTGTTGGTAGGTTACATCAATTTAATTACAAGTATGGGCATGTGGTAGGAAGAGGGTAGGGTTACAATGTGGTGAAGCCAAGCCACACCATACATATCAAATATATTAATGTACATTATTATAATTAAAATTTGGGACAAAAAGATATCTACATTTATTGGTTTTTATACAGAGTGAAGGTGTTTATAGCTCGTGGGTCCATTTCAGTGTAGGGCCCAACATATTTGGATCATAACAATATATATATATATATATATATATATATCAAATCTAAATTACATACAAATATTGTTTTAAGGTTAAAAGGTGCATGTGATGGATTTATACTACGCACACATAATTCGAATTTTTTATAACATACATAAAATATCAGTAAAAAGTAAGTTTTATTTTTACAATAACAATATTATTTTTCACTATAAAACATTATTTTTAATTGACTATTATAAAAAAAATTAGTAAAAATCATATTTATTTTTATTGGCGAAAAGTGGTATTTTTTTCAATGAAAATTAATATTCTTCAACAAAAATAAAAAATCTTTCTTTTTTTTTTTTTCCAAAAAATGATCATATTCAAAATATTTCTAGTGAATTTAAATTAAGTTGAGTAGGATGAATCTCAATGTTTTTGTCATTTTAAGGTGGGATTTGGGTTATTGCAAGAAAAAATTTGAGTTTCTTAAGCATTATTTCAAGGTAAGGTGGTTTGCACAATAGATTACCTAATTCAAATTCCTCAATGATTTTACCATCTCGCATCTTTTGCTTGCTAGAGCATACATTTCGATCAAATCCATTTTAGATAATATGTAATGATTTTTTGAATTGTTCGAATTTTTTTTTTTTTAATTTTCACCATAAAAGTATTTTGTTGTATTAAAATAAAAACTATTTGCATGTTCAAGATTTGATCCAGATTAATTAGTAGACCCACTTGTTCATTAAATAATTAATCGTGATTACGCGTATGTCTGTTTGGCACTTAATTACCAAATTGTGTGTTTGATTGATTGTTAGGAACTTAGGAGTTAGGTTTTATTTTTGTTATATGTATGCTTGTTTCTTTATAAACCAACTTCAATAAAGTACTGTTTGGACTTAATTGTTGTTTGTGATATTTAATGTCGTGTTTTTATCACGTTTGTATTTTTCACAAGTCATAACATATGATTTTGGTATTAAAATATTCTGAAATTATTAAAAAAAAATTATACATATATCTTAAGAATCTTGTGCAGATTATTAGCATCAGATTTAAGTAATTTTTTAATTTTGTAAATATAATTTCAGATTTTTTAAAGGATTTTAAAAAGAAGTTAAGATTTCAGATTTTTTATTCATTTTTTCAATAATTTATGAGCTGTTTAAAATAAAAATATGTTTTTATTTTTAATATAGTTTTAAGATTTTTTGAATTAGTTTTCTTAATTTTTTTTTTTTTTTTAAAAAGGATGGCTGAAATACCCCTGAGATTTGGTTTTTGGCCGAAAAAATCAGTCTAAGGTTGCAATTCACAAAAATCATGTAATAGATGCCAAAACAATACATAAGTGCAATACGACGACGGGTTGGAAAGAGTAATTAACCCTTATTTAGTAGTTATATAGGAATTAGCTAAAAACTATATGGTGTACGTAAAATTGTTTTTTATTAAAATAATTATAATATTTTACTTTATTAATTTATATTAAAAGTAATGGTATTTTGTAAAATTGTTAAGATAAATTATTTACTATTGATCATGGTTTGCACTTATTTTTATTTTAAATTATGTGCTTATAATTATGAAGAAGATAAATCCATGGTGTTTGAGCTTTCAACAATTGATGTTCTTATGATATGATGTTTAACTGAGTATTATTCTATTTTGTTAGATTATTGTAGCTCAAATTATTTTAAATTCATATTATAGTTATATTACCGTTGTAAATGTATATAAAAAAATTGTAAATTTTAGATCCCGTTGAAGCCCTTGAGACGTGAGGCCCCAACTTGCCATTCGACCAACACCTGGCACATTTTAGAACACGACAAATTGGTAATGAAAGGTAAGTGTTTGTGTCATTATAATTTTCTAGAATTTTTCTATCGTACGATTCATAATTTGTAATATATTTATTTTTTTAAAAAAAAAGAACTTATAAATTAAAAATTAGTTAAATTAAATAATATTTTCTTAAACAATTAAGAATTGTAAATTATCTAATAATTTTTTATTTTAACATATCCAAAAAAATTTAAAATATAAAATAAAATCTGATCTAATCACAAGCTGCTATCGATAATCTTTTCTTTTTTTCTTATTACAAAAAATTATCAAAAGAAATCACTACCTAGAAAAAAAAAACGTAATTTTACTATTTATAAGTGTATATGTTATTGTATTAATTTAGATATAAATAATTTTGCTGGAAAATTAGTGTTCCTCTTTAAATAAACTAGTATTGCACATGTACGTTGTATAGTTTGTAGTGTAAAAAAAAAATCATTATTTATTTTTTCAATTTAATATTATACAATCATGGTTATGATATTAATGTTTTATGTTTAATAAATATAATTATTATATTTTTATTTAATTGCTCATTTTGGGTCAAAATAAATATTTAATTGGTCATAAAACTGTAATGACTACGTGGGTGTTGAAAGCCACAAATTTAATGCAATTAATTTTCAAAATAGTATAGAAATAGCAACACATGCAAACCCAACTTTTGTGACCTTAATTGCAAGAAAATTGAGACATATCTTTAAAGAAAATAATAATGGCACCAAAACTTTGTTCCCTCTTCAAAGACCCCTCTAAATAGATCCCACAAAACTCTATCATTTATGTTAGTTTAAATATCATCACACATTCAAACACGCATTCATATAAATACAGATAAAATCAAATTTTCATACTAACACATAGTGCAAGATAGAATTTTTGAGACCTAATTTTATAAATATATAGTATCTTAGTCATGTTCATCTGCTCACTAGAGACATATATTAATGTGTTTGCTGAGTGATGTGTCAAAAATTTATTGTAGTCGAATAATTTTTTTATCTAAAATTTAAAATTATATTCTTAATGCATCAGCAATGAACATATTATCATATATTTACAATGATATATAAACATTATGCTGTAATATATATTATTAAATTACACACAATCATATGTTAAATACGTTCATGTGATTATATGTACTAAAACTTAGAGGTCAATATTACATTAAGTGGAATTTACCAACTGTAATGAAGATAAATACATGTTTTAACTTATGTTCTTTTACTTTCTCCATTTTGAAAAAAAATAATTATATTTTTTAAAAGTACATTTCTTTTTAACAATTAGATGAGGATATAATTAAACTTCTAAAGATTATAAATTTGTAAAAGTTATTAATTTTTTTATCAGTCATATATAATTTATCTATAAAATTATTATAATCTTTTATTTTAATTAATATAATAAAATTTTAACTTTCAAAAACATAAATTAATTACTGGGTAATAATCTTTTATTTTTGTCTATAATGAAAACCATGTAATAATTTAATATGATAAAATTGTCTGACATGTAATAAAATTTTGGTGTCCAGAAATTCCACCATTTTTTTTTAATTTTTACTGTTCGGAATTTGTCAGTTAATCATGACTATATATTAATAATTAACTTTATTCCCACGAAACGGACAATTGCCTGACATTAGTATTAAATAAGTTTAATATCGATCATATTTTTTATGTTTAATTAAATATTATTACAATTATTGAATATGTATTGACGAGAACTCACCACCTTCATAAATTGAGAATGAAAGATGTAAAAATCTTAATTTTAACCCTTAATTTACTAACATTAGCAATGAATGATAAAATAAATGGTATTTTTTATTCAAAATTAATCTATAGTTCATGATTTTTTTAATTAACCCAAATAAAATATCATAAACTAATATTATATATATGCACATATACTTTATAAGTAATTTTGTAAATCATATATAAAAATAGTGATAAAAGTAAGTGTGTCAGTATCTATCGAAAATCATAATTTTAAATGTACAATGTTAATCCATGTAGGCTGCTCGAAAGAGATCACTAGAGATCTTTAGGATGGACGAACAACAACAAAATCATGAAAGAAAATGTGCATAATCTAAATCGAACCAAGGACAGTGGTGCAATGAGGAGATTCATGAACATAAGAAAAAGATCTGCATAAAGGCAATGAAAAATCTAGTAGAGAAGGAAATGATTTGTGCAAATTCCATCCTTGAAAAAAGAAGATATCAACAGCCAAGAGATATAATTTAAAAGAAGATGTGCTCAAGATTTATGTAGAATAGAGATCTTGAAGACCTAGAAGTTCGACCCGAGTCTATAAATAAGCATTGTACAGGAATTGTTGATCACTTCTTTCGATTATATTCAGTGGTATAAGTCGATTACGATTGGAGTGTTGTTCCTGAACCATTCAGTAGTTCCTATTGCGCTCGGGAGAGTCCAATATACTATCTTATGAGAGTTGGAAGCCAAAAGAGTGGTATGGACAATCTCCTGTCTTACGGAAGTTGGTAGCTAAATTCATCTAGGGGACTATATGGTAAAAGTAAGTCAAAAGGATATAGAGTTGGCCAGCATTAGAGGAGAGTCTCTGTTGTGTTACTAGAATTTGAGTTAAATCTATTTAAGGGAAATGGTCAAGTAAATTATTAGAAAAAAAATATATAATGTTGACTAGCTTTAGAAGGAGTCTAATAACAAATAAGTTCAAAATATACATTGTGGGAACAAAGCAATAACAAGTTTTTTTCAAAATATACATTGTTGAAGCAAAGCAATAGCAAATAAATTCAATATATAAACTGCTGAAACAAGACACTTTTTCTATATATTTTAGTTATTGTTCGAATGATTGTATGATCCACAAATCATTCATGCACATGCATTGCAAGTATCATAATTCCCACAATCTCATATGAAATCAACTCAGAAAAGATTTCGGATATTCGGGTTTCGGACCCATGTTCAAGGTTGACGGGCTTAACATTCCAAGTGCAAGGCTCAATCTTTTCGATACGGGTCAGTACCCGAGTAGCATCTCTTTACTGCCATTCCCGTATGTCAGAACCGTCAAAGCTGACGGGTTGGCCTCCGGACCTCCGTTGCTCCGTTCAAATCCGATTCGCCGGACGACCCGCAGGAATTGCTTGCCGTCGGGTCCTTGGGTTTGGATCCTTTGAACCATGAAAGGAGACCCATGATGGATCAAACTGCAGGAAACGGATTGTAGGGTTTCTTGGGTCTGAGAATTAATTAGGGCTTTTCGTTTGATTGGGTGGTATTTAATAGATTATTCTAATATATTTCATTTTCAGAACAAATATAAAATTATCATATCTATATATATGTATATATATAAATAACTTTTTTTATTTTCATTGTCCCGCCTAAACATGGTTTCTAATAAAAAAAAATTTATTATTTATTATTTATGATATGTTTATCTGCAAATTACTATTTTTTGTAATTCTTAATTATTTTGGAATTGTAGGTATATTTTCATTTGTTTATTTCATTTTATATTAAATTATATATATATATATATATATATTATCCAACAACATTAAAATTAAATTTTTAAAATATTTTTTTTGTAAATTCAATATTATTATCAAATTTATATGTTTGAATGATTTCGTTCACCATATATATATATATATCTATATATATATAACTTAAGTATATATTTACATTACAAAATATAATGAAAAAAATCTTTTGGTTTCACGTTCGTATTCTACAAGGAAATTGTAATTTCGCCTCCTAGAAAAATTATTAGTTAATTTTGATTTTTTTTATTAGGATAAATTTAGATGAGGTGAAATTAAAATTTAAACCACTTACAAAACTCGCAAAAGCTACAAAAAGTATGTAGTGGTCCAGCTTCTTTATTTCAAGTATTATTTTATTTTATATAATTAAAATTTAATTACTTTATATTAATTTTGTTTATGGTTATTGGATTATGTGAAAACTCTAGTCGTGCGGGTCTTAATAATATAGCATAAATTTTGCGTTTGTTTTGCATACGATAGGATTTGTATAATAGGTGTTAGAAGATGATGAAAATTGGGTGAAGATTAAGATAATTATTGAAATTTGTAAGAAGATCGATTAAGTGTTTGAGTACAAACACAAAATTGAATCGGTCAGTCCCGTCCACGGGGACCGAGCGGATCCATGAACAAAAATAGCCTAATTTATTGTTACATACATAAAAATAATATCAATGAAATTACAACAGAATATCCAAACTGCATGCAATGTAGAAAGATCAGTGAGGAGACAAACGGAAGAGTCTATTGAACCAGATTGAATGAAGTATCATATGAAAAATGTCATACTTCACAGGTGTGTTATGCCACAGGAAATGCTGCCTCACCTGCCTCACCCTCTGCTGCATCACAACATACCTCCTCTCCGAAACCGAGACCAGGATGTTCTTAAGGTTCGGAATGTCTCTCTCCGCAACGAAAACGGCGAACGACTCCCAGTTCAAGACGTCGAAAAATGGGGGGACGAAGTTGTCTGAGATGATCACAGGCACACATCCATATATGATTGCTTCCACCACTCTAGGGCTGTTCACTTCATACCCCTTTGCACATATGCAGTACCTGCTGTTTTTCATGTGCCAGTCGTAGCCCTTTCGCAGCCGGCCGAAGATCTTCATGTCGGGATCTTTGTTCTCCCAGTGTTTTAGCAGGACAGGACGAACGTTGCCGTGCATTTGGCCGGCAAAGAAGGCGAGGATCTTGCGCTCGGAAGAAGGATTCCCCCCGATTTCTTGCAGTGGATTTTGAGGTGAGTGGACGAATGTTTCTGGGAGGGACACGTCCTTCCCGAACTGGAATCCTTCCTTTACATCGGAGTTGCATATAGCTCGTATGCAGGTTGGCATGAGCCGCCTCGTCTCGAATGCTGCCTGAGGATCATCAAGATTTTTGTTATAACTTCCCAAGAATCAGCTGATAAGTTTGTTTAAGACTAGGCCTAATAGCCATGATTGATGCAGAATCGTACGCACAGTCAAAATTCCTTGATTTTGAGAGGAAGCAAAAAAAACCCCGGAAAGAGACACAAACCCGTTTTCTATTTGATAACATGCATTAAGATCATTCGAAGTTAGTTAATTTAGTTCGATTTTCAGCCAGTGTAAGCAGATCTTGTTGGCAATAGCTTTGATTTTGAAGGTTCTAACTAGACATCATAAAAAAAGATCACAAAGCTAGTTTAAATTCCAATGTATGTGTCTTCCTCGTCATTACACGCCACCTGATTCGACACACATTTCAAGAATCGGCCAAAATTGCACTCAATCGATAAAAATCGTGGCTAAATGAACACGATTTAAAAGAATCGGCAAAGTCGAGCAACCTCATGAAAATTTGGATATTAGGCCTTAAAACTTTGTACCTTAAACTATTGTCAAGCCTCAAACATGTATGTTGAATGTAAATATTCATGCAAGAAATCAAGAATCCTTACTAGATTTTGACAAACTTACCCAGTCATGACAAGCAACCACAAAATGATCCACCCCGTCTGTTCGATTCCAGAAGGAGTGTTTCGCCTTGATCGAGTCGAGGTAGTTCTTTAGATACTCAAGTATCAGATCGAATGAATGAGAATCCGGGACATATACGTAGTCCACCAACAATTGGGAGCTAAAAGGCAAGTAAAACAAATGTGCTTCTTCTGAATTACTGGTGAGAAATTGGTGACTTGCTTGGAGGTGCTTCATGAACCATCCTTCCGATGCGTATATCCCTTTCAGCCTTGGCTGATGAAAAACGGGCTTTTTCCCTTCGTTGTAAATGTAAATCTTGAGCTTCTGTTCCATAAGTTCATAGCTCCTGCAGAAACAAATCATGGAAATTTAAGCAATTAAGATCTGTTTGAGCTGTTTTCTATGAATAATCATTATGTTAAACAGAAATTTACCTTACAAACGTTGATAGATTTCGATAAATAGGGGCGTATAAGCTGGGGGGGTTCTTGACAATGGCTTCATGCTCGATTTTGAATCGCGCATCTAACAACTCTTGATCAGCAGATGAAGGCCATAGTGGACTCTGCAATATAGATTTCTCTTTGAGAAGAACTTTTCTTTTTCTTTTTGAAAGGAAAAACATGCAGATATAACTCAGAAACATTGTTCGGAAAATCGAAAAAACCTTTGAGAAGGACGAAGCACGGCTATGTAGCAATAAGTCATTCATCTCGGATATTGATACCACAGATGCCTCTGCTTTCTTCGGCTTCTCTTCTGGAGGAGGACTCGTATTTTTATCTGATTTTTCATTTGAAGAAGTTTCATTTGGAGGACTAGAAGATTCCGTAGGGGCTATATCTGTTTTTTGAGGAGAGAAAACGGATTCGGATGGAGAAACAGTTGGTGCTAAGAACACATCCTGGCTTGATGTGAAGGCAGACGGACTAATATCTGTTTTTCGACTAGAGATTGTTTCAGATGGTGCTAAGAACACATCAAAGTTTTCCGGGCTTGCAGCGAATCCTGAGGTTGGGCCTGATTTGAAGACAATTGAATCATCTACAACAACACTAACAGATGGACTAATATCATCAGAAGCAACATTTTTAGGACGACTAGCGCTTCTAATGCTCGTCTCTTCATCTATAGTAAGGTTCATTGGAGTCGTGTGTTGTTCGAACATATTATCTTCCGACTCTATCATTGATGCCGATGAATTATGTCTTCCGTTCGACTCCTTCCCGGTATATACTAAATCTTGATCAACCCCTTTAGTAGCATTGGAAGAAATATTGAAATAAGCCTTGCCAGAAGATAACAGAGAGAGCATGCTTTCTCTGTACGGTAGCTCAAAGTATTGAATTACAAATATCGAGCCGAGTACTAGCCCTATTAGCCATACCAGTTTCCGGCTTTCCACTTGACATGGTTGCTGGAAATCGGATCCCATTGCTCCGAGTCTCAAGATTGATCAATCTCCGAACACTTCTACAGTTCCTTAGGTATCTACACATTCAGAAAACATGTGCATTATGATCATTAAGAGTTAGTTGATGCAGACAGAAGCCTACACACGGTCAAAATCTGTTGATTCTGAGAAAAAAAGACGAAGAGGGAGACACAAACCCGTTTTTCTATGTCATAACATGCTTTAAGATCATTCAAATTTCGAAGTTCAGTTAATTTATTTCGATTTTGTCATATCGATAGGAAGATCAAAATCGAAAATGAGGGAAAAGTTAGTGTTGTTGTCCTGCAACATCTAATCAAAATGATTGAAGGTGGATTAGTTATAGTTGAACTAGATATGAAATTGTTCAAGAGGATAGAATGAGGTTTATCAGTTATATGAGATGTTTTATAAGTAAAACCAAACTCTAAGAAACATAAACATGAAGAAAATTTTAAGAAATACTGAGAACCAATTTCATTCTCTCCCTCCCACCTTTCCTCTCTCTCTCTCCCTATATATATATATATATATATATATTTATATAATCTAAGAAACACAAACATATAGAAGATTTTAGGACATGTTCACTGGCTCTTTCTCTCTCTCTCTCTCTCGCTCTCTCTTACAGTGCAATCTAATCTAAGAAACATAAGCATGTAGAAAATTGTAAGAAATACTGAAACCAACCTCTCCCCCTCTCTCTCTCTCCCTCTCTCTCCCTCTCTCTATCTCTGTCTGTCCCTTTCATATAGTGAAATCTAATCTAAGAAAACAAGTAGAAAATTGTATGAAATACTGAAGCCACCTTCGTTAATGTCTCTCTCTCTCTCTCTCTCTACTCTCACTCTATCATTGAAATCTACTCTGAGAAACACAAACATGTAGAAAATCTGAAGTCTAGAAGCAGATTATAACAGACAACATTTAAATAATTACCTTGTCACAACAGAATCAAGAACTGCTTCTTCTTCTTCTTCAGTAAAAGTTTTTTAAAACCTGATCATCAGTCCCAAAAAGAAATAAAGAAAATGAAGTTTAGGGATTGGCGCCATGCATTTCCTCCACCTCTTATAACCTTTTCTTCATGCTTACATCTGTTCAAATCACTGCACCTTCCTTCCAGGTTTAAGCTTTTCGTTGGCTCTCTCTCTCTCTCTCTCTCTCTCTCTCTCTCTCCCCCCTACAAATTTTATCAAGTATGTATGTATATGTATCATAAATGGAGAGAAGCAGCCATTGGTAATCCCACACATCTAGCGTAAACGTCACCTTTTTGGATTATTATTCAAATTCATTATTACTGTCATTGTTTTAGCGCCTCTTCATTGCTTACTTATTTCACTCCTCGAGATGCCAAATATTAGGAAATAAATCTCCATTTCTTCCTTCATAAATAATTCAAATATTTACATTTTTTTTCCTTATAAGCAAAACTAGGAATTATATTTTTAATCATCTCCTCACTATTACTTTTCCATACTAAATTATTTAATGTCCTATTTTAATCACCGGATTCGACAATAAATTTGGACGACTCGTTTGAAATCTGTAATTAAAACATATTTCATTTTTTGTTAATTTTTTTCCACAATCTAATTATTTGAAATTCATCACCATCTTTATTATACTTAAAATCACATAATCACACACATTTACTGCAAAACAATATTTTTATAATTGAATCGAACCGGCCGGTTCAACTGGGAACTGGTATCTTAACCGGTCCAGACTATTAATAAAATCATTTTCGTGATTGAACCGGTCAAATTCGATATAACCGGTCAAAACTGGTCCAATTAATTTTTCTATATATTTTTAAAAAAATTAAAATTAAAACTTAAAAAATAAAAAATAAAAAACTATTTTATAAAATAATAATATCATTTTTAAGTTATGTATTTATAAAGTTATTATTTGTGGATATTAACATATAATATATGTGGTAACATTAAAAAAAATATTTTTTTTTTTATTTTTTCAATTGGACCGAAGGTCCAACAGATCCAATTGATTGAATCGGTACCCAATAGCTCAACCAATTTAATCTTCGATCCAATTATAAACACACAGCTGCAAACATTGTACCCACACGGACTACACATATTAAACCCACTCTAATACTACACGATACACACACTGTATACACACAACACAAACATTATGCATATACAAACACTACATACATATAAATACATTTATGAAACATACATACATACATATAGCTTATACGTATAATACCACAAATTTTTAAACATAAAAATTCTCAAATTAATTTATTTAAAATTAAAACACTCAAATAAAGAATTTAAAATGAGTGAATTTGTAAATGTATATAATTTAAGATTAATCCATGTAAAATTATTTTATTTTCAAATTCTTTCATCCACGTGGAGTCTAGTATATGTGACAGTTTATTTTAAATCAGTAACAACAGCAGGCCCAAAATGCCGAGCTGGGTTCAAAGGGGCCGGCCCATCAACTACTGCATTCGCCATAAATAATTATCCACTTTCTTATATATTAAAGAATTATTATACAATTTAAACTAATGTTCTTTGAAGTAACAATTTACATATATCATCATTTAACATAGGATTAATGAAAAAGGCACAAAATTAATTGATCTGTACCATCAAAGTATGTGAAAATTTTGTTATAAAAATTAGAGATTTTTTTATTTTTTAATAAAAATATAGCGTTTAGTGAGTCTTTAGTCATATATTTAATAAGTTCCACATACTTATTAATTAACGAACACTTCAGAACAAATTGAGGGAAAGTTAACCAATTATTTAATTTTCAATAATAATCAAAGGCAACTGATTTTTTTTCCAGCAATTTAGGAATTGGTATTAAATTGTGAAATTAGCTGAACCTTTTTATTTTTTTTGGCAATTAAACCTTTATTTAAAATATGTGTTCGGACTTTGAATCTTGATTACGAAAATGATCATGATCCTATGTATTTGAGAAATTTTAAGGAATTGATCAGTACTATATATGGTAAGAATTTGATTCTTTCTTCTACGTTCTTAAGTGATTCGGAGACTGATGTATTGGATTATTTCTGGGTTAAACGTTCAAAAAGATTTTGAATATCTAAATATTAAATTTGTATTTATTTTGGAAAATAAAATTCTCGGGTCAATTTCAACTATTACACAAAGAAAAATCACATCTAAATATTAAATTTGTATTTATTTTGGAAAATAAAATTCTCGGGTCAATTTCAACTATTACATAAAGAAAAATCACTACTTACGTAAAAAAAAATATTACTGTATGAAAAGTGTCGGCTATCACACAGATCTTCTCCCTCTCAACACCAAGCCACCACACCCAAGGATTGTTTCACAAGTAATGTGAAATAAATCATTTTTTTATTTTTGCCACAAATTCTAAGTTGTTTCAAAAGCAATGTGGGACAATCATCTTTTATTTTTTACACAAAGCAACAATTGACAAAATTTCATGGAGTGGAAATTCAGGCAAACCCCTTATGTCACATAAATTGACGAGGATGGTGTTAAATTGCTCATAAATTAAGGTTTTGCTATAGTTAAACTACATTACCTGATATTTTAGTAAAGCGGGTTCAACCCAAAGAACAATATCCTTACCGTTAAAAATAATATCTTGCAACATTAAGACTGATATATTTTATTGTTAAACAATAACATCTTTCAACACAAAAAATAATACATTTAAAGTTAAACCATAATACTTTCTAAAATATAGACAATACATTGCAACACAATGAGTAATATTTTTTTACGTTTAAATAGTAATATCTTGTAATACAAAAAGTAATATCTACATAGTTAAACAATAATATATTTGTTAAGACATTGAACAAAAAAATTGTTCAATATTTACTAGTTTAATTGAAAGGTATTACTTATTTAGATTAAAAAAATTACTAATTAGCATTACCTCTTTAACTAAATAAATATTGTAACCCGATGAAAAACTTAGAATTATTGGGCTCGAGCGGCGCACGTCCTCAATGCAAGTTGCACATGTACTGGATGCAATTTTTTAGTTTAGCGCATGTTTACCATCTAACCTAAAAAAATCGAATAATTTTTTAGGTTTCTAAATTTCAGGTGAATTGTGGTTGCACAAATTCTATAATTTCAGGGCTTAAATACCTAAATAACATAAAAATTAAACAATTCACAAAATTATATAATTTTAAAAAATGTTCCCAAAATAGGGTAAAACGTCATCAGACGTGACGTTGTTTGGAAAAAACGTCACTGGACCTGACGTTTTAAACTGAAAATAAATAACGTTAGGCCCACTCACATTTTTATTTTCTAAATATGTATATATGTTACGTGTAATTCTCAACCATAATGATGATGATGTTATGCATGCAAAATATGCATATATATATATATCATTTTATACTATATATTTATGTATATATAAAAGATATATAATTATTTTATAATATATATTTACTGTTAGAACATATATATATATATTTATATTTTTATACTTCTTATTTATTTATATTATTCAATAAATTGTATTTATATTATTAAAAATCAATAAAAATATTTTATTTTTATTTAAATTAATTAAATCATATCATAAAATATTTTTTATATTTTTTCTTATATAAATATACATTTACAAATATGTATTTATTTATATTATATATAAATTAATAATAAAATTATAAAACCATAAAAAATATATATTTTTATTTAACCTAATTAAATCATATTATAAATAAATTTCAAAAAATTAATGAATATTTATTAATAATTATAAATTTTATATTACTTATTATTTGAATAATTTAAATATATATATATATAAATTATATTTAAAAAAAATTGAAATAACTTCAGGCTCACTAACATTTAAAAGAAATATCAGTGGCCCTAACGTTTCTTTATTTATTCTGTTTTTTATTTTGCATGTTTTGATTTATTTTTAAAATAACAGAATAAATAAATAAACGTCAGGGGCCTAACGTTATTTCAATTTTTCCTTTTTTTAAATATAACTTATATATCTATATATATATATTTATTTAAATTATTCAAATAATATGTAATATAAAATTTATAATTATTAATAAATATTCATTAGTTTTTTAAATTTGATTTATAATATGATTTAATTAGGTTAAATAAAAATATATTTTTTATTGGTTTATAAGTATATTATTAATTTATATATAATAGAAATAAATATATATTTGTAAATATATATATATATATATATATTTATATAAGAAAAAATATAAAAATATATTTTAGGATATGATTTAATTAACTTAAATAAAAATAAAATATTTTTATTGATTATTAATTATATAATATAATTTATTGAATAATATAAATAAATAAGAAGTACAAAAATATAAATATATATACATATTCTGAAACTAAATACATATTATATAAATAATATATGTCTTTTATATATACATAAATATATAATATATATATATGTATATTTTGCATGCATAACATCATCATCATCATGGCTGAGAATTACATGTAATATATATATATATATATATTTAGGAAATAAAAATATTGGTGGGCCCGACGTTATTTATTTTAGTTTAAAACGTTATTTTCAAACAATGTTAAGTTCGGTAACGTTTTATGATATTTTGAGAATATTTTTTTTAACTTCACACCATTTTGTGAATTGTTTATTTCTGTTTACATTATTTAGGTAATTAAGCCATAATTTGTCCTGATGATTCATAAAAGACATACTCTCTTTTTTACATACTCTTTCTTGTGAGTCTCTTTTCCTACTCTAATACATATGTATATAATTTGTATATTATATATAAGTAATAAAATATATTATATTTGTAAAATATATAAGATTATATATATCTATATATATATACACACAAAAACTCATATATATATATATTTATTTAATTACAATCATCCGATCATTAGTAATCTACTATAATATTATAATAAATTATTTTTACAATATTAATTTAATATACTTATCATTTTAAAATAAAGAAAGATTAATTGAGAATAAAGCAAGGTTGAAAAGAGGAACACATTCGTTTGTTGGGTCGGGTCGGGTGATTCACAGCCGCCGAGAAGTTGGGGTTTTTTATTAAAATAATGCAAAAAAAATTTATAAAATAGGTAACTTTTGGAACAGTTTTAAAAAATAGGTAAAACGTCAGTCGGGCTGACGTTTTAAATTTGAAATTAAAAACGTCAGCCCCCTAATGTCTTTAATTTCAAATATACATATATATATATATACATGCACCCTGCCTCTTATTACATCCATTAAGTATATATATACACACATACACCACATGCATCCATATATATATATATATAATATTATTAATATATATATATATATGTAGGAATTTATGTATATATATTTAAAAAAATATATAAATTTATAATTTTAAAATGTAAAATATTATAATGTTATTTAAGATAATAAAAAAATTATTTGAATTAAAGAATAATTTTTAATTATTATGTGTAATTTCATTTTCTGAAGAAAAAAAATATACATATGTATATTTTAATAATACATAAATATATATATATATAAATAATTAAAAAAAAATCGTCAGCCGCACTAACATTTTAAAAAAATGTCAGTTGCGGTGACGTTCCTTTAATTTTTTTAAAATATATGTTAATATATATAATATATTATAAATATAAATATATATATATTATTTAATATATATTCTGAATATATATATATAATTTATTAGTTAAGTAAATATATATATATAGAAATTTATGTATATATATTTTATAAAAATATATATTAAATTATAATTTTAACAAGTAAAATATTATAATGTTATTTAAGATAATTAAAAAAATATTTAAATTAAAGAATAATTTTTAATTATTATTTGTAATTTCATTTTCTGAAAAAAATAAAATATATATATATTTTTTAATAGTACATAAATAAATATATATATATATATATATAAATAATTAAAAAAAGAAAAAAATCGTCAGCCGCACTAACGTTTTAAAAAACGTCAGTTCCGATGACGTTCCTTTATTTTAAAAAAAATATATGTTAATATATATAATATATATTATAAATATATATTCTGAATATATATATATATATATATTTATTTATTTATTATTAAGTAAATATATATATATAAATTTATGTATATATATTTTATAAAAATATATATTTAATTATAATTTTAAAAAGTAAAATATTATAATGTTATTTAAGATAATAAAAAAAATAATTTAAATTATAGAATAATTTTTAATTATTATTTTTTGTAATTTCATTTTATGAAAAAAATAATATTCAATCATTAATTATATATATAATTAAATTTTAAATAAATAATTTTAATAAATAAAAATAATTAAAAAATTACAGAAATATATATGTATATATATATATAAATTAGTTAATATATATTGGAATTGCCAAGATTCGAACTTATAACCTCTTAGGAGAAGTAGCAAGTCTTTAACCAATGGAGTAGATTTTATGTTTGATTTTTGTATGATATAATTATATTTATATAATATAAATTTAAAATATAAAACAATATATTTATAATATTTTCGATTATTAATTATAAGATGTATTAATTTATTTATAATTTTTTACAAATAATATATATTAAATTACATTCAATAAATAAAAATACTTCAAATTAAAATATATTAATTATTAATAAATATTCTTTAATTTATAGAATTTTTTATAATATGATTTAATTATCTTAAATAAAAATATAATTATTTACAATATAATAATTTACTTTTTAAAATTATATAATTTAATATATATTTCTATAAAATATATATATATATACTTAACAAAAAAAATTAAACGATACAGTTTAGAATATGAAATAATATATATATATATATATATTTATAATAAATATTATTTATATATATAAACATATTATAAAATAAAAAATTAATTATTTTTATTGAAACGTCAGTGCGGCTGACGATTATAATTTGTTTTATATATATATTTATGTATTATTAAAATATATATATAATATTTTTTTGAAAATCAAATTATACATAATAATAATTAAAAAAAATCTTTAATTTAAATAAAAAAATTATTATCTTAAATAACATCATAATATTTTACTTTTTAAAATTATATAACTTAATATATATTTATATAAAATAAATATACATAAATTTCTATATATATATTTACTTAACAAATAAAATATATATATATTCAAAATATATATGAAATAATATATATATATATATATATTTATAATATATATATTATATATATAAACATATTAGAAAAAAATTCAAATAAACGTCAGTGTGGGTGAAAATTTTTTATTTATTTTTCTTTTTTTATTATTTGTATATATATATATGTAATATATATATATATATTCAGGAAATAAAATTATACATATTAATAATTAAAAATTATTCTTTAATTTAAATATTTTTTATTATCTTAAATAACATTATATTATTTTACTTTTTAAATTTATATAACTTAATATATATTTATATAAAATATATATACATAAATTTATATATATATATATTTTTACGTAACAAATAAAAATTATATATATATATTGAGAATGTATATTTATAATATATATTACATATATGAAGATATAAGAAAATAAAAAAAACAAATAAACATCGACCCAACTGACGTTTGAAACGTCAATGTGGGTGACGTTTTTTAATTTTTTTAATTATTTATATATATATATTTATGTATTATTAAATATATATATATATATATTTTAGGAAATAAAATTATACATATTAATAATTAAAAAATATTATTTAATTTAAATAATTTTTTTATTATCTTGAATAACATTATATTATTTTACTTTTTAAAATTATATTTTATTATATATATTTTAAAAATATATATACATATATTTATACATATATATAAATATAATATTATATTTTTACTGAACATAAATATAAAAAAATAATTTTTAATAATACAAATAATTAAAAAATAAATATATATATAGATAGATATATATTGTATATATAATATATGTGTCTGCTTTTATTATATATATATATATCTATATATATTGTGTTTGCCGTGTGTGTATATATATATTGGATGTATGTATGCTTTATGTGTGTGTGTGTATATATATGTGGATGCATGTGTATGTATGTAATGTAAAGGAGGGAGATATATATATATTTATATATATATATTTGAAATTAAAAATATCAGCGGGATGATGTTTTTAATTTTAAATTTAAATCATCAGCTCCGTGATGTTTTATATTAAAATCATTACATGCACTGATGTTTTACTTATTATTTAAAATTATTTCAAATTGTATCTATTTTGTAATTTTTTTTTTTTGAATTATTTTAAAAAAAAACCCCGAAAGTTGCTGTCGACCTACAAAGCAACGACCAATTTTCTATTGCAAACTAACTTGCATTGTCAGTCGTAATCAGATAGCTTTTTAACACGTGTAAGTCCCTCAATTTTCTCAAATTATCTAATCTAACATTTCAACATGTAATTAAGTCTGAGAAAGCGACAAAGTGTCGCTTTCATGGATATTGTTTACCCAAGACTTCCTCTAGAATCCCGTCGAATATCTGATTTTTCTTTCTCTCCTTTCGATCAGTCCAATCAACGATCCTGCCTTTTCAACTCTTCACACTCCACTGGAAGTATATGTGTGTTGTCTTCTGTTGTGTATTTGAGAGTGTGCTGAATCAGTTGCATGTTTGAGGAAGGCAGCAATGGAGAATTACAGGGAAGAGGAGGAGAAGAAGAAGATAGTGGAGGAGCCTCTTCTGGAAAGTTCTATCGAAAAGGGTGGTTTCAGAACTCTGCCCTTCATAATTGGTAACTGCTGCCCCCATTTTCCTTACATTCTTAAATTAAAATCCCATGATTCTTGATTATTGGATTCTGGTTGTATTTTTTTTTTTTTTCATGTGGGCTTTGATGAATCTTAACTGAATCGTGAGTTTGTGAACTGGGTTTTGTGTAGTTTTTTTTCTGCAGCGTTTGCACACCTGATAGGCCGTGTTTGGCTTTCTTGTATCTGTTGTTTGAATAGGGAATGAGGCTATGGAGAAGATATCAACTTTTGGGATATCGCCAAACATGACTTTGTATTTGATGAACGAATATCATATGGAGATGACAACTGCATCCACTGTATTGTTCATGTGGTCTGCAGCCACAAATTTCATGCCTCTTCTTGGAGCTATGGTTGCTGATTCCTTTTTGGGCAGGTTTTATACCATTGGAATTGGATCTATTATCTGTCTCATGGTACTCTCTCTCTCTCTCTCTCTCTCTTGAAATTGTTTGTGTTTTTCGCATAATTGCTATCTTTTAACCGGACCGGAGGGGGGGGGGGGGTGGAATGCAAAAAAGAAAGCCCCAATTTCTGCAGATTGATGTCTTCTTTTCCTACTAATCTTGCATTTTTGTTATATTCGTTTATGCCTATGTAAGGACTGAAAGATCATTGTCCATTCAATTATTTAACTAATGTGATCTCATTGTAGCTAGGAACCTTTCAAAGTATGTTGGAGGATCAACATCAATGACCTTGAATTCGATACGATGTTCTGTTGCAAAATACGGAACATGTAGTGAGATATGATCTACATAACCGACTCCACATAGTTATAAAATCGTAATTCTGTTGTTGCTGCTGCTGCTGTATTTGTAGAAAAAGCCTTTCATGGAAAGAATATTGTTTCATAATTAAAATTACGTAGGATGATGCGATGTTTGATCGAAATTGTGATTTTCAGGGGATAATTCTTCTATGGTCTACTGCGATAATCCCACAAGCAAGACCTCCTCCATGTGATCAATTGAGCAACACTTGTAGCCCCCCAACAGTTTTCCAATTCCTGTATCTGTGTCTTGCTTTTGGACTGATTTCAATAGGGGCCGGGGGAATTAGGTCATCTTCCTTAGCCTTTGGTGCTGATCAACTCGAAAGGAGAGGTTTCCATAAGCAATCCGGTGTGAAAGAGAGCTATTTTAGCTGGTACTACGCCACGTACACATTGGCCATCCTTATTGCTTTAACTTGCATTGTCTACATTCAAGACAACCTTGGATGGGCCATTGGTTTTGCTGTGCCTGCTGTGCTGATGAGTTTCGGTGTCTGTTCGTTCTTTTTGGCCTCTCCTTTTTATGTGAAATTGGAGAGCAAATCAAGTTTGGTAAATGGTTTCATTCAAGTGATTGTAGCTTCTTTCAAGAATCGACATCTTAAAATCTCAGACAGCACAAAATACGTATACCTTTGCAAGAATGGCTCCACTCTTGCTTTCCCTAGCTCAAAGCTCAGGTATAATTGTTTGTCTCCTTCGTTTCTTTAGCACCGCATGAGATCTTCTGTCTTTTTCATGTCCCAATCTTAAACTTGTGTAGTTTTTAATGAATTTACGGTTCATGATTGCGGGTCGAGGCTCATGATCTGGATCCAAGGATCTAATCTATTTTATTACAAATGTTGGTTATTTTTATTGAGCTAAGTTTCATTGATGATCTTTAGGTTTCTGAACAAAGCCTGCATTGTTAGAGATCCACAGAAAGACTTGACCCCTGATGGAAAAGCTAAAGATCGATGGACCCTTTGTACTGTTGATCAAGTCGAGGAGCTCAAAGCCCTACTCAGAGTCATTCCCATATGGTTTTCAGGAATGATCATGGTTATAAATATCAGCCAAAACTCCTTTCCGCTACTCCAAGCGGTCTCCATGGATCGACATCTTACTCCAAATTTTATGATACCGCCAGCCTCGTTTAGCATGTTTACAGTTGTCGCTGTCATACTGTGGGTCGTCCTCTATGATCGCCTATTTCTCCCATTGGCTTCTAGATTCATGAAAAGACAAGTTCACATAACTAGTATAAGAAGAATGGGAATTGGGATATTCTTCTCGTTCCTAGCAATGATCGTTTCAGCAACCGTAGAGGGTGTTCGCAGATCACTCGCGAACAAGGAAGGGTTCTTGAATCTTCCACAGGTGAGCACGAATATGTCAGCCCTATGGTTGATCCCACAACACTGCTTATCAGGCTTTGCTGAGGCTTTGAACGCTATTGCTCAAAACGAGTTTTACTTTTCGGAGTTCCCAAGAAGTATGTCGAGCATAGCTTTATGTCTGTTGGGAATCGGGATGGCTCTGGCAAACTTGATGGCGAGTTTGATAATGAACATCGTTGATAGCATCTCGAAAGCTGGGGGGAAGGAGAGCTGGATTTCGAGCAATATCAACAAGGGGCATTATGATTACTATTACTTGGTTCTTGCTGGGTTGAGCGTGGTTAATATGGTTTATTTTCTTGTTTGTAGTAGAGCTTATGGGCCATTGAAAGAACAGAGAGAGAGGGAGGAAGATGAGGATCAGCAGTGAGTTATTACATACCACTTTTAGCACGTACGCATGTTTTATGATCTTGCTTGTATATGTATATGTAAGGAATAATACGATCAGGAAATGCAGCCCTTCAATTTTTAGTATGTTGCAGGGTTGTTGTGTAACTAGAAATTATATATATTATACGATCGTTGATGTTGATGTTGATGTTATTTTTTCTCGGTGGTATTGAAAACGGTACAGCACGACTGATCAAAGACTATATAAGATTTGGATGATACACAACCGTATCAAGAACTACCCCGACCCTGCCCTTCGAAGGCGTATGTGGGATAATTTTTTATTCGAATCTTCATTCTAAATTACTCAATATCTTAATGAACTCCACCAGCACCACCACAAAAGTGGTGGTGGTAAGCGGCATGGAGGTTTCGGTCTTGTTGGACCCACCCGTGCGAAAGTGGCCGGAAATTGATGAAAGGGACCCTCTGTTGATAACACATGAATAATACTCTAAATCACTTTGTGGATTGCAGCTTCATTAGGATGGTTGTACAATTTATTTAAATTACAAGTTCAATATTTCACTAAATTTCATGTCCGATCGTCAAGTTTTGGCAATTCGGACTATCCGACCAAAGCTCAGGCTCCAACGATCTAAGTCGGGTTGAAACGATTGAATTTTTGTTGGGCTGCTAACTGTTTACCAAGTCCAATTCCCTGAAGTATTTGAAGATTTATCAGGTTTTTCATAGTCTGTTGGGCTATTAGTCCATGGAATCGGTCCAATTGCAACCGATAATATTTTGAGCCAACATATGTTGCGTTGGGCCGATTTACAAGTTCTTGTTCACACAATATTAACAATAGTGGTGGTAATTTACGTTATAATATGATAATTCGACACGAATTGAATATAAATATAGTTTGTTATGGTTGACACTTTTAGCTATACCTCACAAAAAATGTCAGATCCAAGTGGCAAAAAAAGAAAATGGAGGGTCAACTCTATAATTTGTATTATTATAATATTTTTAGAAAACAATATATTGTAATTTTCACATGGTATGCAATGTTATTTTTATAAAAAGTATTTTAAATATAATTTTTTTTTCATCTGGCCCTATTATAATTATTAATTTTAGTTATTCATTAACATGCATAATTCATTTATTTTTATAAATTTTTCATAGAGTTGATGATATTTTTTTTTTTCTTATTTGGATCCAAATATTAAATAGATCGAATTCAAATTAATACAAAATTTATTATAATCATAACCCAATCCAGGAATCAACGATTTTGAAAACCCAGAATAACAACTTTAAACAAGCCCACAGCCCAAAAAAAGGAACAATATCTGAAGCCCAAGATGTTACCCAGATTTAATTGGGCCTCAAAGCCCAGTTAGCACCATCACTTTCTTGTCAGTGAACAAGTCCCCACCTCTCCTGATTGCTGCAATCCCAGTACTCTGTCCATGCAAAAAGAAACACACAGAAAGGAGGTGCCGTCTCGCTCTCTCTGTCTCTCTCTCACACACACACATTAGCCGTAGTTTGTTCTTAATCGGAGTCTCGCAATCTACGCCATGAAAACCAATCAACAGAAGCTTAAAACCACCCCACGCAGTCCACTGTTTTCCTGTGCATTCTTCCGCCATTGCACTCAAACTGTTCTCAGTCCGACCGGCGCCACTCCACCACCTCTCCCTCTGGCTCCACCGCCTCCTCCGCCGCCGCCACTGCAGCGCCCACCACCATCCCAGCCGGAGTCCTCCTCCTCTTCGTCTTCAAACACCTCCCAAAGTTTCACTCTATGGCGGCTTCCACTTTCCAACTCACCCATACCCCATCAATCATATTCCCCGGCCAAACCCGAACCTGAACTGTTACCGGAACCCCTCCCGGAAAAGGATCGTGTTGCAGCTGCGCCACCGCTCACCAATGCCGGCTTGGAGGAGCTCTTCCATGTCGCTGAGATCCAATTCAGCTCGGGTTCAGATGCGGGCCGCCTCGGGGCGGTCCAATTGCTCGAGCGTTCCCTCGTCCCGAACCCTCGTTCCGCCATCGACAGCTGCATATGCCCGACAGCGGTGGTGGGCGGGGTAGTAGCGTGCTTGAAAAAGGGCGTGGCGCGGAAGCCGGCGAGCAAGGTTTTGTTGGCTCTTTGTTTGGTGGAGGGGAATCGCCGCGTGGCGGTGGAGGCGGGAGCGGTGACGGCGGTGGTGGAGGCGCTGACGGATGTGGAGAGTGCGGTGGCGGAGAGGTCCCTGGCGGCGCTGGAACTCCTGTGCACGACTGCGGTGGGTGCGGCGGAGGTGAGGACCCACGCTCTGGCGGTGCCGATGATGGTACAGGTAATGGGGAGGATGGAGGGGCGGGGGAAAGAGCATGCGATTAGCGTGCTGGCGGTGATTTACGGCAGTTTAGAGGAAGGGGCAACGGTGGCGCCGGCGGAAGAGGTGGCGCGTGCGGTGATGCTGGCACTGCAAGGGGATTGTAGTGCCAGAGCGAGAAGGAAAGGGGCCCAGCTACTGAAGATTCTGCAGGAGAATGGACGGGCGGAAATGACTGATGAGGAAAGGTGAACGGCCACGATTTGTTTGCTTCAGTCAAAGCTGTTTGATGAAATAATGAGTGTGTCGCACCTGAATATTTTTTATTTTCAGTTTGGCCCATCTTGTTTCCCAAAATAAATGAAATTAATATATTTATTTTTTTTAGATTAATAATGTAGCAAGACATGCTATTTCAATATACATATATTTATATGATAGGCTTATAACTATTTTTCTTATAATCATTCTATTTCAATTGCCTATTTTAATGTCTACACCACTTAGAGTCTCGTCTCACCGAATAATGTATGTAGATCAAAATTTAATTTTAAAAAATTATTCTCCATAGAAATAAAAAAGAAAAAATACATATATTCAGTGTTTGTTATATCAATTTTCCAAAATCTTCATATATATATATATATATTTATATATATATATATATGTGTGTGTTTTCTCTTACCATTTATATTAACAACCCTATATGTTATTATTATTTTTTCTTTTCTCAATAATAATAGGTAAAAATAGCTTCTATATACATATATAATGATAGAATGAGTCTCCTTGAAACAGTTGCACATTTTATATGATTTAAGATATTACTTGTTTAACTATAAAATATTACTTGTTTAACTATAAAGTATCGCTATTTCTTAAGATAATTAATTAGAACTAATACACTTAACAAATAGTAATACTTTATAGTTAAACGAATAATAGCTTAAATTGTGTCACACGTGCAACTTTTTCACAAGAGCTTTCGCGATAATGATAATGATGATAATATGAAATAAAAAATGAAATTATATACGATGAAGATTATTTTTTAATGATAACATGTTTTTGAATCAAGATATTTATAGAGACTATTAATAAGAATTTATTTAGACTCGGATATTTCATCCAATATTACAAACTAGTTCTTCCACGGGTACTATATCACTTTTTTTTTCTTTTTTTTTTTTTTTTGTGATCAATTAGATGAAATTCCATTTTTGTTTAAGCTATAAAGAAAAAATGCATTTCCAAATTAATTAAGCTTAATGCTAAGTGTGAAACACATTTACAAACTTACTTGAATATAGACAATTTTATCCTTATGAAAATCGTATATCAGGCACATTACGAGATTAATAAAAAATACATCGTATTTTTAACATGGCAGATAACAAGAATCTGAATAGTTTAATATAGTAAAAATTAATTCTCTCTCCATCGATCTCAAAGAAAAAGAAAAGAAACATACACGACTCCTTGTTTTTTGTTTTTTCAGAATGGAAGGAGCAGTTGCATGAAATGTGCCCTAATTAGAAGATATATAGCAGAAAGAGGCAGCTGGCGGATGCAGAAAGAAAAATATCTACAGACTTGGCTTCAACATAAACAAAGAAAAATATCCATTTCCAGTGCCTTCTAGAGAGAGAATTCTGTTGCTGATTGTATGTACATATTTATATTTATCTGAAGGGTCCTCAAACGAAATTTCGTTATTTCCTATATTAGTGGTGATACTCACAATATTTAGGTTATAAAAATTCTTGTCCGAAGGGCCATTCCAAAAAATGTCTTCCGAATATAAAATAATCAAAACACGCTATGTATATCACTAATTTATATTATGTACATAAAGTATATTAAAAATAATGAAATAAAAAATTAAATCTAAGAACAAACCCTATAAATCGATATATTTGACAAAAGAAAATTATAAACTGGAAGGGTTGAAACCGCTGACCTAATCTTGGAGTATCAGAACCCTTTAATATTAGATTCAAGAAACCTGGTAAAAAACATGGATATTTTTTCTGTACATCTACTAAAGGCAAGATTTCTGTCCTAATTAGTCAGCCCATAACTTATTTTCTCCACTTTTACCCCAGATATATATATACATATATGTATATATATATATGTGTTTGTGGATAAGTCTTGATTCAGTTAAAATATATCTCAAAATAGTTGAATTATATAACAAGAATCGGATCCTAGGATTGTCCGAGGAAATCACTGTGGATGTTTTCGGGCTTTTTGTCCCTGATTAGGCTCCACATACACACACTCACACACATATACACACACACACACACACGCATATATATATATATATATTATTTATTCTGAAATTAATCTGGGAACTCTGTTGCTGGAAATATATACTGCTTTGGTCTTTAATTTATACAAAAATATAAAGGGCATGGATTCTTGGAAAGATCACCATCATTTAGGAAGTTTTGATGTAATGCTTAATTTTCTACATAAATAGAAATTAAAATTATATTCACTCTATGTACCCATTTAATGATATCGATCGGAGTATAATTGTAATAATATCAGTCCGACCAATTTTATAAGAATTCTATGTGCGTATAATGTTTATATAAAAAATATGAAATTTTGAGTAATATTTTTTTATATTATTAACATAATTAGGGTCAGCAAGTGCCATCATCTAACCCCCAAGTAGTTTATTCCAAAAAAAACATTCATATGTGAACTTATCAAGTTTTGAATTTTGATTACAAGCCTAACCACATTGGAGAGGGAGAGAGAGAGGGAGAGGGAGAGAGAGAGAGAGAGAGAGAGAGAGAGAGAGAGAGAGAGAGAGAGAGAGCACTGCATGCGCCCCCTTTTTCCGGTAAACACCACCACCAATTTCAGCCCTTCCGCCGTAACCGAGGCCGTCCACCGGCATCCGCCATGACAGGTAGCTGCACTTCATACGTATTATGATTTTACTTCAGTTTGGGCAGGCCCCATAATTCTGTTATATATATACATAGTAACGTGTGATCAGAATCTGCACACACCTTTTTTCTTTGAGCTAGTGGTGAATTAAAGTTGTCATTCTATCACCATGGCTAACTGGCTGAAGCTCGCCTTTGGTGGCGGCGCAGACAGAAGACGGCGGGTGGAAGTCTTTCCGGTGACGCCGTAGAAGTTGTAACTTGTAAAGAATGCGTCGATATCCTTCCCCAGTTTCGTTGAGGGTTTGGTGGCAACACACACACACACACAAACATATATATATATAGAGAGAGAGAGATGATTAAAATAGGGTGGGCATTTCCAGTATAATATTGAAAGAAATACATAGTTAGGGTCAGTGTCTGACTAGATTCCAAATGATCCTGACCGTTTATTACATATGTACATGTGTGTTTTTGGCCGTGATTCAAAATGATGAACCATGAATAATAATAATAATAATAATAATAATAATAATAATAATCATCATCATCATCAAAGACTTATTCGTTAACATATTATATATATAATATCATAAATTCCATTTACAAATTAAATCTTCACTTACGCTTTCACCTAAAAAGAAAATGCAAAATTAAATAATTGGGAAAAAAACATTTATTTGTTTCAAAAGACAAAGGGGAACTTAAAAAAAATGTTCCACGTGTGTGTATATATATATATAGAGAGAGAGAGAGGACTATAGGCTGTAGCATCGGTCAACTTAACCCTAGTATTCATTTTACATCTCTTTAAAATATTTAGAAGCCCTCAAAGAAATAAATATAATAGTTTTATATTAAAATAAATATTAACTTTTCGAAATAAGAAAGTCTTAAGCAATGAAATCATTAATAAATAACCCCTTTAAGTATGATTTGGTGTTAATTAATTTATTTTTCTAGTATACCCCTACTTTAATGTTCATTGAGATGAACCATTAATCCTCCTACTCCAATTTAACAGACTTATTTTAAATAATATATTTTCTCTAAAAGTAAAGTCTCATTTCATTAGTCACTAAATAAATGAAGTTATATAAAAAATGATGCTTTTAAAAGGTTGTATTTTTATAGTAAAAAACATGGATAATAAAAGTATTGATTTAAAATATACTTGTAATTTTCTAGTGAAACGGAGAAATCACATCAAAATTATTTGATTAACGAAAACAAGAATCCAAATATCAAACCAAACTACACGGCCTTGATTGGATTAAAATCATCACTTTTTTTTTTGTCAGTTTGGTTTCGATTAACACTCTTTCTTTTTTATGTCGCTAGATTGTATTTTAGGTCAAACCGAAGAATAGATTTTTTAATGTCATATTAATGCTTGGTTAGTTTGTGTTTTCTTAGTTTCTATCTTTAATGCCTTCAAAGTTCAATTCGATTTGGATCGTTCTTCTATTTTTCATTTTTATCTTATATTTAAATTTTACTAATACATTTTGTATGTTTATTAGTGATATTATTTTGTACACATTGTGTGTATTTGTGAAATTGAACCATTTTTTTTTTCTTTTTTTGGTACTAGTAGAATTTTTTTATATAGTTTGATCGATTAACCAATGCACAAATTCTCAACTTTCATCTTGTATAGTGGTGGGCAATGTGAGTGTATGTGTGGATATTTTATGACCATATATAGTGTTGTGTATAGCTAGTAAATTAAATGCAATTTTTTATTTTGGAATAATGGTCTTGCACGTGCCGAACACGTGATGTACTATAAATAAATGCTGATCTAGCTGTTGGGCATATCTCCCTTCCAAATAAAAATTCATGAGGACATCAAATTGATTGAATATGTAAAAAAGGACTATTTTTCTTTACACTTCTCTCATTTCTCACCGAGACCCGATTCTAATTCTTATTCCAACTGGGGATGTAAATGAATCGAATTTTGAATTCAACATAAAACTAATTAGGTTTAGTTCAAGATCAATAATACCTAAGTTTCAGGTTTCAAAATTTGATTTAAGCTACTTTATATGCAATATGTTTAGTTATTTATATTTTGATAATTAAGTCAATATAATCTACTCGAGTTGAAATCAACTTATTTAATTGATTCAAGTTGAATTAATTTTATCAGTTATGAATGAGTCAGATCCTGCCAGCCACGCTTCTAGCATAAGAAAAGCACTTGAAGAGCTCAATTCATCCTATGTTGTTAAACACGGGTTGTTATAGGGTTCTGAATGATAAATCAGACGACGACAATTGGAGCTTAATTTTATCAGTTATGACTAAGCCAGATCCCGCCCTTGAAAAGCTCAATTCATCCTATGTTGTTAAACACGGGGTGTGATAGGGTTCTGAATGATCAATTGAATGAGGACAATTGGAGCTCAATTTTATCAATTATTAATGAATCAGATTCCGTCAGCCACGCTTCTTGCTTAAGCAAAGAACTTGAAGAGCTCAATTCATCCTATGTTGTTAAACACGGGGTGTGATAGGGTGTTGAATGATGAATCGGATGAGGACAATTGGAGCTTAAGCTCAATTGGAACTCGACCTCAAGGCTCACTATGTATTGATTTAACTCTACTTGATTATACCCCTTTTGCTATAAGAGAGGCTGCAAGATGCACAGATTCAAGATACGGTCTTTGTATGAAGTCCCTTTATCATTTTGAAAATCAAGGATGAAGTACGGTATAACTTCAACAAGTACACTGGAATCACCAACAAACAACAAATGTACATAACATTCTGAAAGAAAGGCAAATAGTCGAGGCAGGAGCTAGACTCAAATCTTGGGGGCTTACTGTTTTACCCGCCAAGATTTAGAGCCCCCTCAATTTCCATGAGGAGATGCCCCTTTTGAACAGCAGGTACATATCTGATGCATGCATCAAGTTCCGATGAAAGTGAAAAAAACTGCTAACCCGAGCAGAATATGCGGGATGATGTATATTCCAAATGCGTAGCTTTGATGTTATTTCCAGATTATGAATACTCAAGGATATGCAAATCCTGGATTCAGCCAGAGTTTGTGTACACATATGCAGAAATCCTGAAAATAATTCGTCTAAAAAACAAAAAACAAAAGAAATCTCACCCAAAAAGAAAAAAAACAAGAAGAAGATGAATAAAAACTCTGCCTTGAAGCATGAAGTCACATAAAGCTTAGACACCAGATTGAACAACACAAACTCGAGGACAAGCGAATAAGGAGAATCTGCAGATGCACATAATTAAGCTTGAAAGAGTTCTCAGCTATTTTCTTGAAAGCTCTTTCCCAGAAGCATCTTTTCTCACCTTTTGTCTCCTCTGGCCATCCAAATTCACAGCGCGATATCTTTCTTTCAAAGAATTTCTCTTTCTCGATTTTAAATCTTTAGCACTTATAGTAAATTCATTTTTTGCATCAGGAATGCTGAAATCAGCAGGGTTCCGGTTCAGAGTGCAATCTGGAAGTTCCGAATTGCCTCTTGATGGCTGAATTACAGGATTACTTGGCCCCTCCAAGTGTAAGGCTTTGTTGTTTCCAGGCTGTAGATGCATTTGCCCTATAAAAGAATTGAAAAGAAAAAAAAAAGATTGTTTCCAGAATATATGTCAAAAGTGAAAAGGGCAATGTCTGATATTAACCTTTGTTGAATTCAACATTTACCTTGTGCGTAAGATTTCTTGAAGTTTTCACCTGAAAAACGAACACCATTGAGCAGTGTGGGGAATCCCCTAGTGTGGCTACTTTGTGAAAAGAAAGATGGTCCAACAAATGGATCATTCTGCTTTTCATTTCTATTTAGCCGCGGGTGGTGGTTGCAGGGAGAGAATGGTTTATCAAGAAAACTATTCGGGTCCACTTTGAATGAGGAGCCAGATACAATTCCACGATCCATCAAAGAAAGCAATTGCATAGCTGGAATTGTATCATTTGAATAAGCATCTAAAGATCCAGCAGATTTCGGGCTAGGCCCGATTCTCCTCTCTTTGACTGCAGATGCATCAGGTACGGTTCTTTTCTCATGGCCCTTCAAATCACTAACGATCTTTCCCTTGTACCTTTGGTCAGAGAACGAATGTATGCCCAAACCATTAGGCTGAACAAAACGGTTTTGGCAAACATCTAGATGGAGGGGCCCGTTCTTTCTCCTGGGAGGCCATAGTAGATCATCCCCTTCAGTAGGTCTCGACCCTGAAATGACAGAATTGGATGCTGAAAACGGCGTTTTCTTCTGTTGGCTTGGTCTGAAGAGGCTGAATTGGCTCTCGTCCTGATTGCCTATGTCCAACCGACAACTTCTCGCCTGAGGGAAATTCAAGATTCCTGGGGCGGGCCCCGTTTTGCCACCTGGAACACTAATGCCACTTCTTGCATTGGTGAAAGAGAAATTGATCATGCTGGGACGTCCCTCCATGTAGACAGGAGGAGACCCTCCAATGGAATTGTTGATGTTTTCAGGCAAAAGATGGTTCCTTGAATTTTCAAGTGCCCTTTCACGTTGATTCTTGGCTAAAAGCTCAACTATTTCCATTGGTATATCATCTGAGATCCCACCATGTTCAACATTGTCATGTATCTTTTGAACAGATTGTGGATCAGAGACTCCAAGTTGTCTTTTGCCTTCTCTAGCAATCTGTTTACTGCAGGAGGTATCCTGGAAATTTTAATGGAAACTCTTGTTAGCTTGTGATATCAAAATAACTGAAGTAATTAGAACACAAGAACCGGATACACGTAGAAAGAACAAATGATTAAAAGTGATATCTTCTTTCTTCATTCCATTGTGGAAAAAAAAAAAAAAAAAACGGAGACTTACAGACAAAAAAAATTTGCTGCTTATTTATATTACCATATAAAATCTCTCTTCTGAAAGACCAACATGATCTGAAATTACAAGCTTTTTACAGCATTGAAATTCAATAATTTGTTGATTAAAAGACACCACAAGATCAAACCTCAACCGGTAAATAGTTTTTAAGGACATTTTGGAGAAGATTTACACCTCAATTCAATTAGAACACACAAACCAAATATCCAGTTATTTGAGGGAACTCTTTCGTTAATTAAAGTTCTCAGTATCATAGAAAGAAAGTAGAACAGAACTAGAATTTACAATCTCAATATTTGTTTCTTCATCATTATTAGCTTCATGATAAATCCACATAAACAGGCAATTATATTGCCCTATCCAATCCAATGTTACAGTTTGTCCCAGAAGGATCTAAAGCAGCTTTAAATTTGAAATATAGGTTAGAGAAATCAAATGACCAATGGTATATGTCATTTAAAAAAAAAAAAAAAAAAAAAAAAGAAGTATACAAGTTTATCAAATGCATCTTTTTGAAACTAATAAGCAATCATGGTTTAAGTGTACAATGATTGGCAGAATTAGTCAGCTACCTTGTATAAGTCAGACTTAAGCAACAAAATTAAAAAAAAAAAAAAAAAAAAAAAAACAATCAAACAATTTATGACCAAAAAGTGAGCTTAGCATACCGAATTTTTGTGCAGAGTCGAACTCCTATTCTCAGAAAGAGTTGGCAACTGCTTCCCTTGCAACATAGGTGGTTTTTCTGTAAATGACTCATTGAGATCTGGAATACCTCTATGCCTTGTTTGGCTATTGGAACTTCTTTCAGCACCCATATAGCTATTAAGCGAAAGGTCCAATGCCACTTTTCCTTGAACATTGCAATCTCCCAAGAAACTCTTCTTTGGAGGTATAATAGAACTGTGTTCACCTTCAACCTCAGGTCTCTTACTCCTTGACACATCAGAGATTCTATCCACTTGTTTTCCAGATATGAAACTATTGAAATATGGTGCCGTTTCTCCTCTCAATGTCAAAGGAATATTGCCCGTATTACCACACCTAGTCTCAGAATAAACAGCCCGTTTCTGTGAATTCGCAGAATTCACAGCATTTAACTTGTGCCCCTCTCTTATCGGGCCTGTTCTGCTGTCAACATCAATCTGCTTCATCTTTCTGTTAATATCAAGAGCTTTGTTTCTTTTGGACCTGATCTGCTGTGTCTTTCCATTAAGTTGCAAATCTGATCTTGCAGGCCTATCCCCTCCCGATTCGGAATCAGAAACCTCAGCTATCCTACCTGTTTTCTCCATATCTGAAATTGGGCCTTTCAATCTTTTAGCCGCACCAACTGAAGAAGTTGTCTCCAGAGGCCCTCTGTCATCTTCAAAAACACTCTTTCTTTTCCTATGAGGACTTCTAATAGCAGTTGCAGTATCTGTAGAGGCATCTAACTGAAGCTGAGAATCTGAATCAGCTTCCTTTTCCATCGCAGATCTCACTCGGGTATGTTGGCTCGTCGAATTCTTTTCTTCCTCCATTATATCCGCCAAAGACCGCAACTTTGGCTTTCTTTTATGTGGTAATGCACCACAAGCACCATCACTTCCAGATGATGCATTTTCTGGGTCTTTGAATCCCATAGAAGGAACTTCAGCTATACATACCATATCAGAAGCATCTGCAACCAAAAAAGAAAAAATGAAAATCATCTTTGCCACCTGTTAGTCATATGAGTTTGAAAAAGAAAATTGATAAATTGAGCCAAATACCTGCATTGTTATTATGCCTATTAGCTTTTCGTATATAAGCACTTGCATTCCCACCTTCATTATTCCTGACATCTGTTTTCTCTTCACTCCCTGCATGGATATTCTGGAAGTTACATATCTAGACTAGAAGAAAATGATTGGATTATATATATAGCTTTGCTGAAAAAACAAAGCAGCATAGAGAGATTTGTTGTATGGTGATAGTGCAACGCTAAACAATTTGAAGTCCTTAATCCCAATTGGCTTACATAATTAAAAAACATACATTTGATAACTTTAAGTCCTTCACTGCACTGTGGATCTGAATTTATTACTTTGTTACTTGGAATATTACCTTCCCAATTTATAAACGCTCTTGAACCATCCTCACCACCTGCAAAAGCAGTTAAGAAAATACATGAAAAAATTGTTTCTAACAAAAACTGATGCTTTTTCAACACTATCAATTATAATAGAAATTTAACCATATACCTATATCTGGTATGATGTGTGAGGGCGAGCCATCTTTTTCGCCAACATGAGGACAAGAACTTGTACCAGGATCACTTCTGTCTGTCAATAGTATTTCTGGTGTAGACTGCTGGATGGCAATGTCCGGAACACAGTTAGAACACTGCCACCATCGGAATCTGGGGACGGGTAATGGAGGTAGATCTCCACCATCATCATCATCACCACCGCCTTCTGAAGCAAAGGGCAAACACATATTCCGATCTTTTCTCCTCATTCCAGCAACAAAGCCACTGCATATCCACAGATTGAGTATCATCCCTTCATTAATAATTTTATGCTCTCACAACTATATTCTGTTGTGGCCTATTGCCTATAGAGCTTCTGAGATGAGACTAATTTGATTAAAGAAATTCAAATCTACAGTCAACTAAGTAAGCATAAAATCAATAACAGTATTGATCCACCAGGCTCTATATAGCATGTATATGGTCAGATCACATCTAGAAAGCCAGCACAATCAAAATCTTCAATGTAAGAAGTATTGAAAATTAACATATAAGTATGAATCAGACATGTGGAAATACAGTCTCAAATTCCAAGAAACTTGGAAAAATGTACCGCTCATTAAGTAACTGCAACACAAGATATTTTAAGATCACATTTTCAGAAAAAGAAACATAAAAAGTAATCTATACAGGTTGTGACTATGAGAAGAAATCATCCTTTGCAGCATACAATTTGTTAATCTGCAACCATTCCACAGCAGTTCAATTTATTCAAGATAATGAAAAATCTTGCAATGCATGCCATTTGGGCATGAATAACTTGTGATGAAACACATGCTTCCCCATAAAATATCATGCACTGTGCAGAAAAAGATTTCAAAAATAATTCAGCGTTGATAGAGAAAAAATGCCAGCAAATGATATCAGAAGTGCTTAAGGAAAGAAATGCTTACCGTATTGAGAAATGCTCATGCACCGGTGACTCCATCTCTTCCATAGCACAGCTAAGTTCAATTGCTATTGAGTTTATATGAACTAGCGATCCTAGAGACTTTGATGCAGTAGCAAGTGAATCACCTCTTATATGACTTTCTTCCACAGCCACAATACTCTTATCCATTACAAAATAAATAACCTAAAACCATTGGATAGAAACAAATAATAAATAAATGTAACCATGCTTGCTATTTGAGAGTTCAAAGCAAGAGAGAAAGGTGAGCAATAAACCAGCATAGATAGTTAAATAGTAAAATAACATCACATGTGATATAGAAATAAATTGAAAATCCAAAAGCCCAAATGAATGTACAATAGATCACACGCTAGGGCAAATAATAATAACGCAAGCGCCAAGACGAAAAGAGAGGAGAGCGCTTAGCACCAACATGCGGCGGTGAAAATATTGATTGAGGCCTTCACTAACCATGTATAGAAACCCTAGTTTACAATCACAGCGAATACAAAGTAGCATCCGTCAAATCTATTCATCTCCGCATGCATTACAGTTAAAACACGCCAAATACAAAGCAAGAATGAGTTATAAATCAACAAATAGAAGTTAAGTAATTCTAGGGTTTTCTTTGGGGGAAAAGAAATGTTAATTCGGCTGCTAATAACAAAAGTGGAAAAGAAAGACGAATCAACAGCTCAAAAATTAACTCCAAACCCATTAAACACACTCAATCGTAATTCGATAAAATCGGAGCAGTTACCAACATTAATTTATGCATTCATCTCACTAACTAAATTAGGGTTTATCGAAAACACTGAAGAATGTTTGTTCAGCTTCACCAGCGCAGCAGCGATAGAAGAAGATAATCGGTGAGAGGATAGGCTAAAACTGATAAAAATGAATTAAACCAAAAAAGGACATAAAATGAATAGACCAATAAAAATAAATGAAAAGACCCACTTCAGATAAAGAGAGATAAACAAGGAAAAAATCAGCTCAAAGTCAGCTAAGACCTAAGTACAGATTACAAGAAAATAATATTAACACAATCAAAAACCCACCACGAAATCAGGAAAACAGTAGAAGAAATTTTATTAAAAAAAAAAAAAAAAAAAAAAAAAGCTAACCTTAATTCGAAATCGCAAAACCAGATCAAAACCCCACTGATTGACCCAGAAAAATCTCTCCGCGGGTCACTGAGAAACAATCTTCATTTGATAGGGAAACAGCTGGAGAATCCATCGGTATGATTTTCTGGAAGCAATTTGGCAGCGGCCTCCACGAATTCGACTTCGAAATGAAAGAGAACCCTTCAGTTTTTTTAGGTCGAAATCCGGAAAGATAGAGAGAGAAAATTTATATCTATATCTATATTAACTATATTAACTATAAAAGAAGAGTGAGGGAAAAATAACTGTTCCCGCTTAAAAATTTACTAGACTAAAAGAAAAGGAAATGCACTTGCGTCACGCGCATAATAAGGAGAAGGTGGGATACAGACCGGCAGTCTGCAGGAGGAAAAGCATATTTCATTTTCATTCTCTTTTATTTTACGATTTATTTAAGATAACTCTAACCTACAACGGGTCGATTCCAGCCCAACAAGCATATATAAAAATAAAAAAAGAAAAAAAGATTCGTATGTTGTGAAAATCGAACCCATACTCAAACAGATGAGTCGGCTCCCACCCGACAAGTAAAACGAAAAAGATTTGCATGCAGGGAGAATCGAACCCACGATCATAGAGACAAGTTGACTCCAACCACGCAAGCATTTAAAAAAAAGATTCGCATGCAGTGAGAATCGAACCCATGATCGGAGAGATGGGCCGACTCCAACCAACAAGCATTTAAACAAGCAAAAAGAAAAAGATTTGTATGCAGAGAGAATCGAACCCATGATCGAAGAGACGAATCGACTCCAACCAAGCAAGCATTTAAAAAAGAAAAAGTTTTGCATGCAATGAGAATCGAACCCATGATTGGAGAGACTGGCCGACTCCAACCCAGCAAGCATTTAAAAAAGCAAAAACAAAAAAAAAATTTGCATGCAAAAAGAATTGAACTTGTGATCCGAGAGATAGGTCTATTCCAACACAGCAAATATTTAAAAAAGTAAAAATAAAAATAAACATTTGCATGTAATAATTGAATTGAATCCAATATTTGAGGAGGTAGTCGATTCCAACCCGGAAAACATTTAAAAAATCAACAAGAAAAAAAAATTGCATGCATGGAAAATCAAACTCATGATCAACATTCCAATCTATAACTATCTATATTATTAATATAAAAACAAATTTGTGTCAAAATGGAATGTAAGATATTTAATTTCTTACCAAAAATCAGTTGCCAAGTTTTTGGAATGTAAGATATTTCATTTCTTACCAAAAATCAGCTTTCTAGTTTTGGAACCTTTTGGGTTAAGGTTATGCGACTCATTATTTTAAAATACAATATATTTTCATTTCTCATTCATTCTTAATGCATAATATATTAGTTTTTATAACTTTATTATTTTTTATAACCTTTAGTTTAACATTAATATTGCACATTAGAAAATAAAATGTTAAATTGAAAATTTCTTAACCCTAAAACATCTATTACCATATATACACACACAAAAATATTAATTTATATAATTTTTACTTATCTTATAAATTAGAACATTGATATTTTATATTTTATTAATATTTTCAATAAATAAAATATGCTCGATATAACTTGAAAAATATATAAATAACTATAACTAAAGTAAATGGTAAGTTAATTTGAGATATTATATTAAAATTTAGCTTAAAATTATTCACTTTATTAAAATTGTATATGAAGAAAATACGATCAATGTAAAAATATAAACAAAACAACGTAAATTATTTTGGATTTTCGAAAAGAAAATACGATCAATTATAAAATAGATGAATTTATAGATCATATCATGACATATTAAAAATATTGTGAGCTTGTTATCCTTGCACTAATATTTAAAAATTGAGTTTTATTTTTAAAGTAAATAAATTTGGACATATTTTAGAAATGAAGTAATTTTTTAGAAAATTAGAATTTAGAGTTATTTTTATTCATTTAAAATATAAAAAAAATATCTTGGATATATATTTTGGATAAAATAAAATAATTAAAAGAGCTCATAAATATGTCATAAGTTACTTATGTGTGTGTATATATTTTATATTTAAATGATTGTAATTAATTAAATTTTAATTTCATCTTGTTGTTTAAAAATATCAATTAAATATACTATGTTAATTTAAATTTTATAAAATATGAGAATTATATTTTCATTTAAGGTTTTTTTTTGTGTTTAATGAATAATTGTTAAACAAATATAATTGTAAGAGTTTGATTATTCTTAAATAAATCATAAATAATCTGATAGGTTTTAAATATAAATATGAATTTAAATCTTAATCAACTTTAGTATATGTAATTAATGTTAGAATTTGTTTTTTATGTTTTACAATCATTTTTAATGTTCCATAAAAAATTATCAGTTTTTATTTATTTCACATGTTTTATTTTTGCTAAATATTTTTAAAATTTAAAATATAATGAATTTCATATTTTTTTTCAGAAATAGCTTTAATTTTTTTCAATTACAATTTCTTTCTATTCTCAATAATGTAGATCTTTTTTATTTTTTTTCTCAAACATAAATGCCAACACACAAACGATGCTGCCACGTCATAAAAAACTAATAGTTTAAGTTGTGATGACCGGTTGCATGATGAAAATTGTTGAACTTATTAGGTGGAAATTTAACACTCTACCACAGAAACATTTATGCTAATTTTAAAATACTTTTTTTTTTAATTTTATATTAAGAATTATGAAATATTAAATGCTTTAAAATATGAGGCAAAAAGGGTAATTAATAAATCTTGAATGTTTATGAATTATGCCTACAATGTGTCATAATTTATAGATGTGCAATGTGTCACCTCTTTATGGTGTACCATTCAATTTCCTACCAGGGAGGGTAGGGCATACTATCCTATTAATAGCTTAGAGGCATCATTATTAACTTGAGAAAAGCAAATTATTTGTCCATTTCTAAATGTTTTATCCAAAAAAACATTTTATACATAATAATAATAATAATAATAATAATAATAATAATAATAATAAATAATAATAATTATTATCATTATTATTTACAACCATATCCTATAGAAAAATTAGGCAATATTGTTATGGATTTATATACAAAAACACACACTTATATGGTTATATGTGACAAAAACATATGAAAATTATTTTAATAATTTGTATATTTGTATTTCAAAATCACAATAGATAATTTAGTTCTCCGCTTATTTAAATCTAACATAAATAATCAATTAACAAAAAGTTGTATTTATCATATCTACTCATTAATTTATTGTATTGTAAAAAGAAAATTAATTTGATGTGTTATACATCAAAATTGTTTTAAAAGCGGTTGAAATAAGCTTAACTTTAAAAAAAAAAAAAAAAAAAAGATGCCAAAGCAACCAATAATAGTGCAAGTCACCATTGTAGTTGCACGTGGACAACGAGCCCGACGTATGCATTGTGTACAATTCACACGCACTTTTGTTTTCGATATATTTACGGAATCACTTTTAGATATGAAGTGATTATAAGTGAGAATTTACTATAAATAAATAGTTTGATTATTATATTAACAAGTATTTCAACCATGTGATACACAATTTGTAAAAATTAAATAGAAAATATGAAATATTTTTCATATAATTTTAAACAAATTAATAGTTACAAATATATAAAATATTTTATAATTTTATCGTACGGGCATGTAAGAAAATAGTTTTGTACGAAAAGAATCATGTTTTTCTATACAAACTTTAACTAAACTATATATAATTAGGTGTTGCGTAGTGTGCCAAAAAGGAGAAAGTGAAAAGTGTATTACTTATTAAACATACGTTGAAAATATGTAAATAAAAAAATATTGAAGTTATAAACATACCCTTATTTATTTAACTCGTGTAAATAGTCGAGCACACGATAAATAGTCAAATCTAATTCGTATAATTAACTAAGGAACAAACATTTTTTTTTTGGAACATATATATAATATATATATATATGTTATATATATAAAAGAATAAAGCATAAGGTCCACAATATTTTCCCTTATTTCATTTTCATACGGAACTTTCAATATGACCCAATACGCCATAATCTTGTACTTTTAAAAAGCATAAGGTCCACAATATTTTACCTAGCTATTCAATATAAACTAGTATGGTTTTCCAAATAAAATATATTTATAGTAAAAAATTTAATATCTTATTAGTAAAAATAGTAATTATGTTTTAATTGTATTTATTTAGGGTTATTTGTATGCAAAAATTCAACGAGTTAATCACTATCAATAACATTTTTGATTGAGTTTTGATATGAGTATCACAAACATGTGCCTTATTCATCCATCCGCTATCTTAATCAGCATAAATCAATCATATAAGTGATAGAAATGCAAAGAGAAAAACACAAAATTACGCCACCACCGCCATCCTCGTTCCAACATACGACTAGCTTTAATTTATATATCAATTATAATAGCCCTAAGTCAACTTTATAAAATATCACCTGATTTGCCTTTAATCATCAAGTAAAGTTGTGCACGTCCTTAGAATTTCTTGTCGATGATTCAATTGACAAAAATAATTGAGTTGATGATATAGATTACAAACTTTTAAATTTAGTGTGTGAACCGACAAACAGCTCATAATTCGTGATTATTTATGTAAATTATCTTTTTATGTATCAAAATAATGCTTTTCGAGAGAAGGTTTAGGGCATCCTAAGCTCATTTATCTCAATTTGTCATAGTTATCCTATTCAAAATATCAAAACATTAAAATGCTTGGAATTATTTAGGATCAAGAAGTCTTTCTAATCTACATATTTGTAGATCAAACAGTAATATACTTCTTTTGTCTTGAAAAAAAAAATAAACCACGTTTCAAAAAAAAATTGTCCTAAAAAATGAGTTTAGTTTAAAAAGTAAGAGTTAGTTATTAGGTGAAATTTCAATAATATTCTCATAATAATGACGTTTTTTGAGTTAAATATGATTATAAAAACTAAAGTAAAATAAAAATAAAAATAAACGGAGGGATATAACTAAGAATTAATGGTTTATAGAAAATTATATTTTAATTAGATTTATATAAAAAAATTATACATTATTTAAACAAAACTCTTCTTTTTGAAATGATCGGATAAGTTAAACTACTCAAGATATTTATAAAAAAAATAGAGTGGTTAAAGGTGTCAAAATTATCAACATATATTTTTAATTTTTTAATAATATTGTGTGTGTATATATATTTATATACACAATACAATGGTGAAAATTGGGATAAAAGAAGATTAAAAAAAGAAAAAGAAAAAAAAAACTAAGAACGAGGAAAGAATTAAGAATCCAAATGATAGCCCAACAACAATAATGATCCAACCCAAAAAGCCCGGTCCAAGAATTTATAGAGAATCCCAATTTGTGCTGCACTCTAGTTAGGGCAAAAAACCACTTTCTCTCTCTTCGTTCTCTCTCTCACACACTAGAACAGCTCAACAGCTCGACACCATGGCCGGCGCGGCGGCTTACGACTCCGAACAATCTATCCATGGCGACTCAGCTGCCATTGGGTACGACCCGAACTACGTACCCGACTCCGTGAAATCATTCGTAGCTCACATGTACCGCCACATACGGGAGAAGAATGTGTACGAGATCCACCAGATGTATGAGACGTCGTTCCATAGCATCAGTGATAGGTTCTTTAAGGATACGCCGTGGCCTTCCGTTGACGCCGTGGCGCCGTACGTTGACAACGATCATGTATTTTGCTTGCTGTATCGTGAGATGTGGTTTCGGCATTTGTACGCCAGGCTCTCGCCCACGCTCAAGCAACGGATTGATTCATGGGATAATTACTGTAACCTCTTTCAGGTTAGGAAATGTTTGATATATACATCTATATTTATTTATTTATAAATACAAAACATACATTTCTAAAATTGAGTTACCAATTTCGGGAAGTCTTGCCAAGTGCTGTTGAAGGTGAAGGTAGAGTTATGTTTTGATTGTGATTAATGTGGGCCAAATTGCACAACTAAGTGTTAAAGCTGAAGGTAGGAGCGGGCGTGCATAATTGTCAGGCGGATGAGTTCACTTGAGTTTTGAGTTATAGGTGGATTAGTTTACCTGAGCTTGAGTGGTAATTTAAGTATCTGGAGGTGCAAAATATGGTGAGCTGGTAAACCCATGGAGCATGTGTTCGAACTATTATTGTATGTTTAGTGAAGGTGCTCAAGATATCATTTTTAGGCAGTTAAGAGACTGAAAAGGTTTTGGAGATTTGAGTAGACAAGTTCACCATCCATTATTAAATATCAATTCTTTGAAATACTCCCTCCGTCCCAAATAAGAGTCCCATTTCAAATATCAAGGTCCGTTTTGTTAGAGCCCTGTTTCAATAATTCAAGGTCTTGTAATGTTAGTCAAGTTAAAAATTTGAACCTTTTAATTTCACAAACAAGTTATATATGATTGAATGAGTCAAATCAATATATAAAAGAGGGGGGGGGGGGTATAAGAACGAATGTATGGTTTTTTAGGTAGTTGTACCTTCTTCAAATTTATCAAAAAATTAAATTTGTACTCTTGCAAAACAGGACTGCCAATTTGGGATGGAGGGAGGACTATTTTTTTGAATTGTGATAATTGGGTGAAACTTGTGGTTTTCAGGGATGCTTGTTTATAATCTGTGAAATACAGTCTCTTTGCATCAACTTTCTTTTGGCTGGTGAAGGAACAGGGAATAGTTTTCTCCGTTTCCGTTTATAAGGTCGCAGGATGGTTTCCTATTACACTTGTTAGAAGTCAGGATTTATTTATTAGGTGCTGATTGTAGTGTAATTAATTTGGAATGAAGGAGACATTGTATATCATAGGAGGTGAGATTTTTGGTCTAAACTGTTTTATGGCTTTATATTGATTCTAGATGTACCTGTGCAGCTAATTCGTTAAATTTGTGTGGATACAGGTTGTATTGCATGGGGTGGTAAATATGCAACTGCCAAATCAGTGGTTGTGGGACATGGTTGATGAATTTGTGTACCAGTTCCAGTCATTCTGCCAATATCGTGCCAAGATGATGAACAAGACTGATCAAGAAATTGCAATTCTGAAGCAGTATGATCAGGTGGGCTAATGAAAATGGATGATTCTATTTTCTGTAATAATTTGTCTGCATATACAAATTGCCTTTGAGCTGAAATCTCGTATATTTTTTGTTAGTTATGTGACTTATGATGTTTTAATGCCTGTGTGAATCCCTCATACTTCAGTGGTGAAAATAAATTTGGGCCTGTGAGACAGTATTCATGGTGTAAGGTATTGCTAGACAGAAATAATGTCCCATTTTTTCATCTGTTATGTTATATTGCAACACCAAGTAAATACTATATGAAAATCAAATAGGATAACCAAAGTGTAAATATTTTGCCCTCTTATTTATTGCTTTTCATCAGAAATTTCCTTATGATTTTGACCATTTGGCTTTCTCGTTGCTGTTATAAGTATGATAAATACTTGTCTGTTCTCCTTGATTCTTTTTGCTTGCTTTTGAAGATTTTTTGTAATTTTCATTTGGTACAAATTTTGTTTCAATGAGTAACAGTGGCAGTATTTCTGTCTGCATGAAAGTCATGCAATCATATTGTATCAGTTCAGTGCTATATTTTACAATGTGGGGGCCTTGTGGGAAACTGGACTTACAATTACTGTAGATTCTATGCTGTTCTTCAAACAGATTTTTCTTTATTGTCTTTCTTGAGTTGTCAAATCTCATTTATCTCTGCTGTTTGCTAGGAAAAATGAAAACGCAATGAGAAAATCTTGCATAATGTACATTGATTTCACATAATGCAGATCAGAGTTACTTGGCAGTTTGTTGATTCAAAAGGAAGATTATTACTGACGTTTTATGTTTGTTTCTCAGGCATGGAATGTCTATGGTGTCCTCAATTTCTTACAAGCACTTGTCGAGAAGTCTACGATCATTCAAATTCTGGAACGGGAGAAGGAAGGACTTGAACAGTTTACTGCTACAGATGGATATGATTACAGTGGTGGAAGTAATGTATTGAAGGTCTTGGGGTATTTTAGCATGATAGGCCTGCTTAGAGTTCACTGTTTGCTGGGTGATTACCACACTGGGCTGAAGTGCATACTTCCAATTGACATAAGTCAGCAAGGTGTTTACACGAGCGTTATTGGAAGCCACATTACTACCATATATCATTATGGATTTGCAAATCTCATGCTGCGGAGGTAGGTTTGGTTCAACGTTTCTCTAAACTCTATGCACCTAGCTTTGCTTTGTGTTGGTTACTTTTCATTTTTGACTATCATCATTAATTGTTTGCTTTATGCCATAGGTATTGAGTTGCATTCAAGGTAGTGTATTTGTAGTGAGTACCATTATATGATGGTCTGCTCGTTAGTAACTACAAATCCACTTATATTGATTAAAAATTATATTGCCTGCACCTTAAAAGTTCCCATCTGCACTCTAGATGCTCATTTGTATTTCCGGAAATGATGCTTATGACGCAGCTGATACTGTATGGTTAGACTAGTGTTGCTATGGTTAGTTGCATGGATATCTCCAGGTATCGGAATCATTTTCTTGTATTTTCTTTCATAGTTATCTGCTGAATGAACAAATGTACTTGTTGAACAGAAATGTTTCTCATGTACCTCCTAATTTTATGCCTTGATGAATGCCCAGCCTGGTAAAACAGTATCTCTTTGGTTGAAATATATGCATCTATTTGTTCTAGTTACCGTGAATCTGATTGTATAGTCCTGAACGTGTACTTGATATGTTTGCAAATGCATGAGCGTGCCATCTTAAAGTATTATGAGGGGAAACCGGCTGCTCTACTTGTTGAACTAAGAGGTGTGTAAAGGTGACTGTCTAATTTATTCTCATTACTGCTTGTGCAGGTATACAGAGGCAATTCGAGAATTCAATAAAGTACTAATGTACATTTTCAAGATGAAGCAGTTTCACCAAAAATCTCCTCAATATGAGCAGATATTGAAAAAGAACGAGCAAATGTATGCTTTGCTTGCTGTTTCTCTTTCCCTCTGTCCTCAAATGAAGCTCGTTGAAGAGACCGTGAACTCTCAATTGCGGGAGAAATATGGCGAAAAAATGTTGAGGATGCAGAGATACGATGATGAGGCATTTGCTCTGTATGATGAGCTCTTCTCGTACGCATGCCCAAAGTTTATCACTCCTGCTGCCCCTACCTATGAGGAGCCTCTCGTAAATTACAACCAGGTATTAATGTATATCCATCGAACCAATTCCAGTAATTGTGTTTTCTTTCTTTATATCAGTTTCTCTATTCTCATATGATTGTTCTCTCTATTCTCATATGATTGTTCAATCTAATGATTTCAGGATGCATATAGACTACAGTTGAAGTTGTTTCTTTATGAAGTGAAACAGCAACAACTGTTATCTGGCGTCCGGACTTTCTTAAAAGTGTACTCTACAATCTCCATCGGGAAGCTTGCCTCATACATGGAAGTGGACGAACCTACTTTGAGGTGACATACTAAGTTTAGTTCAACTTGAGGTTCCTTACTCCTGCATTGATGTAACTTACATTTTCTAAGCAGTATTGCATTATCTATCCACAGGACAATCCTGGCAACTTACAAACACAAGACACATTCTGTAGATTCGGATGGAAAAATCACCTCCAATGCTGAAATCGATTTCTACATTGACGATGTGAGTTTTATTGCTTTCATCGATAACCAACCTCATTCTCATCTAATTAAAGCTTCATTCCTCTTCTTAAAGTGAAGAAACGATACATCTTTATTGGATTTGGACACTCCTTACCCACTGTCCTAAGGATTTGAATTCATTATTTGATTAGAGTGTAGTCGCTTTCATTGCCATTTGCAATTTTCATTTTGTTAGTCACGGAGAACTTTCTCATTCCTCATATTATTTATATTAATATATATATATATATATATTTATACACATGTATGATTTCAGGATATGGTTCATGTTGTTGAAACAAAACCAGCGAAGCGGTATGGGGATTATTTTCTACGCCAAATCGTCAAGGTACGCTCCAACAACTAACATTTGATCTTAAAATTTTCTTGGTATGACATACTTGTAATTTATCCCATTTCCCTTTAATTATTTGGCGTGCAGCTTGAAGGGAAAATGACTGAAATCGACAGAATAAATCTCGAGTAGGAATTAGGCTACTGCTCTACGCATGTGGTGAGCTTGTCGATTTTGTCCCTGCGGAAGTTGGGAGCGGAGAAGAGGAAGTAGGGCAGTTTTGGTATATGTTTGACGTTATTAGATTGTGATTCATTGTGGAAGTATGATTTTGTTCTTGCCGGATCTGACGAGAGAAAATTGTTCTAGTGAAGTGCACAGCACTGGAAGTTTACTTTGCTCTCTCTCTCTCTCTCTCAATTATTAGAATATAAAATCATTTTATTCATGTTTTAGAAATGTAATTTGGTCGGGAAAATAATAAGACATTTTTCCAACTTTATCTACAGATTTGCGTGGGTATATTTATTTTGCTGTAAAAAATGAAAATGTGGTTGCGATGTTTTTATTTTTAAAGGTAGAAGGTTCAAAAATATTTATAATTTTAAAATACAATATCTTCCCAATTTTATAAGATAAAGTATTTGCTGAAAAGATAAAAATATTTAGCATGATTACAGATAAAAACTTAGGTAAATAGTAATATATAACTTATGAGTTTTTTTTTTTTTTTTTTTTTGGTTTTTGAAAAAATAATATTTATGAGATTTGTAATATAAATACGAAAAATGAAGAAATGGCGTATTTTTGTCATTTGAAGAAAAGATAATGATAAAATAGAAAAATATTTCTAAATAGGTGTGCCAATTGCATCATCAGTTGCTATCAAATTGAAATTTTATTAATTATCCTATGCTCCTTCGTACCAATCTCATCATCCTCGTTCCTCGTGCCAATCTCTTCAACCCCACCCTTCTTTACAAATCATTTCCTCAACTAAAAAATATTATTTATTTTACTATTTTTAAAATAATAAATTAATAATCATATTTTTAAAATAAAAAAAACAATATTTTAAATTAAACAAGTATTAAATTGTATTGTGTACGCATAAAATTTTTATGTTCAATTATATATCTGAAATAATATTTGAAATAATTTTATCATAAACATCGATATATAATAATTTTAAATTAAATTTAATCAAAATACATTTATAATTCATCACACTTGAAAGACGTGGCCTTATAATAATTATTTTTAATTAAACATTTCATATTCAACATATATCGGTGATCCATGATAATGGTACTAATGTATATTTACTCATTATCTAAAATTGGGAGTATTTAAATATTTATAATCAAAATGCATAAGAATGGATCTAAATAGCTTGGAATTAAACTCGGAGCTAAATTACAAAAATATATATTTATTTAGTATTATATTATAATAACTATAAGAATTAATAATTTATTTAGTTATGAAGGAAAAAAAATTGGTTAATTCTGTGACGTATACGACAAGGAGGGGGGCCCACAGACACGTCAGCAGCCCCCTCTTCCTTAATATGAACCCGCACCGCACCAAGTCAATGCTCACAAAATCGTAAAGCGCAAAACACCGAAGCGGTTGCCTCCGTAATTTAGAACAAAGCAACTTACAAGTCGTGTACGTCTCGCTAAAATGCACGGAGGGAACATTTCACACTCACCGTCGTCGTCCTCGGCGGCCGCTGATCGGAGGATAAGCGCTCTGGTTCGACACCTGGAAGGATCCTCACTCGACGCTGTGAACCTCTCCATCTCCGCCGCTCCTACTTCGGGCTCTTCCGAAGCCCGAAAATCCGTGTTTGATCATATTGTTCGGGGCCCGGAAGATCCCATTCTTGGCGTAATTCTTATATCTTTGCCTCTTTCTTTTTTGTCTCTGCGCGCGTGTGTGTGTCTGCTCGCTACTTTCAGTTGCCGTGGAGTTTCAGCATTAGATAGTCACCGAGTTAGCTGGTGTTAAAGCGTTAATATTTGGGAATTTTCTAAAGTATTGTTATGCGAAAAGTTGAAATTTAGCTGAAATTAAAATGTGTGTTTTTATAAGCTTTATTCGGATCCTATTTTTGCATGATCTTCGATATTGATAGTTGATACGTGATATTCAGTGATCTTGTTTCTTTTTGTCTGTGTGTGTTTGAGTAAACATTTCATATATACTCCATTATTTTATGTTTTATGTTTTATGTTTTGGAGTTGAAACTGCATCCCGTTATCTTGGTCCTTATGAACATATAGACTCTGACTATATGAATAAATAGGTAACTGTTGCATATAACAAAGACCCAAGCCCGGTGAAGTTGAATTTGGGAGTTGGTGCATATCGAACAGAGGTGATTTCTCTCATGCTTGACATAGCTACTTGATCAATTAGTACATTTTAAGCAACAATACTTAGCTTGATTTTATATGTTGTCTCTGGACAACAGGAAGGAAAACCTCTTGTTTTGAATGTCGTGAGAAGAGCGGAGCAGATGCTAGTAAATGACAGGTATAAACAGCTTTGTTGGTATCATTGTGTTTGAATTCATTGAATTGGTATTTATGGCTGAAAGATTTGCAGATCACGAGTGAAAGAGTATCTTCCCATTGTTGGGTTGGCAGATTTTAATAAATTGAGCGCTAAGCTCATACTTGGTGGTGACAGGTAATTTTTTTGTTAAACATGAATGTTGTTCTTGAAATTCTCACTGTGAAGTCTTATCTTAGTTTCTACCAGTTCCAGTTTTTGACATTATAGAGAAGATATGACATAAAGTGGAGCTTGTTCTAGTTTTTACTTTACGATCTTTTTGACGTACTTCAGTATCCTATGTCTGGTGTGCAAATATGTGTTTGAGCAATCTGCACTTACTAAAAATGGACTCCTCAGTGGTTCATTCATTTATATTATACTTCTCCAGGCATATACTGTTTGGATTAGCATAGAGGAGATTTTTAAAATCTTCTACTGATTGACCTATCATGTGCTATCCTTTTCCAGGAGAAATAATTTTCAATTTATAATTGGTTAAAACTAATAGAACTGCAAATACTCATTCTGCATCTTCTATTTATGCCTCTTGTAATTTTCTTTTTTCATCTTGCTTTTTTGTTAATCTTTTCCATCAATAGAATCAAAATCCTAGTTCTTACTTATTTAAAAAGAGAATAAAACACAATGCCTACCCCCTTGTTTGAGGTCCTGCCCATTTCTGATATGCAAGAATTGAGATTTACCTAATGTGTAATAAAGTTTATAAATAAGGCATCTGCTGTTGGTAACTTTTATAAAATAGGATGATTAGATCTTAAGTAACCGTCCCCTCTGTGCAGATATAGCCCTCTTAGTTAAGGTTGATCACCCTATCGCAATAACTTTACCTTTCCATTAGTTTCTTACAGCAACATGATTCATAGCTTCTTTACTTTGTTTATTTGTTCTCTTATGTTTTGTTACGCAAAATTTGTCTTAAATGATTCCCTTTTCACTTTCTTGGAAATAGTCCTGCAATCCAAGAGAACAGGGTCACTACAGTTCAGTGCTTGTCTGGTACAGGCTCATTGAGGGTTGGAGCTGAATTTTTGGCTAAGCACTATCATCAAGTAAGTCTACATCTTCTTGCTGTCATATATTTAATCTCTCTCCTCTTCTTCAATGACAGCATGATGTTCAGCTACCTACTTTTTTCAATGATTTTGCAGCATACTATTTACATTCCGCTGCCTACATGGGGAAACCATCCAAAAGTTTTTGGTTTGGCAGGGTTATCAGTGAAAACATACCGATACTATGATCCAGCTACCCGTGGACTCAATTTTAAAGGTTAGGTCTTTCTTTTTTTAAAAGTTTAAAGTATCTAGATCCCTTTTTAAAGAGAGGAGCAATGTTTTTTTTTTCTTTTCTTTTTTTGCTTCCTAGAGGTGGACATTAGAAGAAATCTAGGTTTGAAATTGGTGTTTTCCATATTCTAATATTTCTCTTTTAGTCATGATTTAATTGTGCATTCACCGTCCTCACTCAAATCATTTTCTTGACGTGTTAGTTGAAATAGTTCTTAGAACATACACATGGATATCTTTGTCTCTACTAAATTACTAATAATGACTTTGGTACATACTTTTGGGCGAAAAACAGGATTGTTGGAAGACCTTGGATCTGCTCCTTCAGGAGCAATTGTGCTTCTTCATGCATGTGCTCACAACCCAACTGGTGTTGATCCCACTCCTCATCAGTGGGAGCAGATTCGACAATTAATGAGATCGAAGGCGTTATTACCTTTCTTTGATAGCGCCTATCAGGTAATCAAACTATACCTGCATTGTTTGGTTATCAATAGGTCTGATCCTTCTATGCATAACTTGTGAATTTGAGTGTGTGACTGATCCATAGAATAGCAAATACATCCATTGATTTTCAATCGAAATTTTGTAGGGTTTTGCTAGTGGAAACCTGGATACAGATGCACAGTCGATTCGGATGTTCGTGAACGATGGGGGTGAATGTCTTGTTGCTCAAAGTTACGCAAAAAACATGGGGCTTTATGGGGAGCGTGTTGGTGCATTGAGTATTGTAAGTACCAAAGAAGGCTAAAAATGTTTACTTTTCTGATCTTAACAATATAGATAGTTCAAGCATTTTGGACTTGTAAAAGATATCACTTACTGAACAAAGAAGAGGCATCACTTTTTATTTACAATTTGTAGATGTGCAGTTCAGATATCATATAATTACAAGGACATATTATATTTTAATGCAAATGAAATTCTTGAAAACTTTGTCTTATCTTACTCGATCCAAAAAATTGAAATTTAAAAAATTATGAGTTTTTTTTTTTTTTTTTGCTTTCAATATTTCACCTAGTCTTGATCATTGAGAAATATCCAGTGAAATGCTAATTTTTCTTTTTAATTGAACTTGCAGGTCTGCAGGTCTGCTGATGTGGCAAGCAGGGTGGAGAGTCAGCTGAAATTAGTTATTAGGCCCATGTATTCCAACCCTCCTATTCACGGGCCGTCAATTGTAGCGACGATCCTCAAGGACAGGTATCAAGTATTTCTCTATCTTGCTCTGAAATATGCAATGCAAATATGAGTCCAACTTGCATGACTAAATTAGCTCTTGTAAAGGAATAATGTATATCATTTATGGTAACAGTATATTAAGATAAGAGGACCAAAGAAAAACAATAAAAAGTTGAACAAACATCATAATCCCTGCAGGACTATGTTCGAAGAATGGAAAATTGAGCTGAAGGCTATGGCCGATCGTATTATCAGCATGCGCCAGCAACTATTTGATGCTTTACGTAGTCGAGGTAAATCAAATATTCAGTGTCTTGTTCTATTGGGTTATCATATTCTATTTGAGCAAATGCACATTTCATGTTGGCAGGTACACCTGGTGATTGGAGTCATATTGTGAAGCAGATAGGGATGTTCACTTTCGCCGGACTAAACTCAAAGCAAGTAGAGTTTATGACAAAGGAATACCACATCTACATGACATCAGACGGGTACGTTATTTAGTAAATCCCAACTTCTAAATGCTGCTTTGTAGTTATCCTACCTTCACTCGGAGTCGGAGAGAAAGATTGATGAAGTAATAGGTTAAAAACAACAAATAAAAGAGGAGAAAAACAAGTATTGGAATAATAAGATTGCTACAACTTATTGTTCATCAGAATATGAAGAGTTCTAATATATTTGTGGGAGCAAAGCATTTATTAGTTCATTGACTTAAGCTTTGAACTGTCACAAACTAAATCCGCTTCTTTAGCTTTTTATTTTTTAAAATTTTTTATACAAGAACATTGTATGAAATCAGTAGGCAGGTAACAAATTGGGCGGACTGGCTCAGGCCAAGAGTAGAATTGAGCTGGGTCAAGCTGATCCCAGATTTTACTAGTTCTGGGTCCAGACATAGATCATGGTTGTTAGTAATTAGCTATCGAGTCGGCCCAAAACACCGGCCAATTAAACTCATCGGGGGCATGCAGGCTGGACCAATCTGGCCTGGTCTTTTTCTGTCGGTAAATGGAAGGCTCATTTCTATACTTTGGGTTGTTTGCGCCGGGTCAACTAAAAAAAGCAACTGCTGATACGATGTCATCCAATCACTGCAAGAATCCCCCTTCCTTTCTAGTTTAAAAAACCTATGTTGATTTATCAAAACAAATTTATATTGTAGTTTTGAAAATTATTATTTATCACTTTCGAAGTACTCTTTAGCGCAGAATGTATTTCATGAGATGGTCTGATACAAGTTTTTATGTCATAATTTGCAGTCGGATAAGCATGGCCGGTTTGAGTTCGAGGACAGTGCCGCACCTTGCAGACGCAATACATGCAGCTGTCACGAGACTAGCCTGATTCTGTACCCAAATAAATTGGTCATATGTCAACTTTTTGCGTCTCTTTTAGATGGGATGTAAAGAATAAATGCCAAATTTCTAGGGCATAAGTTCTATGTTATCGTACTACCAATAACCAAACTATATATTTCAATTTCACTTCTGTTTGTTTATAAATATTTTAAGGTTGGATCTATTAATAAAAAAGTCCGATATTGGTTGGATTTTTTTAACAAGCATTTTTTTATAAATATAAATATGAGAGTATTTACAACTTGAAAAAATTAATTAGATTTTTTTAAAAGCAACTAATATTTACTCTTATTTTATTTTATTTCTATTCTTAAGTTACACCTCGGGTAAACTAAATGAGAATCTAAAAGAAATTGCCCCCTTGGATCCTTTACTATATAATATGCTAACAAGAAGGTTTTATGCTGTTAAAAATAATGTAATTAGTTCAAATAATCATTAATTTAGAATATAAAGTCTTCTTATTATATTTATAAAGGTGTAATCGACTCTGAAATAAATGATTGAAGTGTATTTTGCCACCAAAAAAATGATTAAGAGGGTATTGACGAAGTAAAAGATTATGGAATGATGTACTTTCCAACAAAGATTTAGGTGACAAATCGTTACTCTTGTCCATTTAAATTTGAAGTCAGCTCATAAACCATCCCTGCAAAAATATAGTCTTTGTCAAGTAGATTTTACGTGTAAAAATAGTTTTGCCTGCACACACACACACACGAGATATGAAGAAATTAATTGAATCAAAATTCATCTGTCTCCAGAATAAATTTGAAGGTTTGTACAAAACAACAATAAATTTGACACAACCATGCTCTTTGTATATCTGGTAATCAGAAATCAAGATAAATGAAAATCATATCTATGCATATATATTATACAACACATTTATATATATATATAGATGACAAGAAAAATTGCAATAGATGGCTTTTGCCAAGAGCGCCTGCCTACTCCTACCTGCAGCTTTTCAACAGGTAAGAAGTGGGACTTGAGAAACTGGTGCTGCTCGCAGTTTCCTTCCCAGGTGTCACGCATTCGCTAAAATCGAGGGTCCGCCTCTCCCTCTGCAATGTATTATGCCCAAGTAAATTACTGGAAGTTCATACTCAAATGACAAATTAGGACGGGAAATGTAAAGGTCTAAAGGACTTGGAAAAAATTAGTAAGAAAGATATGTTACACTTAAATATAAATGCAAGCATGTGTCGGCCAGATATGATCCATAGGGCCCGACCACACATACGGGGATAAAAGAATTAGTCGATTATTTATGACTAGAAACATGAGCATAGCAGCTTGGTTTGACGTTATGAAGAAACATGGAAGTTCTTATAAAAATTGATTAAAACCATACCACAAAATTTGAGGCGGAAACGGGATAATGTTCTTTCTGAGAGCCTGGATTGATATTATTCTCCTTTCCCTCTTCCTGGTTTATGGTGCATTTTCCCTTCATTATTGTTTCAGGAGTTTCATCCCCTAAAACCTTCTGGGCATCAGCAAATGCACCCGCAGTCTGCTCTTCTAATTGCTTCATTAACCCAATGGCATCATAACTTCGCTCCCCCGGGCTTAGAAAGTAGCCAATGTCCTACAAAAACTCCCATGAGAAAGAGGGGGAGGAAGAGAACTATTTGACTAATAAACTTCACCTACCTCAATTGTTATATCTGTATCGACTCTGGGGCCTGGAACAAAAGAGTTAAAAAACCAAGGGGACTTCCAAGCTGAAGGAGATTCTATACTCCTCTTAAATGGTGTCTCCACAAGCCTGGAAACAAAAGATAAAAAAGACAAATAGCAAATTAGAAACACCAATGTAAGGAAGAAAAATGTAAAAAATATGGAATAAGCAACTGCAATCATCGTACATGGTATTGCTTTCATAAGATGCACCCCTGCCAGAAGTTTCAGCTTTCTTCTCTGAAGGACTAGAGGGTTGCAGAGATGTGGTGATTAGCAGATTAGTCCCATCCTTCAGTCGAGGTGAACAAACAAGAGAAAAGCATGACTCAGAGGAAGATAAAATGGCTCCATGTCTAGATACAGCATCTAATCTTCGCGAAGACTGATTTCCAAAAGCTCTAGTGCTTAGACCAAATGCTCTATCATTCTTAGCCACACAATGGTCAGGAGAAAAAAACAGGTCATTCATATCATGTTCAACAAGGACTCCACAAGACTCTTTTGCCTGTCACAAATAAAACAATAGTACATCAGAAATGAAAAGGTTAACCAAGGGCACTCGGTTTACCTAAACAGCTAAACTTCCTTGTGCAGGCCTACAATACGTACAGCCACATAAAACCTTAAATTGGATGCTTATATAATGCCACAACGAATAATCAAACTCACTAAATCATGATGAGCATGAGATCTCAGCTTCTATAGTTTCTTGGCAAAGAGACGAGTTATTTGACATTAGGCAACAAACTAGCATTTAATGTTTATTTTCATGGATTATTTCATGCCATAACAAACCTTCAATGTAGCAGTTATATGGATTGTTAAGATTATGATTTCTGTGAGTGCCCTCTGGAGATAAACTGAGAGTACTCACCACTTCAGTTGCATTGTTGTTTCCATCCTTAGTTCTGACATCGATGGCAGCAATCTGTTCTTCTGTCTTGTTCACACACTCATTGCAATTATCATTAAACTCTTCCATAGATGCTTTGCTTTCTGAAATGACTATGTTTTTATTGCTCTCATATTCTTCTTGTCCACAAGCAGGAGTGACATTTTCCTTTTCTATACAAGACACTTCGAAGTTTCTTCTGCCTGGAGATAATGAAATCAGCGATCCTTTCTTGTCTATACATTCATCAAACATAACCTCTAATCGGGAAAAATCATTAGTCAGACTGGAAAATGACTGTTGCCTTGTAGAACCTTCAAGCTTCTTTTCATCTCTCTTTTCCGATAAAGGAGACAGCAAATCACGATGCCTTTTCTTCAGTATTGATGGCGTGCCAGTAAAAGTTTTGGCGGCACTTTTCAGAATAGCATCAGGGCTATCATCTCTGCATGGTGAATCCCACAGTTTGAAAGGAGACATGGAAGAAATCATCAGTTTCCGGATGCCAAGTGGGCTGTAATCTTGATGCATATCACTGCCTGATTGTATAAGATCACAACTGAAGAATGGTATGTCCAAGCTTGGAAAACGAGGAGGCTCATAGAATAAAGCTCCAGAATCCTTTTGTTCATCAGTTTTAATTTCTTTGTCAACAGGAGAACCCTGAGAATCATTGGACGGTGCCAAGACAAAGTCATTAACTGGAACAAGATTTTGTGCTTCCGTTGCCTCATTGGAGTTCTCATCACAGGGAAAGCAATCGGGTTCCTTGGGATATACGTAGCCATCATGTGCACTTGGTGGAACAGGTTCCTGTTCTGCATTCTCATGTGTATAACTATACTGATTTGGCTCAACACAGAACATGAGTGAACCATCAGCTGCAGGTAGTTGTGAAGGAAAGGGAAGAGATTGAGTAAATGAACTCAGCATATCTGATCGTGTATAACAAGATTGTGAAGTAAAAGTCCCATCTTCAGGAATCTGAATGCTTGAAGAATGATAAAGCAGTGAATCTGTATTCCCACCAGTGTTGCTAATGATATTTTCAGAGGGACAACATTCACCATGGTCAGCCTCAGGGTATACCATCCGACAGTCTGAATCAGCTATGAGGTTATGGGTATCAGTACCCATAACCATGTCTGTCATGGAAGTAGAAGCACCTAATGCAACAGGAGACTCTTGTGGGAAGTGTGCCGCCTCGTTGTTATCCTGACCACTTAAAGATGGCAACAAGAACTGTCCCGGTGACTCTTGCCCAAGATCAACCAAAGACATGTCAGGTGCCTCATCAGGATTTAGTGGCCAATCTCTCCCAGCAAAGGCCCCCCAATCTAGAGAAAAATCATGTTCCGGAAACTTGTCACCAAGTTCACAGGGTACTTCTGGTATTGCAAATGCTGCCTCTTGTAATGTCGGACAATAATATTCAGCACATGGAATTGAACTCGAATCTTCAGTTGCTCTGCAGTCCCCTATTTGATGTATAGTTGTGTTGCTTGTAGATTGAGACATACAGGCTATGTTCGAACCTTGACTGCATTCAGAAACCTCCTCTGCTTCTATTCCACCTTTAACAACACTATTATCTTCACTGCTTTGTTGTGCCTTCGAAGAAGAAGAAGCTGCTGACTGATTAGGATGGCTCACAAGAGGCAGACCTTGGAATTGTGAAAGTAATCCTGAAGCTATATACATATCCAATTTCTTCTTGACAGAACTATTCCAATGGTTTTTGATTGCATTGTCAGTTCTGATAGCAATGTAGGCAACAAAGACACTCCAAATGAGTCACAGCCAGAAAAAAAATTACATATTATACATGCTACAGACGTGTTAAGAGCTAAAGCTTCCTGCAACTAATATGAATGTATGTACCTCCCTGGCAAGAACTTAGTTAACTCTGCCCATTTGTTTCCATAAATTTGATGGGCGCGGATTAATGCCAATTCCTCCTCCTGTGTCCAAGCTTCTTTATTTATGTTGGGGTTAAGATGATTGTGCCACCTGAAAAATGAGAAATATCAACAAATAAAGCATACTGCAGAAATAATAACACGAGAAATGATCAGGTTAAGACAAGACATAAAATTTGCACCTTCAAAGACAATAAATGAGCAATCTACCAAACAATAATGTCAAATGCAGACTAATGATATAAACAGATTGCAGCCTTATACTTGAAATACTGATAAGAGATTTTGAAGCTTGAATATTTTAACTTCTTAATAGTGGAAAGAAAACATGAGCAACAAATATCAACAGAAGCTCCTGCAAGGTTACCTTTCTCGACATTGCTTTCCGATGCGCCCAGGAAGATGTTGTGCAATGACAGACCACTTTTTCGGACCATATTTATTGACCAATTCAATTATTACTTCATCCTCCTATCAAAATTAAGAGAAGCTTTAAATGGGCTCTGTTTCTCATAAAAGATACAAAACAGATGTTGGCAGATGTAATTAAATGAGACATCAGAGTTGTCAAACCTCTTTCGACCATGGACCTTTGACAAGATCTGGATTAAGAACTTTCTGCCATCTATGCAGGCACTGAACATCTGTTCGATCCTTGAAACACTCGGCTATATATAACATAACATAACACAGAAATTCAAATTTACAGTTAGCCAATAAATAATTTTCTCTGTTGATTGTTATTTTGAATTGAAGATAGAAGTCAGAATCTGAGATCAACTAAATTATCTTCATGATGACAATAACTCAGAATTACACAAGCATTTGAGATCAACTAAATGTTTTCATGATGATACACTCAGCATAGGCAGCCATAACTTCCAGATTGGTTTTCAAGAAAAAGATATTAGGGTATGCATAACTGTTCACAACAAATAATCCAAAGATAAAAGTAAAAGTACATTTTAAGATAAAATAACTTGAGCACAGACTTCTCATAATGCATTCATCCTTGATTATTCATAAGGAGCAATTACATGATGAAAACGGAAGGCAATATAATAAAGATGAGTTAAGTGTCCTTCAAAATAGTAGGAGGAAACCAAAGAACATCTTTTAAGGTTTTACACTATTATTTATCTCTTTGTTCAATATTGTGGATCATCATTGATATATATTAGTGTCTCCTAGTAAGAGAAATGTTTTAATTATGGTGAAGTTGGTCACCATAAAAAAGATTGCACAAAGTAAAAAATGCCAAAATGAACATGTTAACAGGGTCTCTAGAAAAAATGATGGAGAAGTGTTTATGAAAACTAAAAAATGTGAAGATATGTGTGCGAAATTTGTGCATTCATGCGATTATGAGTGGCTTGTTGATTCTAGTTCCAATTACGAGCATTTGTACCTATCTTTTTCCAGTTTTTTCCTTTGAATCGTTGAACAGCCATTCTCAATATCTCATCCTGCAAGAAAATGAAAGCAATAATATTTAGAATCACAAATAGTCATTTATATATATATATATATAATAGAATTGAAAGTAAGCAAGCATTACTTTTGAAACGGAATACAAGATGAAACACAAATATAAACCTTTTACCATAATATTAGCTCAGTCATGCATAATTAGATTTTGCAAATAACTTTCTGCTGGGCCAATTAACTAGGACGTAACAACCTAATTCAGACATAACTAGCTTTCTGATACCAAAGATTCACAACTAAAGGAGGTTGACCTTTTTCTGAACATAAGTTATTCTTCTGATCCCATCTATATCATAGCTAAAATTAATAAACTGTGAAAACTGTTCTTCTATTTGGAAGGTTTAGGATAACATGGTATGTTTGGACACTAAAAGCAAACAGAAAATTGCCATTTCCACTCCATGTAAGGTCAAATAAAATCACTCTCCCACATATTTTTGCCACCTACCATAAGGCAAGCCATAGATTTTTTGGTGGAACAATACTTTTTGTATATCCTCAAATAGGGAAATTAGAGTATGAAAACATGTTTCCTATATAGACACATAAGTTCACAACAATAAAGAAGATCTCTACTAACCTCTTCAGCCGTCCATTGTCCCTTTGTGGAACGACGTGTTGGGCCACTCGTCCTCCTACATAAACAGTTCGAAAGGTCATAAAGCATATAGGATGACTACAAGTGCATGTGCCCAATGCTCATAGTTATAAATTTTGACTTAACAGAAAAGAGGGCAATCTAATTCTTATCCAGCAAAAGTTCTCCAAAATAACAATTAAATAATAAAATTAAATTAAATTCAAGGACCTTTAGCTTATGTCCGGAAATTATGTAACACCTATAATGTAAACATTTATCATACACTGCTAGTACTGAAGTACAATGCACAGCCCTATCAATAACTTATATGTTGCAAAATAATGTTAAAACCACTACTTCAACTCGACAATTTTATCATAAGCTTGTCATATACTAACGCAGGATAAGATAAATGAATAAGAATTACATAATACAAGGAATCAGGATTATATGTGCCTCGTGTAGAAAACAATTACCCATGTAATGGTCGAGCTCTTTGAAGAAAATTCCTGGTAGTATCTGATAAGTTACTGTTGCCTGTCCTATCACTTTCCATACTTACTTGACAAGTATATGAATATGCCAATTCCAGCACACTGGCAATTTTCTCCAGGATTTCTTCCCCAAATCATTACATGTACCCTATATCAAGGTAGGCACTGTCTGAATCCAGGATGCTATCAAAAACTAAGAATATGGATGGAAGTCAGGTAAGAGAAAAGTCAGGATATGTACATGTATAAAGCAGATAACATGCAATAACTAACAATGTAAAAACTCAAAAAACCTGTACTTTTCCATGCTTAATAAAATATTTTGCAGCAAGAAACCAAATTTTGGTAGTTCTAATAAATCAAGAAAGGTTGAATACTCCCATAATTTTCTGCATTATAATTAACCAGGATGTATCTGAGTTGCAACAAATACAACTCTTATGGTACAGTACATCTGAAAAAGACTCAATCTTTTCTCAGCTTTTATAATTTGGAAAAACATTCCAAGGACAACTGAAATGACCAAGCAAAATGACCATAATTGAGAATCTCAATTCCGAAAAACTCAACCTAAGAAAAGGAAATGTAGAAAATGAAATAACCAAAATATTACCAAACACTATAAGATCTAGAGAAACTAAATAAACAAGAATCAACAAATTTCAAACTAAAACTTCTTCTTGAACTAGGGTTACAAATTCAAGCGTTTCCTAATACTAACGAGCCAATTACATTCACCGAAAGAAACAACTTCAAAATTCCGTAGTCTTACTTCAATTGAAAACAACAAACGGCAGCGAACGAGAATATCAGAAACTCACCGAACCGAGCTCGACGAATTCCCGTGCAACAACAGAAATACCAAAATTCCAACCGATCACTTCAGCGGGCAACTGCAGATCCAATAAATTCATACACAACCACCCATTCAATCGAAGTAGGGCAAAAAAAAAAAAGGATCTGCTGATGCTAGGTGGAATTTGGAAAGAAGAGAGGGGCTGTGTTTTCAGTGAGAACGAGTGTGTGTGTGTATGTGAGAGAGAGAGAGAAACGGTACAAAAAATTCAAAATAAACGAGTGCGAAGACTTTGTTTCAAACCACTGAAGGTAAATGTCGAACAACTTCGTTTGTAATAACCACTGCGATGCCGCCACGTATTGATATCTTCATTCAGCACTGGGTTTCTTTTTTCAAAGGTTTAAAGGCCAACGGTATTATTTCACCTGAGAATACTAACAATTATAAGAAATTTCTCTCTGGATTAAATAAAAAAAAAAAAAAAAGAGAAAATTGTAATTAGTCTTTTTTTCCAAAAATAAAAAAGGTTGAATTTGATACTCTGTATATGTGCTTCCCTTTATTTACCAAATTAAAATGGTATTTTTGTTTAAATTAGCTAATTTTTCATCCTTTTCCATAATAGATATTCATATTATCACATTAAATTTAATGTATTTAAAAAATTCCAATTGCAAATATATTTTCAAAATTGTATGTTATTTGTTAATAATACCTAAAAATGGAGATTCGTATTGCATCATCGTGTCATGTGATATATTGCCCACTTATTATTTAATATAGAGTGTCATCATATAGGGCTACCTAATTCATATTTAGAGAGAGAGAGCTTTTAAATTTTTTTAGTAGAATTATAACCACCCTCCTCCCCCCAAAAAAACATTTAAATAAATGTAAGGTGTGTGTGTGTGTGTGTTTGTGTGTGTGTTTGTGTGTGTGTATTCATCACACAACCTCTCTCTCTCTCTCTCTCTCTCTCTCTCTCTCTCTCTCCATCAGACATGAGTCCACAAGAATCTGATAAAAATGGGTGGATTAGTAGCATTTAAGGGGTGAAAATGCCAGAATATTTCCAAGTTAACTTTCCCACAACAACAAACATTGCAATCCACAAGGGTAATACCACTCCATCAAACCCCCTGCATATGATTGTTGGACACAAAATCTCTTACCAAATAACACACAAGATTATGAACCCCCATTTGCCTGCTGTGTCATCAGTCTCAACCTCTCATAAGCATCGGAACACGCATGCGAGTAGTCCGAGAGCGCTCGGAAGAGCTCAGGCAACCGTATTTTAAGACTCCCCAGCGATTTCTCCCTCACTTGAACACAGTGTTTCTGGTGATCTTCCATTTCCTCCTCCAACCTCTTTTGCAAGCTCTCCACCACTAACTGCCGCTCGGACACTGGGTCCTTCATCCCTGTTTCCAGACCCGACTCCTCCTGCGGGCCCCGCCTCTGCGTGTATTTCTGATACCACTCCTCGAACCCTTGTTTCTTCCTGAAATACTCTCTCCTTGTTTCCTCATACTTCTCCTTCAACTTCATCTCGTCTTCCTGATGGACGACGATGGTCTTCATCACGGCCGCAAATGACGCAATGGCGCTCTTTGCCAGCTCATCTGGAAGCTTCTCGAGATGCTCCTGCCAGGATCGGAGCAGCGGTTGGATCGGAGGGTTCGGAATTCTTGGGGGAGACGAGACTTTCTCTCTCAAGGTGCTCTCGATCGGGACGAGGTTGAGTTTTAGCCAGCTGTTGAGCGCGTTGATGTAGAGGCGTTGATTCGTCACGAGCTTCTCGAACTGCAAGTGCCATTGCTCAACTACAGAGGCAAGCTGCTTAGTGCGCTCGTGGTGTTGCTTGCTCGTCTCAATGAGGATTCCGGAGATGTCTAGTGATTTCAGGTCCATCACAACCCTCAGCTGGCTATCGTGATGTGTGCACATCGATTGCCACATCATCGACATCCTTCAAGAAATCAACCTATTCATGTGAGAAAGAGAGAACAAGAGAGAGAGAGAGAGAGAGAGAGAGAGAGAGAGAGCTCATTTTGCCAGTAAAGAACAAAAAGTAATTTTACCCGTGAACGAGAGACACAAGTTTCGGAAACAACTGCTTATCACGTATATCATTAACTTCAGAGACAGTTGAATCCAATGATTGCATGTCAACTATATATCGTGTGTGCAAATGGCTAACAGCAGCTTTTGCTTTCTCCAGTTGTTCAGTGCTAGCATTACGTTTCTTCAGCTTATTCAGCACAGCAACTTTGCGCTGATATTCGCGTTTCATAAGCTCACCAGCCTGTTAGTATAAAGACGAAAAAGGAAGTCATTGATAATTACTAATTACCCATTGAAATCTCACACAGTTACATACACCACACAAAAAGAGAGACACACACAGGGAATACGCACCTTAACTTCTTCATAGAGTTTTTTCTCCCATGCTAGCAACTTGTCCAAAATGGTGGCATGTGTCTCGTAATCTTCTGCATCGAAGTTATCTTTTGCCCCATCACCATTAGGCACACCCCTGAAAGATTTGTTCCATGTAATTACTTGCATGACCCTTGCGGCATGGTCAATATGTCCTGAAATACAAGAGGTAAGACAACCACTAATGAAATATATTCCTGTCATTTTAGTGTAAAAAATCCATAAAATCGCAAATCAATAATGAAAAGATTTGATGTGAAAGATTATATGCAGGTCGCATATAGCATATAACTCGTAGAAATTCCCAAAACCAGAATGTTCAACCTCTACAATGCAATAGTCTATAATCCACATGCATATTTTAAGTAGTTGAAATCTTCGAAATAAAAATTTCGGAATATTTTCTACAAGATGCAAAAAAGTTCTTTAAATCTGCAAAATTACTCCGTTTATCCAAGCTTGTATGTACCATGACAAACTTAGTATTGCCAACCATATCAGATACATGTACGAGCTACTAAGATTACTATATTTTCCACAAATTCTTTGTCCACAGGCCGGGCAAATATCTCCCGGACAGGAATAGATTCATTTGGAAAATGCATCCAAAGTTGAATGCCCAAATGCATATCTTTTCTAATTATTTACACCACCACATTCACACAAATTTAAGTTAAAATATTCAGATTATTGTAAATTACCATCATATACAAGTAACTTATAATCACAAAAGAAGAGACTCCTGCAAGTACAGCAATAACAACAATCAAGACACAAAACATTCCAATCTTTCACTCACAAAACAAATTTAGTAGAGTACCAAAAGTTTAAGCCAACATCATAAAACACATGATCACCTCGATTATCAGCAAAGTTCGAATGGTAATGTAACCTTGTTGCCTCCAACATCTTTGAAACCTCCTGCGAGCTTTGAGAAGCCTTAAGGAAATGATCATCGATCTCACCCAAAATCCTCAACAAATCCACACCATTATTATTATTTCCAACCACATTCCCACCATTGAGAACTCTACTCATCCCAGGTGGTGCTGTATTCGAATGCAGAAACTTTTTTTCAACCGGAGGTTCCACCGGAGTCTCATCCGGTGTCTTAAACTCTTCAATCCCCTCAAACCCGACTTGCTTCTCTGGCGTCCTAAACTCACCGTTTTCCCCAACTTCGTCGAATTTCTTTTCAAGGTTTCCATTTCTGCCCTCCCCATACTCATCTTCCTCCTCAACTTCATCCAGATTCGGTTGGGCCATATTGTCCATAAAGAAATAATCCCACGCCATGCCCCGAATCTCGGGTGGAGTCTCCATCGGATTAGGTGGGGCCCTTATCGGTGTCTCCACCTCTTTCTTCCTCCTATGGAACCCTTCTTTGACCTCCTCTTCCTCCCCCTCCTCTTCTTCCTCGTAAATATCACTCTCATCAATGGCTATCCCTTTCATCTTCCCCTTCCTATTCTCCGAAGCTAATGCAGCTGGCATTGTCACTGAACGCTGAAGGGGAGGCATAGGAGAAAAGCTTGGAAGGGGCGGGGGAGGGGGAGGGAGGCTAGACTCCATAGGAGGAGGAGGAGGTGGCGGAGGGTGCTCAGCCGCCGGCGGATCAGACGGAGCCACTGTCTCTGGCGGCGGAGGTGGAACCTCACCTTGAGCATAATCGCTCAATGCGGCCCCTGTATCTTTAAGTGATACAGAATAGCCAGAATGCGCAGATGCGAAAGCATTCCTCGCAGAAACAGCCTCTTTCATAAGATTCCTCCTCTCTTTACATCTAGAAACTGATTCTTCATTCTCTATTTTCGATTGCGCACACCCCATTTCGATTATTTTGGGCTTGAATCCAAGAGGGGTTTTGTCAGTATCATAAATAAACAACCACTAATCAAATTTTATGAAACGCAGTGTGCTTCTCTGTACAAGTAAAAACAGAATCATTCAAGAATATTTCTTCAACGGCCTGAATTTAAACAAAAAATAATAGAAAATAAAAGCTATCTGGGCTTCACACAAGAAATCAATCAATCAAACATACATGCAGAAACGCAACCATAAAATCACACAAAAAACATGTCACCATTTTGAAAAAAGAATTCCAAAGAAAGGAAATTGATTTTTACCAAAAAGGGTTTGAAGCAAAAGGTATATTAAGAAAAGGGTCTAAAGCAGAAGGTAAAAATGCGTGAACGTAAAAATGCAAGATTCACCTGTTCTGAGAATCCTAAACTCCAACCAGCTTTTACGGAAATGGAGTGCAGATACAACTTCTCAGTATATATAAATAATAACTCAATTCCTCCGTTAGATTTGTCACCTTTTACACAGCGGTGTGTGAATGATGAATGCTGAGAAGGAAAAGTGAAAACGGACAAAATATTTTGCAGAGGGAGCACTGAGAAGTACAGAGCGGCACAGAAGAGATGGGTCCGGATTGTCTCCAGTTTCATTTACTGCAGTTATGTTCTTTTCAGACTAAATTACTTCATGTACAAAGCGACCTACAACTTGAGAGTATGTGAACAAAGAAATTTGCTAAGTAGAGGACATATAGATGCGATACCATTTGCGGTTTTCAAAAATAGATGGTGCAACGGTCACAACTCTCGAGGCAGAACGGCATCGTTTTGCTTCTCCTTGGCCTTTGTCTTAAAAATAATTTGTTTATTATTTCAATATAATTAAAATGAAGTTTATAAGATATTATTAGTAAGGGTAATTATGGGATTAGCAAATACTAAAATTTGAAGGAGTTAATTAAATTGAAAATATTCATTATGTTGGTCAAACTAAAAATCGTGAAGGGAAGTTAATTTGATATATTATACATACAAAATTAACAAAAATTAAAATTATTATTTGAGTTTTAAATATTAAAAAAGATTTTCAAAGTAAAAAAATCAAAATCAATCACAAATGGCCATGTAAGGAGTCAAAAACGATGTGTTCAAGATCGATTCAATTATGTATGGTTATTTGGTGAAATTTAATTAAAACTCCATTATTTTGAACATCGTATAATACACTACACTTGTTCACAACTTTTGTAAACTAGTCGTGATGTAACTTGTGGCCAGTGGAAACCATCATAACATAATTACAATATTGCAAATATATATATATATATATATATATATATATATATTACTATCTTGTACACTTTACTTATTATTTTTACTAAAATGATTTATTATTTTTCAATATAATTTTGATACCTTATAAGTTTGAAAATATTTTAATATTTAAAAAAAAAAAACTCAAGTCGCATAAATAAAATATTATATTTGATAAAAGTATTTATTTTCAATACACTTTCTAAAATTGCACACACATGACATGTATAGTGTGTGTATTGCCTAAGACTATGGCCCATCAACGATATTGGCCCATATTTTGACTTTAATTCGACCCACTCGATATTTTTATTATTGTCATTTTGATGATATTACATATCATATTTTTGCACACCAAGATTTATAATATAATAATAAAAGAAATTATTAGAGAAATAGAATATAGTTTTTAAAATAAAAAATATAATCATATATAATTTATTTTGATAAAAATTATTTAAAATAAAAATATCTAACAATATAAAAATATATTAAATATTAAAATATACGATAATTAATGTATGAAAATATTATATTTAAAAATTAATATTGTATTATTATATATACAATATGGATATCATAGATCATGAAAATGATTATTATGATATATATTTTTTTATAAAAAAAGGAGTTAATATGAGAAAGTTATAAACCTTAAAAAATTAAAGTAAAAATATAAATGAAAAGAAAATATTTAATCTAACTATCCTTGATTTTATATAATTATAAATATGTATATGTCTCTATAATACATACTTTAGTAAATATATTATAGATTAAATATATGTGTATTGTTTTTTTTTTCTTTTCTTTTAGTGTAGTCAAGAAGCATGGCAAACTCTTTAGGTTGACAACTAGTGTAATTTATTTATTTTTGTTTCTTTTATAGCAATAATTGGGTTGTTTTTATTTACTTTTACATATTATTTTATTAAATACGAGAGCCGCTATTTCATTTCTGAAATTTTTATACGTGCATGTGTATATCTAGATAGTGCAAAATATTTGTGTTCTTTATAAATGTTTTTATTTCGTGTTTTATATTATTAAGTTCTTGAAAATATTATGTTACATTCTTTGAACATATGTTGTATTGTTTGATTTTAAAATTATTAAAATTTATTTTTTACATTAAATGGATTTTAATTAATTGTAACATAAAGTAATTCTCGTACTCAATTACAGTGCTTCTAGACAGGAAGAAAGTGATGTGATTGCCACTAAGAGATAATTTTGCCTTTATAGTTTTGACCACACATAATTTAGCAAGCATTTTTATTCAATAAAGTAAAAGATTAAACTTTTTTATTTATAAATAAGTTACATAGTATTGAATAAGTTAACTGAAAAATTATAATTTTAAAAATATTTTATATTTATTTAATAACAAAAACTAAAAAATTATTTATTAAGATCTCTTGTAGGGGTGGTACGGCATGGTATACCGAAAATTTTATGTCGTACCGTAATCGTATCAAAATACCGGTATATGAAAAATTCATTAGATACTGTACCGAAAATTCGGTATACAATAGTGTATGACACAATACTCATTCCGTACCGTACCAAAATTATGGTATACCGTTTCAACCAAGATTTTCGGTATACTGTTTCATACCGAAATATGCGGTATACCATGTCATACCAAATTATCGGTGTAACGAAAATGTTTCAATATTTCAATAATATTGATATTTTGATATATACTGAAATATTAGTATACCAAATATCGTTCGATATACCCGTATACCGAAAAACTAGTATACTAAATACCGTTCGATATACCGGTATACCAATATAACTTTCGGTATACCAAAAATTTTATTTTTTCACACTATTACCGTACTGAAAATTTTTGGTACGGTACCATACCGTACCGAAAATCTCGGTATACCGAATAGTTCGATATTTTCATACGGTAAGTACGTATACTGTTATTTTCGATATTTTTTCCATCCTAATCTCTTATGCATCAAGTACATCATACAACCCATTTAGAAAGTATTACTAATAACATTTTCAATTAAATAAATAATATACTTTTTTATATATAAGATTGTACAACCCTATACATATAAGTTTTTGTATTTAAAAAAAAATATATATATATATATATTACTTTGAAACCGGGAATATTTCCGACCTATATTAAACTAATTAAAATCTGTAGGAAACTTTTGTTGTTGGTCCATATTCTTGATCTCTACACACACAACACACACTATATATATGTGTACATATTAATATATATATATATATATATATATCCCAATTGTAATCCCTTGAGTTCACTCGTACTCCTCTTCCTTTCTCACTTACACAAATTGTAAAAATCACTCCTCGTCTCTCTCACTAACTAACCTCAAGGCTCAACCGCCATTGAAGTTATCATGAGTGATTGCCTGCGGGAAAGAGAGGCCAAATCTTCCAACGATCCCTACTTCATACACAATCTCAAAACCTCCAAACGCTGCATATGGGTTCCGAGCCCGGTAATCATCGGCGCCGGCCCGTCGGGCCTGGCGGCAGCGGCCTGCCTGAAGCAGAAGGGGGTCCCATCCCTAATCCTAGAGCGATCCAACTGCATAGCTTCTCTATGGCAGCAGAAAACCTACGACCGCCTGAAACTCCACCTCCCCAAACACCTCAGCGAGCTTCCATTCATGGCGTTTCCACCGGACTACCCAACCTACCCCACCAAGCAGCAGTTCATCCGATACTTAGAGGACTACGCGGAGAAGTTCGATATACGGCCCGTTTTCAACCAGAGTGTGGTGGGGGCGGAGTACGATCGGAATCTGGGGTTCTGGAGGGTGACGTCCGCGGCGGAGGTGGAGTACGTGTGCCGTTGGTTGATAGTGGCGACGGGGGAGAATGCGGAGGAGGTGGTACCGGCGATTGAGGGGATGGAGGAGTTCGGCGGCGCGGTGGTGCATGCTAGTGGGTACAAGAGCGGGGAGGGGTATGGAGGAAAGAAGGTGGTGGTGGTGGGGTGTGGGAATTCGGGCATGGAGGTGGCGTTGGACCTCTGCAACCATGGTGCTAGGGCTTCGCTTGTCGTCAGAGATACAGTATGGGTTTTTTTACACCTCCTAGCGTCTGTTTTCTCTATTTAGTGTGCGTATCTGTGTGTGTGTGTGTTCGCTCTCTCTTTTGAATATCCTTTTTAAGTTTTGGGGTGCGGAGAAAAATGTGTTGTTCTTTTTTGTTTAGTTTTTAGACTCTAAAACGTCATTTTTGGGATTTTCAAGATTTTTGTATAAATACTTTGTGTAAACTAGATTTTCTATTTCTATCATGTTAATATGCATTCTGTGTTTATTTATAATACTATTTGTAAAGGGAAAGTTCATCTTTCTTGGATATAACTTCATTCTTCAGCTTTATCTTTGATCTTTGCCCTCTCTCTCCCTCTCTCTCTCCCTCTCTCTCTCTTCTTTCAAATTTTTCTTTATTATCCTTGCGAAGTATTGTTTACTTTTTATATTACTTTTTTTTCCTTATAAAGAAAGTGAGAATCTAAAATCAAGCATTTTTTTTCTTTTTCATTCTAATCAAAGTAAGAAAAAAAGATATTTTTCTATAAAATATGATTTTAAAAAAAAAAACCAAATTACATATTTAGTTATTTTTAAAAAAAATATATATCTTTAATATCATTAACCCAATACACAAGACGATGATCCACACACACACACATATATATATATATATATATGTATATACTATGTACATGCTAGCACGACCCATAGATACACGCCAAACACCCCATCCATGCACGACATGCAAACTTACATAAGTTTTTACTAAGAATATTCTAGTTGTTACGGCAAATTTTAGCTTGAAAAAGTTTGTTATCCCACTTTGCTTACAAGCCATATTTTCTTATATAGATTACAAGCATACATGATTCACAGTATAATTATGTTGGTCTATTTTGAGGGAATTAAGTACAGGCCAATCTGATTATCCAATCCAGCCCAGTTTGGCAAAACCCTAACAGCTAGAATACTTTATCTTTCACGTAGAGGGTTTTCTTTTCTTTCGGGGGGAGGGGGTGTTTCACACACACACACACACACACACATATTCATTATGTACTCTTTTTTCTTTCTTTCTCTTACAAAATGCAACTTTTTTGATGAATTTAGGTTCACATTCTACCAAAAGATATGCTGGGAAGATCAACTTTCGGGCTGTCAATGTGCTTGCTCAAGTGGCTGCCGATCCGCCTCGTTGACCGCTTCTTGCTGGCGGTGTCGTGGCTGATGGTTGGAGATACGGGCCGGTTCGGGCTGTACAGGCCTAAATTAGGCCCGTTGGAGCTGAAGAGCCTGTCTGGAAAAACCCCGGTGCTAGACGTTGGAACCCTGGACAAGATCAGAAGTGGAGATATCAAGGTACAACCCTTCATTGCATGTCTATTGGTTGTTTTGTGAATCATTTTTATTTTCCATATGGTTTTAAATTACTTCTGTCACCCAAAAAAAATAAAAATAAAATCTTGTTTCTCAATAGTACATTTTTTAAAATTAATTTAACGAAATTAAAACTTCCTAAAAACTATTAATTTGTATTTATATATTTTTTTATTTATTGATTTAATATATTCAATAATATATAACTTATTTATTAAATAATAATTTTAGGTTTTACTTAGACTTCTGAAACATGATTTTTTTGTCTTTAAAAACAAAAGAATTAAAATATGATTATTTTTTTCAAACAAAAATTATTATTTCGAGAGAATCCACATTTTCAAGAATAAAAAAAAACAATAATATCACAGGTAGTCCCTGGCATCAAGAAACTAAGGCATCAACATGTAGAATTTGTGGATGGAAGATCAGAAAAATATGACGCCATAATTCTGGCAACAGGTTACAAAAGTAATGTACCATCTTGGCTAAAGGTAAGTTAATTTTCAATACTCTACTTCATAATTAATACTCTCCTGTAAACAAAAACTCTTTATTTAGAACGGAAAAGTATCGTAAAGTATCTAGAAAAATTCAAAAGTAGCAAGTTAGGATCACGTTTGGTTGGATAACATTTAATTTATTTTCCGGCCACCACAGGGAAGTGAGATGTTCTCGGTGAAAAATGGGTTCCCTAAAAGTCCATTTCCGAACGCATGGAAAGGCGAAACTGAGCTATACGCGGTGGGGTTCACCAAACGCGGCCTTCTTGGAGCAGCCATGGATGCTAAGAACATTGCAGAAGATATAGAAAAGAGTTGGAGGGGACGGACAAAGAATCTTGAAAGCCATTTTTTGGTTGTAAATTAAATTAATTTAATTAATTGTATATACAGCATGATATAGTTTATGATTACTGTGTATAGGGTTTTGACTTAGAAGCCATATATTAATTTGTAATCTCCAACATAGGTATTTCATATTTGTATTTGCTACATGTAAAAATCTTCTCCAACTTTATGCTACCGAATTCATGTAAAAAAATGTTACTTGGGTAATTTTCTACAAATTTTTCACCTCGATGAGTTTTTTTGATCTTTATGAATTCGAGTTTGCCAGTGGAATCATATGATGTCACTAAACTCCAATCCCCGATGAGTTTTTGTGATCTTTCTAAATTCAAGTTTGCCACAACTTTCTCTTACTATTTAGTACTCTTTTTATTACTTAAGAGATTTATCCTCTAATTTATCTATAAGTGAATTTTAAGAGAGTCAACATGCAGTACTCTTTAAATTGGTCTTTTGGAGTTTGCATTTTCTTTTCTTGTTTTCTATATGTTATATATCCTATTTTTCATTTCAATTTTTAATATAACTTATTTAACAAATTGAAAAAAATATACATACTTATATTTTTATTGGAATATTTCTAATTCAAATCGTGATACTTAAATTTGAATATCAAATCCCATTAGTAACAAAATACTCTCCTCATCCAAAAAAAATCATGGCTATAAAGAATATAATATCTTTTTTATGATCAATTAGATGAAGGTACACACGACCATCTAAAATTCATAAGTCGCACTTATATTTTTCTTTTACTCGTTGATTTGATTGAAGTGGATTGGAGTCTCGATTTTCATGAATCCATTGTCGTATTATTCCTTCACCCACAAGCTTGGGTTGTCCACTCCTTAATTCAAAATGAATTTTTAGGAGGTTGCCTTTTGGTTAAAGTTAAGTTTCATAGACCATTTAATGTGATTTCTTTAAATATAATGATAGTACTAAAAATGGATAAAATTAGTTTTATTAAAATGAAGTGGCCCTATTTCATGATTTAAGAGTTGTTATGTTCAACATATTACACCAACAACGTAAAACGACATCACTTAATTACATTACTATTAATGAATATTTATCTTGTATAAATTAAGTTTTTGAAGTAGAAGATGTAGCACTACTTGCACCAAAAATCTACAATTATAATTTTGATCGATTTAATGATATTTTATATCAGGCCTTCTGTTGCAACTCTATTATTTGATGATGTAGGAAGAACAAATATGTTTGTTTACGGAAGGATTTTGAATGTTAAAATACCTTATCTCTGTTTGTTTTGACATGTAAAATTGAATTTTACAATTGGATAAAATATACCCTAATACATATTCTGCACTCTATTATATACCTATATTCCTATCTTTATTTTTTATTTTTTAACTTCTCTACATAATATCACTTTTCAATTTAAAAAAAATAGTTTGTGTAATTATAAATTTAATTATAACATCAAATAAGCAAATTCTTCAACATTATTGAAAAAAAAAATTCTTCTCTAGTAGCAATATTCTCAATGTCTAAAATAAAATAATATTTTATTTCATATTATATAATATCCATCATGTTATATGCTATAATAATATAATTTACATGATCTAGCACGAGAAGACGAATTTAAATAATATTTTGCAGCAAAATGTAAATTTAATTTGATTAATTACTAGTAATAATTTTATGTAATTTGGTGTCACTAAACCCTAGGCAAAATAGATACTATTTAGGCTTCAATTACTTGTACTTTTGGCAAAGAATACGTGCACCAGAAATAGCGGTCCAGAGTCATGATTGGGATGCATGATAGCCTTACGTACAAACACGCGCTGCACATGCCAATTCACCAGACAAGAACCATCTAAATTTTATGGAATGAAAAAAGTGCTTTTTATTTAAGTTTAATTTTATTGTGGTCCTATACAAATTTTAATTATGATATTAATATAAGTCAATTTCTCATTGCAAAATTAACTAGCTGGTTTATATATAACTTTATAATAATTATAAATTAAAAACTGCAATACATAATACAGAAAAAGAACTTTGGAAGGAGCCAAATGTCATAAGATAAAAAGTTAATTATTAACTCTTCGTTCAAAAAAAAAAAAGTCATATTTAAAAAAAATTATTTTATTTAAAAAGTCAAAATCTTATTTTATTGATAATAGTAAAACACTAATCTTTTTTTTTTTTTTTTTTTACAAATATATATGATTGAATAAATTAGATTAACAAATAAAATAACTCGAATGTTCACATTCATGGATTATAAACAATTGTATCTTTCATTGACAAGACTAAAATGTTGTAATCTTTATAAACAAAACTCTTTATTAGAACATAGTGAGTTTTATTAATTTTTGATGCAGTGATAAAAAGATGAGTAGATTTCTCCCAAATATCTTAGGTGGGACCAAGGATGAAAATATCGCGATATATCGCCAAATCAGGGCATCCGATACGAAATTTAGGGGGAACGATTTTTTTTACAGAGTATCGGTAAAATATCGGTCCGTATCGGTATCGTATCGGTAAAATATCGGTATCGATTACGCTACGTTGTGATTTTTCAATATATCGGGATATATCGCCGATAGTATCGGCGATATATCGTGTGTCGGTTGAAAATATCGCCAAAATGTCGGTTCGAAATTTTTTTTTTTTCGTGGCTTAAAGCCTGAGATATTTTCAACATTTCAGAAACATAATAATTACTTGGACTACTGATAAGGCTGGTACTCTGAATGGAGGTATAAAGTGTACAACATATCATTAAACAATTTAAAGCCTTCAGGCTTCACGCATGCTTCCAATCTTCATAGGGGACTAGGCAGGCAGCTTTTGTACTTTTTTTTTTTTTATTCTTTCACAATAATTCAAATTCAGAGTAGCAATTTATATACTACATAATTTCTTCCGTAATCTTCCCAAGTTCCATTCAGTAGCCAAATTCTGCCCATTTTCTTCATCCTTGCTAATTACAGAGAAAATATTTTTTCTCCTCTTATTTATGTAAGTTTCTTCATTCATATATTTACTTTCGTTATTTGTAGATATATTTTTCTTCTCATTTTTCTATTATTTTCTCATTTTGGTAGATTGAGGGGATTTAGCTACTGAATCACAACTATTGGTATCAACTATCAACAAGCTTATTTTATAAGGCATCATCAAGGTAATTTAATTGATTTATACGAATACTCATTGGTTATCTTTAAAATATGTATTTCTTAATTTTTTGTACTTGCAATTTGTTTAATTATGTAAATATTCTTATATTATTAAGTATCAATTTATGAAAGTAAGATGCAGGAATATGAGACGAATTTTAGTTTTGTTTTGATCAAACATGAAAAATATACTAATAACTTGGAAATTTTGTTATAATTCATAGAAAATAAATCATAGTTATAATTGTTTGTTCCACTTTTTTATTGATTATAGCGTCATATATAATCAAGCTAATTAATTTTGAATATTTATAACATATCGACAATAATGCAATCATTTCATAATGGGACAGTGCATGCATGTTTGTAGTTCTAATATTTATGTCATATTCCATAGTAGTTCTCAATTTAATTGTATTTTTAAAAAGTGAAGGTTGTTTGCACTGAAAAATGAAGATACAACAATGCAAAGTAACCTTCAGACTGCTTATGTTTTTTGTTATTGATATGTTTGTCATAAATAATTCATTTTGTTGAGATTTTATGATTAATTTATGTATTAAAGTTAGTAGGAACATTCTATAAAATTTCATGTTAAATTTCCATCATTTTAATAAAATTTTCATCAATTTTCTAATTTTTACCGATACCGATACTCGATACCGATATATCCACCGATATATCCGTAAATTTAAGGTACCGATATTTCCACCGATACCGATATTTTCAACCTTGGGTGGGACCAAGCTCGTAAGAATTTGAAACATTAAAAATTAAAAATAAATAATAAATGAGAAAAAATATAAAACAATAAAAATATGAAATTTTTTGAAAAAAAAGAGAGTATAAAAACGTGTTGTTTATATTCACATAAAACATGAGATGGGTGTACAATTACAATAGAAAATACGAACTAATATATTGAACAACATACTATTCTATTGGAGATTTTTTCATACCGAAGATATAATAGCATGTGGTTCAAAATAATTTTGTCTATACTAGAACAACAAATGAAGAAGAATCTATACTCAAGACAACCTACAAAGTAGAAACCACATTTGGAAGTGTAGGGTTTCTATAAATAGGATGATGTTTGAAAAATGACCAAAATGATATGAACATCATCCCAAATTTGACCATGGAGCAATATTAATTATCAACATGTTATGGAGTTGTGGAGGAAAATAAAATGGAATATACCAATATTATTCCAGTCTATAGTCGAATCTAGATGGACACATAACATATATGCATGCATAAAAAGATCATTGCATGAAAGTGACAAATCATCATCATCATGAGTTAGCATATGTTAGGAATTATATCAACACTCTCTCACACACACATTTATGTGAATATGTCCGTGCGTGTTGAATGTATGCATACATCTATATATATATATATGAATGAGTCTATGAGTATTTTGGGATATTGCCTACTTCAATTTTTTAAATTTTATATGTAATTATAATGTATTCATGTGATAAATGTTAAATAATTTTAATATAAGCAACAAATAATTATTATTATATTTTAGCCAAAATAATAATTAATTTTGACATCCGCAACAAATTTTAAATAACGTATTTAGATCAAAGCTCCTTCTCTTATTCTATAAAATATCGACTTTTACTATATACTAAATTCTAGATTCATCCATGTGTCCATATACACACATATATATATATATATATGAATAATATTTAACATAAAAGATGAAAATGATCAATCATCATCATATTCACCGGCCACCAAATGTCCAAATATCATATCACACCAGCAATACTCCATCTCTCTCATACTCTGTGTGTCTGTGTGTGTTTGTATCTCTCTCATACTCTGTGTGTGTGTGTTGTGTTGTGTGCGTGCAAGAAAATTCTGGGACCGCCACCTCTTTTCTCAATAATCCCTGTCTTCTCAATGATAATTCGAACAGACACATGCTCCACTAGATTCTTAAAGTGCACAAGGGAAACTCATCGTGTTACTCTCTCTCTCTCCTCCCCCCCCCCCCCCCCCCCCCCCCCCCCCCCCCCCCCCCCCCCCCTCTCTCTCTCTCTCTCTCTCTATCTGAGCCATCGGAGGTGGGAAGCCTGCTAAAAATGGTGGAATTTCTATTTGTTGCCTCAATCTCTGAGATTCTTATCTCTCAATATCTTCCCTCTTTACTCCTTGCTTTTTCCCTTACACAGCAAACATCAAATGGAAAGAAAGCACTCTGAGAATTGGAATTTGAGCGACTGTCTCAAACTCCAATGAGCACATTGCCAAGAAAACCCTACTGAATCTTCTTTCTTTGCATAAGATTCCCTCCCACGTCAACTCTCGTGTTTTATTTTATCAATACATGATATATATAAAGTAATCTACGCATATCATATAAACTTCAATGATAAAATGAAACACGACAATTAATATTTGAAAATGATAAAACGCCAAGGTTAGAAGTGCTAGCCGTTCGATATATAAAAATTAGTACTATGCTTTAAAGGTATGAAAAATTAGACTTTGAATAATCTAGTCTTATTCTGTCATTCCAAATTTTGAACGAAACAATGTTATCTCAAGAACGCAGCACAAAATATTAGATGCTCGACAATAAAAGAACCCATTTTACGAAAAGTAAAAAGGTAATTTGATGAAAACATCCAATATGGATTCATGAGGTTGTTTGGTCATAAAAAGGGTAAATGAATCTTATGGGATATGTGTTTCCCAATAATATTGGAGTTAGAGGGCTGTAATTCATCTCTAAATCTTGTTTGTTTGTTCCCACAAAATGGTGCAGGATTATGATTTGCATGTCTGCATTACATTTGGCAATTACCACTACAATAGTTGGCTTCATTTTTACACGTGTACAAATCATATTGAGTTTTCAAAAAAAGAGGCATATTGACTTTCTACCTAATTACTTTTATTAATAATGCTTCAAAAATAAAAAAAGTTAAGTAGTTGGTGACCGATACCAATTTAATGATTGAGATGATATTATTAAATTATAAATATATTAGTGTACAATTTGTAAATTTTTCTAGAATATTAAAAATATAATAAAATAATTTTTATATTATAATAATTAAATTTATAGACATATTAACTTATTAATAATAATTTCTTTAATTATATCAATATGTATTTTTTTAATTATAATTAGATGTAAAGTTGGATCAAATTAAATAAAGTGAATGTTGCAATTGTGTAGATTATGAGATTATATAATATGATTTATTTATAATGAGAATAAAAACATAAATATAGGATGATTAACAAATTAAAACATAAAATCCTAAATAATTACATTTTTTTTAAATTTTGGATATGATAATTCTTACATATTTTTTGTTATTCACATATATTTTAGTTATTGATTAATTCTTAATAAGATACATGATAAAACCATGTAATAAAACATATTAATTACTAATTTTTAATCTTACAAAAGAAAAAGAATGTATACAAAAATTATAGAATCTTATTCAACATAAATAAAAAGATCACTATTAATATTGATTACTCATGTTTCTATTTTTAATATTAAATTAATTTATTTTAATACAAATAATGACATCAAAATAAAAAATAATGCTTAATTTTTATAGATTTTTTTATTGACAAAAAATTGTTATACTTTAATTAATTTTATGTTATTTTGCACATTTGATGCATCTATCTATAATTGATAAAGGAAAATTAATACTTTTAGGTTCCAATTTGAATATTTTTAAAACTTACAAGGAAACTATTGTCCCAAGAGATAAACAAACATCTTAGCTTTGAATGAAGAAACCCAATCATTTGAAGAGTTAACTTTAATTGCAATTTGTATTGTTAACTATTATATATATATATATATATATATTATTTTGGGAATTTGATTATAAGGGGGTTTTCTTTTCTTTTTCCATGAACAAGGATGGGGAAAAAATTCCTAATTGAATCAAGATATTTCAAATTGAATGAAATTATGACTCAATAATTTATGGGTATTCTATCGAATTGATTTTCAGTACTTTTGAAACTACGTCGAAATTGATCATAAATTCTTAGTAAATATTGCATAAATTTATATCATCCTAATTAAATTAAAGGGTTTTATCATAATCTAAGCAAAAAAAAAAAAAACAAGAAGAAGAAAAAAGCTTAAGAAACTTTTGTAGAAAGAGTGAGTTTATTACACATTTGTCGCACAAATTCTCGAATTTGTGCAATTTATTCTTGATCCCAAAACTCATTTTTTTAAAAATTGCATATGCATGTACGCCTAATTCTGGAACATGCGAGTAATACATATTATATAAATTAATAAATATTTTTTGTTAAATAAGTAATAATAAAAAATTATGGGTCCAATTCCAATTAAGGTGCAAGAAATACTTTTTACAAGTAATAATTTTCATATAAGTTGATACATATTTTTTAGTTGAACAAATAATAATATTTTTATTTAAGTAAATAAATCATATTTTTTAGGTAAACTCATAGTACATTTTAGGTAAATCATTAATGCATTTTAGATAAATATGTAATATATATTAAAGGTTAATATTACATAACATGAGAATAAATAATATTTTTTGAAAGACGAGTGATATATATTAGATAAATAAATACTATTATTAAAAGATTGTTAATGTCTAAGAGTACTTTGTTAAGTAAATAAGTAATACTATACTGATTCAGAACTGTATCTAACAAAGAAGAAAAGATTCAGTTCAAATTCAGAATTCAATCGCACGATACACCACGTGCACACAAGTTTTTGCGTTGGAAAATTATTTTCAAGATTCTTAATTAAATTCATAAAAAAAAATTTGGACTATAGCTTTCAGAATAACTGCCCATTGAAAGTTCTTCACCGCAACAACTTTTTTACCATTGCTTTTTTTCCACGATCAATGGAATTTGTTTAAATTTGATTGGTCTATATTATTTATTATTTTTGTAATCCTCCCTCCGTTTTAAATTAAGTATCGTTTCAATATAAAAATATACTAAAAAATAATAAGCGAATTAAAAATTGAACACATAACTTTTCTTAGTGTTCAAAAATTGTCAATATAATACATATATTTCGAAAATGGAAAGAAAAATTAAAAATGTCAACATAAACCCGAACTCTAAAAATATAAGAATTGGACCTTTATTTTATGAGTAGGTCTTGCGGGAAACCATTGATCCGTGCAACAAATGCTGGATCTAGTCCGACCCGGTCATTTAAAACTTTAACGTTTTTTTTTAAGGCAACAAACAATCTTAATTAAGGCAAAAACTAAAAAATTAAAGCCATAATCGAAATTGAAGTACTGACTCTGAAAATAAGGGCAAAAATTGAAGCTATAACAGAGATTTTTTCTAAAAATTGACGTGCTGACTCGAGAATCAAGAGAATTTTTCGTTCCAGAAAATCAAAATTCAGTACAAACATTTTGGATTCAAGAATTTGAAGGAAAAACAAACAACAGATTGGATGTCTTGAAGAAATTCAAAGTCGACAATGGCGATGATTCATCTCTGAAGTTTCAGCAGGATGATTAATGGAAATCTCGAACACATATTTGTAACAACGATTTGAAGGCAAAGAGAAACAACCGATTGTTTGTATTGAATAAATTCGAACTCCAAAATCGCGAGGATTCTTCTCTGCAGTTGTTTCATCGTGTTATGAGCACAATGGACAACACATAATCATTCCACAATAAAGCAATCATGAATCACGTAGAAATTGATGAAGAAATAATGAGTATAAATAAAGAAGGTAATTTGTTATTATTCACAAGTTTATGTAAGTGTTCTGCAAATACTTTCGTAGAATTAGAGATAGTTAAACTTATTGATGTATGTTAGTCTTATGTTGAAACCTGCATTTATACTCATATTGATTTTTATGTTTATTCAGAATAAATTATTGTTGTTTAGTATCTATTTATAGGTCAATGTAACGATACAATAGTCATTGAATTCACTGATGAAGATGAAGAAGATGAATATAATATTATGACAACCAATGAAGAGAAGGATAATGATTGTGAGAGTATTACTAGTTCTCTAATTGGGATTAAAAGAAAATTAATTGATGAAATGCATGAACTCTATTGTAAGCATGCACGTTTAGTAGGGTTTAGTGTTAGAAAATCAACGAGCAGATTCACTAGAGACTATCCCTATTCAACATGTAAGTTATTTGTTTGTTCTAATGCTGGATTGAAGAAATCAGCTAGTACAAGAATAATTATAAGAAAAAAAATTGGGAGTTACAAGAACAAATTGTAAAGAAGAAGAGTGGATCAACGTCATCTAATTCGAGTGTACGCAAGGAATTCAATTCTACAACTCCGAATGCTCATTTGTTTTAGTAATATTTGTATTACATTGATCCATGTTGAAGTATTTTTATTTACATTTTATACTATTTCTAGTGATACATTTTGAATGGAGAAGTTATACATTTTGAATAACAAAGTAATACCTTCTGAATAAGAAAGTAATACATTTTGATAAGAAAGTGATACCTTTTAAATAAAAAAGTGATGTATTTGTTTCTCTTAAATTTATGAAGTGACACGTTTTCAATAACAATGTAATACATTTTGAATAAGAAACTAATACCTTTTGAATATCAATGTAATACCTTTTGAATAACAGATTAATACTTTTTCAATAACAAAGTTTTACTTTTTTAACTTTAAAATAATACATTTTGAATAACAAACTAATACCTTTCAAATAAGAAAGTGATACCTTTTGAATAAGAAAGTCATACATTTGTTTGTCTTAAATATAAGATGTGATACATTATGAATAAAAATGTAATACCTTTTGAATAAGAAACTAATACCTTTTGAATAACAAACTAATACATTTCGATAAGCAAGTAATACCTTTTTGAATAAAAAAAGTAATACCTTTTGAACAACAAATCAATACCTTTTGAATAACAAATTAATACAATTTGAATAAGAAATTGATTCCTTTTGAATAAGAAAGTCATATATTTATTTGTCTTGAATATAAGATGTGACACCTTTTGAATAAAAAACTAATATCTTTTGAATAACAAACGAACACCTTTCAATAAGAAAGTAATACCTTTTGAATAACAAAATAATACCTATTGAACAACAAAGTAATACCTTTTGAATAAAAACTAATAACTTTTCAATAAGAAAGTTATACAATTGTTTGTCTTAAATAAAAGATGTCATACATTTTGAATAACAAAGTAATACCTTATAAATAACAAAGTAATAAATAACAAAGTAATACGTTTTGAATAAGAAACTAATATCTTTTGAATAACAAACTAATACCTTTCAATAAGAAACTAATACCTTTTGAATAATAAACTGATACCTTTTGGATAAGAAAGTTAACTCTTTTATTAAGAAACTAATCATGTAAATATTGCAAAACTGTAAGAAACCTAACCTGTTCAGATTAACAAAATTATTTCCTGCTACACAAAATATTACGTAGACTTCGATATAATTAGAATCAACAATTAACCACTATTGTTTCAAAAAAGAACATATATAATTAGTTACAATCATATTTTCTTACTTTTATTTGGATCTTCTTTCTCTTGGTCATCAGCCAATTTCTTTCTTTCAGAAACTCTCCTGGCAGCAATCTTTTTCCTCTCTTCAGCCATATTTTTTTGCTTTAGAAATCTTTTTAGTAGCATTTTTTTTTTCAAATCAGGCTTGTTCGAGTAAAATTTTCTCATTCCCTTCCAAGTTCTTCTTCTCATCAGTTTTCTTCGCTTCATCAATATTCTTATTCATTTTCTCAATTTTTTTCTTATCAGGAATATTCTTCTTCTCTTCTACCTCCTTTCTTCCCATCATTCTTCTTCCTTTCATCAATATTATTCTTCTCTTCCACCTTCTTCTTCCCATCATTCTTCTTCCGGTCAGCAATATTCTTGTTGTTTTTGTCATTCTTCTTCCTATCAACAATAGTTTTCTTCTCGTCCCCCTTCTTCTTTTAATCAATATTCTTCTTGTTTTTTTCATTCTTCTTCCTATCAACAATTGTTTTCTTCTCGTCCACCTTCTTCTTTTCATCAATATTCTTATTTTTATTCTCCACATTAACTTCAGAAACCTTCTTTGCGTAAGAACGCAATCTCTTCTTCCTAGATCTATCTATGGAACGTTTTGCCATCACTTTAAAGCAAAGAGGAAAATTGGGCACTACAGGTTCTCCAGAATCATCAGTCATTTTACTTTAAAACATATTAGCATCAGATAAAAACAATCGTATTAGAAACATAGCTACTGTAAAAAAAAACGAAGAACAACGACATTGATCATATATAAATCTCAGAAAAATCATAAATAACATACATTCACATAAAAACGAAGAAAAAAACCGTTCAAAAAACCCTATGTCGCATAAAACTATATTTCACAGAAAATGAAAGAAAACGATTCGAAAAAATGTCAAAAATTACAACAACATACCTATGAAACAGAGAGGAAGCGACGAAAATGTGAACAATAGTTGAAGATTGTTCAGAGATTTCACTAGAACAAGTTTTTCACGAAAAAAATGTCTTTGTGAGCTTTCGAACACACGCCTATCAAAAATAAAGAGGCGTGTCCTTAAGAATTTGCCAGCATAATTATTAGGTTAAAATTTGTAACAATATTATATAAATATAATATATAATCGACAATAAAGTATGACCCGTGATTTGGTTGCACGGATCTAGGATCCATGCAACCGTTTCATATAAGTTTTTACCTTATTTTATAGGTCCTTATAGTATCAAAGTTTTTGGCCTTTGTCCATAAGGCTTTTTATTTGTATATATTTGACATAGAAATATTTTGTATTATATAAATTAAGTTTTTTTTTTATTAGATTCATGAATTTTTATATATTTTATATTATAGATTTGTATTTACTAATTTGACCCCAATGAGATATTCAATCCAATAATAGATAAATAAATAAAATTAGGGTTTGATTATGTTACTCAAATTTAATATATGTATATATATATATATGATTATCTTGATTCAATAGTTATATTTTTATATTTATTTATCGATATCTTTGCTTATTTGTACATTCTAGATGAAGAAGAAAAGATTGACGTTAAAAGAGGCTATACCTATGAACTTTACTTTATAAGAGAGTCAAATATTATGATCGAAAATAAAGGTACGAAAAAAATAGTTTACTTATTAAATTGCTTACATGCTTTCTTTTTTTACTTAATGGAAGAAACTATATTTTTCTACTTGGTTACTATTGAATAACTAGTATGTTCTCATGTGCGATGCACGAACATATGAATTTATTTTCATATAATTTTATAGTATAATACTATTAAATTTAAAAATGCATAACATTGATATTTTTAAAAAGTATATAATTATGTTCAATAATTTGTATGTGTAGCATGATTATGATAAGAGATATAAATATTATACATAAATCATATAACTATATAATGGGTAAAATGTTATAAATCCACTACATTTTTCCAAGTTATAGAAATTTCAATATAAGAAAAATAATACCCTTTGTTTTTTTAGTGTGAGATTAACTTTCTTAATTTAAGAATGAATTAGTTATTTACTACTAATAATAATATTGTTCAAAAATTTAAAAGATATTATATATGGTTTCAAAAAAAATAAAAAGAGCATTTCCAAATTTAGAAAATTATTTTAACTGGTACTTCTATATATATATATACACACAAATTGGTACAGGTCTTTTATATATTATATATTATATATATTGTATGCCAGATTTACTCTAAACAAATCACGAAATTTCCTAAAAAATCTGAACAACAACTATTATTCTAGCAAATCACGATATTTTCTAAAAAGCTTAACAACAACCGTCATTCTTAATATTATAATAATTTGTATGTGTAGCATGATTATGATAAGAGATATAAATATTATACATAAATCATATAACTATATAATGGGTAAAATGTTATAAATCCACTACATTTTTCCAAGTTACAGAAATTCCAATATAAGAAAAATAATACCCTTTGTTTTTTTTAGTGTGAGATTAACTTTCTTAATTTAAGAATAAATTAGTTATTTACTACTAATAATAATATTGTTCAAAAAATAAAAAGATATAATATATGGTTTCAAAAAAAAAAGCATAACCAAATTTAGAAAATTATTTTAACTGATACTTCTATATATACGTGTATATCTATATATATACAAATTGGTACAGGTCTTTTATATATATATATATTGTGTGTCAGATTTACTCTAAACAAATCACGAAATTTCTAAAAATTATGAACAACAACTATTATTCTAGCAAATCACGGTATTCTCTAAAAGGCTTAACAACAACCGCTATTCTTGATATTATAATAATTTGTATGTGTAGCATGATTATGATAAGAGATATAAATATTATACATAAATCATATAACTATATAATGGGTAAAATGTTATAAATCCACTACATTTTTCCAAGTTATAGAAGTTCCAATATAAGAAAAATAATACCCTTTGTTTTTTTTAGTGTGAGATTAACTTTCTTAATTTAAGAATGAATTAGTTATTTACTACTAATAATAATATTGTTCAAAAATTAAAAAGATATTATATATGGTTTCAAAAAAAAAAAAACATATCCAAATTTAGAAAATTATTTTAACTGGTACTTCTATATATATATATATATATACAAATTGGTACATGTCTTTTATATATATTATATATTATATATATTGTATGCCAGATTTACTCTAAACAAATCATGAAATTTTAAAAAAAATCTGAACAACAACTATTATTCTAGCACAGGTATTCTCTAAAAAGCTTAACAACAACCGCCATTTTTAATATTATAATAAATATATAAAAATTAATATTACTATTTTTGTGAATGAAAAGGGTGGGAAAAGCATTTTATATATATATATTTATTTGTACATGTTTTTTTATATATTATATATTATATGACAGATTTACTATAAAGCAAATCACGGAATTTCCTAAAAAATCTGAACAACAACTATATTCTAGCAAATCACCGAATTCTCTAACAAATCTTAACAAACAACTGTCATTCTTAATATTATAATAAATATAAAAATTAATTAAATAAAAAAATTAATATTACTATAAAAAGATGGAGTCTACTATTATATGTAGATGGATATATATATATATATATTATATGCTAGATTTATTATAAAGCAAATCACGAGATTTCCTAAATAATATTAACAAGTCTCTAAAAAATTTGAACAATAATAAAATTTAAAATATTAATATTACTATTTTTGAAGAAAAAAAAGGCGGAAAAAAAGTTTTATTATATATAGGTGGACTTATGCTATAATATATATATATATATATAGATAGATAGATTTCTTAAATAATCTTAACAACTCTCTAAAAAATTTGAACAATAATAAAATTTAAAATATTAATATTATTACTATTTTTGAGGAAAAAAAGCGGGAACGTCTTTATAAATAGGTGGACTTATGCTATTATATATATGTGTGTATATATATAGATTTTATATTAGTATTTGATTTGGGAGACTTGTAATTTGAAGTGCTTAAATTACCCATCTTTTATTGAGTTGTGAAGTTTCAACACTAAAAAAAAAAAAAAAATAATAATAATAATAATAAATAAATAAATAAAATAAAATAAACTTATTGGCCCGGCCCTAACCTTTTAGGACTAAGGCTGGGCTTAGATTTTCAAAGCCCTTCAAGAATTTTTACCGTATATTTTACTCGGTTTCTCAGCCCATTTTACAATATCCAATAGTTATTAGGGCCACTATATAGTTTTGTAGACGATAGTGAAGCCCATTAAATTTTCTCAAATGGGCTTCTTGTTTGTGACCCAATGGATAAGATCAACCTACATAGGCCCAGTATTTAAATTACATCTGATATTTCTGCACTGAGCTGAACACTTTGATTAGGGTTTCCACCTCATGGTAAAACATCTATCTCTTGCTATTTTATTTATATTTATTTTTTTATTAACTTATTTCAATTCAGAAAATTTAAGGGATTTTTGGTCTTCATCTCCACCTTTTTTTCATTTATTTTTATTCTTTAAAAGTATAATTTTTTTGAAGTAATTATTGTATTTAAATTAACTCATCATCTCAAACATTATTACTTAGTAGGACCCAACACTCAATTACAAGTCTAATATACTAAGATATGTGGGTCCTGCTTATTTAATGTTAAAATGCATTTATTCAATTATAATTTCGTAAATAACATAAAAATGTTGGAAACCATAAACTTTTTATAAATTCTCCTATGCATGACCTTTTGATCTTAGCAATTAAATACGGCAAAATGGAACTGTAAATTCTGAAAAGGAAAGGAAAACAATACACATGGATTGTGTAAGGTGTTACGAACGAATCATTCACATTCAATAGAGCTTGTTCGTGATCTGTGCGTTCACTCTCCAAATATAAGTATTACATGAAGATTAAAGAATTTTTAAATTTTATTTTTTTTAAATAAATGCTTATGCTAATAAATAAATTTTGTGGGATATATATATATATATTAATACATAAAAAAGAAAATATTATCCATATTTTATAATTACAATTGTTGCCAATGTTACAAGGTTACCGAAAGGGAAATAAGAAGTTTGTCTTCTTATTGAGGGTAAATGAACAAATGTATCAATATTGAATAAGGTTTTAGGAAAATAAATCAATATTGCATAAGATATATATATATATATATATATATATATTAAGGCTTTAACAAAAATGAAAAACTATTGGGGAGGAAAAACTAATATACAATATTCAAAGAACCTCAGAAGAAAAAAAAAGAGAAATAATGTTGGAATTGAAAATGATAGGGAAAGAAAAAGACAAATAAAAACAAAAAAAGATTTTTATTTACAATAAGAGTAAAGTGTATTATTAAGTCTCTAAATTCTTATATTTTGTGAATTTCTTGCATTTTTATTTGATAAGATTAAGTTATATTTCAGAAACTTTTTTATTTATTTATTGAATATATTTTTAAGCTTTAAATACATATTATTTTAATTTAAGGATTCATTAGGATTAAATGAAAGTAGAGGGGCTTAATAGAAAAAAAAACATATTTAAAAAAAAAAAAAAAAAAAAAAAACCTCGAGAGAGAGAGAGGGGGGGCCGGGGGGGCATCGCTCTACCTTTGTGAGATCGAAATCAACTGTATTCAAGGTTCATTTTCACCCGTCAAGATCCGGTTTTTCCTTTCTGCTTGTATAGAGATACAATTGAGTGTTTCTATCTCTCAGAACAGTGTGAGTTGGTTGGTCGATTTGAAGAAATCAGAACCAGCTATGGCACCTCCAGCTCAGTCTCACCGATCCCCTTCTCCGTCGCAGCCCTCCGGGTAATTTACCAATTACTCTCTCTCTCTCTCTCTCTCTTATTGTAAATGTTTATATGCGGGTTTCTTCGCGTAATCATGTCTTTATAATTGGTGCCGAGAAGTCGGAATCGGAGTTTATGAGGGCGTCATAAACTGCCAAATATACAGACAAAAATCTGAGATGGTTGCACATCAGAGAATTCTTGAAAATTCATGGAACTGGGACTAAATTACTATATTGATTATCGAAACCTACTGTTTGTGTAGAAATTCTCAATCACTGATAATATGTAGTCTGTCTGCATATATTTCCTCACTGGTTTGTGTGAGGGAATGGAAAAATCTGTTGGGGGTTTGGTAATGCTTAACTTTATAAGCAGTAAACTTTTCTCACTTTCTTGTTCACTCAGACTTCAGAAAATGCTGGTGGTTGTAATTCTTGTTATGCTAACATTTGTTTTGCTTCGATCAGAAAAGGAGAGGTTTCTGATCTTAAAACACAGCTTCGCCAGCTGGCAGGTAGCCGAGCTCCCGGTTCTGATGACCCAAAGAGGGAGCTTTTCAAGAAGGTCATCTCTTACATGACTATTGGGATTGATGTGTCATCAGTTTTTAGTGAAATGGTGATGTGTTCGGCTACCTCAGACATCGTGCTAAAAAAGATGTGTTATTTATACGTGGGGAATTATGCAAAGCACAATCCAGATCTTGCTCTTTTGACAATCAACTTTCTTCAGAGAGACTGCAAGGATGAGGACCCAATGATTCGGGGTTTAGCTTTGAGGAGTTTGTGTTCACTTGGTGTGGCAAATTTGGTGGAGTACCTGGTGGGCCCATTAGGCAACGGGTTGAAAGATGGGAATAGTTATGTGAGGATGGTTGCAGCTGTTGGAGTGCTCAAGCTTTACCATCTTTCAGCTTCAACATGCTTGGATGCTGATTTTCCTTCTCTTCTTAAGCATTTAATGCTCAAAGACAAAGATGCACAGGTTAGGTCATTTACCTTAATTCTGTTGTCATTCCTATCTTTTTGCACGGGGGTGTCAATGGGATGAGATAGTCATAGTCATAGATGATAGTATGATACGGCAATCTTCATATGGGAGAGTGATTAAATGAGCCAAGCACCCACTATGAGATGGTAATAAATCGTTTTAGATATAACTTTCTTCTGATGTATTATGGGCTGCAAGAGATAAGTAGATAATTATGGCTTTTCATATCCAAAAAGATTTACCATGTTTTCTTCGTCTAATGTCTACCATTTGTCTAAACAGGTGGTGGCGAACTGTTTAACTTCTTTGCAAGAAATCTGGAGTCTTGAAGCGAGTACATCTGAGGAAGCAGCAAGAGAGAGAGAATCTTTACTTAGCAAGCCACTTATATATTACTTTTTGAATAGGTAGGTAGCATAAGCATGGTTGATTGGATGTACTTATTCATACAACTGAAAATCAGTATTACTAGCTTCCTCATCATCCAAATTCTCCATTGTCGTGTCCCTCATGAGGAAAGATACATTATGTTCTTAGGGTTTTCTCAGAGATTTCTTTGGTGCTAATAAAGGAAGTCAGAGGGGTCTTTCCACCAATTTTTTTAAATAAAGTATATGTTGCCACGATATACATGGTGACTACAATTCATGATTTAGCATCTCTAAGACAGCAGAGTTGAATTTGTTACTGGCCTCTCTCTCTCTCTCTCTCTCACACACACACACACACACACAAACTCACACAGACCTGTTGAATTATTGTTATCTTCATGGAATTGGGAAATTTAATTGTTTGCATTAGAGATTCTAATATTTCATGGTGATAATGGATGAGGGTATTTCAATTTCATATTGTACTCTCATGTCTCCTCACCGTTTCTTATTTCTGAAAATTCTACTGCAAATATTATAGACGTGCACAATTTCACATGCATACTTATCTTCCTTTTTTTTTTTTTTCTGGTTTTAGATTCTTCCTTCTGAAAATAACTCCCTAACCTGGTGTTACGTGGACAGGATAAAAGAATTTAATGAATGGGCACAATGCATTGTCTTAGAGTTGGTCTCTAAATATGTTCCTACAGATAGTGAAGAGATCTTTGACATAATGAATCTTCTTGAAGATAGACTTCATCATGCAAATGGTGCAGTTGTCTTGGCCACAATTAAAGTGTTTTTACATATGACCCTGTCCATGACTGATGTTCACCAACAGGTACTTAATCTTTTTGGTTCTTGTTTCATAAGTAATGATGACATTAGCATCAAATTGTTTTCCTGATTGAAGCCATCTCATGCTAACTTTAATTGCCAACTCTATCTAAGGATTGTATTTTTAGTCCATTGTATGGCATGTGAAATTGGACTGACATCCTCTGATATTCTTATGGTTTGTGGAATCGCTATCAATCACACTGGTAGTTGACCTTGTTTTACATCTACTTATTGTAAACCACCGCCACATCTTGCTGCACTTTCAAGCCATATTATTCTTACTGGGAAGTACTGGGAGTGAATGAACACTCTAGATCAGTGTTTGATTATGTTTCTAAAAGACTAAAGAGGTGCTTGGTAATTAACTAGGAATGAGAAAGGGAATGGAAATGGAAGTAGAGGGTAATGGGTTTCATACCCACCCATTTGGGAGAGATATGGCCCAATACCTAAAAGTGAGTAATCAAACTCACAGTTGTGCTATTACCATGAACTACTGTTTGTTTCGTTCCCATTCCCCATTCCCCATTCCCAAATCATTTCACCAAGCACCCCCTAAAACTTTCACCGACTTCTTCAATGATATTTGTCTTCCTTCTTTGTTGTTGCTGATTCTACTTCACAGTAATGGTGCATATTAAGTTCCACAGCACGACATTCTTTGAACATGTGTTTCTCTTTGTTAAGTCTACTGTATTCTGCTGCAAATAGCTGTCCAGAGATTCCCCACAAAAATCCTGGATAACAATAGTTCAGTTTCAGCAACACCATAATTCGAGATTCTGAGCATATATCTATTGCAGTTTAAGTATATAAGCCCTCTAGTACTCTAAGCCAGAGTGCCATTTTGAACTGGTGCAGTTTTGTTGTCAAGTTTACAGATTTTCATTTGTACTTCCATGTCCACCAATTGTTATTGAGTTATGCATCTATATCATCTCTGATACATATAATGACCAATTACTGAAACATTTCATTTTAAGATGTTTCATCATCATCATCAGCGCCCATTTCCACTATTTATGGGGTTGGCTAATTTTAAGATGTTTACATCCTTAAAATCTACTGTATTATTTATAATAAGGCACATCTTTTTCGTTATAGTTCTTCATTCTGGATTGTAATGAGTTCCTGTATACTTATCAGGTGTATGAGCGAATTAAAGCTCCTCTGCTTACTTTGGTAAGCTCAGGAAGTCCTGAGCAGTCATATGCAGTTTTAAGCCATCTTCATCTACTAGTGATGCGTGCACCATATATTTTCTCTTCGGACTACAAGCACTTTTACTGTCAATATAACGAACCATTTTATGTCAAAAAACTGAAGCTTGAGATGTTGACTGCTGTGGCAAATGAGAGCAATACATATGAGATAGGTAACTAACTTACATTCTGTATGCAAGCTTAAAACTTTGCCAGGGAAGATGATATTGTCAGCTTTCTAATTATCATGCCCAAACTCTTTGCTCTATTACAGTGACTGAACTTTGTGAATATGTTGCAAATGTTGATATTCCAATGGCAAGAGAATCAATTCGTGCTGTTGGAAAAATCGCTTTGCAGCAGTATGATGTAAATGCCATTGTCGATCGACTGCTGCAATTCTTGGAAATGGAAAAGGAACATGTGACTGCTGAAACTCTTGTAAGCATATTCATTCTATCTAGACTATGTGGACTTGTCGATCATGTAATAATAGTGTGTCCAGTACTCCATTTCACTATAGTATTACCATGATCCTGGAAAAACTTAAGCTAAATCTGGTTTCCTTTGTGTAGGTTCTTGTAAAAGATCTTCTCAGAAAATATCCTCAGTGGAGTCATGACTGCATAGCAGTTGTTGGAAATATCAGTAGCAAAAATGTTCAGGAACCCCAAGCCAAGTCTGCTCTTATTTGGATGCTTGGGGAATATGCTCAAGATATGCAGGACAGTCCTTACATTTTGGAGAGTCTCATTGAGAACTGGGATGAGGAGCACTCTGCTGAGGTGATTCGATCTTATTATTTATCCTTTCATGATTCAATTAGTTCCTCAAAAGTCCTTCTCTAGCTGGGCTCCACCTTTATTCACCTTGGAATATCTTTGTTCACCTTGGAACTTTTCTTGTCAGCATGTTAATACTCAATTCTCGACTGCTAGAGTTCTAAAGCATTATTCTGTATATGTCATCTTGAGCATTAGCGTGAAGGAATAAGTCTCAACTCTTCAAGGATGTACCAAAAAAACTTGGAACTAACTCGTGCGACTGAAATGAAATGGTTTCCCTAATGTAATGCTTAGCTGTTATCTAGTTGATTAGTATGTTCAACACATATGGTCCTAATAAGCTGCCCGCCCTTTGTCAGTAACCGGAAGAAAAGAATAATGGAATGAACTAAAGTCTGCACACTTTCTGGAGATCCATATTTTTTTAAGTATTATCAGAAGAGTATAAAGTCTTGTGTTTTTCCCATTATACTTTCTTGTGAGGAAGCATAGATGTACATTTAGTTGCTTTTTAGAGTTACACTTACTAAAGCGTAGCTAAGGGCATTTAATCAGCTACTTATGATTTGTGCATGAGTAAACTAAAGCGTAGCTAAGGGCATTTAATCAGCTACTTATGATTTGTGCATGAGTAATGCACTAAACATGATAGCTATTTTCTGGTATTCAAGTGTTAGTTTTACTGGTGCACAGGTCCGTTTACATCTTCTTACAGGAGTCATGAAGTGCTTCTTGAGAAGACCACCAGAGACTCAAAAGGCCCTAGGAGCTGCTCTAGCCGCTGGTCTTGCTGATTTTCATCAGGTATGGCTTGTTAGTGTGGCTTCCATCTAATACTAAGCTTACAAATATTTTCCCTTGCTAATGCTGGAATGGTTACTAAATTCCAATTAAATGCAGGATGTTCATGATAGGGCGCTATTCTACTACAGGCTTTTAAAGTACGATGTCTCTGTAGCTGAACGCATTGTAAATCCTCCAAAGCAGGCCGTTTCAGTGTTTGCGGACACACAAAGTAGTGAAATCAAAGATCGTGTCTTTGACGAGTTCAACAGTCTGTCTGTTGTATATGAAAAGGTAACTTTACTTTCTGTTTCTTCATTCTTTGGGAGGTTATGTTAAGCTAGTATATTTTATTTTTTACTGAGATAGGCTGTGATCTTCCATACCCACAAAGAGTGTAAATAAGTTAAGTGAAGATGTGAGCAGATGAAATATTTAAATTAAGCAGTACAATATGGAGAATACAGTATGCTTGGTGTCTGATAACTGAATCATCTTGAAAGCCTAGAACGCTGAAATTTCATTTACTAATGGATGGACTTCGCATGCACCTCTGAAGGCTAGATATAGTGAAAAGTTCTTGTGTGTAAAGTCTAATAGCCAAACAAATAAAAAAAACTTTAGATAATTTACTATTTTGCCCGATTCTCTGTTTCTTTTAGAATTGTCAATTTAGATATGATCTGGCTAATTGGGGTGCAATTCTGGCAGATCCATTAGGATAGTCAAAATTACCTGATTTGTCAAATGATGTGACGACACGGATCTAGTTTTAAGGGTGTAAGGAGTTTTACTCCCAAGTGAAATACATTCAGTATAGTATCAACAATCAAATAAACACACATTACATACATATTCATGCTTATATATACAAATGGATGGTAAATACTTCATCATATGTCTTTAACTATGTAACATTTACAAGATTGGGTTCCTTAAAAAGTGGCCTACATTACAACCCCTATTAAGCTTTAGACTTGTAGCATATTCAAAGAAACTTAGTTCAACTTCTTCTTACATAAAAAAATGATAACGAAATCATCTTGAAATCCTAACTCCAAGTTTTCATTTACAAATAGGTGGATTGTGTTGATATTTGCATTCAAATAATATCAGCATATATGCTTCTTACATCAACTACACACTCAGAAACACACTATGCATTTCCTAACTCAAGCTAACTAATAGAGCATTTTTGCAGCCATCCTACTTGTTCACTGATAAGGAACATAGAGGTCCATTCGCTTTCTCAGAGGAAGTCGGTAATCTATCTATCAGCACAGAACCTTCAGATGCTGTAGTAGCAGCTCAGAGGGTCGAGGCAAATGACAAGGACTTGCTATTGGGTATTTCTGAGAAGGAAGAGAGTCATGGTTATGGTAACAACGGTTCTGCATACAGTGCTCCTTCTTATAATGCCTCTACAACCGGCGGTGCTTCTCAGGGTCATGTTGACCTTGTTGCACTTGACCAATCATCTACTGGACATCCAACTTCTAGCCTGGCAATCGATGAATTGCTTGGTCTTGGGATGATATCAGCTGAACCTACTCCTGCTCTTTCATCTTCTGCTTTGCTGCTTAATGCTAAAGCTGCTATTGATGCTAATTCTTTTCAGCAGAAATGGCGCCAGCTGCCGGTTTCTATATCTCAGGTTTGTAGGTTTTTTAGTTTCTTATTAATATAACCATACCTGGATAGCATCATTCAAGAGTTCTAGGAGGGGTGCTAGATTTAGGTTAGATCAGATTATATTGAGTCCTAGTTTGGCATAGTTGAATGGGGAGATAATGCAAATTGCAAACTATATTTGAAATGTTCCATTATTTACACAGTAAACAAATGTTAACGTTTTGTTTGTTTTAACTCCGGTAATTCTGGAGAGATTGTTGGGAGAATTTTTTTGTGTCAGTGGGATTTGAAAATGTATTGAGAATGAAAATGTTTTTTGGATGTTTTGTTGAAAAAAAGATGAGGTGATATATATTCTTAGGAGATGTTTCTTACTAAGACATGTTGCAGTATTGTTTTGTTGTAGTTCGTGGACTGTAAAGCAATTGATATGTTGGGAGGATGAAAATAATAATTCCAAAAAAATTATAATTTTAAAAGAAGTGGCCATAGTGGACTAGCTTCCCACTAAATTATAAAGCAAGAGTTTCTCTATACAGTCGGTCCTTGTGTTTAATCACATAGCTATCCCATCTTAATTGGCTTTGTTCTTGTGATATATATTTAAGAAAACACACACACGCGCTTGGGTCCTTCTATTTCCTAGTTATCTTGAATTATGTCTTTAAGCATGTTACTCTTCAGTTTTGTTTGAATTCAGTCCTCGTAATTACAGGAAACCTCCATAGATCCACGAGGAGTGGCAGCAATGACGAATCCTCAGGCCCTTTCTCAACACATGCAAGGGCATTCCATTATCTGCATAGCTTCAGGTGGTCAAGCCCCGAATTTTAAATTCTTTTTCTTCGCACAAAAAGAAGAGGAATCGTTGTCAGCTTATCTTGTAGAGTGTGTCATTAATTCATCTTCGTGTAAAGTGCAACTAAAGATCAAAGCTGATGACCAGAGCACATCCCAGCCATTCTCCGATTTGTTCCAGTCAGCTCTTTCTAAATTTGGTTCGTCTTAGGGCTTTGAAAAAATGTTCAGTTCCATTTTTGTCACAAACAGATGAGAAATGGTGAACAAGAGAGAGTTTTGTATGAATTTAATGTGTACAATAGCAGTGGCGAGTGGCTATTCTATCTTGTCTGCTTCCTCCATTTTGCTCCATTGGATGAGTTGGTGCTTTTTAGGCTACATAGAAAATGTAACTGAAGGTTTGTGGAAATGATCAAAAAATTCTCTAAGTCCTTGGTAGGATGGTTTGGGGGAGTCGGGAATGAGAATCAAAATGGAAGTTGCTATGGATTTTTTATTTTTTATTTTCTATTTTTTGTAAGGAATCACGATTATGCATTTGATTTCTCACTTTTGAGTATTGCGCCATACTTGTCCCAAATGGAGGGTTGGAAACTCATTCCTCAGATTCTTTCAAATCCACTCCACATGCAAGACTATAATAACATGCTTGCGCACAAAGGGACGTGTCGAAGATAGTTACATAGATGTTTACTTTTAAGGTTTCATATGAAAATATTATACTACTTGATGACTTAAGCTTTTGGATGAAGTGATCTTTCGACATGAAGTGAATTGTGCATTCATGCAGTTATCAACTCTACATGATGTGCAGGATCTAAATGGAAAGAGAACAACAATAGATTCACTACTAAAATACACTATTGAAATAAAATAAAATTCTAAACAAACAATAGGAACCAAGCAGAAGTCTATTAAATGGAGCCAACTCCAACTGAATCCAATAAGAATTCGAACATTAAAATCAATTCCACATCTTGGTGACATCTTTAGGTCTTACCAGGTAAAAAATATCAATATTGGACAGAACGCAATCTAAATCATCCTCTCATGTTGAAGTTTAAGAACTCCAAAAATGCCCATCTCAAATATACAAATCGACATTCCAATGGCGTTCTCATAACTCGATTCCCTAATTGACAACAATTATGCTTGCCAGATATTTTTATTAATTTTTTTTTTTTAGAGGAAGAAGAAGAGAAAAAATCACCCGCCATGTCCTTCTTCTTCATTCAAAGGCAGAAGTGTTTTGAACCATTGTTTCCAAGGTGCGTCTTCTTGTTGCTCGACCCATGAAAGAAAACAGCTGTCCAATAAGCAGAAGAAGTTGACATACAGAAGTTGATACCGAACTGGAACAAATCGGAAATTGGCAATCTGAACAAAGGGCCATATCCCACCCTCCAAAATTAAAGCTGGGAGAAAATCTCTCTTCACGTCTTCCTTAACCTGAGCAGCACTTTTACCAGCAGAAAATCCCATGTAAGAGAAGAAGACAAGTAGATCCAAGGGCCCAAAGATTATACCATCAGCTGCTACTTTTGCACCAACAAAACGGAAGGAATTGGGCTGTAGCTTTAGCTTCACTCTTATAATGCGGTCCAGACCTTCGTACCTGTATTTAAGAAAAAATATATGACTATGAAGCCAAACATTTACTATTCTAGAGAAAAATTACCCAAGGCTAAAGTATTTGGCATGAATTAATACAGAGCAGATAGCCATGTGATTGAGAAAAAAGTTCAACAGTATTTCCTAAGAACATTTGTTGAAGAATTATCCAATATTAATGTTATGCTGCCTCTCCCTTCTTTTCCCATGACGAGCAAGACAGCTGCCACGCCCTTTCTCTTTTCTTTTTTTGTTAGGTTTCCGTTTCAGCAATTTGTGGTAGAAATAGTTTACATTTCTATGGAAAATTATAACAAAATGCAACAAAATAAGTCTTTTTCATCATTGATTGGCCATTAAACGCCGAGTATAATGCAAAAAATTGTAGGGTTCTGGGTTAATGACCATCGAGTGTTTACTAACTTCTGTAAAGGTGGGAATCAATGTTGGACTAATTGGATCCTTAAAAATGAGTATGCAACACATGAACCCATATTTTGTGTAAAAATGCCAAAGTATAGAACCAAAAATCTAGAACCTATTAACAGATCCATCAGAAAATGAAGAAGGAACTTGGATATCATACAAAGACAGCTGCTAAAAGGAACACTGACCAGAAGTGGCCTACAGGACCAACAAATCCAAGCCCAAACAAGGCCGTGCTAGCAACTCGTCTCCAGTTGATTTTTAGTTCTTTATCTTCTTCCTGAAGAGGATAGCGGAGATACCATAGTTAAACGAAGAGTCAGGAGGTGAAAACAACATATCAATCAGAATAATGAAAAAGGTTCTCTTCATGCAGAATAGCTGTAATAGTTAATTTTCCTGTTCTCTTCATGTCCATATATGCAAGGTTCTCTGCTGAAGATTAAGTTAAATATCTATGCATCATTTTATTCTGCACATTATCACGGTCTATTTGGGCCTTTTTATTTTCTCTATCTCTCTCTCTCTTTTTAACAAGTTGAAGGAAACTTTGGAGGATCAACACCTTCATAGCAATACAGATTGTCGAGAAAATCATAAACTCAGTCATCTATTCCCACAAATAACATATCAAGAAGAGAAAATGAAGTGAACATATGGAGAGAATGCAACAAAATAAATTTCTTCTCCACTAGTCTTCACTAAAGTCACCAACACAAAACATTCCTTAATGCAAGCCTTCAAGATTTTGCAGTCACAATGCAGTAGTCTCCCACTATCTGTCAGTCAGATAACAGAAAGATGTCTGTAACTCATCTACATTGTTCATCAAATAACACAGGACTTAATCAAACAAGTAGGAACCTAAATAGAGATACCCCATAGCTTCAGTACCATAGAGATGCCATCTAACAATAGAATTCGAGTGCAAAGCCCGTAATCAAATATCCACAACAACCTAAGTGAAACTCATACAAGATGAAACCTTCTTAATTAAGATTTACTAATGAAAGAATACATCGAACGTAGTAAAAAATTCAAAAAAATAGGACTAGTACAAGATATTATATTTATACACACATACATATATGTATGTATGTATGTATGTATAGGATACCCAACTTCACAACCCATTGATTTTCAGGAAAAACCGACAATCATAATTTTCTACAGTAGACAATACTCAAGCATGCTAGATCGAAAATTTGAAAATCATTATAGGGCATAGTATCGCGGATTTCAAATTAATCAAACATAAAAAAATAAAAATAAATGCACAGAAAACAATCCTCCCATTTACCCCATTGGAAGAATAAAGCAAATAACACCAATTGAATCAGCAAAACCCCAAGTACAAAGCAGAAACAAAAAAATAAGAACGATTACTGACATGGGATTGAAGGTGGTGCCACTTGGCAGTGGAGTGAGTGACGGTTTGAGCAGCTATATCACCAACTCCCCAAATTAAGCCCGAGCTAATCACCTGGGTTTTAACTGGATGAGTTGCTAAACAATTTTGGTAGCATTTCCACAACCGCAACATGCTACCTTTTAGACTAATTAGTGTAATCCGAGATTGTTTTGCTTTCTGAAAAGGATTATATTACAGTCGAGGTTTCAGAGAAAGAGTAGGTGCCGGGGGCAAGAGGGCGGGCGTTGCACTTGTTTGTTGGGTTTGTCAAATGGTTGAATACACAGGGGCTCTCTCTCTCACACTCACACACACACGCCGTTTTATCCATCTCTATCCTAGGTTTACATTTCTTCTGCTGCTGTTTTTTTTTTTTTTTTTTTTTTTTTTTTTTTGAGTAATAATGCTGGTATCCAATTAAAAAACGAAATAAATAATAATATTAAGCATAACATAAATATAAATAACAATCTTTATATACATATAATAATAAAATAAATATTTTCACTTTTATTTTTCAGCCCAAAATATAGTTTCTATTTTTGCATATATAAAATAAATTTATTAATTTTATTTATTAAATATAGATTTGCACTAAATATATTTAAAAATTTTAAATTATAAAATAATATTTATATTTTCAGCACATTTATTGATATATAAAAAAACATATTAATATCTTCATCATAATCTATTGACATTAGTGACATAAGAATATATATAAAAAAATATATAAATTATTTAAATTCGATGATATTGCATAAATGATGAAAGTTCAAATTTTGTGTAAATTTAATATTGTAAGTATAACACAATATATATACATGTATATATATAATAAAATATTTTTATTTTTTCGTTGAGTGACACTTTCTAAATTATTTTATATAATCTATTTGTTTAACCAAGTTTTAGTTTGACTATGTCTAATAAAAAGAATTCTTAATATTTACATAGTTTGTTTATAATTTTAAATAAAAATAATATTTTAAAAAAAAATATTTTCAATATTGTTATGCAATATCTAATTTGAGAGCGATTATAAATAAAAATATAAAATTTAATTTTGTTAATAATACAAAAACATTTCAAATTATATCATCCATATTAACATTATCAAAAAAAATATTAATTTGAATACTAACGATTTACTCCGTCATTTTAGCTATTAGTTTTTAATTTGTAGCAGATTTAATATGTTTCTAATCAATATCAAAATTCTTTAAACAAATCATATGCTAAATTTAGTACGTCTAAAACCATAAAAAAATTATCAATGATATTAATTTTTTTTTAGATAGATTCATAATCTAATATAAAAATTATAAATTAAACATTACATATAATTATTATTTTTTGTCAATATCTATAGTATAAATAATATATTTTTTATAAAAATTAATTTTGGTACATCCCACTCCCACGGCGGTCACACTATAGTATTAATATGCATAACCTACAGTTTGATCATCTTCCAACTCTTTTCCCTGTCTCCGTATCTTTTTTTTTTTTATTATTATTATTATTATTATTATTACCTATCTTTTATTATTATTATTATTATTATTATTTATTTTTATTTTTTTTGTTATTTTTATTATTAGTTTAAAAAATATTAGGAACTGAACTCCATACTTCACAAATATAAAGATATAACTACACATGAAAGTAAATGGAGACACACTCAATATGGACTTAGGAAAAATAGGACTTGACTCAAAAAATAATTGAGTTAGAGTTATTTGATTAGCTTCCACGTTTGACCTGACCTGATTAATTCTTTAATCAACAAGCTTGCCGCCTAATTCAACTTATATTAAATTTTTATTATTTTATTATCAATAGTGTATTTTTTTAAATACAACCTAACTGAAAAATAAATATAAAATGCTTAACATCAAAATCTATTTTAACTTTTAAAATATTATATATACTATCTAGAGATTTTTTTTTTTGAACCTCCTTTCTGTATTTCGTCTCTATGATGAAAATTTATAGATGTCCATAATTTACAATAAAACCAAACAAAATTATGAGAATCTAAAGTTTGGGGAAACCTAACCTATCAGCAATAATGAAACCTATAATACTTTTGCATTCTTAATATTTTAAGGAAAAAAGTAGTCCTGACTCAACAACTTTATTAGCTAAACAATTTATCACATGATTGCTTCTCGAAGAATATATAAGATCTTCTAATTTAGTGTCTTCTTTAATTCTTTAATCAAATCCTGAAATCTCCAATTCTAACCTACTTTTGTTCTAATATGGTTATAATAGCGAAGCATCAACTTCTTACCAAATATATACAAAATTCAGATTTCACATAACTTAAATTATTCAACAACAACAACAGCCAATTCAGCCATTGCATTATCAACAATGTTTAAAAATTTATAAAAATCATATACAAAACCAGTATCTTTGTTCCGAATGACACCATCTGGTCCAACCCTCCCCGGATTATCCTTCGATGCCCCATCAATATTCAATTTAACACACATTATTTTGGATGATCCACCAAATCATAAAAGGATTAGACGGAATTCTATAAAGAAATTTAGCCGCATTCCAATAACCATTCCAAAAACCAATTGACAACTTACAAGAGCTAAGGCTAAACTTAACTACTAGCCACCAAAAATTGTTATCTATAAATATCATGACAATTCTCAAATTTACTTTCATTTATAGCCGTCCATATAAACCAACAAACAAGAATATGAATGAGTATTTGAACATGATCATGACTTCTAATCCTGTGAAACCATAGCAAAATAAGTTGATTAATATTGCAATTCAACGAAATTTAAAACTAAAAAGAAGAGAAGAAAGGTCATACTTATTTAGAAAAAGACATCAAATCAAAACATATACATAAAAAATTGTATTAAATTATTTTCAAGTTGAGATTGAATTTGTATTTAAAAATATTCGACTCAACTTATTTACATTCCTAAATAGTGTCGATAATAAAATTAGTGGTAGATCGTCTTTAAACTTAATATGATAAAATCCCACAAAAGACTACAAAAAAGTGATAATCAGGGACATACTAATAATAATAATAATAATAATAATAATAAAGAAAATAGAAAACATAAAGAAATAATCATATTTTCTGTAGCCTCATTTCATGCTCCTTTATCTCTATATCAAATAGTATATTTTTCAAACTTTAGATTCCGACGATAAATATGTGGATAAGATTATTGATGGAGTTTGTCGGGAGGAGATGGGAATTCAGACGGTATAAATAATCAGCTTCTGCTAATTCTTGCCTCCCATTTCATATTTGCATGGAAGAAAACTAAACTGTTGGGTTTTCGGGCTTGTACATAGTATCATTAGGTATGGATTACTGTTCTCTAACATGTTTTCTGGTTGCCCATTTTCTTGATGTAATTGTTATTTTGAGTTCTTATTGTTCAAGATAAAGATGGGTTTCTCGATCTTTGAATTGATACAAGAGATGGGTTCGTAGCTTTTTCCTGATTATTTTAGCTTAAATGGTAATGGGTAATAAATTTTGTATGTGATCACTCTGATTTTCTTCATGATGCCATAATTTGCTGGATTTTAACTTGAATCCTCTATGGGATTCTTGATTACTCAATAAATTGCTTAAATGATTGCCTGCTCTGGTTGGTCTTAGATCCACATGTCCTTTGCCATATGAATTGGGGTTAGAAGTGAAGTTTTACATGTTTCATTTGGGATCTATATGAAGTAGTTATAATTGCAGTTATTGGGCTCAAAGTGTGAGTTTGCGGTAAGGAATTAGCTCCCTTCGATTCTGATTTTGTCTTTCTTGGGTGTGATTTTGAAATGATCAAGAATTTGAAGGTGGAGACATTGAATATTATCTCATCCTAATGGTTGAACCATTACAGAACTGGATCATTACCGCGGAATTCCTCAAGCACCATTACTTAAGAGTAGATTGAGAAACTATTTGAATGGTTCCCTCGTTGTAGGAGTTGCTCAGTTTCCATCCTTTTTAACCTTCACTGGTAGAGTAGTACATGAATGGTGTTTTGCTAAGTTATGTCACATGTTACTATGTATTTTCTGTATAAGCTTTAAAGAACCTGTCTTTATTTCTTGCCCAATTTTGTAATTGTGCCACTAAGCTTTATGTTCTGATATATTTACTCCCTTTTCTTTTGTTCTTTCCAACGATGCACTATTGCTGTATTGCATCATACGGCATACTTTAATTTGGCTCAAAATTGTATCTAAATATCTGAACATAACAGATTTTTTATGTGCAGATTGTGGACATATTGTTTCTATTAACTTTTGAGGGAACGAAACTGGAAACTGTACTCTGCTGTAAATTTTTGAACGTGTGACAAGACGGTATTAGTTGTCTAAGTGTTAAGAGGGCTGATGGGTTACATTGAGGAGTTCGATAAAGAGAAAGCTGATTCAGTGATAAATGGGATAACACAAGCCAGTAATTTGATTAAAGAGTTTCCTATCAAGGTAATGATATTGTTTTCCCCAGATAAATTATTAAGTTTTCGTTAGCTCTCTTCCACGTTTGCTTAGAAATTGCACGCTTTTGTTGTTACAGGATAGGTCTCTTGATGGGAAGATGCAATTTTATCCATTGCCAAAGTCGCCCCTCTGTACTTTCTGCATGACCGAGGGGAGTTGTAAAACCGTTCGCTCTAGAACCAAACTAATGAATATTCTATTGGAAAGAGGGAAGCCACAAGAAGCCCAATCTGTTTTCAATGATTTGATTCAGGAAGGACATAAGCCATCTCTAGTAACGTACACAACACTGTTAGCTTCACTGACTGTTCAGAAACGTTTTGAACACATACATTCAATAATCTCTGAAGTGCAAAACAATAGAATGGAACCAGATTCAGTGTTCTTCAATGCTGTTGTCAATGCATACTCTGAATCTGGAGACATGGAGGGAGCTATGAGAATGTTCTCAAAGATGAAGGAGAACGGGATGAAGCCCACGATCAGTACCTACAATACGTTAGTTAAAGGATATGGGATTGCTGGAAAGCCTGAAGAATCTTTAAGAATAATGGAGCTAATGTGTAAGGAAGAGAATATAAAACCAAATGTGAGAACATATAATGTTCTTGTCAGGGCATGGTGTAACAAGAAGAATATAAAAGAGGCTTGGGATATAGTGACGAAGATGGTAGATTCAGGAATACGACCTGATGCTATTACTTACAACACATTAGTGACGGCTTATGTTCAAATAAAGCAGACGAAAGAGGCTGAAGATGTGATATTAGAGATGCAGAAGAACAATGTGGAACCAAATGAAAGAACTTGTGGCATCATAATTTCTGGATATTGCAAAGAAGGTAAAATAAGGGATGCCTTGAGATTTGTGTACAGGATGAAATACTTTGGTGTGCATCCTAATCTTGTTGTTCTCAACTCATTGATTAAAGGATTTCTTGACGTGTCGGATAGGAATGGCGTTGATGAGGTAACTGTATTTTCTTTTTTTTTTCATTTCAATTATTGCTCGTTCCTCCACTTGCACGTGGTGACATATATAAGAAAAACAAACTGGTACCACTCTTCATTTTGGCTAGGTTCTGAATTTGATGGAAGAATTTGGAGTAAAACCAGATGTGATCACTTTCAGCACCATCATGAATGCATGGAGTGCTGCAGGTTACATGATCAAATGCAGAGAAATCTTCGATGACATGGTGGAAGCTGGCATCAAACCTGATGTCCATGCATACAGCATTCTTGCTAAAGGTTACGTACGCTCCAAGGAACCGGAAAAGGCGGAAGAACTCTTAGATTCCATGAAAAGATCAGGCGTTCGCCCAAACGTAGTCATCTTCACCACCATTATCAGTGGATGGTGCAGCATTAATGGCTCTATGGACTCAGCAATCAGGGTTTTTGAAAGGATGATTGAATGGGGAATTTCTCCGAATTTAAAGACTTTTGAAACCCTAATCGGGGGATACGCAGAAGCTAGGAAGCCATGGAAAGCCGAAGAAATGCTCCAGCTCATGGAGGGATTCAATGTTCGGGCCGAGAAAAGCACGTTTCTGCTGGTTGCGGAGGCATGGCGAGCCATTGGACTAACCAGAGAGGCGAATAGAATAATGGGTTCATATAGGAAGAAAAACACGGCCCATTCAATAGAAATGCATCAAGAGACGCCACCATTGGAGAGCTTTGAGAAGTTGTACCAGAAGGAAGGGGTGAATTCATATTTCTCAAGATTGCAGATACCTAGTTTGGTTCTGAGTGATAAAAAAGGGTCAGGTGCTCAAACTAAACGAAGCAGAATGGTGTTGAGAGAAGCTGAGCTTTCGTCCGAGTGCTCGTATCCAACAAAAGCTGGGAATCTTGCTTGTAGATTTGGCGAACGGGCTCCGATGGTTAGCCGGAGACGTTTTCCGGGGCAGCTCTGTGTTTCCGGTCAGTTTGCACCTTTAGGTGCAATCCTTTTACTGAACTGAACAATGGCACCTTCTAATGAAAACTTATATGTACATATAAAGGCTATCAGCATTCTGTAAAGGATCATTGTAACTCATTTCAGTTTCTGTTGAATTCTTTTGCTCTTCCCATTCCCATTAAAGAGTCCGATATCAAACACCTTTTGTTTGTTCCTATAATTGAAAGTTAATTAAATAAAGTTTTAAATTAAATTTTTTATTTCATAAATAATTTGTATAATTTTTTTTTTAACTTTTAGAAAATTTTATATTTATTTAATTAACTTAAAATAAAGTTGTATAGTTTGAAATATAACTTTTTTGTCTAAAATGAAGAAAATATATATTAAATTTAATAAAACTTTAGTATGCAATTTTTTTCTTATTATTATTATTATTTCTTATAAGATTATACAAAAGTTACAAATAAATAAGTAAATAAAATCGATTATGTTGTTAAGTTGTCTTTTTTAAAATGGGATTCTTGGTCGTATATTTCAATAAAAGTTGCTTATCCAAAGTATGAATTAGTTTTTCTTAATCAACTAATTAAACGTATTAATAATTATCAGTGATATTCTTTTTTATTTATTAATATAATTAATTTAATAATATTTAATTCATACATAATTTATCATAAATAATAAAGCCACTTAAAAAGAATCTTTAACTTTTGTCTTTTTGAGATAAAATACATAAATTCAAAACAGGAATCTTATGTTGCCCTTTTTATTTTTATTTTTATTTTATATTTTATCCCACACGCCAAAAAAAAAAAAAAAAGAATATATATATATATATATATATAGATTAAAATGTTGAATAACTTTATAAATTTAAAAAGACCGTGAAATATTGAGTCAAAAAGATCTCTCGCGTGCTTGAGAAGAGCATAGAAGAGAAAATTAGGGGAAGAAAAATCGGAAACCTTGAGAGAGAGAGAGAGAGGATGGTATTCTACTTCAAGGCGCGACCAGAGGCGGGAGATTACACCATATTCATGGGCTTGGACAAATATGAGAATGAAGAGCTTATCAAATACGGCTTCCCCGAAGATATTTGGTACTTTTTTTAATGTTTTGATCTCTATTCTCTTAATTGAATGTTGCGATATTGAGTTGTTGCTTTTTTTTTGAGCTGTTTGATAAAGTTTTGGTTTTGATGCGTTTGTGGAAGAAGAAGAAAGAGGCAAAAAAAGATTCTACCTATGTTAGAAACAGTAAGGTTTTTGCTCGTAAATTTTAATGTTGGTTATGCTTTCCAGGGCATATTATTAAGAAGTAGATAGAGGAGCAAACTAATCTGGGAATGGAAGTGGTAATATACTTAGCCTGATGTTTTAGATGGATTTTATGAGTTTGTTTAGTTGTATTTGGTGTAGGGTTTTCCTTTCACCGAACAAATAATGTTTCATCAAAATCAACTTAATTGCTCCTCCCATTAGTTTTAATATTCTTCCCAGAGTTAAGATTTAGATCCAAGACATTGGTTTGTGGTGAAATTCGTACCAAGCCAGGGTCCTTAGAACCGAGTGTGTAGCATATCTGAAGAGTGGAAATGATATCATTCTAAGGCCTGTTAGATGAGGAGCTGTGTGGGCTATTCCGGACAGGGTAAAGCTCTGAAATTTCTTTTTCTTTTTTCAGAAAGTATAAGTTCATCATATTTTGAGTCTTCCTAGTAAATTAAATTTAGTAAACTACCTCATTAGCCTCGTTCAATTTAAGTTTCAACCGGAGCTCATGATGGTCTGTGTTGGAAGATATAGATGAGGATTTTTTAAAGCCAAAAATTTTCCAAGAAGCATGATCGATGAAGATTCATCATATCACTACAAGGTTTGGATAAGGAGCAATGCAGGGACCCCTGACTATTTGTGGGCAATACCGGACAAAATAAATCCATAACTTTCTTCACCTTTTTTTTTTTTTTTTCCAAGAAAGTTTCACTGCAATCAGCATCATATTTTGAATCTCTCTAGTAAGTCCAATTTAGCAAACTAACTTTATTAGCTCGGTCAATTTAAGGATCTGTAATTGGATCATGTTTCATCAAGTATATCTGAAATCTGAAGATTTTGTCTGTTTGCATATAGACAATTGGAGGGTCGTATCAATGCAATATGCAATTTGTTTCCAAAACACCTACATGGGCAAACCCATGAATGACCACTTGTAGATGTATATCCTCAAAATTCACTTTTTACAGAGATATGTTTCTGCAGGTTCCACGTGGATAAAATGTCGTCCGCGCATGTTTATCTGAGATTGCACAAGGGTCAAACTATTGATGACATACCTGAAGGTGTGCTGGAAGATTGTGCACAGATAGTTAAAGCAAATTCTATCCAAGGCAAGTGTTCCTTGACTGTGATTATCAATTTATTTCTTGTAGAATATAACACCTTTATAAAATAATTTGGTTTACTGAGAGTTCTGACTATTAGATAACAGAATGAACCACGTGTTTCATCTTCTTTTGCTGAAATATAGATATTTGTTTGACATTGTTTAACTGGCAGGAAACAAAGTAAACAATGTTGATGTTGTTTACACTCCCTGGCAAAATCTTAAGAAGACTGCGTCAATGGATGTTGGGCAAGTTGGTTTTCACAATCAAAAAATGGTAGAGATTCATCATGCATTTGTCCTGTTATTTTGATTGTTTGCATTTGCTTTGCTGCCTGCAGCAATCTTTCGTTTGGGCTTGGAGCTTGAAGTTGATGTATTTTTTTCTTTTCATGCTAAGGTTCGTACTGTGAGAGTGGAAAAGCGAATAAATGAGATAGTTAACCGATTAAACAAGACAAAGGTTGAAAGAAATCCAGATCTAAAAGGTGCTTATTTATATTCCTCTCTTTTAGTTTTGGCATCAAATTGTTTATTCTCTGCCATGGGTCATCAGAAGTTTGATTGATCTGTTTTTTGTGTTCAGCTGAACGTGAGGCAGTTAATGCAGCTGAGAGAGCCGAGAGGAAACAGCAGCTGAGAGACAAAGTGAGTCAATGTTATCTTTATTTATTCAAGCCCACTGGATTAGAGATATTAATTTATTTCTTATGTGGATTCATCAGTAACAGACAACAAATGAATACTTGCTTTCCTTACAGCATTCTTTGAGGTTGCATTTGGATTTAGGAATTTGAAATACATTATATTTATACATCCCTGAAAAATTAGTTTTAAGTGAAAGTGATGGATTTCAGATCCATGACAATCCAAACAATCATCTGTGGATATGCTACTATGGATTTCAAATCCATCCTCAAATCTCTCAATCTGAATGCAACCTGAGTATATACTAAGAATTGGTTTGTTACATTCTTATAGAAGAAGCATTGATGTCACATTAGTCTTTGTTTCTAAGTAATGTAAAACTTCCAACTTAATGAACTCTAATTGTTCATTTTCTTTATTGAACATTATTTATCCCTGTATTTTCTTCATCAAATGTTTTGCAGAAGCGTCGTGAAGAGTTGGATAAGCTTGAGAAAGATAGACAATCTGAGTTAAGGAGCTACAAGAATTTGATGGTGGCAGAAAAGATGACATCTAACAAAGACATAGCATCAGCCAGCAAATCTGTGCAGGAACTCGAAGAAGACTTTATGTGAATTCATCAAAGTTTCACCATGTGCCCATAACTCGAGAATGTGAAAATAATGGCTGCAGGAAACGAGGAGATTGAGAAGGAAGATTGAGAGACTGGATTTGGCTGCAGGCTGAGTCTGATTGCATTGTCTTGCGGCATAAATATTTCATTGGTCTTTACGCTCTCAAATTTGTTAATAAAAACCGGGAGCGAAAGATATTTGATTTGGTAGAATGAGAGGATCTATCATGTAGAAATTTTATAATGGTGATAATTTATGTTTCAGACTTTGTCTTCATCTTTAATTTTAACACTTTTGATCTCCCTGGAATCTAACTTGTTCCAACTATTTGCAATGACTATTGTTTGCTTATGAGATTGCATCAATGATTGCTAGCTAAGTTCGTGGAAGGATAAATGTGCTAGTTTTCTCTGTAGAGTACAATTTTTTTTCACAACGGTCTCAATAGTTGTATTTCTCTAGAGTACGAACTTTTTTAAAATACACATTTTTCACTTGTACAATTTTATTTATTTGTAAAATAAATATTATTTTTCAACTAATAATATAAAATTTAAATTTTGAAATAGAAATTTCTATGGGACGATAAAGAGTCACAAAAAAAGAGTATTTAGGCCTTTGTGAGTTATTTAAGGTAGCTTTTGTCTATTGATTGTTTCAGAGTATTTTAGTCCCTGCCGTTATGTTGTTTGTTTATTTGTAGAAAATAACTATTTCAAATTTAATTTTAACTAATAAAACGGAACTTAAAGTTCTAAAATAACTCTTCTTGGAGCCAAGACTAATTCTTATTTTGAGACAAAAAAGAAGATTATTTAAAATTCTAAAATAACTCTTACTAAAAGCGAAGACTAATTTTTATCTCGAGACAAAGAAGATCATTTAACGCTGCCGTTGTCTGTAGATCGTTCTGATGTTATTTGCCTACCAAAGAGTGTTCGGTATTGTAGTATTATCACATGGTTTGAGAAGGTTGATATTGTGCATTGCTTATTCTGGAGTACGTTCAAATGTAAGCTAGGCTTCTTTATTGTAGATTCGAGTTTAGTTTATCACTTGTTAGAGCATCGATTGGAATTATTTGTTAATTAATTCCTTAATATAATATATTCACCAAAATAAATATATTTATCCATGATGAATTTAATTAGATGATTCTATATTTATACTTATTTTATGAACATTACAGATGAAAGTATCGGACAAATAATTATATTCTACATGTTAAATGACTCAGTTCACGAGCTAACTCACGAACAAGTTCTTCTATTGTAGTCCCGCTTAAAGTCCAAAAGAAGCTGAAACAGATGAATCAGATACACTACTATTAAGTAGAAGATCTTAAAGATGGTGATTTGCAATCTATAACCATCAAATGATGCATCAAATTCACCACCTAAATCCTCGTACAAGAGATAGGCCGGAAACGAGGACGACCACATAGATGCTAAAGTCCATAAACATTGCTCTAACAATGTTCTGCAACATCAACCCTACCTCAAGAGCTTTTCCAAGTTGTTCAAGCGAAGAATTTCCACCAACTACATGGCCACTGGTCCTCCTTCCCGTCCTCAATTCAGCACCTTGCATACCCAAAATAACCCTCCCAAGCACAACGGATATATTCGTTAACAAAAGCAAATAAGCCGGTCCGAAAATTATTACTCCCCTAATAATAGGAAATCCTATGTATGACAAGATAACTAAAATTGCAGCTATTACAGAACAACACAGACGGATATTATCTGAAGCTGCAATTGCTGAAGAAATCTGACCAGATGTGAGTGAGTAACGACGGCCGTGTTCGTGTCGACGTTCCTGAGCAGGAGTTTCTGTGGTTGATGGGATTTGAGATACCTCTTCCTTGGAATCATCTAAGCCTACTGATCTAGACATAATGCGTCCACCTTTGTCAACATTTTGTGGCAAAGGCTGTGCGGTTTGATCAAATATATGTTGCTTTTCAGGTTCCCATTCCCTGCTGGATTCTTGATTTGGCAATGATGAGTTAGGGGCAGCATCTTCCTGCTGAGCAGAATCTGAAACATACGGAAAATCAAGATTTTATCAGCAATTAACCTCTATTCAAACTCCCAGTCCAACTGTGGTCTTTTTCCCCCCTTCTGTATAACCCCAAATAGTAGGATCTAGCAGCATTACACCAAAAAAAGAAGCACTCAAAGTCAAAACCTATCCGACTTGGATGTAAACATTCATGAAGGAGTAACAGCATTGGCAAAAAATTCATAAGCATCAATCAACAAAATCCATTGAGCACATTCATTCTCTGAATTGCCTTTTTTCCTCCTTAACCTTGAATCGATATGTCGAATGAATGGTAAGGAAGTACCTGTTTCATCATGATCACGTACTCACTAATTCACTATCCTGCAAATTTGGAGATAATCCTAATCTACATAATAGAACCCCTAAATCACAAACAGCCACTCTGCTCATTCAAAAATACAAACCCCTAAAAACCAAACCAATAAAAGAACTGAATATACAGAAACAAGCAATTTATATCCATCACCAGCTCAAAACCACTTCATTAAACCGAATGAAAGCTCAGCGCTAAAAGAGGTCATAACAATAAAATAGAAAAATGGCTGAAGATACCGGGAATCGGACTAAACGTGGAGGAACGGGATTGGTCGGGGTCGGGGACAGGGTCGGGCGGCAGGGATTGGATGCGGCCGGTAATTAGAGCCAAACGGTCGGGTCCCCGCTCGATGATACGACGTCGCCTCGCTTCTCTGCTGCCGTGGGTACTTCCTCCGGTTGATGCGACGGCCGCCATAATTTTCCGATGACCTAATCGAATCAATCCAGTTTAGTTGACTTATCAATTACTTAGAGATATCATATGGGGTTTTGATGTGTGTGGGGGGGGGGGGGGGGGGGGGGGGGGCGCTAACTTCGATTTGTTTCACTTTCTTGTGGTTTTATTCTACTCCTGAGGAGCCGACGAGACGTAGTGCTTAAGCATTCCTTTCTACTTTTTTAAATAATAATAATAATAATAATAATAATAATAATAATAATAATAATAATAATAATTCCTATTCTGTCTACCTCACAGGAAGGTAAATCCTTCTTATCAAGAATTCCAAATTGAATGTGGGTAGAGAATATATAATTTGGATGTAGGTTGATGTTTCCTTCCCAAGATCTTATGTTCTTCGGAACAAACATGCATCCTTCATAAAATTCAAACATTAAGATTGTTTGAGAATTTGGTGGGTCCAAAGTATTATGCTCATACCGATAATAATTTTTGACTAATTTAACAATTGATTGATCGATTATAATATTTTGAATAGTATCGATTTTTTTTAATTCTTTCTTTGAGTGATAATTTTTCGAAGAACTCATAACATGCATTGGAAAAATAGTGTGAATAATTTGTTTGATATACCAACCGAATAAATAATTTGCACAGCAACAATAATAAAATCAGTCTTAAAACTAATTATATCTATGTAAGAAAGTGGAACTCCATGTGGAATATTTTGTTAAACAAAGACAATGAAATTTGGCAATAAAATCAAATAAATATGTGATTGGTCAATCCAAGTCCAACATTTATTTTCTTAATAGTCCAATTTTAAAATTCTCACCAATTAATTCTACGAGATGGGACACTGAGTTTTGATATTAAATATTCTTATGAAGATACATTAATAAAATTATACATTGAATAAAAGGAGGTTTAAAAAATAAATTAATGTCAGAAGTGGGATTTGAACCCACGCCCTCTCTCGAAGACCAGAACTTGAGTCTGGCGCCTTAGACCACTCGGCCATCCTGACTTGTTGTTCAGTTACATATACAAACTTATTTTAAAATAAAGTTACATTTGTGTGAGATTCCAGAGCCCCTCAAATTCACACGTTATTTACAATTATTTTTTGTATATCATAAATTTTATTAGTTATAAATGATAACGTACGCTTTATAATAATATAGTAAAATTTAGATATTTTAAAAATATACTGAAAATTTCATTGTAATTATATAAGCACTATTAACGTTGTTGTATTGCTAAATAAAATGAAATAAGACAAAAAATTAATAGAAATTAAAAATGACATAAGTGTAATTGTCATATTTATTATACACACAAAAGTATTTATATAACATTACCTCAACCTTAATCTTGTAATATGTTTATATTATTCATTAGTGAGTTAGAATATATAAAGACTAAAAACTGTATATATAATTTTATCAAATCATAAAGAATTGTACAAATTAACAACATATGACGAGCAAACTAAAAGTTTAGTGCTTAATATATTTTTATTAACAACAATTAATTATTTCAATCTATACTATCCATATTTTTTTCCAAACTACCAATTAGTGATTTTCACAAAAAATAAATTTTGTTGTAGTTTTGAATACATAAAGATGCTCAACATTATATAATTACAAAGACACGATACAAATTTGGTGGTATTCACAGACAAAATCAACGGCTAATTTAATTTCAACAAAATTTCTAACAAAACACACTTAATAATAATGATTAATTATTAAAAAAACAACAGCAATAACAACCACATGCTTCCAGCAACAACAATTGCCTTCATTGCATGGTAGTGGGGGGTATCTTTCCATAGTCGTGTTCCTTGTACAGATACATATCTATCTGGTGACTCATCTCGTTTGACGAGTGTTGTAAGACTTGCAATTAGGACATTTGTGGGCAACCACATGATATTTCACTTCAGAATTGCATCCACAGTCGTTGCAAAGAATCCAAACCTGCCATCAAGAAGATCACTCGTGATTCAAAGGACCGTATCCAGAATTTTGTCTCGAAGGGGTGATTTTTTTTTTTATAGTTATTATAGAAAATCCAAGGGGGCAACCCCCTCCGTCCATGATGACAATTCAGATTGGGAAGTGGTGGGGGTATCATCTAGTCGATTCGATTCAATATAGTCAAGAAACTCATGGGCGTGAGTTTTTTGAGCTGGAGTTTGAGCTTGAGCTTTATCCAATGGTAAACTTTACGAACCCAAGCTTGACTCAATGGTTAAATCGACAAACTCAAGCACAACTCTATTGCTTATATAGATAGTTTGAAGTACATTGAGTTAAACGAAAATGTCTCAACACATAAACTTGAAACATATGATTCAATGGATAAGGTTCAATAAAGCTGGACAAGGGTCAAATTACTTATATATAAAAATATGCAAAATAACTATCAATTCAAGGATAAAATTGTAGGGTACCGTCTTGTTTTCACAGGCTGGTGGCATCGGCGTAGCTGCAACCTCCAAGTCAAATTTCTCCCACACTTTCGACATATCACATACTGATTTAGAGCAGATGGGGCATGCATACCTGTGGACGAGGTCTCATCATTTTTTAAATAAGCTAGCTAAGGGAGGGGGGGGAGGAAGAGAGAGAGAGAGAGAGAGCATGGCTCACTGATAGTGCTCCTTCATCTCTTCCAAGCATGCCTTGTGAATGGTGTGCCCGCATGGCAAAGCAATGACATCATTTCTCGACTCAAAGAGATACTACACAAAATGAAATACTTTGCTAAGTTGATTCGGGCCAGAGAAGAACACTGTAATAGACAGAGTTGCTCACAAACTTAGTACCTCGAAACAAACAGGGCAATCCTGGTGCATTGCCCTCTCCACACATGGATGGCTGCTTTTCAAAAGGGCGGAATAGCAGCAACCTGCATAACACAGAGAGAGAAAAGTAAACCCGAGAAACGAGAAACAAGAAACATTGATATCCATTTGTTACCCAACAGCAGATTAGGATCTTTGTCAAGTATACAAAATGATACCAGACTTACCACATTTGTTACAGTGGAAGAAATTCTTTGCGCCCCCGATCCTGAAATAGAGCAGGGGAAGCACGGTAAGATGCAACTGCTAGCTGATAAGGCCTAGTGTTTATCCTTACTTTCCCTCACAATGTTAATGGATATAGTTTTGTACACTAAAATCTATGATGTCACAGTGAAAGAACTTCCATTTAAACGAGAACTGTTGGATTAAAACAAGAATTGTCTAAGGAGCTAGCATAACTTGAGATGGGAATAAGTACCTGCAAATCCCACAGCCTTCACAATGATACTGCTCTTTGGATGTCTGCAAAAACAAAAGTTATGCCGCAATGGTTCAATATTTCTGAAAAGTGAACATTGTCCATGCAAAATTTTGTGCCTTGTTCTAGTCACAATCTTTTCAGAAATATTATTGAATTCCACCCAAAGAAACAATGCATGGACACAAGGAGGATGCAGCATACAGTCTAACTTACATCATCATCGAACAGCTTGCAAATCCCACAAAAGTACCTTCCCATGCATACGCCACAATTTTTGCAAACTTGTTGAACCTGAGAATAACCACAAAAAATGCCTTAATGAGAGCAAGAGGGGGGAGGGGGGTCCTCATGATCCCTGAACTTTATAGCAAGCTGTAAAGATAAAAACACTAACCTCCTGTTCAGTATCACAAAGCGCACATATCACCTGAAAAGATATATTGAAAAAATTTTATTAACTAAATTACTAGGATAACCAAAATAACTAAAGCAGTGATAGAAGATAAAACTCACAATGAATAGAAGACAGGATAAAACATAAAGAGAAAGACTTAAGTAGAAATGTACCTTCTCAACCAAGTGGCGCGGCATATCATGTCTGAGCTTTCGATCCATGCAAATACTGTTCTGATGACAATGAAATAGAAAAGTAAGCAACATTTTACATTTTCAAAACAGCTGCATGCTGCTAACCACTTGAACCCCACCCCCCCCCCCCACCCCACCCCAAAAAAAAAAAAAAAAAAAAAAAAACCCACCCCAAGGAAAGGGCCATCCCCATGCCCCCGAGCAAAACCAAGGATACAAAGAGCATTTCACTTAATGGATCTATGATATTTTATAGTTACATCGACCTTTTGGTATTTACGAACTATTTTTATGCTGACTCATCACCAATCTAATAGCTAAGAAAAAAGCACAGACATTAATAGAACCTTCATGGAACTTTATAAATGTGAAAGTACCTTTGCCTCATTATGGCAGTGACGACAACTGAATATCTCATTGCAACATGGAGCTCTAATACGGCACCTCCGCCGATAATGGGAGCATCTGCCAAATGAGCACCAAATATTAGCATGAAATCAACAAATATAGCATCAAACAGCATTAACAAGCAAACCTAGAAGACCATACCCATACTTCAAGCATCCTTTATCTAATATTTCATTGCCAGTGACCTTTGCCTGCCGTGTACGTTCTTTTTCTGCTGTGAGATCTTCATGGTAAGACTGCAATTTTGAGTCGATAGCCTCTGTCCTGGTTTTGATGTCATTCTCTTCAACTACCACATTTTGTGTTATTTTGGGTTCAATACATAGGTTCCCAGTATATTCGACAGCCACAGATGCCATGGAGTGAGATTAACAAATTACTAGAGCACCTGCATTCAGAAACAAATTTAGGAAAAAACCTAAGCCTAGTCATGCTTTCTACTCTAGTCGCCCTCCAGATGGGCAAACACCGCAAGATCAAGTAGCTTTTGTTGCGCATTTTGCTCCAGAGCAATAGAATCCGCAACAACAAAATCCAATTAGGGTGAACAGCTCCAATCACGAAACTTCCAAGAAGGAGAATTCCTGAAAACAATTTCTACAAGAACCCTGACTAAAAAAATATCATGCAGCATTCTGGAACTTGGAATCTTCAGGCTGTGATTGGTAACCATTTCTGGAAATCCATCTTAAGAGACGGCAATGATGGAACGCTCAACCTATCGTCAAAGCAGTAGAAAAGAATCATGCGCCTTTTAAAAGTTAAAACAAGAAAAGGTTGAGTACTGAGAGATTGAGGGATGAGTTGTGATCTTTATCCCCAAGAGGACAGACCTACCTCCAACCAGGATTCTGCATGATCTCTTCTCCACCGTATGACAACATAAACAGAAATTTCACTAACACTCTTTGCCTATTCAACTAATGGAAGTAGAACTCAAGGTAAAACTAACCCATAAATTCAATAAGGTACCCCCTAACCTGCTCTATTAGATGATCCACTGCATATTTGTGAGCCTTAGCTCCCGTGACATATAACTATAAATCAATGGGTAATCTCAGGAACTTATGGCTGGTTTCAAGTGATACATGTAATAGGTAGAAGAATTCCAAAATGTAACTGGAAAGAATAGAAGTCACTTCTCAGTCAAACCTCAAACAACTCAACCAAGGGGGCTGATGTGCATAAGGTTCAAAGTTGAAAGACAGCAGATGAATCTAGGAAGATATGGAATAGAAATCCACCATGATTATACGAAATTGTAACTTCATTCACATACAGAGTAGGGGATTGCTAACATCCTAAAATAATCATGGTGGATTTTTTGTCGTTCACATACAGAGTAGGGGATTGCTAACCTCAAACATCATTGCTAGTTGCGAAGACTTTTTTGTCGGTGAAATTACAATACAATCCAACAGACAGATGCAGTTAGACCTTTCCAGCACTAAAATAATCACACCAAATATAGTACGTAACAAGGAAAGATCCTGGTTAGGGATCCCTTTGCAGTGCATCTAAGGGAGAAATCCATACAAAACTTTGACAAGTAACCGATGAGAAAACCTAACCAATTCTTCCCACATTAAAGCTAAATAAATACTATACAAGTTAAAACCGCAGGCCTTATGCCAGATGAGTCGTTTAAGTGTAACATGGCAGGTTGATTCCTCGTTGAGATCAGACAAGGGATGAATAACTTCTTATCAAGTTATATTGGTGCTCCCTTTACATCTTTAGATGATTTCTGCAGCAACATAACATGATTTCAAACTAATGATTTCCTATAACTTTTTTCCCTGATAGGTACACCTAGCTGCTAATTGAAGGTTGATCTATAAAGAAGGAAGAAGAAGGCTTCTAGAAAAACGCAACACATTCGAGGATTAGGAATAGGCAACATATCAGTGAGCAAAGCAAAAACAAGCATGCAAAATTCATCAGCTAAAATCAAACGTAATACAGATCCGATAAACAGATGCGGATCCTTCAAGATGAATATCAAGCATCTTAAAGACACATCATAATTTTATGGCAGCCAAAAAGTTGAAATAGACCACCAGCTCTTCAACGAACTGCGCTATATCTTCTTCGGTCTCTACCCAGGCAAAGAATCAAATACAACAAAGAAAGAAAAGAAATACATACACACACACCGAGACATACTAATTCCAGTTTTCCTTCCAACTTCTAAGAAATTGTTCATGAAGCTTCCAACTAATAAACACGAAATTCAAAACTCACAGAAACCACAAACAAATAACAATCAACTGCACAATACAAAATCAATGAACACTTTCTTCAAAAATAATCAATTAAGAAAATCAAAATAACGACCTGTAAATTTATGTCTCCTTCGCGATCAGTTCCTCGCGTGCAATTCTTCCAATCAGTACAACACGAACTCCTCCCGCACAAAGCTGGTCCCCAAACGCATATAAAGACAAATAGAGACGCAGATACAGAGACAATCACACAATGGTATGAAATCACGAATGAAGCTTTTCAATGGAACCGGATGATTTTTTTTTGTGGATAAGACTAAGTATTTGGGGGTGGCGGGGCTTATATATGGTGACAGGGAAGATGAAAAACATTTTTCTTTTTTTTTTATTTGGGAAGAAGAAAAAGAAATTGTTTAATGGGGATTGATAGCTAAAGAAGATTGCGTTTTCGAGTAGGTTTCCTAATTTTCTAGAGTCTTCCGAAAATCTTAGAACAAAACTCTTATAAAAAGAGTAGAGAGATGACGCGTGTTTGATTGGAGGTGGGCTCCACCAAGAAATTTCGACTGAATTGTCAAAAGCTGACGTGTATGGATCAGCATGTAATTTGACAAAGGGGGTTACGTGGCAGAGGCACCCCAATCATTGTGCTCCGTCCTCCAATTACGAGGCGTATTATGATTCTTTCATTTTCAATTATTTTTGCTCACAAGTTGACCAAACCAATATAAATTGTTAATATAAAAAGTTATAATGGAGGTGTAAATGATAAGTTTAGCCGTTTTGATTGCTTTGGAAGAATTCCAAGTTATTCTTTAAGCACCGTTTGCTTTGATTGAAGGGATAATGATGTATTGATACAGTGTGGGATTATTGAAACGATTGGGATAAATTTTGAAACGTATTATAATGTTTAGTTGGCTGTGAAACTGATGGGATTGGATATTATTCATTAAAATTCTTTGTTTACTTCTGCATTATGGACAAGGATAACTTCTCAATTAGTACAATGCCCTTAATATTAAAATGCTTGTATCTAGCGAAGTCCACAATCGAAAATGACATCAAAGTCCCCTTTTCCATCCAAATCAAATTCAGAGGAGATTAAGGAAAAATATCAAATTGCAATAGATCTGAAATTCAGATGACAATGGATTCGCCAAAACTTTTAGAGGAGATTAAGGAAAAACTTTTATCATCCGGCTCTTGCTGTTGAGGGTGATCAATGGCGACAGTAAAGTCTACAGCGGAGGATAATCATGTTAACTCTGGCATTTTCACCACAGCCATGATTAAAAAAATTTAAAAAATTCTTCTTTTTTTCAATTTTCTTGATTATTCTTGTTTTTTAGATGGACCTGTCAAAAATAATTGAAAAAAGGAAACCCAAATTTTAATTTTTTAGTTGGACGATCAAAAGGAATAAATAACCATTTTTTGAAAAGTTTAAAAAGATAAGAACAAAATCAAAGTTTTTTTCACTAAATGAGCTGAGTTGCAAATGGTGTCCATGGAGCAAATATACCGGAAGATGATGGGCTAAGATATGAAAAAAGAAAGGAGAAGATAATTTTTGTGAAAATAAAACATAAATTAGTTTCATAATATATATATATATATATTTATACGTGTACATAGATATATACAAAACATATTATATATATAATTAATCCTCTTATCTCTACAATTTTAATCATTATTCGATCATCAAATCATTAAATAATATAATAATACTAAATTCTCTATAAAATATATTATTCTGTACATTTTCAATAACAACTTTAACTTATTACAATCCATAAGAAATATCAGCTAAGTTGCCAAATTAGTTCTGTCATAAGCACCATTTTTTCCTATTGTACACTGCTAAGTTGTCAAATCAATTGTGCCACAAACACCAGTGTTACTATTATATACAGTCAACTTGTCAAATCAGTTGTACCAAAGACTCAAAACACGGCTTTTACCTTACACGATTGAATTTATTATAAAAAGTTCCATGATTGGTTTAGACTTGAACAACGGGGTAGACAAAAAACTTTCACAATTTGACATATTGAGGAGCTTACACAATTAGACACTTCCATTTGAAAATTTTCAAGTATACACAAAATAGCTATATTTACTCACAGAAGACTTGTTGAGATTCAACTTGTTGGATGCTAAATGTTAAATTATTGGGAGGATTGGGGGACCCTATATTCATAGTGCCAAGTGGGCACAATAAAATCTCGCCCTAAAACATATAGGATAATATCATGTTAAAATAATATACTCATCACTTCAAAAAAAACACTAATAAATATATAGAATAAAAAAATTAAGCATACATGAACTTTACTTTTTCATTTTGCATGGGGTTTAATATCATGTTTCTATTAAATAGAGCTGTTAATTGGGAGAAGAAAAAAGAACTTTAAGGCAGAAAAAAATTAAGCGATTAGTAACACAATCCATTGGCATCAATCATGATAAACATAACATGACAAATTAGCTGCATGAACCAATAAAAAGCACAACAAAGTAGTTCTGAAAATGTCAAGGATTGAAGCAGAGTATCATCATATTGTTGACAAAACCAACAGTGAATTCTACAAAACTTTTGAGGGAAAATCTGACCAATCCGAAGCATATAAACCACACAGAACTTAAGATCCGATATTAGATGACTTGTTCAGTATGACACCTTCGTATTTCACCTGGAACCACTTCATTGCATCATCCTTGGTGACCCGGTGCTGGATTCCAACACGAGACTTGCACCTACGGCGCCGCCCCACACGGTAACCAGGGCGCTCCAAGACCACAAAGAAGTCCATACCATAGATACCAGTAGAGGGGTCATACCTGAAAATATTCAATACCATGAATATATATGCCCACTGAAAAGGATTTTAGGTTCAGCAATAAATGCGGTTAAAAGCTTGTGCTTGCTATTTACACATTGCACAAAACAAATGGACATTTAACTCAAAGGACAATTCCTATAGGCCATAACTTAGTTTCGTTTGAAGAAATATACTCATTAAACAAATTGAGCAAGATATCATGAAAGCGCCAATGAATTTAGTTTCTTTTCAAGAAATGTATACATGGAAGTAATCAAGAGAATATAAAAGCGCAAACACTGTTGTATGTTTGCTATAACTAATCAAGGCACAAACAGAAACTTGCTTACTTGATTCCAAGATCAATATGCTCCTGAATACCAAAACCAAAGCAGCCAGTTTCACTGAAATTCCTTCTCAGCAATTCATATTCCTTGACCTTCAAGCCACTTTCGAGAAGCTGCATGGCCTTGTCACCTCTGACAGTGACATAGCAAGCAATCTTTTCATTACGCCTAATTCCAAAGGATCGAACAGTGTATCTAGCTGTTGACCATAAGACAGAACCACATGAGTAATGTAGCAACTCATAGTGTTCCCATTACATAAAATTTAGCAGTTAATATAGAAGGGACAGGTCCAGATTTAACAAGTGTTCAAACATTCTATTCGACTAAATCTCAATGAAAACAGGCAATACTTAATAGCAAGGTTGTAGATTGAGGCAACTTCACACTGTATTGGAGATCCCACAGTAGCATTCAACCAACTTAAGAAGCAATTCGCAAGCAGAATTATTACCCAAAAATAATAATTGTTTAACCTTATAATCCAATTAATGATTAAAATTAAGTAAAACATTCTTCTATTTTTTTATTCAGGAAAAAAAAAAGTACTAATACCAGAACAAATATAGTTGTTTAGGATATTTCAAACTCTCAAATTGTGAGATATATCAATTCAGGTAACTCAATCACTGTAAGTACAGAAGAAATTACCCTTGGAGAAAACAGGGGTTTGTCCGCTGAGTTGCTCCAAAACCTGGAAATAGACAAATTGAAACGAAGGAGATCAAAAAATCACGAAGATATTATATGTAACCAGAACACAATGGCGGGATTGCATCGTACCTTAGCAGCTCTGGTGAGACGATCGCCGCTTTCGCCGACGGAAATGTTGAGAACCAGCTTCTGAACCTTGATTTCCCTCATCGGATTCGATAATTTCTTCTCTGACGCCTAATTTCAAAATCAAAGAAAATTAAATACGATCCAAAAGATATTCGTACAAACCCACAATGAGCATTTATACATGTGCACGATCACGTAGAGTGTGTGAAGAGTAGAGATAAGACAGAGAGAGGGGATAGAAACCATGACGGTGCGGAGGTTGGCGGTGGAGGCGCGGCGGCTGAACAGCTGCAGGGAAATGAGATACAAACACTAGTAAGAAGTGGTAAAGTATGCGAGCAGTTAGGGTTTTGTTTGGAGAGTTTGTTCAAAGAAATGTCAATTATGCCCCTACAATCTCTATGTTGTTAAGCGAATAAAAAGATTTCTTTTTCTTTTTTGCTAGGCCGAAAAGAAAAATATTTCAATTCTAAATATATTTTTTTAATAAAAAAAAGCAATATATACACACATATTTTATTTGCATTAAATTTTAATTCTGAAGTGACCACATTAATGAGCACCAATTTTTTATTATAATAAAGAGTATGTATGTGTTGGCTATGTTAAACTAGATATATTTTGTGTTTTATAACAACTTAAAATATTGAAATAATTGTATTTATATAAGAAAATATTATTATTTAAATAGTATTAAAATGTGGGTTAGCAACAATTGGTATCATATCGAGTTAAATTTTCTATAGGCTAATTTAAATATGTGCATGTCAAAAAATTACTTTTTAGTTAAATATTTGTTTTTGTGTCCTGCTTTGTAGCTCAACTTCAAAGTACACTTTATTTCAAATATACATTTATGATATGTTTAATTTCAAAGTTAAACTCATGTCAAATTTGATGTATTTACAAACCCACATACCTATGATATATGTTACTATGATGCATGCATAAAATTTATAACACGTAAAAACAAAAAAGCTAGTAGAAAGATGTTAATATGTTATAATTGCAAAGTAGATAAGATGGTACTAGTTTTTAGAACGATTCTTTTTTTTTTTTTTTTTTTTGTGCAATGAGGATAGTATGCATGCTTGTTGTCTATTATTTGTTTATATATCCATTTAATTATTTTTGGCTAATATAAGTCAAAATAATAAATTTAATTCATTAAAAGTATTGGCCTTATAACCCTATTAGGTTAAACCATAAATTGTTTAGCCAAAGTATAATTCAATAGTATAAGTATTGAATTATAATAAGTTTAAGTCGAATATGAGCTGTATGTCAGTTTATGAAGAACCCGACAATAAATTCAACAGAATAAAATTTTTAATTTGTTTTAACTGGTAAGTTGATATGTTATTATTTTTTAAACAGATATAAGCCAATAATATGCAACATGATTTTTGTATTTTTGTAAGGTTCAAGTTATTAGGACCTAATTATTATTAAACTAGTTGTAGACCCACCATTGTAAGTTTTTATTAAAGATATTAATTATATTTTCAAATTATTGAAAAATAATTTATTTCTATATTAATAAGAAATTTCTTAAATATCAAAAGTAAAAAGTTGCACCAAGAACTACTAAGATTTTCTCTTGTTTTTTCTACATAAAATGCAAATGCCACAAATTCTGACATTAAATGAAAAAAAATTAAGAATTGTTAAAGTAATACTTATATTGAGAATCTCAAGTAAACATTTTAAGCTAATACTCTCTTACTTCTTTTCTTAGTTATTTTTCGTAGTTTCAATCAACTCTGACTTGCGAAAAAGTAATTGTAGATATTGAGAAAGAATTTAATAGAATTTTATTATTATAGCATACAAAATGGAAACTCGAAATAATGAGTAAGTAGCTTATGTATACTGATGCTTCAGTTTACCACATGGAAATAGATGTAAATAGATAACATTACCTAATCCTAATTTTATATCATAGCTCCGTCGGGCAGGTTGTTGAACACCTCTCAATAAACAATATTTTCTATTTCATATGCTCCGTCTTTAGTGTCTTTGGTGTTTAATATCTGTAAGCCTTCTGGTAATGTCACTCGAGAAAATGTGACGTATAGTTGGCCGTGGCTGAAAACTAGCTTTGGAAGATACAGTCCAACATTTATTAAGCTTTGTCGTTAGCTTTTATTGATGGTCATCACATACATACTATTATTGGGAATTGTCGTCTCTTTAGTTTAAATTACCATTTTGTATATGTTGGAGATATGATTGCTCTCGAAATGAGTACTTTGTTTCTTATATGTGTGCCTATCAATATCTCAGCTTCAAATACCCTGTTTCTAAATATGAAACTGTCAGTCTAGTGTCATTGCATAAGACTTCTTTCTTGTTGATGTTTCTTAGCAACATGATTGTGACATTTTTTTTAGCAACAAATGGTGATTTGAGAGTCCTCGTAATTTGAGAGAACTAGTATTTCTCCCGTGCGTTGCACGATTTGTAATATTTATAATAATATAATAGTTAGTAAATTATAATTAATAGTAATTTAATTATTACATTTTGCATTTTATTTTGTATCACATCATCACATTGTGTGAGATTTTGTTACTTTTATTTAATAAATAAATAAATTTATAAAATAATAATATATTTTTCTAAAATAAATTCATGATATACAAAATATAATTTTATTTTGTATAAATATCTCACAATTTTTATTTATATAAAAATATTTTAAATATCAAATATATTAATTAATCTAAAAAATATTTATATTTTTAAAAAATTATTTTTATATACTCAATATAGATATCAAATTAAAGATCTTGAAAAAATAAATTATTTGATATATTTTTCATGAAAAAATAAGTTGAGACGTAAAAATTATAAGCTTTTAAAATTAAGATAAAAAATTAAAATAAAATAAAAAAGTAAAATAAGGTTATTGGTCAACCATTTATGTACTATCCCACATCCCCACCTCCAATAAAATCCAATCTCTTTTTTTCAGAAATTAAAAATTAATAAATAATTTTGGCGGGAAAATGGCAAAGCTGTAATTTAGTCAAACTGTCTTGCTTTTATATAATTATAGATTTAAGAACTCATTTGGATATAAGACCTTATGATTATTAGGATCATCTGCATCATTATCTATATTGTCCCAACTGAAGTACTCTTTTTTTCTTCTCGTGGAGCTGACAGGAGAAACAAATTTATTTCATTGACAGTTTCATTTGTAGGTGTTAGAATTGCTCTTTCTTTTAGATAATTCTAATCATCAAAAGATGTATGGAATTTCGAATATGTCGCTTTTGCAATTTTCTTCACCAAATGGCCAGTGCTTTGGAGCATCAATGTCCTGTCCATTTCAATCATTTCACATTCGCAACGCACATTTTTTATTGTATCACCTTTATTTGTTGCCCATCCCCAACTTCCATTACCCATTTGGCAAATTATTTTTCAGATTGGTCTTAACCTCATGTTATTTGTGAGGGTGTGTGAGGCAGCCGTAAATTTATTATCATATTATTCAAGGAAAAAGTTGAAAAATTAGAAGAGAATAAAATGAAAGGTTTTATTTCATTTTATACATAGACCATTATTCTACTAAACAATCATAAAATTGCTTAAAAATTAAGAAAAAGTAACCATTATATAATTTTTTTTGAAGATTGATCGTACCTTTTCATCCAATAGCAAAAAAATCAACACTCATAAGCTCATTCGCATGTCAACTTCATCTAAGGTTGAGTAGGAAAAGTTAGAATTCGTATCCAAAGAAACTTCATTTCGCATCTTTTTTTTTTTTTTAAATTCAACTAATAATGATTGACAACGTATGAGAAATATCAGGTGTTGTGCAAATATATATATTCACAAAGCATTCACTATAAGGATAATTAAGTACGAGAGTTATCTCGACAATTGAAAAAGGCAAAACACATCAAACAGTTGATTTTAAATAATTGCATTGTCCAAACCAGCTGAGGAGAACTTACTGTGTGCATTTAAATCGGTGCATTCATGCCAACCTATTATAAACTAATTTTGATTTTTGTTGATACACGGAAAGAAGAAAATAAAAGGTTTAGGGGCTAACAATTTCACATAAAAAATTAAAGGAAAATTGATGTATAATCATAACATATTTAGTATACCCACCTTAGATTCAAGGCGTGATAAAAGCATTGATGGAGAGTATGGGAGTTACCTTGGTAATTGAAAAGGCAAAACACGTTGAAGAATTTAGTTTAAATAATTGCATTGTCCGACCTAGCCGATGGGAACGTTATTGTGTGCATTCAAATTGTTGTATTTATGCCAACTTATTAGAAATTAATTATAATTTTTCTCCTAGTTTACAAAAGGAAGAAAAAAATAAGGTTTAGGGCTAGCAATTTCACACACCAAAATCTCAAGTCCATTTGAGGTTGAAGGGAATGATAAAGACATTGATGGAGAGTGAGGAAGTGATCACTTATGTCGCGGTTGTTGTGCGTCGTGCCGTGCTTGATCGCATTTGATTGTAGGTGGCATAAGGAGAGACATTATCTCTCCAATTTTTGACATGGTAGCATTTGGGAGTTTATAGAAGTTTTCACGTGTTCTAACTTCTCCAGTCTTTCAGCCCCACTCTTCTTTATTTCTTAATTGAAATGTTTCTCTTTTTTTTTATTATTATTATTATTGTTTATTATTATTACAGAGGGAAGCTCATGAAAAGAAAAAAAAAATTATTTTGGCAAGTTTGAAAGTATAAACTCTAACTTTTAATATATACATTATTCCATAGCTTATTGTTATTTCATAAAGTAAATAAAAGTCCGTCATACTTTTATTGGTAAACAAGAAAACTCGTTATAGTCCAATTAAACGTCCTAAAACACTTGAATAAATAAATATATATATATATATATATATATATATATATATAAATAAGCATAAGATCATGAATATAAATCAAAATAAGAGTCTCATATACTAAAGTTACCATTAACGGCTCATGCACATCATTTTGGAGCTTCCGTCAATCCCTGCTATCTCTGAGGCTTCGTTTACTTTATGAGACTAGTAATGTACATGTGCATTGTACATTTGTAATATACAAATAATTAAAAAATTAATTTAATATTATATAATAATTTTCATATTTTAAAAATATAAACAATTATTTATATTAAATTATTATTATATTTATTTATAATTGAATAAGCTTGTTAATTTATACTTTTTAATATATTAAAATATTATCAAATAACTATTCATATACATAAATATATTCAAATAATTTAATATGATATTTTAAAAATAGATTAAATTTAAAATAATTTATAATTACCTCTGAAAATAAAAAAATATTATGAAATCTCTAATCTGTATCATTTATAACATCTGCAAATAACATATTTTTATTTTAAAGACACACTTAAATATATGTAAACATATGTAAAATTTAGAAAAATACATAAATTTGATATACTGAAGTTACATAAATTCATAAAATTTGTAAAATATATTCACAAAATTAAATATATACAAAAAAATCTCCTAAATTTCTCAAAATTATAAAATCAAAAGACAATCATATCAAGTTCATATTTCAAAACACATAAAACAAAAAAGAAATTCTTCTCATTCATTCTCAATCTTTATTGTTGATGACTTTGATTTTTTAGAGAAACCACTTGAAGAAAAATCATCCAACAATGATCCATATGCATTAGAATTATCTCATAACTTCTTCACCAATAGAATCAACCTATATGTTAAATAGAAAAAAAATAAAAAATACATAAACATAGAAAAAAAGCCGTAAAACAATAATATCTATTAACAAAAAATATTCTTTAAAGAAAAACCTTTGATTTCTTTCCAATATCATCCACATCAATAGTAGACAAACTATCAAACTCCTACAACAACAACAACAACAAAAAAAATTAAATATTTTAAATATATTAAACATTAAATCATTTATATTCTTTATTTATGATTAAAATATCTAATTACAGATTTATACAATAAGCAAAAAATTAAAAACAAAATAGAAATAAATAAATATGATAAATAAATACTAACCCAAAGGAATTAACACGTCAAAAAAATATAGTAAATAAAGAATAATAATAACATACCTTCTAAAAAAAAAAACATGAATGAGGAACACAATTTTTCAACAATGAATAGTACTCACACTTTTGAATGGTTGTGAAGTGAGTGAAAACCTTTATGCATATTTATAGGGGGGGGAAAACCTAAATTACTTTGTCCAACTCTTTAGAAGTGAATTCTCTTACATTTTCAATTATTTGAGGTACGGTAAATTTGACTTTACTAAAATGTGCATTCGATGATCCTTCAAATTTCGGTTGCCATTATAATTAAATCATTGATTAGTAAAACAAATTTTCATATAATATGCATCTTTAAAATCATCTAATCCTAAAATTATGTCTACAAATCTAATTAAATATGGCTAGTGATTTGATAAATCTGACATTTGCAAAATTTGCATTCGATAATTAAATATGTTTGCAAAATTTTGGTTGCTATTATAATTATTATTAATTAGTAAAACAAAGTTCCCTATAATATGCATCTTTAAAATTCTCTAATTAATTATAATGACCAATACAATAAAGAGGTTTCTATAATTGTGCGGCTTCTGCTATTATATATATAGATAGATATATAAATTTTTAATGTTATTTAATATTAATGATTTAAATAATGTAATTGCAATTGATGTTAATATATTCACTAATTTAAAATCACACGCACATTTTTATGTAATGTTACACATATATTTAATTTAATAAGAAATACTAAATAATTTTTAATTATTAAAAAATATATATGAATATTACTCGGTCATTCAACAACCATATAAAAAAATTGTTTAGAAAAATAAGTTAATTATCATATTGATTTTCATGTAAATTTACCATAAATATTAGGGCAATCAATTAATTATTTAATATCACAAAATTATCATAATGAATTTGACCTTCTAATTAAGAAATAATCCTAAATAATTTAATGCAATTAAAATTATACATCGTGCAAGTTTGACTTTAATATGTAAAACAAAAAAAATAAAGAAAAGATTTGCAAATAAGTGAATAATTCAATGAAAATATAATGAAATTTCCATAAAATATGACTCATTAAAATGGGTTAATTAATTATACTGGTCAATTATATGATGCCATGTATACATCGAAATTTAGTAAATGTTTTAGGCGGAAAAATGCTAATGTTTCTAAAAATGTACGTCTTCTGCTATTATATATATATATATATATATATATAGATTAATTCTCAGTCACTCATTTATTTAGTAGGATAAAAAAGGTGAAATAATCCCAAGCCCGACATTGAAACATAAATTGATGCATCTTTGGTGGATATATTATCCACTCCTCACCCTTGTCCGACAAGTTAGCAGACTTGATCAAAATGATGTCAAATTACAATAATGTCCTTACTATTTACTGAAAAATTACAATATTTGATGCCTTTGAATTAATTACACACTAAAATTCAATTTTGCCCTAATTTTCCTAAAACAAAAGATGATGATGGTTGAACAACTTTGCTGGTTGAATTTACTACTAAAAAAGGCAAAGAGCATATGTGTCAAGGGCGTTGAAGTTGTAGAGGGAGGTAAGACTCTAGCTAGTGCTCCCTCTGAAGTCTAATGTTGGAGGTTTGGAACTTGAAGAAAAGATCAAATCAGTACACGAGTTACTACAAAGGTTTTCAAGGGCCAAAAGGAGTCCAACGAAGATCAATGACAAAGCGATGACACTGACGACGGTAGCAACAATGTCCCAAACCTCCAGGAAGCATAGGAGGATGTTTATCCAAGAGGTTGTAATTTGTTAATTGATATATTGTTGTAAACCTCATTTTCTTCTGTACCAATCCCTGACCAAAACCAATCTAAGTAAATATTGGATATAATGGTTTTTTTATCCTAATCCCACCTCCTATCCACCGATAAACATTAGAGATAGGCAATTCTAGCCGACCCACGCACGCTTGTGGGGCTAATGACAAAGTTCAGCCCAAACTTCAAGGGTTAATTACCTAAATAATATTAAAAAAATAAAAAATTTATAAAATGGTGGGATTTTGAAAAGGGTTCCCAAAATAGGATAAAACGTCATCAGTCCTGACATTGTTTGGAAAAAATATCACCGGGCATGAGATTTTAATTTGGAAATTAAAAACATCATATCCACCGACATTTTTATTTCCAGATTATATATATATATATAATCTATATATATATGTTACATGAAATGTTAAGGCCTGGGTATGCAAGCATATATATATATATATATATATATATATATGCATGCACGTGTATATATATATATATGCACGTGCATATTAGATCATTTAATATTATATATTTATGTATATATAAAAGATATATAATTAATTATAGAATATGTAATTACTTTAATTATATATTTATTTAATTTTTTTTATTGCTTATTTATTTTTAGTATTTAATAGATTTTATTTATATTAATAATAATCAATAACAATATTTTTATTTAAATTAATTAAAATATAATATAAAATATATTTCTATACTTTTTCTTACATAAATATATATTTATTTTTATTATATATAAATTAATAATATAATTATAGACCAATAAAAAATAAATATTTATATTCAACCTAATTAAATTATATAAATATTTATTAATAATTATAAATTTTATATTATGTATTATTTGAATAATTTAAATAAATATATATATTTAAAGATATATAAATTATATTAAAGCAAAATGGAAATAGCGTCAGGCCCACTGACGTTTTAAAGAACGTTTATTTTTTATTTTGTTTTTTATTTTATATATATATATATATATAACTATATGTAATATTTTAATTTCAAGATGCATTTATTTTATTTTTTTTATCTGTTTAAAGAATATATATTTATGTCTATATTTATATTATTTCTTATAAAAATATGTAATTAGAAATATTTTTTTGCCTATATAAATTTATGTTATATAATTATAAACCATTTAAAATTATATAATTTTGTTTAAATTAATTAAATAATATTATAAATAAATTTCCAAAAATTAATGAATATTTATTAATAATAATATATTTGATTATACGTATTATTTTCATAATTTAAATAAATATATATGTATATATATACATAATTTATATAAAATAAAAAGAAAATTAACGAAATGACGTTAGGTCCACTGGCGTTTTTAAGAAACGTAAGTGGGCCTCATGTTTTGTTATTATTTTGTTTTTTATTTTTATGCATATATACTTTATATTTTTATATTTTCATATATATATATATATATATTAAAATATATGTAATATCTTAATTTGAAGATTCATTTATTTTTTATTTATTTTATTTGTTTAAAAAATATATATTTGTGTATATATTTATATTATATCTTATATAAATATAATTAGAAATATATATTTTTTTCTTAAATAAATATATATTATATAATAAAGAACCAATAAAAATTATATAATTTTATTTAAATTAATTAAATCATATTATAAATAATTTTAATAAAATTAATGAATATTTATAATTATATATTTTATTATACATATTATTTGAATATGATAAATAAATATATATGTATATATATAAATTATATTTAAAAAAAATTGAAATAACGTCAGGCCCACTAACGTTTTAAAAGAAACATCAGTGAGCCTCACGTTTCTTTAATTTTTTTTTATATTTATATGTATCAAAATATATGTAATAATTTAATTTGAAGATTCATTTCATTTTTATTTATTTTATCTTTTTAAAATATATATATATATTTGCGTATATATTTATATTATTTCTTATATAAATATATATTATATAATTATAAACCTATAAATATTATATAATTTTATTTAAATTAATTAAATCATATTATAAATAAATTTAAAATAATTAATGAATGTTTATTAATATTATATATTTTATTATAGGTATTTATTGAATGTAATTTAATATAAATTATTTGTGAAAATTTATAAATGAATTAATACATAATATAATTAAAAATAAAAAATGTTATAAATATATTTTTTATATTTTGAAATTATATTTTATATAAATATAATTATATCATAAAAAGATCAAATATAGAATCTGTTGTGGTGGTTAAACACTTGGTGGAGCTTTAAGAGATTGTGGGTTAAAAAAAATAAAGTAAGAAAACATGAGGCCCAGTGATGTTTATTGGGCCGAATTTTTTTTTTGAAAATAGTCAGGTGGAAACATCAATGGGTCTGACGTTATTGGACCACGCATGTATGTATGTCAATATATATATATATATATAATTTAGTTAATATTGGAATAATTTTGTAATTATTTCAAAATAATTATGTAATTTTTAGTTAATATAGTTAATTTGGTATATATAGAAATTTTTGGAATATATATATATAATTTACTAAATTATATATATATATTCCAAAAATTTCTGTAATTTTTATTTGTTTAAAGTTTAAAAGAAAATAGAATAATTCCTATATATAAATATTAATTATATATAAAATGTATAAGGTATATAGATATTTAGAGAATTTATTATTAAGATATATTGATTATTTTTTATTTTTAAAAAAATATTTGTCGTATTTTTTATTTATTTAATATTTTATATATATATATATATATATTTAAACACTCTATATAAAATTCTTTTTTTAAATTATATTATGTATTAATTCATTTATAATATCTTAATAAGTTTAATTTTAATATAACATATGGTAAAAATATTATAAATAAATAAATATAGCTTTTCACCTTTTTTTTAAATTTTATGTATGACTTACAGTATAATAAATTATATATATGAATATTACTTATATATATAATATATATAAACTGAATTAGAAAAAAAATTAAAATAAATATAAAACTATCTATGTATAGATTTTATATATAGTATATATGATGGTGTATATATATATGCGATGTACTAATGCATATATGTAGTGTAATGGATGCATATCATCATCCATCTGTATTACATGAAACATATATATATATATTTAAAAAATAAAAATATCAATAGGCCGATGACATTTTTTTCAAACAACATCAAGCTCTATTTTGATAACACTTTTTAAAATCACACCATTTTATAAAATCTTTATTTTTCTCTTTTTACATTATTTAGTTAATTAACCCCAAACTTCCATCAACCTCCAAAACTTAGTCCCAAGCTACCAACACCCCTACTCAGGCTAGCCCATTGCCTATATATTTTGGTCTATCGGTCAAAAATAATTTTTTCCATCATATTTTGAGTCAAATATAGAGTTTTGTCAAACCAGCCCATCGCCAATTTTGCTACCTCAAATTGGCATCAATCATGATAAACATAACATGACAATTAGCTGCTTAAACCAATAAAATGCAAAACAAAGTGATTCTTCTGAAAATATCAATGGATTGAAGTAGAATATCATCATATTGTTGCCAAAACAAACAGTGAATTCTACAAAACTTTTGAGGGAAAATCCAACCAATCAACAGCATATAAACTACACAGATCTTAAGATCCGATATTGGATGACTTGTTTAGTATGACACCTTCGTATTTCACCTGGAACCACTTCATTGCATCATCCTTGGTGACCCGGTGCTGGATTCCAACACGAGACTTGCACCTACGGCGACGACCCACACGGTAACCAGGGCGCTCCAAGACAACAAAGAAATCCATACCATAGATACCAGTAGAGGGGTCATACCTGCAAATATTAAAATCCATGAATATATGCCCTCCAAAAATGATTTTAGGTTGAGCCATAAATAACGTTAAAACCTTGCACTTGCTATTTACACATAAGGCTGAAAATCAAACCAAGCTATTTGATACTCAATTCGAGTTCGTTTGTTATAAGCTCGTTTGAACTCGGTTTGATAATAATGTCAAACAAGCTTGAACATACTTTTATGTTTGATAAAATCTAAAGCTCTACTCGAGCTCGTTAAGCAAAATTCATTAAAACAAGTGTAAAATATCAAACTATTCAAGCTCGGCTCGTGTTCGGCTTGATTAAAGCTCGTTTAAGCTCGACTCGATTAATAATCAAACCAATCTCAAATAAAATATTAAAAGCTCGATAATATTTCAAACAATCTTTGAACAATGGTACATTCAACTCGACTCGACTCGTTCACACCCCTGTTTGTAACATTGCATAAACCAAAGGACATTTAAGTCAAAGGATAATTCCCATAAGCCACATAACTTACTTTTGTCTAAAGAAATACTCGCGAAACAAATTGAGCAAGATATCATGAAAGTGCCAGTAAATTTAGTTTCTTTTCAAGAAATATACATGAAAGTAATCAAGAGAGTATGAAAGTGCAAATTGTAGGTTTGCTAAAACTAATCAAGGCACGGCCATAAATTTGCTTACTTGATTCCAAGATCAATATGCTCCTGAATACCAAAACCAAAGCAGCCAGTCTCACTGAAATTCCGTCTCAGCAATTCATATTCCTTGACCTTCAAGCCACTTTCAAGAAGCTGCATTGCCTTGTCACCTCTGACAGTGACATAGCATGCAATCTTTTCATTACGCCTGATTCCAAAGGATCGAACAGTGTATCTAGCTGTTGACCATAAGACAGAACCACATAAGTAATACAACTACTTCATAATATTCCCATTACATAGCATCTCATTTATGTAGAAGGGATAGCTACAGATTTAAGTAAGTGTTCCAGAAGTTCTATTTGACTAAATCCCAAAGAAAACAGGTGTTGCTTAAAAGCAATGTTGTGGACTTTGGCACGTTCACACTGCATTGGAGATCTTAGAATGGCATTCGACCAACTTAAAAAGCAATTATAGAGCATACTTCTTACCAATATTTTAATAATAATAATAATAATAATAACAACAACATTACAATTAACGATTAATTAACTAACTAAATCATTCTCTTTTATTAATTTATTAAGAAAAATTAATAATAATATCAGAACAAATATAGTAATTAAGGAAAATTCAAACTCTCCATAGTGAGCAGTGAAGTAATTAGGGGGAGAAATATAAACTTAGGAAACTCAATCGCAGTAAACAGGAGAAATTTACCCTTGGAGAAAACAGGGGTTTGTCCACTGAGTTGCTCCAACACCTGGAAAATACATAAATTGAAAAGAAGGAAGATTAAATAAAAAATTAAAAAAATATTATTTAGTAGAGAACAACAGGACAATGGTGGGATTGCATCATACCTTGGCAGCTCTGGTGAGACGATCGCCACTTTCACCGACGGAAATGTTGAGAACCAGCTTCTGAACCTTGATCTCTCTCATCGGATTCGATAATTTCTTCTCTGACGCCTAATTTCCAAACAAAATAAAATAAAATACGATCCCAAAATATATTCGTAAATGACCCACAGTGAGTAAATATACATGTGCACGAGCACATAGAGTGTGTGAAGAGTAAAGTGAAGAGGGGAGAGAGAGAGAGAGAGAGAGAGCGTAGAAACCATGACGATGCGGAGGTTGGCGGTGGAGGTGCGGCGGAAGAGCGGCAGGGAATGAGATACAAACACTACTACGATGTGGTAAAGTAGGCGAGCAGCAAGGGTTGTTCCAACTGAAATGTCAATTATGCCCCTGCAGTTTCTATGTTGTTAAGCGAGTAAATTTTTTTTCCCTTTTTGCTAAGATGAAAAGAAAAATATTTTCAATAAAAAGAAAAGACAAAAATATATCTACATATATTTCATAAGCAAATTTTTATACTTCCATCTGCATTAATATTTAGTTCTTTTATAATTATATTTATGAGAATTATTTTATTATTAAAAAAATGTTGATTTTGATAAAATTAGTATTTTTCAGTGCGTTGCATGATTTATAATATAATAATATAATAAATTATTATAAAAAATAATATAAATTTTTAAAATAACATACATAATTATATACAATATTTTTTAAAATTTGTTTAAAATAAAAATATATCACAATATAAAAATAAATTAAATATTAAAATATACCACAAGTAATGTATGAAAAAAATATTTTATATTTAAACATTAATATTTATATTTTTACATATGCAATATAGATATTAAATTGAAGATAACAAAAAAATAATTAATTTGATATATTTTTCATAAAAAATGGAGTTGACTGAAAAAATTATAAATCTTTAAAAATTATAATAAAAAAATAGTATACTTTCTAAAAATAGAAAGATGTTTTTGACAGAAAAAGAGACATATCTGTAATTTTTTCTAATGGTTTTACTTTTATATAGCTATAGAAAATACATATACTCTTATATTGTGTTTTTATAACAACCTAAAATATACGAATATTTATATTTATATAAGGAAAATATGACTAGTTATTTTTAAATATGCTCTTAAATACTTTTAAATGGTCCATAAGAGTATGGGCTGACAATAGTTAGTATCATATCATGTCTAAGTTTGTATAAGGCTTGTTCAAAATGTTTATTTGTGTATTAGTGTTCTCAATGTCCACATCCGCTTCGTCACCAACTCCAACGTACCTTTTGTTTCAAATTTACATTTATATAACATATTTAATTTCAAATCATTTGTGTCCATTTTAATACACTAAAACTAGAAAGTTTGTTGAAAAATGTTAACGATTGTATGTTAGAATATATGTCAATATATTCTATTTGCTATTTAGATTTATTATATATTTATCTCCTTAATTATAGGATATTCTGTTAGTTGTATATTTGCTATTTAGATTCATTGTATATTTATCTTCTTTTTTTTGGATGAAATGTAAAAAATTTATTCCAATATGTGGTATACATGTATAAGTACAGTCGGATCGGATTAGGTCCCAAGAAACCGTGATGATGATAACTTCGTGGTGTGTTCGACCACCTGAAAGTGGGGCAGACAGGTATATCTGGTCCATATTTCAGGTGGGGGCACGAAAGGGAAAAGAAAATGGGAAGAAAAACCAAGCAAAGGCTGGGTGTATGGGGGAGTATTTCGTGACGTTTCGTCGCCCGGAGAAGGGGGCCAGCCAAGTGAGACTAGTCCCTTGGGCAGGTGGGGAGCACGAAAGGAATAAAAATACAATCGGAAATAATCACCAACCCAAAGATTGGAAACAGGGCATTAGTATGTAAAAAGGTTTCGAAACCTTTAATTACATAAGTAATGCTTGTTCCATCCCGCCGGCGAGTGATTTACATGAAAATTTACAAACTCAACGGGGCATACCCCTGAGAAAAGGCCCATTGAGACGTTTACAGCAAGGGGCAAAATACAATGAAAAGGCCCAAAAGTTAGACTTTGATCAGGTCTAAGGGGAAAAGCGAATAAATGATTTTATGCACATTGGTCTTAATTTTTGCCACGATTTTATCAATGAAGATGCTTGAGTCTTCGAAGATGTGCTCGTTTCGGGCTCTCCAAATGTGAAAAATTGAGCAGCAAAGGGCGATCATCCTTATTTTGCTAAGGATTGAGCTGGTACGTTATTTTTTTATCTATTTGAGGGCGCTGGGGATTATGCTCATGGCTCGCCAGAGTCGGAGCTATCGACGGATTTTATCCCATACTTCCTTTGTCCAGATGCACTGAAAAAAGAGATGAGTAGCAGATTCTGCAAATTAGGAGCAAAATACACAAACTGGGTAAGTTTAAATGAAAGATAAATTGTCTTTTGTGGCCAATTTCTTCCTAATGGCTAACCAAGTACAAAAGGAGAATTTTGGTGGTATTAATTGTTTCCATATGGCCGAGTGCCAAAAACATTGTTGTCTATGTTTTCGAAAGATATCGTATGCTCTAGAGGAGCAAAGGCCTTTTGAGTTAGAAAGGAGTGAGAGCTTATTGATGACCCCATTGGGGCCACCAAAATGATCCAACAGTTCCTGCTTAATATCACCGATTCTTTTGAGCAGCGGTGATGTATCATTCTTCGGCTTCCAGTCCCAAATTGACTGGTTCTTGAGGTAGTAGGCGTGAACCCATTTTACCCAAAGGGAGTCGGCTTTGAGGTGGAAATTCCACAAACTTTTCGAGAGCAGGGCTTTGTTCCATGCATGGACGTCCCTAATGCCAAGTCCCCCTTCGGCCTGTGGGAGGCAAACCTCTTTCCAGGCAACGGGTGCTGTTTTTTGCCCCATAGGAATACCCTGCACAACCTGTAAATACGGTCGATAATAGAACTCAAGAGAGGGAAGACTTGTAGCCAAAAACATTCAACTCCTTGCAGCACATATTTAATTATAAGCAATCTCCCTGCATATGACAAGGAGTTAGCGGTCCAGCAATTAATATAATGGGCAATATGATCGTAAAGTGGTGCATAGTGAACAACATTCAGTTTTTGGGCAGCAAGTGGGACTCCAAGGTACCTAACCGGGAGATCCCGATGGGGTAATCCAAGAGTTCCAAAATATTGTCCAAATCCCTACCAAAGATCCCTGCAGTAAAGATACATGATTTTGAAGAGTTAATACTCAGTCCGGAGACTGATTTAAACTCTTCCAAGCAGTCGCAAAGAATTTTCATGGAGTGTGAGTCACCCCTAGAAAAAAGCATTAAATCATCGGCAAATGCAAGGTGTGTGATCTTTAAATCATTGCATCGTGGGTGATAATTAAACTTATGTTGTTCAGTCCAAATTTTTATGAGTCGGGAAAGGTATTCCATGCAAAGGATAAATAAAGCATGGGACATTGGGTCCCCCTACCGAAGCCCTCTTTTTCCTTGGAAATGCTCGTGCAATGACCCGTTGATGGAAATGGAGAAGGAAGAGGATGAGACACATTCCATGATCCATGTGATAGTCACTCCAGGAAAGCCTAAACCTTGTAGGACTTCTTGAAGGAAGGTCCATGAAATTGTATCATAGGCCTTTTTCAAGTTCACTTTAATGGTACATCTAGGGGAGATTCTTTTCCTAACATAGTTCCGAATAATTTCTTGGGCAAGGAAGATGTTATCGGTAATGCATCTCCCACCAATAAAAGCCGATTGTGCAGGGTCTATTAAGGAGGGAAGAATAGTTTCAAGCCTAGCAGCAATGATTTTGGTGATAATTTTATAAATCACATTACAATAAGAGATGGGTCGAAAGTCCGCTGCTGTGGGTGAATGGTCAGTTTTGGGGATAAGTGCAATGGTCGGGTGATTAATCTGTTTAAGGATCTTGCCGGTCCGAAAAAATTTCTGGATCGCATCACAAACGGTATTGCCCATAATATTCCAAGATTTTTTGAAGAAGGCAGAAGAGTAGCCGTCTGGTCCAGGGGATTTGTCATCACCTATATCAGATACGACACTCTTGATGGCACATGGCAAAATTGGTGCCTCAAGCATCTCAATCTGTTCCACTGAAACGCGAGGGCCTACCAATAGGACATATTGGTCGATGTTGGAGGTGGGATGGGTCGATCCAAAAATATGGGTGAAGTGATCAATAAAACTGTTGGTCATTTCCTCAAAAGAGGTAGTAGGTTGTCCGTTAGAAAGGGAAATGGAAGAGATGTGCCTTTGAGGGCATTTCTTTTGATAATATTGTGGAAGAATTTCTTGTTCCTATCACTATTGTTGAGGAAGTTGCATTTGGCCTTTTGGGAAAATGAAAGATTTTTCGGCCTTTGCAAGGAAATTGGCCTTTTCTTTCAAGGATTTGACTTGAGAAACCAGGAGCGGGTTAAGGGGATCCTTTTGGAGGAAAAGTTGCTGCTCCTTGAGAGCATTTTTGGCCAGTTTGGTTCGGTTTGAAATATGGCTAAAGTGAATAGTGTTAATGGATTTTCACTTGTTCTTAAGGCACTTTAGTTTTTTGGTGAGGATAAATTGTTTTGTACCCCAAATGGGGGTATCATACACGGCAGAGACCGTGTCGGGGAAGGATGGGTGAAGTGTCCACATGTTAAAAAAATGAAAAGGTTTTTAGAAAGAGTTTTTTTCAGAAATCAGGGAAACAATAAAGGGAGAGTGGTCAGACATTGTACCTGGGACGGGTATGTCTGTCGAACAGAGGAGACTCGGATTGAGCCAAGTTGAGTTGATGAGAGCGTGGTCCAGTCTACACCACACTGTGTTATCCGTCCAAGTGAAGAAATATATTTTCGATTGCACTTCATTTAGACCAAGGGTGATGCAAACGTCCTGAAAATCCTTAAGTTGGTAGTTAGTGATTGGGGTACCATTAAGTTTTTCATGAGGTGATTTTATGAAATTAAAATCACCCAAAATGAGCCATGGATCAGTGAGAGCGTGGCCAAGATCATGCAATTTATTCCATAGATCCCGCCTCTAGACCACTGTATAAAGTCCGTATGCAAATGATATAAAAAAAGATTTGTGGGTAATTTTGCATAGGGCCTGACAGTGGATTAGTTGGGGGAGGTATCAATAGCATGCAATTGGACTGAGCAAGGGTTCCAAAAAATAAGTATGCGTCCATTTTCAATACATTGAAAGTTATTGACATACTTACAGCCCGGGAATTTTGTTTTAGCCACAAAATCACACAAATCAGAGGTATGGCAAATATCAGTTTCCAACTTTGTTTCCAGCAAGCATACAATATTGATATCATGTTCATGAATAAAAGAGACAAGGTCCGTTTGTTTAACAGAATTTTTAAAACCCCTAATATTCCATGAAAGGACTTTCATGGGAAATCAAGTGGATGGATGAATAGTTGTACTAGATGGGGGATTAGTCGCAGCTCTAGTACTATCATCGGCATCGGGCATAAGGCTTGGGTCCGATGCCGGGTTACCTAGATTATCACCCGGCTGATTTGATGATGAGGCTAGGTTAGTGACATCTGTTGGGGCACACTTACTTTTCTTAGCTCGAACCCTCCATTTCGCACTTTTGGTGGGGGGCCAATGACTCCACAATTGGTTCCTTTCCTGGTGTATGAGTACCTTTGTCCTGCAAAGGTAAGACAATTTCGGGGGCAAGAGAGGGATGAGCAAAGTTTGGTAATGGTGTCTCAACTAAAACAGTTGGGTCCGATGGCTGGGAAGCCATTGGTAAGATGGTTGGATCCGACAGCGGGGAAGGCGCCGGTCTTGGGCTAGCCACTATACGTGTGGGAGGAACAGGGATCTACTCCTGTGGCAGGGCTTTTTCCATTCCTCGGGTGGCAGGTTGTTGTTCGTCCACCTCGTTAGTTGGATGAGATTTATTGGGAAAAGTTCTTTTGTCCGATCTTCCAAGGTTATTTGGTGTTATTGTGGCACCTCTAGCTCTTGGTACAAACTTCCTTGGTGGCTGGGGGCCTGGACAAGCATCCTTATGATGACTAAAACACCTGCATTCGGTATAAAACTTTGGCAGGAAATCATAAGATAAATTCGGCACAAACATTAAACTGGAAGGCATTTGTATATTAACAAAGGATGGTAATTCGATGGTTGCATTAACATCGGTGAGTACTCGGGCTGTGGGACTCATTTTCTTTTGAAAGGTTGCTCGATCACAGCAAATGGGCTTGCCAACCCTTGATGAGATTTTGCCCAAAGCGGTCAGGTGCCAGCATTCGATTGGGAGATTTGGGAATTTAACCCATGTTGGGACGATACGCAACTCCTTTTTGGTGAAGGTAGTACCATCCGAAAGCTTTTTGAGTAGGAGGGTTCGACCCAAACAGTGGAAAGGACCATGGTCAAGAATTTCCTCCATGTCTTTGGTATTGGAAAATTTGAAGAGGACACAGTTGTTCGTATGCGGTACGACAGTGCACTCTTTTTGCCAATAGGCCACAAGTTTTTGATGTTTTCCAATCCAGGCCATCGACCCGCGAAGCAGCCAAGGAGGCAGTAGCCCCATTCCTTTCCCACATCAAACACATCTGTAGAATCAAGAGAAAGAACATCGCCGTCAGTCGAAAATGCATTTATTTTTAGTTCATCACATGCACGAGTTTTAAAGAGATTGGCCCATGATTTCAGTTGTGATAGTTTGCCCTGTGCCGGGGGGGGGGGGGGGGGAGACTGTGTTGGAGGGGCTGTAGTGCTTTTAGCATGTGCAGAAACAAAGCTCGATTGAGGGGCAGGTTGTTCCTCCGACTGGGCATCGGTGTGTTCCTCCTGTTGGCAATTAATAGACGAGGATGTATAGGAGTCAAACTCCCCAAGGGATTGGGAATCGTTGCTTTCAATACAGGGGGCGGGATCATCTCGTGTCGGTGTTGCAAACCGAACATGAGTGTTAAACCTTTTTCTACCGCCCTTTGCATTCCTTCTTGTGCTTTGGTTCTTTTTAATTGCGATCCCTGCCTCGAAGATCTGTGGAAGGGAAGTAACCAAAGTACACCAAGAGTAGAGCAGGAAAAAGAATAAGTAGTCAGCAGGAAAAATGTTGAGATTCCTGGAGGTTGTTTTCAGCAAGTGAGGTTCCGAAATTTGCAAAATCACAACAATGCGATTAAGTTAAATTTCGAAGGAAAAGAGAGGTTCAGAGGTTTGCAAAACCACAAAAGCAATTAAGTTGAGTTTCGAAAATCTTGCCAACACTCCCAGAAAAACACTTTGGTTATGCCGTGCTAGAAATTGAGCAAGCACTTCCAGCAGTTAAATCGAAAAAAAAATTGGGCAGCAATTTCCCAAAATTAAGGGGAACCCCCACACAACACAAGTGATTGGTTTGATTTTCAGAAAATTTGCAATCACTCCCAGCAAATTAAACACAACCAGCACAATTTAATGAGCAGCACAGTTTTTCCAAGTATCTTGCAAAATTCCCAGCAATTAAATCACAAGCACCAGAAATCATGCAAACTCTTCTAGCTAGAATTTGTGCAGGAGTGTCAATTTTCAGGTAGGGATGTAGCAAAGGGAATACAAGTATGATGTAAATAGGTGCACTGAAATCAGGAACCTTACAATCACACCCAGCAATTTAATCACAAGTACGATTTTTTAGAGGTCTTGCGAACACTCCCAGCAATTTAATAACAAGCGCCAGAGATTATGCAAACACTTCCAACAATTTTAATCACAGAATTTGTGCAGTAGTGTCAAAAAGCGGTAGGAATGCAGCAATGGGGATACAAGTATGATGTTAACAGGCACCCTGAAATTACTTGGATCACTGACTTAATTAAAAATAAAGTGAGCAGGAGGTCCTTGGACTGGAGATACCCGTGCACGAATTAGACCATTCGAAATTGACAAAGTCTGACCGGAAAAGGGAAATGGATGCAGCAAAATTCCAACAATTTAGCATCAACCACAGGCCCTTTTCAAACGATGAACTGGAGGGAGGAACCAACTTTTCTGTTTTTTTTTTCAAAAATTCGACCTTATTCAGGAAAAGAAGAGGTTCAGTTTAAGCAAAAACAAGTAAAAAGGTTCAGAAGATGTGTACACAGTAGACCGAGAATGAGTTCAGTCAGGGGACCCAGTGCCTGGGTCAGCTCGGTTCAACTCGGGCTAACTCAGTCGTGGGCTCAACCTCAAACTCAGAAACCCTAGCCTATTTAGTGCGCCGCTCAAGTTGACTCAGTAGATCTAGATCTGGATCTAGATCTGGATCTAGATCTAGGTTTGTGTCTGGGACGGCCGCTGGGTCAAGGTTTTGGCTCCTCCACGGTGCCGACGATGAGTTTTCTTCCCATTTTTCTTTATTTTTTTGCAGGGGAACAGTAGGTACAATAGAACAGTAACCATAGTAACAGGGAATCAGCAGGACTCCAACAACGAGTGCAGCACGCAGCAGTGGGATTCACAGCTAGTTGACAGATGCAGCAAAGAGTCCACTGCGGAGATGCAACTGACGAGGTCCAGCATTTGTTCTTTGGTAGGTGTGACTAACAGCAGTTGAAATCACAACATCAACGAAGTCACCTATGAACACAGCCGGGAAGATAGCACTGAAGAGAGCTGTTTTGCAGCAGCTGTTACAGTTCGCCAGGGACTGGATTGTGCGAGTTTTAAACTTCAGTTACCGAAGACTGGAGCTGTTACAACAGGTCACCCAGGTACCAGGAGCAACTTGCAGCAAGTCGTGCAAGTCTTTAGTAGCTTGCAGCATGATGTGCAAGACTTTGGTAGTGACAGGAGCTCTTCGCAGAGGTCACGTTGGGCAGGTTCCGGAGGTTTACCTGTGCAGGTGATGCAGCTGTCCAGGAGCTTTGTTAAAAGTAGCAGTCGAGAAACCACTGGAATGTGACAGTAGTTGGGCCTCTAGTCCGTCACTGAAGCAGGTGGAGGGGGGCAGCAGGGTCGCCGGAAACGGGGGATGCTTTTTACAGCAACACACAGGTTTTCAGTGGGTGCAGCAGCTCCGGTACAGTGGTCGTCCAGCAGCTTCTATGAGGAGCAGCGATCAAGTTCCTGTAGTCCGGTGGTTGGGGAAAAAGGAAGGTTCAAACAGCAGCTAAGAAAGTGTCCGTTAGAGCAAGAGAGAAGGTGGGCACTCTAGAGAGAATTTATGAAGAGAGAAATATTTGAATTCTCAAAACCCACTACTGAGAGCTATTTATATATTTATCTTCTTAATTATAGGGAGTTAGGCCTTAGTTTATAGTCTTACCATACATAACCTAGGTTGTTTATATTGTTGTTGATAGGCTTGTGAATATTCAAGGAATTATCTTGTTTATATTGTTGTTGATAGGCTTATGAGTATTCAATGAATTATCTTCTTTTATGGTACCAGAGCCCTAGGGAAAGATCTTCACTCTTCCGCACCCTAGCCATTCCTCTTCCTGTTGCATTTTTTCTTCTTCAATTGTGGTCGATTCTCGACGCTACCGTTCTTCAGTGGATTTATGCTACAATCTCTCATGATCTGTTACACACAATTCTTGAACCCGATACCACGGCAATGGAGGTTTGGAATAGGTTGTGTGATATTTTCCAAGACAACAAATATTCCCGTGCCGTTACGTTTGAGTATGATTTCACTCACACAGACATGGAGAATTTCCCAAATGTCTCTGCCTACTGTCAACATCTCAAGTAATTGTTGGATCAACTTAAGTACGTTGGCTCTCCGGTGGACAATAGCCGTCTGGTTCTCCAATTGGTGTCCAGCTTCACCGAGTCCTACAAGGGGGTGGCCACACTAATTCGCCAAAGTGACCATGTACCACAATTTTATCAAGCCAGATCAATGCTCGTTCTTGAAGAAACGGGCCTGAAAAAGGCAACTCAGACCACCACTTATGCCATGGTGGCTTGGGACTCGAATGATTCTCAAGATGGCGTTTATCAGTCTTCATCTTATCATAATAACAATGGTGGGAGCGACACCAACACCGTGGCAATTCTGGGAGGAATCGCAACTCATCTGGCGGTTGTGGTGGTGGAAAATGGGGTTCTGGTGGTAGCTCAGGTGGTAGGGACAAAGGTGGCGGCAATACCAACAGGAACGGTGGCCAGCAGCAAGCCCCAAATCAGTGGCCGTCCCAGCAGTGGCCTTGGCCATGGATGCAGTGGACTGTTCCACCATGCCAATTTCCCGCTGCCCCATGGGTCAGGCCCAACTTCCAGCAAGGCCAGCGCCAGCAGCCTGGTATCCTTGGGCCGAGAGACAGCGTTGCACACCCTCGACATTACTCCTCCGGATCCAAACTGGTACATGGACAACAGTGCCACTTCTCATATGACATCCGGGCAAGGTAATCTCACGTCTTATTTTAATTTGAACAATAAACGTGATATAACTGTTGGTAATGGTCAATATATTCTAATTTGTGGCTATGGTCATACTCAATTAGAGTCTCCCCATCCTCCCTTAACTCTTAAAAATGTCCTCCATGCCCCTCACCTTATAAAAAATTTGGTGTTCGTTAGAAAGTTAACAACTGACAATTGTGTTTCAATTGAATTTGATCCATTTGGGTTTTCTGTAAAGGACTTTCAGATGGGGATGCGTCTAATGAGGTGTGAGAGTCGGGGCGCGCTTTATCCCATCACCAAGCCACATGTCTCTTCTCATTCTACTTTTGCAGCTTTAGCACCTTCTCTATGGCATGAACGTTTGGGTCACCCGAAAACTAATATTTTGAGTTCTCTTAGGAAGAATAATTATATTAAATGTAATAAATTTGGAGATTCTAGTATTTGTCATTCATGTCCTCTTGGGAAACATATAAAATTGTCGTTTGTTTCTTCCCATTCTACTACTACTATCCCTTTGATATTGTTCATACTAATCTTTGGACATGTCCTGTTTTAAGTTCATCTGGTCATAGATATTATATTTTATTGTTGGATGATTTTTCTAATTTTTTGTGGACTTTTCCTTTATCTAATAAATTCGATGCTTATTCTACCGTCTTAAATTTTAGAACTTTCATCCGAACTCAATTTGAACGGAAAATTAAGAACATACAACGTGATAATGGTAGGGAATTTGATAATGGGCCTTTTTGGAATTTTTGTAAAAAGCATGGATTTTTGTTTTGTTTGTCATGTCCTCATACATCTCCTCAAAATGGAAAAGCCGAGAGAAAAATCCTTATGATTAACAATATTGTTCGTACTTTTCTTGCCCATGGTTCTTTACCTCCTTCATTTTGGCATCATGCTTTGCAAATGGCAACTTACCTTCTCAATATTCTTCCTCATAAGAAATTGAACTATCAATCTTCCCTTCAGATTCTTTATCAAAAGGAACCGCCCTATTCTCATCTTTGGATTTTTGGGTGTTTATGTTATCCACTATTTCCTTCAATTACCATAAACAAACTCCAACATCACTCAACTCCATGTGTATTTTTGGGATATCCATCAAATCACCGGGGATATAAGTGTTATGACTTGTCTTCTCGAAAAATCACCATAAGCCGTCATGTGATTTTTGATGAAACACAATTCTCGTTTGCTAAGTTGCATACTCCTCAAAATACCACATATAACTTCTTAGATGATGGATTATCTCCCTCTTTAATCCATTATTGGTCTACTGCTCAATCTTCAGCTCCATAAAATGGTCCAAACATGGAGCCCAATTTCCCTCCTACTCAAACCGGGCCCATTTCTGAGCCAAGCAAACCGCCTGCCAGCCCAGGCTCAGTGACACATACTCCTACTTGCGTCATTCATTCTTCTGTTGGGCCGTCTGCCACAAGCCCACTGCAGGTCTTTAGTCTTCCTCCTTGCAGCCCAGATCTTCAATGTCCTCATATCCCAACTCCTCCAATTCACGCCCCTCATTAGCCTCCGATTACAGGCAGCCAAAATGGGATATTTAAGCCCAAGAAGAACTTTAATCTTCTGTCCACGGTCTCCAAATCCCCGCTGTCCCATAACTCTGTGTTGGCCTTCGGGACCTGAATTGGAAACAGGCTATGAATGATGAATATGATGCTCTTATTAAAAATAAGACGTGGGAGTTGGTGCCCCGTCCATCTGATGTTAATATAATTCGGTCTATATAGATTTTTGCTCATAAAGAAAAATCTTATGGTTTTTTTGAGAGGCATAAAGCCATTCTTGTAGGTGATGGCAAAACTCAACAGGTTGGAGTAGATTGTGGTGACACTTTTAGCCCGATTGTCAAACCGGCTACTATCCGCACAATTCTTAGCTTGGATTTATCTAAAGCTTGGCCAATTCATCAACTAGACGTCAAGAATGCTTTCTTACATGGTGAACTTTAAGAGACTGTCTACATGCATCAGCCTATGGGGTTTCGGGATCCTGATAAACCCAATCATGTGTGTTTATTGAAGAAATCTCTTTATTGACCGCTTCTTCTGATGAGCTTCGTAAGTCTATCATTACTCTTCTTAGCTTAGAATTTGCTATGAAGAATTTGGGTGAGCTTAGTTATTTTTTGGGGATAGCTGTGACTCGTCATGCAGGTGGTTTATTTTTATCACAAAAGAAATATGCCACATAAATTATTGATCAAGCCGGTATGTCTTCTTGTAAGCCATCAACAACTCCGGTTGATACAAAACCAAAGCTCAGTGCGTCATCTAACACTCCATTCGAGGATCCTTCACTCTATCAGAGCCTTGCTGGGGCTTTTCAGTACCTTACTTTCACCAGACCTGACATTACATATGCCATGCAACAGGTGTGCCTATTCATGCATGACCCGAAAGATGAACACATGCACGCTCTCAAGCGCATTTTGCGCTACATTCAGGGTACTATTGATCATGGACTCCATCTTTATCCTTCTTCTACATCGACTCTTGTTTCATATACACACGCAGATTGGGGTGGATGTCCGGATACCAGGAGGTCTACTTCTGGTTATTATATTTTTTTTTGTGATAACTTGATCTCGTGGTCAGCTAAATGACAAGCAACCTTGTCCCGTTCCAGTGCAGAGGCTGAGTACCGAGGCGTTGCAAACGTGGTTTCGGAATCTTGTTGGTTACGGAATCTACTTTTAGAACTTCATTATCATATTCGAAAGGCTACATTGGTTTATTGTGATAATGTTAGTACTATTTATCTTGCTGGAAATCCTGTTCAACATCAACGCACTAAACACATTGAGATAGATATTCATTTTGTTCGCGAAAAGGTTGTTCGTGGCAGGTTCAAGTGCTACATGTTCCCTCCCGTTATTAGATTGTAGATATATTTACCAAGGGTCTCCCTTTGGTATTATTTGAGGATTTTAGGGACAGTCTAAGCGTTCGACGACCTCCCGCTTCGACTACAGGAGAGTGTTAGAATATATGTCAATATATTCTGTTAGTTGTATATTTGGTATTTAGATTCATTGTATATTTATTTTCTTAATTATAGGATATTCTGTTAGTTGTATATTTGCTATTTAGATTCATTGTATATTTATCTCCTTAATTATAGGGAGTTAGGCCATAATTTATAGTTTTACCATACATAGTATAAGTTATTTATATTATTGTTGATAGGCTTGTGAATATTTAAGAAATTATCTTCTTACAATGTAACCGCAATGTATCTTAAATAGTAACTGAATTTTATGAAAAAAATTCCAACGATGATAGTATGTAATGCTCATTATATTTTGTCTATTATTTATTTGAAGTATTTTATATATTAGTTTAATTATTTTTTGTTAATATAAGTCAAAGATATATTTTATTTAATTCATTAAAAGCTTTTATGTTTGGGTTAACCATTTATATTTTATCTCAAGTATAATTCAAATGTCATAATAAATTTAAGTCGAATATAAGCTATATGTCAAATTTAAGAAGAACTCGGAAATAAACTTAAGAGAGATAAAATTTTGAATTTGTCTTAAGTTTTAAGTCCAAACAAGTGCTATGTTATAATTATTTAAACACCTAAAGTCTCGTTTTAATTTTATAAGTCAATAAAGTGAATCATGACATGGTTTTTCTGTTTTTATAAGGTCCAAGTTATTTCAGGGCCTAATTATTATTAAATTATTCAAATCCATGGGATATTATTAGACTCTATATTCTATAACTTAAAATTATATATGTATGTATCGCGTGCATTGTGTAACACAATATAAATTATTTTTTAATTAGAAAATATTATTTATTTACTTAAAAAATATTATTATTAATTTATTAATTTTAAAAAATAGTAATTTTTATTAAATAAACAAGTAATATTCGAGCGCATGGTGCATTCGATGCAAAAGACAGTCACTCATTTTATAAACTAAACTGAAGTTCATCACAATTTTATTGATAAACGAGCAAATTCGTCATAGTCCAATTACAAATCCAAAAACACTTGAATATTTTATATAAAAAATTAATGTCATTATTATAAATCAAAATAATAGTCTATTATAATCAATTTACTCTTAACATTATTTCGGGGCCTCAGTCTAACGCCATCATCTCTTAATCTTTTTTGCTCTCAATACATAGATATTCTTCTTCAAAAATTTTAATACATATGCTTTAACATACCACGTCTAATATTTTTTTTGTGGAATTCCTTTAAAGTCAAGGATTATTTTTTTGTTATTATTAAATATATATTAAATTTATGGTTTAACTAAAATTATGTTCTAACTATTTTTGAATTGTCAGGGACCTTGAGCAAGTCCCGAAATAAGGGTTATTGTTTCAATAGTCGTGGACAAGATAAGTTGTACAACATATCAATGTTTTAATAATCGGATCGAATCGATCGGTTCAACCGATATTTGAATAATCTTATGATAAGTTATCTCAAACTTGTTGGTGCATTACAAGCTTATGATGTTGGTCCGTCCTAAGATGATTTATTATAAGCTTGTTGGTTAAGTAGTATGATCAAATACAAGCTTATGATATTGATCGATTAAGATTTACAAGCTTATAATGTTAATTAGCCATATCATTGTTTATTTTTAATTTGCTCGTTTGATCTTAGTATACTTTGTCTTTCTACTATATTATTTTTAATAATACTTAGTTTTAACAAACTAGGCCCTATGAGTTGGATGCAATTCATCCTCATTATTTTTCACCTTTTAATTTGAGAAACTAACGAAAAGTGAGGTCGGTACGATGAAACTCCTAGTGTACTTTGTCTTTCTATTATATTATTTTGAATGATATTTAGTTTTAACAAGTTAGGCATCAATTAGATACAGTTTATCCTCATTATTTTTCGCCTCTTATTTTGCGAAGCTAATAAAAAGAGAGGTCGATTTGGTGAAAACACGTGATAGGATTTTCCATGTTATTATCTTAGCATTTAAGTTGATTACGAAAGTGATAGAATTTTAAATGATGGATTACAAGTTATTGAATTTTTTTTTATATTTCATAGTTTAATTGTACGGATAATTATATAATGATGTGTTTTACAAGCATGTAAATTTGATTGATTATTGAAAAAAATTAATTATGCTTTTGTTGTGATATATTGATAATCTATAATAATAAAATAATTATAAAATAATAACTCTCAGACAAATTTTAAATTTGAGAAGTGAAATATTTTATAAAATGATGTGTTAACATTTGGTTAGTTAATTTTTCTTTTGGAATGTATAATTTTCAATTTGTTAAAGCATAATTTTTTATTCTAATTCATTTTTGAAAACATAATATATCAAATTTATCTTTTTTTGAAGATTTTAAATTTTACATACCTTTAACAATATTACAATGAGTACAAGAGTAGAAAACAATTTCTTTTTTCTTGATTATTTAAGTTATATTTCAATGTTCATTATGTATTGTATTTTTATTTTTGATTTGGATTGTAAATAAACATTAACTAATAATTTGAAAAAATTATTAAAATATTTACTTTATTATATAATTACTTTATTATAAAAAAACACTTATTTCGGATAAAGGAATATATTTTTTTTATATAAAAAACAAGAATTTTTCATATATCTTCACCAATGAAATTACAAAAGAATTTGAATATTTTAAATATTATTTTAGTCAGATCTATATTATAACTACAAGTTCATTTGATTTGTTATGAATTATCATGGATTGTATACTGAAGGATATGCTAGTTGTATGTATGTATATATATATATGTTGGTTATATTAAATTAAATATATTCTCTTATATTTTTATATTGTCCCAAAATATATAAATAATTATATTTTTTAAATAAAAATATGATGATTCATCTAACATCTCATAATATAAAGAATATCACCTTAAATAGAAAAATATCAAAATTTCCGCATAGTTTACTTTTTAATTATGATATCTATTTTTTTCTATAAAAATTTATATCAATATCAATATATATATATATATATATATATATGATTGATAAAGTTACAACATTTATTAACTTTCAATTTATTATCTATCAAAATATGTTTATTTGATTATCTTTTTTATTATTTTTTATTTTTCATTAAAATTTTCAAAAACTTATAACATTTTTGTTTCAACTCTAATTTTGTTTTAAGAAAATATATCTACTTAATTATATTTTGAGAATCTTTAATTTGGCATTCATGTTGCACATATACACATGCATACATTAAAATTTAATTATTAATTATAAAATATCTTTTCTTAAGTTAATAGTGATAAATATACATGTGTATATATAAAGAGAAGTATGATCTTAAATAGAAAAAATCAATCTCTAGCTGCCTAAATTACTTTTAACTATGATACCTATTTTTTCATACGAATATATATCAATATCCATCTATATATAAGATATAATAAAATAATTTGACTTATAAAACTAAAATTTACTAGTTACTAAAAATCGCAATAAAAAATAATTATATTTTTATTTATTTTTAGTTTAGTTATTTTATTATGAGAGTATATCAAAACAAAGTTCTAAGTATTTTGTAAATATAAATTGTATGTCAATTTAAATCTTATAATTCCGCAAATTTTGGGATGTAAATAACTAATATATCTGTATATATAAGTTAAATTACAATCGATTTGATTTTAAAATAAAAATAATTAATATTTACATAATATAGTAAGATTAATATGTGTAATTTTACTTTCATCAAATTTAATGTTAAAAAAAGAACAAAAAATTAATGTTTTAATTTTGAAATTTTAAACGACAAGTCAAAAAAGAAGAAAATATTATATTTTGCACGTCTTTTGGGATATATTTAATATATATATATAAAAGAGAAATACACGCTAATATATCATTCTATAAATATTCTTATTTTTTTATTTTTTTTATAAGTCAAACCATGTCAATCACTAGGCGCATCATTATTTAAAATGTTAAAACAACATATATGTCTTTAAATAAAATTTTATTTTTTAATAAATTTAGTACTTTATAATTTTTATTTTAAATATAACTTCTCAACTTAAACCATAACAAAATATTTGAATTGGATCAAGTTGAGACTCCTAATTCTGTTTGCTTAATATCTTTTAATTTTAAATTTATAAACTCAAAATTCTCTAAATTAATAAAATCATAAAAAAAGTAAACAAATAAGTAATAAAAAATAAATAGCCGTGCAAAGTCGGAAAATTACTACTTTTGATTTTTAAATTTATAAACTCAAAATTCTCAAAATAAAAAGTAAAAAAAATCACTAATAAAATAAATAGCCGTGCAATATCGAGAGAAATTACTAGTATGTTTTAAATAACTTAAAAAAACTATAAAATGTGGGTTGTTACATATATATGTGAAATTGTCAAGATAATGACAAAAAAATAAATAAATGAAAAGCAGGATATATAATTATATATATATATATATCTTATTATTTAGTTGCAACAAATCATATATAGTTTTATATATTATATTATATTATATTCATAATTATATTTTATAAATTCAGTGTAAATAATTTACATATCTTATTACATACTGATTTATATTTTTATTATATTTTAAATTTAGTCATTAAATAAATTTATAATTCTAATTATATATTGATATTTTATTTGCAAATTGATTTATATTTTTATTATATTTTTAGATATAAAAGTTTAAATGATTTTTAACTCTTATTATATATTTATAATATATTTGCAAATAGATTGAACCATTATTAAAAAATAAAAAAAATAAACAACGAATATTTAAATCGACGTAGAAATATTAAAAACTTATACCACACAAACCCACACATCATTCCGTGCATCTCCATTTTCCTCAGCTTCTCTCTGAAAATTTTGTCGGCATCTCCTTCGCAACCCAACGATGATCTTGAAATATATGTGCGTCTTCATGACCGAAGCGTGGATCATATAAATTCTGGTTTCTGTATATTCACCTCAAGAGGCCCGCATCTAAACGGATGCAAATCTATTTTGCCGAATTTTATTCCGCGTATTCTGATATTTACACTGTATTTTCGCGCAATCCTTTTGCTTTAATTTTCAGATCTGAGTTCATAATTTTTTTGACCATTAATTGTTTACTTCACATAGCACTTTACAGATAAAAAACTATTTATAGGTTTTCCGATTTAACGAATTTCAGGGTTTAAGATCAGGCATATATTCCCCCAAATTATGTCCTTGATCCGTGAGGTAGTCAAAATTGAAGGGCAATAAATTGTTTAGGGATTTATGTTATTGAGGTGGTGAAAACTGAAAACTTGAGCTGCTAAAATGTCGGTGAAATCTGGGAATACGTCTATTAGGGATCGGACGCAGGAGTTCTTTGGGATAGCAGAGAGGGTGAAGAAGTCATTCTCCTCGCAGAATGGGCCGAGCAGCAGCGGATCGAAGTCGGAGGAGCCGCCACGGTCGGTAATGGCGATGCAATCGGAGTTCAATAGGAGGGCGTCGAAAATTGGGTTTGGGATTCACCAGACGTCTCAGAAGCTAGCTAAATTGGCAAAATGTGGGTAATTTTTATCCTGTGTTTAGTTATTAGATTTTTTTATGTTTTTTTGGTTGTGTGCTAAATTTTCAAAATGTTGATAACGTGGTATGGGGATTTGGATGGTGGTTTTTGGGTACTATTCCCATTGATGTTTGAAAATTTATATAATGCGTGTACCTTTGCTTCTGTATATGTAGTTTCTGATATTTAATTTCATCAAAGTCAATCATCAACCACTTTATATGATTTTGTTTCCATCTATCGGATTCTGCAAAATTTAGCTGAGCTGCCTGTTTGGCTGTACTTTTGAGTGATGCATTATACGTTGTTCATAATACCTTTAATGGTCATTGAGAATTCTTAGTGTTTTTCATGGGTAGACTTGTGACTTAGGTTTATTTCCCCCTTTTGTTTTGAAATTATTATTGCTTGAAATGCATTCTCTAATTAACTTTTACTAAAGGATGACAGTTTCTTGGTGTTTTATGTTTATCTTGAGTTATGTTTTGAAGTTCGTTTGTTGATTTAGGGATTTGGGAGAGTTGTTTGTGGGAAATGCTTGTAGTTCTTTGAACTCTACTGACCATTTTTATGTGGGTTTGATGAACTCACATGTGTTGTATGGTTGATGATCTTAGTTTGATACTACAAATGTTTACGGATGGTTACATGGATCTGAAATTAAATAGCATCAATGAATTGGGCAGGTGGTGTTGGAGTGTGTATTCTCTAATTAAGTTTTTTGATCTTTCTCTAAACTTGTATTTATTGAGCGACCATTGGTTCAAGGTTGAGAGGAATGCTGGGTGATTAAATAAGAGTTAGAAATTTGTGATTTTAGACCTGTAATGGGTTCTGTTCAAGTGATCACAACTTTCTTATTTAAGTTGTTGTAGGGTGAATATAGATTATATATGAATTGGGCAAATATATTTAGTATTCACGCTGTCAGCATTGCAACTAATGGATGAATCTTGTCCTGTTTGTGTAGTTAAAAAAATTGCTGATATTGGATAATCACATTTCAAAGAGTTTCTGTCCCTCTGCATGGTCATTGTATGGTCGGGGACAACAAGGATAATGTCAAAATAAGCCTTAGCTTCTTCTTCTATACGGATTGATCTTTTCGGTGCAAAAAGTAGTCTAATCGTATTCTTTATTTTGGAACTTTCTTTCGTTGGTTTGTTGTAGTACTTGTTGATTTTGAAGTGGCATGGCTGAATCAGTAATATAATGCGTTATTTTGCAGTGGCAAAGAGGACGTCAGTTTTTGATGACCCCACCTTGGAAATTCAGGAGCTAACTGCATTAATTAAGCAAGATATAACAGCTCTTAATTCTGCAGTAGTTGATCTCCAGTTTCTCAGCAATTCACGTAATGATGGGCAGATATCCAGTGATACAACCACTCATTCTACTACAGTTGTTGATGATTTAAAGAATCGTTTGATGAGTACAACAAAAGAGTTCAAGGATGTCCTGACCATGCGAACAGAGGTGCACCTATAATTTTTTTCCCCCATTTTCATTTTTTTTAATGCAATGACTTTTATGTTTCTTAAGTTATGACTAACACCAATGCTTTTTTTTTTTTTTTTGGTCACAGAACTTGAAGGTTCATGAGAACAGGAGACAGTTATTCTCTTCTTCCGCATCCAAGAATGTGGCAAATCCTTTTGTTCGTCAGCGCCCTTTGGCTGGAAAGTCTGCTGCCAGTACCTCGGCTGCCCCTCCTCTTCCATGGGCCAACGAGGCAGAATCTTCGTCGCAGTTGTTCCCTAAGTAAAGCATACACTAATTTTGAGTTAATTGTTATAAATCCAACATTGTTTACGTGTGGTTGTTTGACTTTCTTTTATTTCGTGCTTTTCTTAGTTCAAGAAGTTAACATGATAGTTTGATGCATATTGGGGAAAAATACAAAAACTATCCTGTCATTTAGCCTAATCAATCACACTATCTACCTTTCAAAACTTATAAACACCACCTTTTACATTTTCTTTTATTTACAGATTGCATCTGTTGGGGGAGGGGGTATTATAAGAAAAATGCAAACCTCAAGGGTGTGATTGTAATACCTCAATGGAGTATTTGTAATTTAAAAACATAATAGAGCATTTTTTGCAAACGGTCCAAACCTTGAGGGTAGTGTTTGTTATGTGCTCTTCATATTATGCTGTTTGGGTAGCTGTGTGTCTGCATAGTTGCTAAAGATGTCTGAGCTCTAAAGTATAAGTTCTATTTGTCTGATAATGCATCTACACGGCTTGAATATAATTCCTCTAGATCTTAACAGATTCATTTGGCAGAAGAACTTACATTCTCAACTTATCTGGCAGGAATAAGGCCGATGGGGAGTCTCAGCCATTACTGCAACAGCAACAAAATCAACAGCAACAGCAATTGGTGCCACTACAAGACAGCTATATGCAGAGTCGAGCTGAGGCTCTTCAGAATGTGGAGTCGACAATTCATGAGCTGAGCAGTATCTTCAATCAGCTAGCTACCTTAGTTTCTCAGCAAGGAGAGATTGCTATCAGGTCACTTATGATCATTACTTGCTACATGCTGACAGCATTCTCTATATTCTAATATCATGGTCCAATTATCTCTTCACTGTGCATTAACTAATAAATCCAACCATTTCCTTTGATTACTAATTCTTCCTGTAATATTCGAATAGAATTCTAACCAATGCTGCTTGGTTTAGTTTATGTGTGCATGGAATTGCTTAAATTGGCATTTGTTCCATCTTTAAATCTATATTGAAAAATATATGGACGCACGCTTCTTATATTTTGTGCATATGCATTTCACTGCAAATCTGTAGTGATTTATATATAGGCTGTTTGGCTGAGCTTATAAGCTTCTTTGAAAGTGTTTGGTAATGGTTTAAAAATAAGATGTTATAACATCCCAAAATAAAATATTAGGAGCCTATGAGCCGTATTTTTTAAAGTAAGGAAACCCCATCTTATTTCTGAAAGCATAATCTCCTTAAATCTCATCATCTTAATTGCACGGTTGCCATTACTTAGATCTTATAATCTCCCATCATTTTATTTTATCTTCAACAACTTATTTTTAAATTAAGATCAGACATCTTATAAGTTCTAAGAATCTTATAAGATGTAAGAGCTTATAAGATCTTATCAATAAGCTTAGTGAGACGCCCTCTTAGTGATGGTATATCCAATACAAAAAACAAAAAGGATTAGAAACTTTGATCCTGTCTTTAGTGTGAGAAATTCTGTAGTTGGAGAGCAGTCTTGCAGATTTTCTCCTAAAATACTTTAAAACCCACATCCAATTCTTCTGAAAATTATTTCTTCTTTACAGTAATAATGAACATTTATAACAATTTCTTAACAGGATTGATGAGAATATGGAAGACACACTGTCGAATGTGGAAGGTGCTCAGGGGGCTCTGCTCAAATATCTCAACAGCATATCATCAAATCGGTGGCTGATGATCAAGATATTCTTTGTATTGATTTTCTTTCTCATGATCTTCCTCTTCTTTGTGGCCTAGTGAGACAAAATGCCTTGTATTATGTGTTATGTTTCTCCAATACCTCTTTGTACATCCAAAATGCAGTTCTTGAGGAGTTTTGTGTATGATTTGAAAAAGTGAGATTTGAATATATGATATTCACAATGAGAGGGTGCAGCAGGAACTTTTTCTGTGTGGCAAAGTATGGTGTATTTTCTCCAATAATATGATGCTTATAATCAAGATAATTATTATTCATTCAATGCTATTCTTTCTTCTGTTTGTGCATATATTTTTGCTTCAGTATAGTGGGCTGCATTGTTTATGAAATCTGAATTAAATTGGATTTTGATGGTTTGTTTTTTAATATTTTTTGTGATAATAATAATATAAGAATGATAATAGTAATATAATAATGATAACAATATTATTATTATTATTATTATTATTATTATTATTATTATTATTATTATTGTTATTATTATTATTGTCATTATCTTTTCTTTTCCTTCTTCATTGTTCCTCTTAATTTTTAATGTTGATAATCACAAAAATGTGGTTGCAGATGGGCGAGCAATTTTCTTTTAAAGGTTTCTATTCAAAATAAAGAAAATCTCATCTTAAATCTCGTGCCTCTATTATATAAAAGAATTGTGAGAATTTTCTTTTTTCTATTTTGACATTGTGATTACATAATTTGTTGACATGTTTTCACTTTTTCTCTCTTTTATTTTTTTTACTAAAATTTGAAAGTTTATTCTTTTGTAAATTTTTTATTGATTTATAATATATCAAATTAATTTTTATTTTTTGGCAATTTTTAATTTGACATCAATATTATATTATTTAAAATATATAATATATGTTTTTATGAATTGAATTTTTTTTATTTTAATATATAGATGTTGGATAAATTTTATTATTAATTTACTTATTATAATTTAGGCTAAGTTTGAGGGTATTTTAAAATTCATTTTGAAATATCGTAATTTATTATTTAATAAGAATAATCTTTGATAGAATTTCAATACAATATAACATAAAAAAAAAAATTAAATTGAATAATGTTTGTATATTATAATTGATATAATGATAACTTATATATATTTTATAGTAACTGTAATTTAATTTTATCATATATCATTAATAAATTAAAATACATTATATCTTATTTATTGCATAAGATTTGGAGTTGTTCTATCAAGTTATGGTCTGCTTTAGAAATTATGAATTTTCACTTTTAATTTTTTATATCATGAATCTTATTATGAAATGTAACAATATTTTGAATTTCAAAAATAAGATTTTTAATTTCTTGAATAGTTTGATTTTCCAAATATATACCGAATATAAGAGAGAAAATATAAACGATATCATTATTTTATAATATAATTCTCTAAATTATAAATTCAATTTATACTTCGGTAAGAAAATATTGTGGGTCGAAAAGAAAATAAACCAAACTGCAAGGACCATCTTTCAATACAAACCAGGTGTATATAATCCCTGGTTTCCTTTCTCACGTTATCTGCACCACATTTCTTTGTCCGTCGTCTCCATTCCGGAAACCCTCTCCCTCTCTCTCCCCCTCTTCCTCTCCCTCTCCCTCTCCCTCTCCACACATACTGCTTCTGTGTATATAAAGCTCTTATACACACACCACACACACACAACAACAACAACAAATATTAGGTACATACGCGTACCCTTTCTCACAAATCGGAATCCCAGCAGTCTTCTCCTTTCCTAGTCAATTCTAGACCTATATCACTTGAATCGCATTTTTAAATCTTTTGAATAAAGGAAGTTTAGAATCGAAAAAAATGGTTCACAGAAATATTATATCCAAGCATTATTTTTGTTTATGTTTTGTGGATTAAGAAATTCTGGGCAAATCTACTTTTTACTGGATTGCATTTGGTTTTGAGCTTATTATGTTTTGTGATCGAATTTACTTATTTTTGTTTGTCTTTTGCTTTATTATACAGTATTGTTACGTCTGGAATTCAAGGGCGCTGGAATTATCGGGAATTGTTGTGTTTGAGCTCTGGATTAGATCAAATTCTGGTATCTCCTTGTTGGCATAGGGTGTTTGACATTTCAGATAATAGAAAATGGTAGGAGGCGGGAATAGAAGGGACGATGCATCCTTTACTGTGAGCAACACCAATGTTTTTGCGGCTCTGGAGAGTTTGAGGAAGAAGAAGAAGTCTGACAAAGACAAGGGTTCGTCTAAGGAAGGTAAAGGAACGTCCAAAGCTGGTCCTGGGGGACCAAATGCCGAGGAGGAGAAGCAGGTTTTCTGGGCTCCTGCCCCTTTGACTGTGAAGTCGTGGGCGGATGTCGATGATGAGGATGATGATGATTACTATGCCACCACAGCTCCTCCCCAGGCGATATGGGCTACATCTGGTGTGAATACAGCTGAAGAGACACATAAACCTGACATTTTAGAGGTATAAGGAATGATAATTATGGTATATCACGTGTTTGTTTTTTTTTTCTTCTTATGCTTGGTTCAATTTTATGACTTACTCCATATTTACTTCAATTAGTTATTTCTTGAATGATTCATACCTCTTTGCAATGGTTCACGTGTTTGTATTGAAGGATGTTCCTGATTTGTTTTGATCATCTATCAAATATAGAAGTAGTCACTTGCTAGTTCTTGCTTGCAGTAGTCCGTGTTGGTGGCGTTTTTATACATGTTCTGTTCATGTTGTTGATAAAGTAATTCTTTCCTGTAATGCGTAACTGTTGCATGATAAACAATACGTTTTAGTGACTTAAGAGTGCTTGAATTGGTTCTGTAAATGTTTTTAAAAAAATGTAGGTTTTGCCCTTTAAAGTTCGTGTTAATGCAAATCGAACTGCATCTTAAGGTAATTTAATTCAATGAATTAACTATATGCTGTTTTCTGCCTTTGCTGAAATGTTTTCTGTAAAGAGTTTTGTTGAAATGTAGCTTGGAATCAGCTGTCGTTTCTGAGTTTTTCCAGTGTGTGTGTGCCTGTCTTTTTCTTTTTCATCACACTTTACTTCTTTGCCACTATGTAGTTATAGTGTTATTTGTCATACACTTAGTTGATATGTATGATAAATGCCTCTGCTCTGAATTTCCTTTGTTGAAGTGACTGAAAAGTGTTATTCTGAAGTGAATTGTTAGTTTAGGCATAGAATTCCGAATATGAATTTGGAATTTGGTATGGGTTCGACGAAAATGCATCACAACAAGTCAGCAAGAATGTAATTGTTTGTGTTGGAAGGATTCACAAAAAAATATAACCAAATTTGTTTGTTGGCACATTCCTTCGTGGACCTGTGTTTTCCATGTGGAAAGCTTTTAATGTTGCTATAGGCAGAAGTTTTTGGATTACTTGTTTGCAACATAGTGAGTTGTAGCAATTCAAAGCTTCTGTTTTTTTTGCTCTTGCTTCTACTCTCAAAACGGAAAATTTTCATCTGCCTTGTCAAAAGAAGGGAAAAAGTTGGTTTTTTGTTTGTTTTAAGGTTTACGAACTATCATTATACTCAATTTGACCGAAATAATTTTTGAATAGGTAATACTGTTAGGTATTGTATCTTTTGTGTGATGTGGTTATGTCCCCACCCAGTGCTGTTGTAAAGTTGCTTAAAAGAGTTTTAATTTCTTTCTGTACTTAGAATTGCATATCATGTCACTGTGTCAGCTAATTAATTTTGACTATTGTCCTTATCAATGACAGTTTCAATTTGTTGCTATCGTCGCCACAAATATTTCTAATTATATTAATATTTTAAGTTCTGTTTGTGATAAAGTGATTGTCAGATCAAGTTGGGTGGCATTCTATCCTTAGATTGTCCAAATTGATCAATTATCTTCATATATATCACTAGAAAATATGTTCGAAGGCATATTAATCAGTTGACCTTGCGCAAGCATCACTCAGCTGCCCTTTTTTGATTCTTGCAAGTGACATAGTATATTTTTCTCTAGATAATTTCTCTATAAAAGTATTTTGTTTTTGGCATTTTTTGTTATCGTCTTGTTTGGTGCTAATACATTTATGATGCAAATACTCGAGCAAAACAAATGATATATGGGTAATTTATTTAACCAGAAACTTCTTATATGCTCAGATTTTTTGTATATATTGGGCAAAAAAGTTTAAGACTTCGTTTTTCTGTATGGCCAAGAGATTAATTCTTGCAATGCATTGAATGCATTATTCTGTGTGAAATCCCCTCTTCCATACTCCATGTACCATATAAATCTCTGTGCTCTGTATCTTTCTGTACCTTTTTGTCTGTTTTTGTAACCTACCTCACCGAAAAACCCTTCCTATTTACATCATGTATGACGCAGTCACAATGTGTATTGCGGCAGTGAATAAACCAAATATGAATAACCATGACCTTCAATAAATGCTCTACCTTTCATTGTCGGTCTATATTTTAATTTTCTTAAACCTTCTTTTGTCTTGGATTGTTGCTTCTTCAGGTGTGACTTTTATTGATCCGTTACCCCCACATTTTAAGTATTTGCTGCAACCTGTCTCAGTACCTCTACTTCTTACCTAGATATGATTAGCCGTTACTCCTTGCTATTAATGATTATGATCTGTGATGAGATGCATGAATCCTATTTTTGATGCATCATAATTGTCCATCCTAATTACAGGAAAGTGAAAGTGAGGATGACCTTGATGAAGTTGATGATGATGAGGTGGATGAGGGGCATGACCATGAAGCAGTGGTGCAAGTCCAGCCTGAGCCTCTGGTGGAAAAGGCTGCAGAGGCTTCTCCAGCACCTAAAGAGACAGAAAGACAGCTTTCAAAGAAGGAGAGAAAGAAAAAGGAGCTTGCTGAACTGGAGGCAATTTTGGCTGATTTCGGATTAAACCAAAAAGAGAAAGCTGAAGATGAGCCATCTGGTAACTACTTTTATAAATTAATTGTTACTGTTAATTTTTGGAGATGATTCTTCTAGATAAACCCACCTTATTCTTTTAAAGCTTTCTATGTTTTATCTTTCCTTTTTCTGATTTTGCTACTTCCTATTATTTTTGGTGGATCAAGTGTTACTACTGTATTTGTGGTACTTTACTGGGCTTGAAAAAAACTGGCATATATTTGTGTTCACAAGTTTATAATGTTATTGTATAATGATATAGTAACAGTTCTTGATCGTTAAATTTATTTTTGATCTGATCATGTCGTGAAAATGCTTATATCCCTTTGTTCCTGTATTCTCAACTCTATTTTAATCAGGTCCTGTACTTCCATTTGTAAAACCCTTGTATTTTCATTTGTATTATTCCCTCTGTCCCAGAAAAAGAGACAGCCTTCAAAAACTTTTTTTATTGTGGAGAAAAGTATTATTTGAAAAGTCAAAGCTAGTTCTTAGTTGAATTTCAGTTAACCCGTCTGATTAAGATGCTTTTAATCAAATGTGATTGGGTTTAGTTCTTATGGTTACCATAAGTATGGGGACCAAATTTAAAATTGGAAGTACAAGGACTCAATTTTCATGTAAGTTTAGGGACTTGATTGAGTTGATTCAAACAAAATTGAAGTACTGGGAAAATATGCAAATGAAAGTATAAAGACCAGTTAAAAAAATGAGAGTGATAGTACAGGGACTGAATATCCCCCCACTCCCTACTCCCCCCCCCCCCCTCCCTCCCCATCCACCCAAATTATTTATAGTGAGTGTCTCATATTCTTGTTGGCTTGCAGAAATTGTAAAAGATGGACAATTAAATGGGAATGCCGATAAGAAGGACAATCCTCCTGCAGAGTCCAAAAGTGCAAAGAAGAAGAAAAAGAAGGACAAAGCTTCCAAAGAGGCAAAGGAGCCTCAGGACCAGCCCAACACCTCCTCCGATGCTCCCTATGGTCAAGATGAAACTGCCAGAACCGAAGAAGATGCATCAGCCGTTGATGTGAAAGAGAGGCTTAAGAAGGTGGCTGCTAATAAGAAAAAGAAATCCAATGCAGAGATGGATGGTGCTGCTAGAGCTGCTGCTGTGGAGGCTGCTGCTAGGAGCGCAAGGCTTGCTGCTGCTAAGAAGAAAGAGAAGAAACATTACAACCAGCAACCTATTCGGTAAGAGAATCTTGTACTGGTTTTTTGGTTCCTCGGATCAGTTTGTAACACATCAGTACTTGTTACATGTATTTAACCTTTTATTTTGGGAAATCTGTTTTTTGGCACTCTCCTATGAGTATGTTTGTCTTGGTAGTCTGTTCTTGATCGGTAGGGGTGTAATTGAGTCGAGTTGATATATTTCTGTGCTCGGACACTGCTTGATTGCAAAAATTTAAAAGTGCTCAATAAAGATTCGTTTTCATGTAATTAAATGGACACAATTTGGTATTATAAATGGCGCCTTCGAGATTTGTAGTTTTCTTACAAATAGTCTACAACCATTGGTGCAATTTTGAAAGGCCATAAATTTTTGTCGGGTGTTTTATCTGTATCATATAAATTAGGCCAAACTTCTGGGTTTTCAGTTTTGTAACATGCCTTATTTATATCAAGGTATTTTTCTTGCTCGAGCTCGATCTCAAAGAGTTACTTTGAGTAGCAACTGGATTAATTTTGGGTCGAGCTTGTGAATTTTGGTTCACATCGTAATTGAGAATTGTATCAATCCTCTTTTCCACCGTCACCTCCTCCTCTTCCATAAGCCCAATTGTCAAATCTGCAGTCCCTTGCTCTTGGACTTCCCAGGTCTGCCATGGTAGGAGAGGCAGACTGCAGATGGGGCAAAACACAGCAACAAATGCTGTGCAATACTTTGTACCGTTTTCTCCTTTTTTTTTTTTTTTTGGTTTTCTACACTTGGAGACCAACTTCAAGCCGTAATATTTCATACTACTATTTTTGGATTTTTTTTCCTTTTAATTGCACAATATTTGCTGCTGTGTTTTCCCCCACTGGGGATCCGCATCTCTTAACCACAGTTAGAGCGCTCTGTACAACAATTCTCTCTACCTTCTGGCATTTGCCTTATTTAAATTGTAAACAATACCGACCTAGTTAAGTAAATGGACCATAATAGGATGAAAAAATATTATTCGGCCCATTTGAGACCAGGGCTATAACTGGTCCAACTTAGGCCCAAGATGGGTGAGGTAAGTGGGTTAAATGGGGTGGGATGCAAAGAAATTATTTGACCCATTCGAGCCCAGGGCTATAACTGGTCCAACCTAGGCCCAAGATGGGCCGACCCACTGTTCTTCTCAATTATTTATATGATATTATATATATAACTAGTAAGTTATCCCATGCTAATACTGTTAAAATTTAAGAAATACATAACTTTATTACTTTTTAAAAATATATAATTATGTTCAATAATTTTATATCCAGTATGACTATGATAAATATATCAATAATATATATAAAATTATATATATATATATATATATATAATGAGTAAAATAAAATAAATTTACCTTTATTCTTTTCGAGATGTAGAAAATCTCATTTTAAGAAAATGGGTGAGGCTATTCACATCTCCAAAATCTCTAAATATACCCCATAATAATTATGATAAAATTAGACATAATAAATTGACTAAAAGATCCTTGTATATTTATATTTTTTTTATTATGTTCTTATTTTCAACTGCAGAAGATTCATGGCTTTCTTGAGATTCAACTCAAAATCTAAAACATTTTACCGTGAAGGTTAAACTTGATAAGCAACACAAACTTAACACTATTTTTTAAATATTATTTTCCTAAACTTGATTTTGTTAAGAATTTTGTGTACAAGGGTGTATATATGTGTGCGTGTGTGTGTGTGTGTGTATATATATGTTTGTTGTATGTGGGCACGCTCGGTGATTTTAAGGAGCAAATCCATCATATTGAAATTTAAGTCACCCACATATAGTGAAGTTGTCTGTGATTGGGCTGTCGCCAAGCGCTGCCATTCCATTGGTGCCCTCGTCCCATTCTGGTGTTGAATCTAAATTTGTGTCATTTTTTTATTTCAGCTAGAATCTTTTTTCTCTTTTCTTGTTGTTACTGATCTGAGAGACAAAGAAAAAAATTTTGTTCTTGAAAAAATTTTCTAGGAGCTTTTCAACATTGATTTGTGAATTTGTATTAGAAATTATGGAGAGTTGAGCACTTAGGTTGGAATACTGATTTATCTATTTATTTATTAGTGAGAAGGATATAAGATCATCTCCATCAGTGTTTATTACTCTAGTGTAAATTATGCACAACTTTAGCGTAAAATTTGCATACTCTCTCCAACAGTTTGCAATATTTTCTCCACTAAAAATTAATATTACACAATAATCTTTATTTTCTTTATTTTTAATATTTATTTTTATTACTAAATATTTGTTAAAAATATTATATATATAATTTTATTTAACATTAAATTTTGAGATAATGTCTATTTTACTTATATTCTTAAACTATCATATTCAAAAATTATATATGTAAAATTGAATGTCGGGTAATGTTATACAATTCTATTTAAATTTGTATATAATATTTAAAATCTCATATACTTATTTAAATTATATTTTTATTATTATTTAAATTACACATCATATAATTTTTAAAAACTTGATTTAATTTCAGTCTGGATAATTGAGATAAAAAAATTACAATATTAAAAAAAAGATATAATCATATAAAAAAGGAAAAAAAAAAGTAGCGCAATAAAAAATCTGCGCTAAAAGTAGCGCAAAAGTTTAAAAAACTTCAAATTGGTGCAGAGAATGGAGTACTGCTGGAGGGTGAAAACTGATGTCAAATACCAAATTAGCTTCTTGTTGGAGAAGCTAAAGGGTATAAAACGGGGTATATTTAGCCGAAAGAATTATTAATTTTAAATAGGGTGTATTTAAATTTTGAGGTATGATTAGAGATTTCAGGAGTATGAATAGACGCACCCTAAGAAAATAAGAAAATAATGTCTTTTATTTTCTTTTAATTTGTAATTTTGGTACGAAAAAAAGTAATTATATATAGTTAATTAAAAGTAATAGGTCAATACATAGATAAAAATAAAATTATGAATATAAACAAAATCATATTAAATTTATCATTAATATTATAGATTCAATATCAATCAAATTCTTCGAACTTTTTTTATATCATATAGTCCAAATATATTATAGATATCATGCAATATTACAATATATAACTAAAAATATGTAAAATTAATAATTGAATATAATAACTATTAGTAGAAAGAAACTAAGCGGAAAAAAATAATAGGTGACAAAAGATAGCTGGTACTTCTATTATTATTATTATTATTATTATTATTATTATTATTATTATTATTATTATTATATAGATATATATTATATAATAAATTGATATTACAAAGCTTACATTGTGAAATTAATTTTTTTAATTTATATATTATATCATCTCCTGTTAATTTATTATAACTAATTTTTGAGGACGTTTATTATAAATGTTTAAATCGAGTCAATTAATATTAAAAATATTTTAATGCATATAACATCATCATTAAATAAGTGATGCATTGTGCATATAATATGTAATTTTATGAAATTGATTTTTAATATTATAAATATATAAAGGTGATAATATATTTTTATATTAATTTATATATTTTGTAAAAATGATCTATTTAAAAAAAAAAATTAATCTATTAGCTCACAAGTAGTCCGTTGGCCAATCTCATATACTTTGAATTGAGTTGGAGATCGACCCTCCTCGAGACTAAGATGAGTGTCTTAATCAATCCCAACTTATGTCGTATCTAATGATATGAGTGTCTTGCTAGATATTATTGATAGCTTCTTCTAACACTAAATAATAATAATAATAATAATAATAAAAAAAAAATAATAATAATAACAACAACAACAATAATAATAATAATAATAATAACAATAATAATAATTTTGGATTAAGCGCATCACCATTTCTAAAAATGGTGGATGCAACAATAATTATTACTATTATTACGTTTTTCCAAAAAATGTATGAATTCAAGTAATTAATTAAAGAGATAATGAAAAATGAAATGAGTTTCATTAATTTTTTCTTAAAACTGAACGACAAATTATAATATCGAAATATAAATAAAATAAAATAAAACCGTCCGCACTCCGCATCTTTCATTTTCATTTTTCGATCATTCCCCATGATTCCGAAATTCTCCCGATTTTCTTTCCTCTTTTTTCGATTTCACGATTTGATATCAGGTGATCGCGAATTCTAGGGTTTGAGCTTTCATCCAAAGTTCGTTCCGCCCATTCTCGATTCGACGTGCGAGTTTCTTGCCATTTTCCAGGTTGCGTTCATCGCATGTGATTGTTATATACTATAATCAAGATTTCAAGCTTCGAATCATGATTCGTTATGTTAGCATTGGCGCTTTTTGATTTTTGTGGAGTCGAATTTCTGTATTATCATTATGTTTTTTTCGAATTTTATTGAAGTTTTATTGGATGATCTGTGCACCGTTAGTTTTCTTGCTGTATTTCACTTTCCATGATGTGTAATATATGGATGGATAAATTTGTACTTCTTTCACTTCGCTTTTGTTGGAAGAATTTTAGGTTTCTTTCTTCTTTCTTTGAGTGTTTTCGAGTTTTATCTGTTGTTTTTGAGGTGTTTACATTTCCATAACATGGGATGGTGTTATCAATTAAAACATCGTGTTAGGAAAAAATAAATAAAAAATAATGATTTGAGCTCATTGTTATAAGTTCTTCGTGTGGTTTTCTTGTTGATAAACAGCAAATGATTTTCTGTTTTCAATGTATTCATCCATCTCTTATCCTTGGTCAGAGTTGGAAAATATTTGTCTTCAGTTTAATGCACAAAGAGTATGAAGATTAGGCTTCATGATTGTCTCTGTTTCAACAATTTGCTTTTGTTCCTTGTGTTTCTTAATTTGTTGATTATGTTGCCAAAGCAAAAAATGGTGTATGGGGTGGTGTATGGGGCTTACATACTGTTTGGATTTGAGCAAATGTATTGGGTAATATGATTGATTAAACGAAATATGCAGTGGGGAATGGGATGTGTGTTTGGTTTTATTTTCAATGAATAAAATGTGATTGAAAATAATTTGTGGAAGTGAAATTGACCATTCTGTATAGTTTCTCAAGAAAATTGCTGCATTTGTGCTGGATTGAGCAATATAAAAGTTCAGTCATAGCTTTGTTCTTGACATGTCAGAAGTGATTTATAGTTTGCTTTATTGAACAATTGTTTCAGGTATGTTTTTAGATGACGCTGCTCCTGAATATGCTTAATCTTGAAAAAGCTTGTGATGATATGATAAATGGTTGTGTCATGTGAGTCATTAAAAAGCTTGTGATAATATGAAAATAGTTGTGTGTAATGGCATTTTGTGTTCCTTGCTACAGCTACTGACTGCCGGACTCCCTTCAACAAAAAAATAAAAAATAAAAAAATAAATTGATAGATAACTGGACAGAGTATAAACCAAATAACACAAAAGACAACAAATGATCACCTAAGACAAAAATGCCTACATCTTACCACAGTCATCGCGTAGTTGGCTTCAATTCTGTTAGACCTGTGAATTAGATTTATTATGTTAGGATAGCCTTTGAACCTTTATTTGATAGACCACGGTCTTCACATGTTGCTCATGTTGTCTCAGCGGATCTGATCTTTTTGTTATTCCTACAAAGAAAAGTAACTTAGATACTACTTAAAGTGTAATCATTATTTAAGATTGGACCATTTTTTCGATTCTCTCTTTTGAAAAGTGTGCTCCATTATGCTGTTGGAGATAATCATTTGCTAATTTTTCATTTTGCAGTAATGAAGTCGGGATCATCTTCCTTAAATCCTTATGCAGCATCCTATGTGCCACTCTTTAAAAGAGGGGTAGCCGATGTAAACAGAGAGTTCAATTCAGCACAAGAATTGAATTCTGGAAATCAGTTTGGTCAATACGTCCATCAACCTGTCAATGCATCTCCACAAGGTCAGCACCGCAATTTTTCTCAAAATTACGCCCCCGCTGCTGGTCCTATGCAAACCCCACAGTTTCCTAATTGGATGGATCATCGTGCTACCGAATTCGTGGCTTCAACATCACATCCGAATGAGGTATCAGAAAAGTCGCACTTTGATGAAGATTTTGACATGGACTTGGCTTACCTTCAGATGACCTTTCCTGGAATATCTGAGGAGTCTCTTTCTGATGTCTATCTAGCCAACAGGTGTGACCTTGATGCTTCTGTTGACATGCTAACTCAACTTGAGGTAATCTTCTAGATTCTTTGAATCTCAACTATTCAAGTTTGTCATTGACCCTTCCACTTTCAAAGTATCTTTCTTTCAATATAGTTAGGGTTTCAACTGCCTTTTCTTTCTTTAACTACTTAAATTTGATGTCTTAAGGATTTCTAAGGTGCATCAACTATTGTTCTTTTTGTGTTGCAATTGGCTCAGAGTCTCATGCCTATTCTTGTCTCAGAATTGTGATGTTAGGTATAATGGGAAACTATTATGAATTGGTAATTGCCATCTTTGCATCGCATTGTTCTTTTGCTTCTGCTATTACTGTTCGATATGCTTGGGTCTGAGTGAGTGAAGACATCTACATTGGTGTTTTGCTTCATCGAATTTCAAGATTTGGGTAAATTTTATAGGCCACTTGTTTGTATGACACATAGAGGTACTTTTGGCTTCCAAGGCCAACCCAATCACTTACCGAAACAAGATTTGGGTTTTGCCTTGATAGATACTTGCTATATTTGATTGTCTCTCTCTTAAAATCGTATATAAATGGCATTGTTTATGTTCTACAGAACCACCCTGATGATTCATCTGATAAGCTTCCAGACACCCTGGACATAGGTGATGTGCCAGAGTCACATGAAGTAAAGAATACGAAAGTTGAAGCCGGAGCATCAAAATCTGGTTTATCCAACATGCCTTCGAAGAGCTAATCTGTCCTTTTTTTTTTAAAAGAAAAAAAGATACATAAATTAGCAGTTTTATGGGTACTTTTTCAAATTGTGGCTATAATATGGGACATGCAGAATGCTTTTTTACTCTTTAAAGGTTGAGATTGGTGTGTGTGTGCATATCTTAAGCATTTGTTGTACAAATTGTATCTCTGTACTTTACCCTCAGTTTCTTGGTTTGAAAGGTACAACCAATTGTCTGTTCTGGTACAACTCCTGTGGTGAATGAAATTATCAGATCTTGGAACAAATAATTGTATCATAGTATGATAGTTAGAAAGAGGGCAATCTTTGTTTCATTAATGGGGCAGTTTTTGCCTAAAATGCTTAATGCCAAGTTGTAATGGGCAAAAATACCCTTTTGTATCAGGTAAGATGCCCACTTCATAAAGGAATGTGTTCTTTTTTAAAACTTAATTTGTGATTTGCTGATGTATGGTAAAGTTTTTATACATATCCCGAAACTCATAAATTTTTAGGGATAATATCTCTTTAGTGTTGTTTGAGTCATAAGTATCAAAGGGTTGCTGTCTAATAGACACCGAAGCTCCAAATCTCTCTCTCTCTCCCCTCTTACTGAGAATCAGTGAGATATATGAATTGACCAATGACCAGAAAGAATAACGTACAAAGTCATCCATAAACAATGTTAAATAGGAACGCCATAACAGATATTCATGTGTCAGAGCATATAAACATGTAATAAGATTATTTCGGGAGGAAAAATAGGAAACTATAACATATTAAGATATTGAAATAAAAAATAATTTTGCTAAGAAATACTATAAGATATAACCATTTGAAATTAAATTTAGAAATCATACGCTAACTTCATAAAATAGAAGATCTTATCTTATGTTGCGTTACACTCAGTTACAACTGTAATAACAAAAAATGTTAGGCCTTCATCTCCTATTCTATCTCATGTTGTGCTACTCAGTTACAACTGTAATAATAAAAAAATACTAGACCTTCATCTCCCATAAAATCCGATGTTGCTTTAATAAAAAAATTATTATCTATTTCCCTATTTATTTATTCATTCTGACCTCCAACAAGACAACCAATAACCATAATAACTAACAAGCACCCCCCCCTCCCACCCCACCCCACAGCAAAACAAGGGGGGTCTCTGAAAGTTGAAATGTTGACTTTTCTGCAATTCAAGATTCAGAAATTGCTAAAACTCAGATTATTGAAGATGACGAATTTTATATTGATTATTAAATGAGAAAAGAAGGCAGATTGTTGTGAAAAAAAGAAAGAAAAGGGAATGGATTATTATGAAATATTGACGGTGGAAAGAGGAGCAACAGAAGATGATTTGAAGAAAGCTTACAGAAAATTGGCCATGAAATGGCATCCTGACAAGAATCCCAACAACAAGAATGAAGCCGAGGCCAAATTTATTCAAATTTCAGAAGCTTATGAAGTATGAAAATCTCTCTCTCTCTCCCCCCCCCCCCCCCACACACACACGACAGAGAGAAACATGTATTTTAGCATTAACTCAGTTTTACAAACACGACTTGTTTTTTCAAGGATCATCTTAACTTTTTTTTTTTTTTCTTTCAATTGTCAGGTCTTGAGCGATCCTCAGAGAAGGCAAGCCTACGATCAGTACGGTGAAGAAGGCCTAAACGGCTCAAGCGGAAGCCAAAACGGCTTCAACCCTCGGAATGCTGAAGACATATTTGCCGAGTTCTTCGGCAGTAGCCCATTCGGATTTGGAGCGGGAGGTGTCGGGAGGACAACGAGGTTTTCATCATCCGATGGTGGGGCCGATAACACCTTCAGAAACGGAGGCGATGCGAATACGGCAAAGAAACCACCACCTGTGGAGAATCTGCTGCCCTGCAGCCTTGAGGAGCTCTATACTGGATCAACTAGAAAGATGAAGATCTCAAGACAAGTTGTTGATGCTAACGGGTAAGTTACCAACATGTATGCGTGTGCGCGCGCGCTCGTGTGCGAGAGTGTTTACGAGTCATCGAATACTTGCAGGCGTTTGATGGTGGAGACGGAGGTAGTAACCATCGACGTGAAGCCGGGGTGGAAAAAAGGAACAAAGATAACATTCCCTGACAAAGGGAACCAACAGGCGAACCAGCTTCCGCCTGATCTAGTCTTCGTTATAGACGAGAAGCCCCACAATGTTTACAGCAGAGATGGCAACGACTTGATGCTCAATCGTCGTGTTACATTGGCGGAAGCGATTGGGGGGACGACGGTGGACGTCACGACGTTGGATAATCGGAGTTTGTCGGTACCAGTGACGGCCATTGTAAGCCCTTCTTATGAACATGTAGTTGCAGGTGAAGGCATGCCGATTACAAAGGAGCCCGCCAACCATGGTGATCTTAGGATCCGGTTTGAAGTCAAGTTTCCGACGAGCCTAACACCCGAGCAACGAGCTGGTCTCAAGCGCGTTTTGGGAGGCTGAATGGAGATTGGAAGGACTCAGGTAGGGGGGCGACCGCCCCATTGGACATTCCAACTTTTTTGTATTTTTATATATATAATATTGTCTTATATTTTTCTCTTATATTATTTATCTATTAAATCTGACACTTCTTTTAAGGTTTGCCTCAATTATTCTAACAAAAAACGAAATTTTATTGTGATCTCAAAACTTTTTACTTTTGCAATTTAAATCTTTTTGATAGTACGAAATTAATATACTTTGAAAATTAAATCTTCAATTAAATAGTTCATATAAAAATAAGGATGTGCACATAAATTATACGAATTTAATTTTTAGGTAAAAAATGACTAATTTTGAACAACTGAAAAACAAAAAAGCAAAATTATAAAAATAAATAATTAGAAGACAAATTCTGGACCAACCAAAAGTAGAAATGTTAAACGGGCTAGCCCTGTCAGTTTGGGGTTAGTCCTAGCGGGTTTTAGGTTAATCGGGCGTTGATTTAATCGGGTCAATTTAAACGGGCTTGATTATGGTAAACCCAACCCTAATCCTAGCGGTTTTCGGGTTAATCGGGCCACTATCGGGCTATGAGTCAAAATAGTCAAATTATATATTTAAATTAAATTTTTTAATTAAATACATATTATGCTCTATTTAAAATACAATTTTAGATAACATTAAAAGATTATATATTTTAGAACTTTTATATCACTATACAAATTTTAAAGATTCAAACATTTAAGTTATATACACTATTTCATGCTCTCAATTATAGCTTTAAGAGCATTCACTGCCATAAAATTTGAAATCATGTTACATTTAAGTTCTAAATTTAAATGACGTTATTTAGAATCTTCTAGTAATTAAATATAAATTTTAATATATTCCACTAAAAACCAAATATGTTATATGAAAAATAATTAAAAATGGTGTATATTATTAATTCGATATTAAAAAATAGACAAATAAGAAGAAAAGTTCGAGCTAATCGAGTTCGGACTAAATAAATTGACTTTTAAATGAACTAATAAAATCAAACCCTAACCCTAAAAATTTTCGGGCTAAACGAGCCAGCCCGTCGGGCCATGACCCTTTTAAAATCCGTAACCAAAAGTACAAGATTCATTTTGCAATTTCCCACTCTCTTTGTCAAAACTGATAACTACTAATATCTTCATTTATCCAACCGGTGTGACATCTTTCTTAATATTTTTATTTTGAACGGTAACATCTTTCTAAATATTACAACCTCTACAACAATTTCTATTTGAACAAGGATTCTCATAGATTTACTAATATTTTTACTAAAATTATTCGAAAATCAAACCTTCGCCGCACCATTATTTAGAGATACTATATTCAATTAAAAACTAAACTAAACTCATATTTGGGTACTTTATCTTAAAGTATTGTTCCAACAAATTATGGTTCACTTTTAAATTTTATATATCGTGAATTTAATTTCATTTTATCAAAAAAATGATGTGAATGGATGTTCGTTATTTTATTTCACTTAAAAACAACTTGCAAGTGTACGAGGTAAATTATAATAAAATATGGTGAGAACATGTATCGTATCCACATGGACTATATATTGTAAAATTAACTGAGTATTTATTTATAATATTTTCCTTTATCTAAAAAATTCAATTAATGGAATAAGTTTTATAAATTAGAAAAATAGATAACAAAGGAAGTCAAACAACTAAAGATATTCAAGGAACATGCATTCATAGGTTCATATGAGTTTTTTTAAATGTATCAAACCATATTTAATTTCTATATGTGTATGAGAATCACTAAGATATTTGAATCCTCTCTCTCGAGTGAGATCCAAAAGTATATTAGACAATACTGATCATTCTCAAGATATTACCTAACTCCCAATCATACATCTATTCTCATCACAATACTTACCAATCTCTCGATCTAGCAAGTTATATATTATGCATTCCTAATCCGTTAATCAATTACTCCCTTTTGGGTAATAATAGATTAACTACACATATACAGTTAGTCATCACATAATTCCATACAACATTCAAATCAAGGAAGCACAAACAAATATAGGAAGGAAAATAATATCATTAAAGAAAAATATATGAATCCATAATTATGCACTCCCTAGAATCACTAGATGTTTAGCCACACATATTTAATACATAATCTAAGAGAAACATATTAATAATCTTAGCTAACATAAAAAGAACAAAAGAAAATAAGATTATTGAAGTCCAAACAATCTTCGTTTCTCTCTCTCTCTGATAACCCTAAAATCTGGTGTATATTATGTTGTATCCTCACTATAATCTGATGTAACTTCTCCTTTTATAGACAATTACTAGGATTTTGATATCCTCTGTATCTTTGATTGGAATGGGAAGAAATGCTCGAATCACCCAAAATCTAGAAGATATGCCCGAATCACACAAAATCAAGAAGATATGCCCAAATCACACAAAATCAAGAAGATATGATTGAATCACGTCAAATCGCGACAATTAAGATTATACCACGAGGATAAGTACAGTCCATGTGACTTGAGACGTTGTCTATGCATCTTTAATTATCTGTTTTTATGTCAAAACTTCAACAAACACGTAACGTAATAAAATATAATAAAATCATAATAAACTCGTCAGTTAATTACATACAATTACCTAAAAAACTATACATAATAACCCTAATTTACACATAAATCCTATATTTATCAATGAATACACAATTCAATTCAATCTTATTCTATAAACAAACATCGATCATAAAAAATAATTGCAACAATAAAATTGACTTTTGTTGTTATACGAACAAATGATTGCACCGTTTTATTCAATGTTATCCATTAAATAAAACGGTAAAAAGATAATTGGAATGATAAAATAACTTTTGCATTTTCGAAGAGGATTATGGAAATAGATGGACGAGGAGGATATGTATTAAGAAGAAAATGCATTAGGAAATGTATGTTTACTTTTCATGTATTATTAAAGAAGGATTTGAAAAAGAGAAAGGAATTTTGTTATGAAGGACTAAAAAAAAGAAATTAAAAATATATTTTGACTTTCAAAAATAAGATTTTTAATTCTCTAAATTATAATTCAATTTATGTAATATTGTAATTCGATGAGAAAATATTGTGGGTCGGAAAGCAAATAAGCCAAACTGCAAGGACCAGCTTTCAATACAAACCAGATGTATATAATCCTTGGTTTCTTTGTCCGTCGTCTCCATTCCAAAAACCCTCTCTCTCTCTCTCTCTCTCTCTCTCTCTCCATACATACTGTTTCTGTGTATATAACGCTTACACACACACACCACACACACACACAACCACAACAACAACATATTAGGTATATACGCATACCCTTTTCAAACCAATCGGAATCCTAGCGGTCTTCTCCTTTCCTAGTCAATTCTAGTCCTGTATCACTTGAATCGCAGTTTTAAATCTTTTGAATAAAGGAAGTTTAAAATCGATATAAAAAGGTTCGCGGAAATATAATTGCTAATAGTTATTTTTGTTTATGTTTTGTGGATTAAGAAATTCTGAGCAAATCTACTTGTTACTGGATTGCTTTTGGTTTTGTGTTTTATTTTGTTTTGTGATCGAATTTACTTCTCTTTTGCTTTTCTAAACAGTATTTGTTACGTCTGGAATTCAAAGGCGCTGGAATTATCGGGAATTGCTGTATTTGAGCTCTGGATAGATCAAATTCTGATATATCCTTGTGCCATAGGGTGTTTTAGATTTCAGATAATAGAAAATGGTTGGAGGCGGGAATAGAAGGGACGAGGCATCGTTTACTGTGAGCAACACAAATGTCTTTGCGGCTCTGGAGAGTTTGAGGAAGAAGAAGAAGTCTGACAAAGACAAGGGTTCGTCTAAGGGAGGTAAGGGGACGTCCAAAGCTGGTGCTGGGGGACCAAATGCCGAGGCGGAGAAGCAGGTTTTCTGGGCGCCTGCCCCTTTGACTGTGAAGTCATGGGCGGATGTTGATGATGAGGATGGTGATGATTACTACGCTACCACAGCTCCTCCCCAGGCGACATGGGCTACATCTAGTGTGACTACAGCCGAAGAGTCACACAAAACTGACATTGTGGAGGTATAAGGAATGAGAATTATGGTATATCACGAGTTTGTTTTTTTCTTCTTATGCTTGGTTCAATTTTATGACTTACTCCATATTTAGTCCAATTAGTTCTTTCTTGATTGATTCATTCCTCTTTGGAATGATTCGTGTTTTATTTTTTTATTTATTTTTATTTTAAGAATGTTCCTGAATCGTTTTAAGCATTTATCAAATATATAGTAATCATTTGCTAGTGCTTGCTTATAGAAGTCCGTGTTGGTGGTGCTTTTGTACACGTGCTGTTGTTGATAAAGAAATTCTTCTGCTATGCAAGTAGCTGTTCGCATGAGAAACAATAGATTTTAGTGATTTAAGTTTGCTTGAATTTGTTCTACAGATGTTTTATTAAAAATTTAGGTTTGGCCCTTTAGGGTGGTTTATAATGTAAATAGAACTGTGTCGCAAGGAAATTTCATTCAATGAATTAACTATATGCTGTATTCTGCCTTTGCTGATCCTTCAGGAACACATTAATTCAATACGTGTTCTTTTATTGTTTTAGTATTTTTCTTGAATTTGATCTGAGACTTGTATTGAAATGTAGCTTGGAATCAGATGTCGTTTCTGATTTTTTCCAATGAGTGTGTGTGTGTGTGTGTGTGTGTGTGTGTGTATGTGCGTGTATTTTTCTTTTTCATCACACTTTACTTCTTTGCCACTATGTAGTTAAAGTCTCTTTGTCATACATTTAGTTGATATGTATGGTAAATGCCTCAGCTCTGAATTTCCTTTGTTGGACTGACTTTGAAAGTATTATTCTGATGTGAATTTTTAGTTTAGGCATAGGCTTCTGAGTATGAATTTTGAAAATGAATTACAACAAGGATGTAATTGTTTTTCTTGGAGGGATTCACAAAAAAATATAGCCAAATTTTTTTCTCAGCACATTCTTTTGTGGAGTTTGTTTTTTTATATGTGCAAATCTTTTGATGTTGGCATGTTGCTATAGGCAGAAGTGTTTGCATGATTTGTTTGCAAAATAATGAATTGTATTTGCTCTTGCTTCTACTCTCAAGACGGAAAATTTTCCACTGTCTTGTCAAAAAAGAAAAAATAGCAGTTTTGGTTTATTTTTTATTTTAAATTTCCTGTATGCGAATTTTCATTATACATCAATTTGACTGGAATAGTTTTTGAATAGGTAATAACTCTTAGATATTGTATCTTTTGTCTGCTGTATTGTTTATGTACCCATCCAAAGCTGTTGTAAAGTTGCTTAAAAGAGTTTTAATTAATTGCTGCACTTAAAATTGCATATCATGTTGCTATGTCAACAATTCTTTTTTTTTTTTTATTTTATTTTTTACTATTGTCCTTATCAATGACAGTTTTAATTTGTTGCTATTGTTACTACAAATATTTCTAATTATTTTAACATTTTATGTTTTGTTTGTGATCAAGTGTTAGACAAAATCATCAAGTTGGGTAGCATTCTATCCTTAGATTGTCAAAATTAGTCTGTTATCCAATTTAGTCAATTATCTTCATATATATCACTAGAAATATGTGCAAGGTATATTATTCAAATGTCTTTGCGTAAGTATCACTCAGTTGGCCTTTATGATTATTGTGCAAGTGACATAGTATGTACTTTTTTAGATTGTCTCTCTCTAAAGTATCTGGTTTTTTGCATTTTCTGTTGTCGTTTTGTTTGGTGCTAACTCATATCAAGTAAACAAATGATATATGGGTAATTTCTTTAACCAGAAACTTAATATATGCTCAGACTTTTTGTATACATTGCCAAAAAAGTAGGAGACTTCGTTTTTCTGTATGGCTTAGAGATTGATTCTTGAAGTGCATTGAATGTATTATTCCAAGTGGAATCCCCTCTTCTGTACTCTGTATACCATATATTTCTGTGTTCTGTATCTTTCTGCACATTTTTGTCTGTTTTGTAACCGCCCAAAAACCCTTCCTATTTACATCATGTATGATGCAGTGACAATGTGTATTGCGGCAGTGAACAAACCAACATGAATAACCATGACCTTCAATAAATGCTACAGCTGTCATTGTCCGTCTTCATTGTAATTTTCTTAAACCTTCCTTTGTCTTGGATTGTTGCTTCGTCAGGCGTGACTTTTTATCTCCCTTACCAGTATCAACATTTTAAGTATTTGCTTCAACCTGTCTCAGTACCTGTGCTTCTTACCTAGATATGATTGGCCGTTATTCCATGCCATTAATGAAATATCAGCTTATGATCTGGTGTGATGAAATGCATGAATCATATTTTTGACGCATCATAATTGTCCATCCTAATTGCAGGAAAGTGAAAGTGAGGATGACCTTCTTGATGAAGTTGATGATGATGATGTGGATGAGGGGCATGGCCATGAAGCAGTGGTGCAAGAACAGACTGAGCTTCTGTTGGAAAAGCCTGCAGAGGTTTCGCCAGCACCTAAAGAGACAGAAAGACAGCTTTCCAAGAAGGAGAGAAAGAAAAAGGAGCTTGCTGAACTGGAGGCAATTTTAGCTGATTTCGGATTAAACCAAAATGAGAAAGCTGAAGATGAGCCATCTGGTAACCACGTTTATAAATTAATTGTTACCGTTAATTTTGTAAGATGATTCTTCTAGATAAACCCATCCAAATTGTTTTACGCTTTTTAAGTTTTCTCTTTCCCTTAACTGATCCTGCTATCTCATATTCTTGTTGGCTGGCAGAAGGAATAAAAGATGGACAATTAAACGGGAATGCCGATAAGAAGGACAATCCTCCTGCAGAGTCCAAAAGCTCAAAGAAGAAGAAAAAGAAGGACAAAGCTTCCAAAGAGGTAAAGGAGCCTCAGGACCTGCCCAACACCTCCTCCGACGCTCCCAATGGTCAAGATGAAACTGCCAGAACCGAAAAAGATGCATCAGCCGTTGATGTGAAAGAGAGGCTTAAGAAGGTGGCTGCTAATAAGAAAAAGAAATCCAACGCAGAGATGGACAGTGCTGCTAGAGCTGCTGCTATGGAGGCTGCTGCTAGGAGCGTGAGGCTTGCTGCTGCTAAGAAGAAAGAGAAGAAACATTACAACCAGCAACCTCTTCGGTAAGGGAGTCTTGTAATGGTTTTTTTGTTTCTCGGATCAGTTTGTAAAATATTAGTATTTGTTACATGTATTTAACCCTTTTATTTTGGGAAATCTGTTTTTTTGCACTCTTCTATGAGTATATTTGTCTTGGTAGTTTGTTCTTGATTGGGTAGGGGTGTAATTGAGTCGGAGTTGATATATTTCTGGATTTGATTGGAAAAATTGAAAAGTACCCAATGAATTAAATGGACACAATTTGGTGTTATAAATGGCGCCTTGGAGATTTGTAGTTTTCTTAGAAATAGTCTCCCACCATTGGTGCAATTGAGAAGGGCCATATATTTTTTGTTGGGTGTTTTTTCTTTAAAATATAAATTAGGCCAAACTTCTGGGTTTTCAGTTTTGTAATATGCCTTATTTATATCAAGGTTCAAATCTATTTCAATTCAATTAAAAGAGCTCTATAAGGCTTAATGTTTTGTTTATAGAACTTTGAAAGTATATAGTAAGGCTGAATTAGTAAAAACTAAATCTTATACTTGATGAGTCGAATGGGGTATTTTATTTTCGTTCGCGATCGATCTCAATTGTGATAGTATGTTATTATATTAATTTAATATAATTGACCTACTTTCAAAAAAAGAAAAATGAAAATGAAAAAGGCTTACCTATTAGCCCACGAGCTAGTCAGAGGTAACTCATATAATTTGATTCCAGTTGTGGGCCGACCTACTATATACAATTTGATATTGAGCTGAGTTTATGTATTTTGTTTCAGCCCAATTTCACCGACCTCACATATGTTACAAGTCAATTTGATTCACTTACCGGGTCACGAGTTGAGATATTTTAATCAATAATTACACCAAGAGAAAGAATTCCTCCAAAAAAACAAATCAAATTACACTAAAAATAGCTAAATAAATAAGATTTCAATACCACCTTAAATTCATAAAAATTCAACTCCAATTCATCCAAAAATAGTAGAGTCAGCTGGCTCTTCAAATATAACACATTCTTCCCCCCCTCTTCCCAAACATAGGAGCACATTGTCCCAAATGTGGTATCAAAAGCAATAGAATCTATGCTATTTTTCAAAATATTATGCATACCACAAAGAGCGTTTCATTCTCCCTCGAAATGCAGCCTTTAGTGTAAGTCCCAAAAAAGAAAAAGAAAAAAGAGATGCATAAGGGGGGTAAAATGGGGGATTATCCTTATAGGCAAGGCTAATTATTGGCTAAGAAGAAAATTGTTAATTAGACTCAAATGGGGTGACTAGGGAAAAATACGTATGGGTTGGCTAGAAAGGCTCAAACAATCCAAAGATGGCGTAAATCATATCATTGAATAAGTGTCATCTAACATTTTGTCTCAAAGGGGACACTAATCAACGTTTTGAAGACTTAAGTTCTCCAAAGAATCTAACCGTCTTGTAGGGATTCAATATTGATTGGTCAAGCTATGCACACATGATGGAAATGACACTATTATCGCAATTCTTCTCAAACCAACAACACAGGAAGCAACCGAGTGTATGCAAGCATATTAGGCTAGTTCTCAAAAACAAAATAAAACATTGCAAGCATCATCATTGGGCAACACACATATGGCAGCCATGCTAGGGAAAAACATATGCCTCTTAAACATCACATAAAAAAAGACAACTAATCATCGACACACAAACATGCTACACATATGACTGATAAAACAAAAACGCGAACAACACACAACTACAAATTACGAAAACAGGCATAACAACACATAAAAAAACTAAAACTAAAGGAAACACATAAGCTAGGGTCTAAGAACTCCTTGTCGGATTATTCGAAGTCCTGTTCCGATGATTCTTCTTGTAGGATGTAGGGAATGAGGATGGTTGTGGGGGAAGTTTTGGTTAGGGCTGCATTTTTCAAAGAGCAAATGTACCATAGGGGCAAGTAGAAGTGTTATTTTCTTGATCTTCAGGACCAATAGATCTTTGATTGTAACCAAAATATCTGTCAAGAAAACAATAGCACTCCTTCCCTGCTAATTTGTCTAGCATCTTATCAATAAATGGCAGCGAGAAATGATCTTTGTGCATGTCTTTTTGCACTTTTTCAGCCATAGTAATGTCAATTGGAGCATTCTTCAATCTCATCTAGGAACCTCAGCGCATTGAATGCATTAAAGGTCACTTGTTGATCATTCACTCGCATTGTAAGCTCTCATTTTTGAACATCAATCAAAGTTCTTCCGGTGGCAAGAAATGGTCTCCCCAAAATAATTGAAACCTCATGATCCGTCTCATAATCAAGAATAATAAAGTCCGCCGGAAAGATAAACTTGTCCACTTACACCAAAACATCTTCAATCTTACCCTTCGGATGTGCCGTTGATCGATTGGCCAATTACAATGTTACAATGGTTGGTCTTGCCTCGCCAATATCAAGTTTCCTGAAAATGGACATAGGCATCAAATTAATACTTGCTCCTAAATCACATGAAAATCTTTACCAACATCTCTACCACCAATAGAACAAGGGATAGTACAACTCTCTGGATCTTTTAATTTAGGAGGAATTTTGTTTTGGAAAATTGCAGTGGATCCTTCGGTCAAAGCAACCATTTCAAACTCTCCAAGTCATCGCTTCTTGATCAATATGTCCTTCAAAAACTTCACGTAATCGGGCATTTGTTCCGAGGCCTCCACCAATGGAATGTTGATGTGGAGCTGCTCTAAAACATCTAAGAATCTCTAAAATTGGACATCTTGTTGCTGCTTTTGAAAACATTGAGGAAATAGATGTGGCAGCTTTGCACATGTTTGCTACTCTGCAGATTGCTGAATTGGTGTTGAAGCTTTCTGGGCAGACTATGAGGTAAATAAATTCGAATTTGCAGCCTGTTTTTCTGTTTTAACATCTCTTTGGATTGAAGTTGGCTCATTTTTCTGGTTAGCTTCCTTGGCATTCAGCTCTAAATCCTTACCATTCTTCAATGTGGCAGCTTTGCAATGTTCTTTACCATCTCTTCTTGGATTTTCAGTGTCACTTGGCAAAGCACCTTGAGATCGATTTCTCAACTCATTTGCTAATTGCCCCATTTGAACCTCAAGATTTCTCAATAAAGTTGCTTGACTTTGAATCAGTGCATCGTTCTTAGCCACATACTCCTTTATCAAATTTTCCAATGAGTTGGTTTGAGTTGCTTGTGGAGGAAACCTTTGTTGTTGAAAGTTAGGATTGCCCCGTATTGGTGCATTACTTGAGTTGCTGCCTTGACCTCCCTAAGAAAATTTTGGATGTTGTCTCCACCCCAAATTATAACAGCTGAAATAGGGATTGTTGTGGTTGGAGTTTTGATTTTCTATATAGCAAACCGAGGCTAGGTTGGAAGGACAACTATAGAATGTGTGACCATCTCCACAATAAACACACGAAATAGTCATTGCTTGTTAATAGGGGTTCTTGGTGCGATTCTCCCCAAACTTAGATTCTTCAAAATGTTGCTCATGGACGAAACTTGAGGCGTCAAAGCTGTTAATGCATCAACTTCATAAATTCCTATTGTTTTCTTACCAGTCGGTGCTCTTGTATTGGACCATTGATAGTTATTGTTGGCAATCCTCTCCAAGATCTCATATGCATCATTGTATGATTAGAAAGAATAGCTCAATTTGCATAAGCATCCAACACCATGCGAGTAGAAGCATTAAGACCATTGTAGAAAGTCTCCATTTGAATACATTGTGGAATACCATGGTGGGAGCACTTCCTCAATAACTCCTTGAATCTCTCCCAAGCCTCACACACAGATTCATCCTCCCATTGTTGAAAAGAAATAATCTCGTTCCGATACTTGGCATTTTTTGTAGGAGGAAAGTACTTCACAAAAAATTTATCGGCAAGATCTTTTCAAGAAGAAATAGAATCCGATGGAAGAGTTTTAAGACATGCTCTAGCTTGATCCCTCAACGAGAAAGGGAATAATTTCAGCATCAAGGCCTCCTCCGTAACACCTTGGAGCTTGAAAGAATCACTCACCTCTAAAAATGAACGAAGATGAAGGTGAGGATCTTCAGCGACGAGCCCGTTAAATTGACCCACTGTTTGCAACATTTGGAACATCACCGGCTTCAACTCGAATTGAGGTGCTAGAATTTCAGGTCGAATAATGCCCGAATTAAGGTCATTGAACATTGGGGCAGCATACTCCCGTATGGCTCTCTCTCGATCATCGACCATCACAATTGCATTGGCATCCACGTTTACATCCTCCTTGGCCATATTGCTTTGATGTTGACCCGGTGTTCTAATTGTTTCCTTCTTCCTCTTCTAAATGTGTGTTCAATCTCGGGGTCAAAATGAGCTAGTCCAAAATCTTGTTGCTCGTTCATACACAAAATCAACCTATTGAAGCACAAGAACACGCAATCAAGATTAAAACAAAATAAAAGAAATAAATTGCAAAGTTATCGATATTACAAAAATTCTAAATTACAATCCCTGGCAACGGCGCCAAAAACTTGTTATGGCTTTTTTTTTGTGCTTCAATTTTGATACGCAAGTGAACGTAGTCATAAAAGTAATATAATGATAAGTTGACCGTCTCCATAGGGATTGAGTTCAAAATAATTTGCAAATATCAATCACTAAACAATTTTAACCAAGAAAAAGAGTAATAAATTGGGTGGATGTTCGGTTCTATTACTACAATTTAAACAAAGAAGTAAAGAAAATATTTTCAGCAATTAATTGTTCAATTCACAAGCCAACAACAACAAGAAAGTTCACAAAATGGAGATGTAGACTTGAATTACTAATTTTCCTTGAATCGATTTTTTATTGATCGATGTTCATCGGCATTGTTTTGAGTGAAATGCTCCAAAGTTAACAAGAATTCTCTCTCGGCACATATAAATTTTCCAAATGCTATGTTACACTTTCCTTTTTCTAATTGAACATATTCCTATGCCTAATAGAAATTGGAGCATCGATGTAAGTTTCAATTCTTATAGTTATGCAAGGCGAACAATATATTTCTATATCATCCACTACTACAACCTAGAATCAGTTATAAACTTGCATAATTCAAGCAATTTCCACTAGACCTAACCATCCTAGTACTAAATCTAGCTCATCAATTCATCATTATTGGCCAAACAACAACAAATATTAACAATAGGCACACTTGAATGAACAATGTCACAAATCACTCAACAATGCATAAATGTCTCAATAAAACGATTCAAAGTTCATTAGCAATTCAAGATTTCAATAAGTTTAGCTCGTGATAAGTCTAATTCATCATCCATAGTGATTGAAATGAAATTCCAAACACAGGGCAACAAAAATAGAGTAAGGAAGAGAGGGATAAACTGATGGTTTTGCTGTTTTTTTTCGTGAATCCTTCTTCTTCTTTTTCCTTATTGATGTCATTTTCTTCTTTCCCCCTTTAATTCACGCTAAAAATCTGCTGAGAATGATGGTCTTTTTGCTCCAATTCCAGCAATTGTTCTCCATCTGTTTTCCTGCGTTGCTGCTGCTGCTGCTGCTTCCTTTCCTAATTGTGCTGCCCTACTTCCTTTCCTTGGCTGCTGATGATGAAGGCCCACCAATTCTTTTCCACATTAGGCAGCCCATTAGTTATGATGTAACTCTGGCCCATAATTATTCTCCTGCTGATTCAGTCATTCATTTAAATTTAAAAGTTGGCCCACGTCGGCTACGCAGTGATTAAATTACACACTCAGCAGTTTTGATTCGAATTTTATGGGTCCAAAATTGACTTCCAGTGTTGCTGCAGCATTGCTCCCAGCAACTGAGGACTTCCTCAACCAGTCTGCACTCTTTAACTTCGGTTCTCCTGGTTCAGCTCCAGCCCTATTTTATCACATAAAATTAAGGAAAAAAATTAAATATTTAATTTATACAAACTACAAAATAAAAGAACGATCTAATTCTACTATATTGTACTAAAATTCGCTAAATTCATCACTATTTTCTACATGATTTTAAATTCAAAGGTACAAAAATAACTCTATTACTTAGAGTTATCAATATATTTCTATATTATTTTTAAAATTTTATGATACAAAAATTTCCAGAAATTTTTATTGGTAATTTAATTGAATAAATGCCATCAAATTATAAAATATGCAAATTTAAAAAAAAATAGTCGATAACCGAAGTACAAATACAATTCAATACAATTTTAACGAAATATTGATTCAGAATCTCTAAGCAAACAATCTTTTAATAAGCACTGCCAACACTAGCGCATACACGGGAAATGCATTTAGGATAAAAAGGGTTCTAGAAATCTGCACGGATGCACTCAATTGATTCGGCCCATCGCTGACAAAGCTAGCTATATCATTATAGAATGGTGCTCATACAATTTAAGCAGTCAATCATACAATTGAATCGTGCATTTAAACAGAAGCAATCAAACATATTTCACAATTATGTCGTCCCACGTATGCAGCAAATTAAAATAGGTTTTACAAAAATATGTAATCAAATGCACGTGCATTAAATTCATACACATAATAAGCATAAACCTAATGCATACTAAAAGTCTCTATTCGCCCACATGTCGTTGGCAATATAATCTCTCATCTCCCTCTGAGCCTCAATTTAGGGTGGCTTGGTGACAAATCGAGTTTATCTAGATTATGTTTTACTCGAACATTTGTGCGTAAATTTTGTCAGTTTCTACTATTTTTACCTTGATTTTGCAATCTTTGGAAAGTGTACGCAAGTGCACCATTTTCACATATTTTGCAGGAAAATCGTAGGAGAAACAAATTCATAAACCAAACTGGTGAAACAAGAGAAATGATGAAAATGGAAGAACGAACAAAAAACCGAGAAGATGAAGAAAAGAGAAATTCCACTTGGTCAGCCGAGTGGAGTGACAGCCGAGTGGACCGGCCGAGTGGAGAAATACCAAAGAATTCCAGAAAGTTTCGCTCACTCGGCTAGCTGAGTGAAGTGGTTGATCGAGTGAGTCAATCGAGTCAATATCATAACTCGGTCAGCTGAGTGATTGGTAGGTCGAGTAAGTCAGCCGAGTCACATACACCACTCGGCCAACCGAGTGATCACTCGACCGAGTGAGACGATCGAGTTGCACCATTTTCTCACTTTTTTGCGGGTATTTGGGTCAAACCCGATTTTTACCCATTTTTCTCACTTGCTCCTAGATCAAAAGTTAGTTTTTGCATTTTTAGAAGTAACACTTCTTAGCTAGCCACTTTTAGACACACACATACACATAGTTGAGTAGGTTTTGGAGGAAAAAGAAGAATTTGAAGAAGATTGAAGAATTCATTGAAGATTGTGCAAAAATTCAAGCTCTCATTTCTTCACCCAAGTTCCTTCTTACATTTAGTACTCTTTATTATGTGTATTATGGATGTTTATGGAGAGATAATCATGTTAATTAGTGAATAGTTTCCCTTTTGGTCTTGGGATAATTTCCTCATGTTATTGATGGATTAAAATTTAGTTTTAGATTCAATATAGAGATGTTTAGGTTTTTATCTATTTATTTCTTGCTTTATATGTGATGTGTGAGAACTTGATCATTTTTTGCATGTCTATTAGGTGTAGAATTAATAGATGTAATAATTGTTGATTCTTCATATGTCTCGAATTAAATGACATGTTTAATTTCATGATCGAAATATATGTTATTAAATATGATGGGTTATTGAGTCCTAAAATCCTTTTGGAGTTAAGTATTGGAAATGAAGACTAAAAGTCAATTTATCCTACCTTAATATACATGATTAGAGAGATTAAAAATAATAAATCTATACAACATAAGTGACCCTCGTATGAAAATATATGCAACTTGATTATTGAATCCTTCTCTAGATTAAATTCGGATAAAACATATAGGCAAATTTTCCCAAGGCCACCTTTAAATTAATTAAGAAAATTCAAAAATCATTTCTAGTGTAAATTTAGATCAAGATAATTTTGTGTTTTTGATTTATTCATTTATGAAACTTTAGTTAATTAACCAACCTCTCCAAATTCGATAGTTTAAATAGTAGTTCAAATTAGATTTAAATGGCTTAGAATTCCACATATACATATTCTTCGTGGGATCAATACCCTTACTTGAGCCGGTTGCTACAATAACTGTGCCCATTTTGGGTGAAATTGGACGTAAACCACTTACGCTTCACTTGGAAACGTCCTCCTTGAGAAAATGAGATCAACATCCTCATAATTTGGATGAACACCATCAAATAACAGGTCTTGTAAAGACTGTGTATGCCCAAAGTAGTGAATAACACAACAAATGGTGACGAGCAACACTTGGTTGCCTATCTTGTTGCTAGGTATACCCCACCAGAGGATTGGAAAATGACTTTTCAACATTCCAAATGCATGTATGCAATTTCTTAACTGGCATGACGGTGGTTGAGTAACTCTTGTGGATTTTGCGCCTGGACATGGTTGTTATTTCACTGGAGCAGATGGTAACGAGTGTTTCGATATGCTAAAATGGTCTGTAATTCATGTACCCAACATCAATGAGATAATATCGATTTAACATAAATGATTAAAATTTGTCATTATATTATTTTTTATTTTAATCAGTTTAACCAACATTATGTTTTATTACCATCCAGAGGCCACAAAAAAGACGGACAATCCTCACAGCCTATACCAAGATATGAGCATCACGCACTATTTTCCTATCCAACCAATACATACATTAATTTCAAGTCGATATCTGTGATACCCCAAGCCTCTCACTACTCACCGGTCAATATAATTCATGCATTGCATTCATTTTATAATTTTATTTGCTATTTAAATTACATTTTATTGGTATCACAACTCGTGTTTAATTATACTTAGGATATTGCTATTAAATTTTTGTAGGGTTTACATTATAGGTTGGAACCCTTTAGGCTGAAAGAGATAACGTATCAAGTTCTAATAAAATATGATTACACGTGGCGAGATAATAATAATAATAATAATAATAATAATAATAATAATATTCATTATGCTGATAGTGGGTGTGTGTATATATATATGTAATTAGGGTAGGTAATAGTTAGTAATAAAATAATACTAATCCTAATTAATAGTGTGAACACATATACATATAAGGCGGCTGCCTTTATATATGTAATTAAGGTGTGTACATATATATATATATAAATATATATATAAGGGGAAAATGGCTGCTTTATTCCTTACGAGGGAAGGAAAAGAAAAAGAAAAGAGAGAAAAGGAAGGAGCTCATTCTGGAGGGTGCGCGAGAGTCCAGCGAAGAAGAAGAAGAGAAAAAGAAAAAAAAAGGGGGAGAAGAAAAAGAAAAAGAGAACAAAAAAAAGAAAGGAGAGAAGAGAGGTTACGGGGGGAGAGAGAGAGAGAACGCAAGTCTTCGGTTCCAAGGAAAAAAATTACTAACTTGTCCGTACGTGTAGGGGTCTCGGATATATACTATCGGGAAAGAGGTAAGTAGAAATCCATTTGCACCTACAATGCACAAATATAATACTTGTTCGTATTATCTTACAGAATATCTATGAACTATGCCTTTTGATATTGTTATATAAGAATATTAACTTATGGAATATGTGTGATTTGTGCCTTTTGATATTGAGAAATATGAATATTATCTTATGGAATAATTGTGATATGTGCCTCTGGATATTGATGGATAAGAATTACGTGATGTGAATGATTGATTTGATATTGTATAAATATAATATCACGAACACGGGCATGTGTATTGCATAAGTTGTACATAGTCTGTTTTGGCAGGATTGATTGATTTGGTATTGTATAAACATAACATTCACGAGCATTGGCATGTGTACGCAAGGGTCGTATATTGCCTGCTTTGCATTCATTGTGTGGTGAAAAGAAATGAAAAATGTAATGTTGACCACTACTAGTGCACCGAGGCCGGTGGCATGTGAGACATGGATAGGCTTGATTTGTCAAGCCGGTGGCATGTGAGACATGGATAGGCTTTACATGGATAGGCTTTATGATATGTTGAGTCGGTGGCATGTGAGACATGGATAGGCTCGATTTGTCGGGCCGGTGACATGTGAGACATGGATAGACTCTATGATTATGATTATTTATTGAGCTAGCTCTATTCGGTGCACAGTAGGTGGGTCACGGGCCCTATAAAGATAAAATATTCCAAAACAGTGGTTAGGGTTTCATTAATATGCATTTCACATTTCCTTAAAAGTTTCTGCAAGCATTTAATTTATCGTACATGCATGATTTCTGCTTACTGGGCTGTGGCTCACCTAGTTTGTGCATTGTAGGTGAGCATGTTGATGATGTGTAAGTTTATGGCTTACTGGGCATGTTGTTCGTGCTTCAACAAGCTTTTGGGATCGGTGTACATGGATGACGACCTTTGGGGCTAAACCATGGGCGTACTATGCTTTTGGCCTTCTATTTTGTTATTTAGTTTGAGTTTGTATAATGTTAATCGATTTTTGGGCATGTATATATTTGTGTGGTTGGGATGGATATGTTTGTATTTATTGTGGATGTTTCTTGAATGTGAAAGAGCTGTGGTTTCGGGGATAAATTATATATTGTAAATATGTTACAGGTTAAAAAAAATGTACAGGTTTAAACAAGTTAGAAGTAACCTTTGTTTTGTGGGTTTTATAAGGGTAGGGGTGTCACAGAGTGGTATCAGAGCCCGGTTTATGTCCTGTAGACTGTCCATGTACACGAGCTCAAACTTGTGGAGCACAACCATACCGGTAAGTTTTATTTATCTTTGTTATGCATTATATATTTTATGAATTATATTGGCATGTGATCTAGGATTGAGTACCGTCGGTGGTACAATGGTAAGGACTAGAGGTGAATGTGATGGGGAAAATAGAGCTCCAGAACAAAGTTCACAAGCTGCAGGCACTGATCGCGATGCACTTATTGAAAGATTGACAGGATTAATGGAGCGACAGTCACAACAAATTCAGAATCTAATCGAACAAAGAAATGCTGGTGGACAACAAAGGAATGAGATGAACCAGCCACAGCCTCGTGTAGAACAAATGGAACTGATTGGGGAAAGGTTCAGAAGGCTTAATCCGCCAACATTTGAAAATGCAGTGGATCCCACAGCTGCAAAGGATTGGCTGAGAACCATTGAAAACATGTTTTTGTACAGCAGAGTACCAGACGAGGAAAAAGTATTGTGCGCATCTTTTATGTTACGGGGGAGTGCAGGATACTGGTGGGACACAATGAAGGCCATCGAGAATGTAGCCACTATGACTTGGAACAGGTTTAAAGAACTTTTCAGAAATAAATATTTTACTGCTCCAGTTTGTGCGATGAAAATGAATGAGTTTATACAGTTGAGACAAGGGCCTATGACATTTACGGACTACATCTCCAAATTTGAGCAATTGTCAATGTTTGCTGAACACATGGTTAGAACGGATGCACTGAAAGTGGAAAGGCTTGTCGAAGGGCTGAGACCGAAACTTTATAGGGATGTTTGTATGGCTGGTATGCAGGGAGTTACTTACTCCTAAGTTGCTGAGAGGGCCTTGGTAGCAGAGCAAGCTGAACAGAGGATACGTCAGGCACAGGAGATTCGACGTCAGTTCACACAAAGGCAGGGACAGCATTGGGTAGGAAATGAAAGAAAGAGGCCACAACAGTTTCAGGGCCCAAGACCTAGTTTCCAGCTTAGATAGGGACAAGGGCAGGAACAAGAAGATTCAAGCAAGCGTCTGAGAACTGTTCAGGGTAAATCACCAGGACCACTACCCCTTTGCTCTAAATGTGGGAAACAACACAGCGGTGTCTGTCTTGTGGGTACCAGAACTTATTATTCGTGTGGACAACCGGGACATATCTCTACCACGTGCCTAAACAAACCGAGCCCCATGACACAAGGGAGAGTATCAGCTAGAGTCTTCACCATGACCAGAGAAGATGCTGAAGCAAACCCATCTGTAGTAATAGGTAAATTTTCTATCTTTGGTACTTCAGCATTTGTATTATTTGATTCTGGAGCTACGCATTCATTTGCATCCACTGAGTATGTGAGAAGGCTAGGCAGAGAACCTGATATAGCAGAGAATAATTACAATGTAGTGATTCTATCTGGAGAGTCAAAACAAACAAATCAAATATTACGAGCATGTCTTATCCCGATTGATGGTAGAGAACTTTATGCTAATTTGATTGTACTTGATATGAATGATTATGATGTAATTTTGGGGATGGACTGGCTATCGAAATATTATGCATCCATAGACTGTCAGAAAAAGATAATTACATTTCAGCCACCTGGGGAGGAACCTTTTATCTTTGTTGGAGTAAAGAAGAACTTCAGATTCCCACTGATATCTGTAGTTAGAGCACAACGGTTGTTAGAAAGTGGTTGTGAGGGCTATTTGATGAGTGTTGTGACTACTGAAGAACAACATTGTCTATCTGTGGATGAAGTGCCGATAGTTAAAAAATATCCTGAAGTATTTCCAGAAGATCTTCCAGGCTTACCACCTGATCGAGAGATAGAATTTGTAATTGATATACACCCAGGGACCGCCCCGATATCAAAGTCACCTTATCGAATGGCACCAACTGAATTGAAAGAATTGAAGATATAACTGCAGGATTTACTAGACAAAGGTTTTATCAGGCCCAGCTTTTCACCTTGGGGTGCACCGATTTTGTTCGTTCGGAAGAAGGATGGCAGTATGAGAATGTGTATAGATTACAGAGAACTAAACAAAGTTACAATCAAGAAGAAGTATCCTTTGCCTAGAATTGATGATTTACTTGACCAGCTTCAGGGCGCAGCAATATTTTCGAAGATTGATTTGCGATGGGGTTATCATCAGCTGAAAATTAAAGAGGGAAATATTCCAAAGACAACATTCAGTACCAGGTATGGACATTATGAGTTTCTAGTAATGCCATTTGGTTTAACAAATGCCCGAGCTGCCTTTATGGATCTAATGAATCGAGTATTTAAAGATCTCCTAGATAAGTTCGTTATTGTGTTTATTGATGATATTTTGATATATTCAAAGACCAAAGAAGAGCATGCTATCCACTTGAGAAAAGTGTTAGAAATTTTGAAAGAGAAACAGTTGTATGCTAAGTTCAAGAAATGTGAATTCTGGATAGGTCGAGTAGTATTTCTGGGACATGTTGTGTCAGGAGAAGGAATTTCAGTTGACCCAAGTAAAGTTGAAGCAATTAACAATTGGCCACAGCCTACTACTCCTTCCGAGATACGTAGCTTTCTGGGTCTAGCCGGGTATTATCGCAGATTTGTAGAAGGATTTTCAAAAATTGCATCTCCACTGACACAGTTGACTAGAAATATGAATATTATCTTATGGAATAATTGTGATATGTGCCTCTGGATATTGATGGATAAGAATTACGTGATGTGAATGATTGATTAGATATTGTATAAATATAATATTCACGAACACGGGCATGTGCATTGCATAAGTTGTACATAGTCTGTTTTGGCAGGATTGATTGATTTGGTATTGTATAAACATAACATTCACGAGCATTGGCATGTGTACGCAAGGGTCGTATATTACCTGCTTTGCATTCATTGTGTGGTGAAAAGAAATGAAAAATGTAATGTTGACCACTACTAGTGTACCGAGGCTGGTGGCATGTGAGACATGGATAGGCTTGATTTGTCAAGCCGGTGGCATGTGAGACATGGATAAGCTTTATGATATGTTGAGTCAGTGGCATGTGAGACATGGATAGGCTCGATTTTTTGGGCCGGTGGCATGTGAGACATGGATAGACTCTATGATTATTTATTGAGCTAGCTCTTTCCGGTGCACAGTGGGTGGGTCACGGGCCCTATAAAGATAAAATATTCCAAAACAGTGGTTAGGGTTTCATTAATATGCATTTCACATTTCTTTCAAAGTTTCTGCAAGCATTTAATTTATCGTACATGCATGATTTCTGCTTACTGGGCTGTAGCTTACCTAGTTTGTGCATTGTAGGTGAGCATGTTGATTATGTGTAAGCTTACGGCTTACCGAGCATGTTGTTCGTGCTTCAACAAGCTTTTGGGATCGGTGTACATGGATGACGACCTTTGGGGCTAAACCATGGGCGTACTATGCTTTTGGCCTTCTATTTTGTTATTTAGTTTGAATTTGTATAATGTTAATTGATTTTTGGGCATGTATATATTTGTGTGGTTGTGATGGATATGTTTGTATTTATTGTGGATGTTTCTTGAATGTGAAAGAGCTGTGGTTTCGGGGATAAATTATATATCGTAAATATGTTACAAGTTAAAAAAAAATGTACAGGTTTAAACATGTTAGAAGTAATCTTTGTTTTGTGGGTTTTATAAGGATGGGGGTGTCACAATATCACAAATGGCTAGCACATTTTCAGCAAGTGTGTTTGCGAGACCTGAATGCATTTTGCCATCTAATTGGTATCCAAGCTCGCAAGAGTGTTCCATCCATTGCTCTAACAACACCCTGCTTAACCTATCATAATTGATCTTATTGTGGAAGGAAAGGAAATACAAAATAATATGTGTACCTCTAAATAAGAGAAACTGTGAATCTTAAGCATAAGAGGGTGGATAAATGTGAAATTGGAGGACTGATGAACTCAAGCGCAACTGTCAATGAAGCATGCATAATACGCATTACGTGACGATTAATCGTCTTCCATGAATGTTGGAAGCATTCCATACTATGCCTTTGACGATGATGCATTGAAATTGTCCTAAAGAATATTGTCACGAACTCTAAACATGACATCCGAGTTCGTGGCAATCATGGATTAGGTCTCTAAATTCCTAAGAGTAAAACAATCTCATAGAAACACGGGCTTGCCACTCTCATATTATCGAAGATGCAGTTATCTGTAACCATAATAGTCTCCCCAAGCCAATAGATTTTGGGTAGGTGGGATGTATGCCTAGGAACCCTTTCCACTTCCATTCTTTGCGAAATCAATATTTCTCCCATGAATCGTGTAATTAACTCCTCATTTCATGATGTTTTTTCGTCATTCTTATGCTCAATTTTTTGCTTGTTTTCTTCATTGTTGGGCTCGTGATCATCCGTATTACGATTCATGTTGCCTATTAATATAGAGTATAAAATAAAGATCATACTACAAATATAACACAATTTGACTATGAATGCAACCTAATCCTAACATCAACACATAAAAGTAAACATTAAGGCAAGTTCACACAAAATTGGGGGCACCACGCCACTAATATATGGCATCATACTTTGCCACTAGGCCAAATTGTTTAGATTAACAAAGGGAAAGGAAAAAAGAATCAACAAATAAAAAGTTCATAATATGTGATACACGAAACATATGACATAAAATTTAATGATAGGAGAATGGAGTGCAATCAAGCTATCGATTCAACCTAAGCTCGCTGCTCATAGTAGTATGATTAAGAGTTTAGACTAAGAATACAAACCTTCTATATAACATAGTAGTATGCTTAAGAGTTCAAACTAAGAATACATGATAAAACATAATCTAAATAAAAAAATAAAAAAATCAGAACCCAATGTATTGACAGAATCTGAACCATGACGAATTGGATCTTTTCTAACAAAGATGACAAAGATCAAGATACATATAGGAATATACAAGGGTTTGAATGATTACAAAAATAAGCAGTAGCATATGACATGATCTCTTCAAAAGAGTATAAAGATAAATAGTAAGTTCAAATGACAATTTGTTCAAAATATAAACTTCTGAATAACATGGTAGCATGCTAAAGAGTTCAAGCTTTAGAATATATGCTAAACATGAATTTGAAACCAGAAACACATAACCAGCAACAAAACATAAACACGTGAATCAAAAGTCAGATTGTCATAATCAACCAACATAAACTAGAAACCAAACATGAACTTATAAATTAGAAGCCAGACTATCACAACCAAACAACATAAAACATAAAGCAGAACTGATTCGAATAAAAAAATGAAGCATATACCCAACCAAAAGGGGGGCCAAATAACAAATCATTAGACCGGACATACACATAATCAAAACAAAAGAAGTACCTCTGGACGCAAACATGAAGCAACGGATTCAACACATAAACTCAAACTCAAATTGTTTTTTCCTTGAATCAAAACAGTGGTTTGTGCACAGTGTGTGAGGTAAATGTGAATCAGTAACCAGTATAGACAAATCTATAAATACATGAACATAAGTATTACATATATCACACATAAATCCAAATATAAAAATATATATAAAATTTTAGAGCTTTTGCAGACTACACCTAAAATCTAAAAACGACAAGACAATATAGAAAGTAAATAGAACTATACATGAAGATTTACGCATGAAAATAGGTCAAAATTCCCTACAAAATAAGATGGGCCTAAAAAGATAATTTGAATGATAAAGTAACTTTTGGGTTTCTGAAGAGAATTATGAAAATAGATGTAATAGGATATGTATTAAGAGAAAATGCATTAGAAAATTTATTCTTATTTTTCATGTATATAGAAGAAGGGTTTGGAAAATAAAAAGGAATTTTATTATAAGGGTGCAGCTATTCATATCCAAAAAATCTCTAAATATACCTCATAATAATTATGACAAAATAAGACATTAATAAATTGACTAAAATATCCTTATATATTTATATTTTTTTATTTTATTCCTATTCTCAACTCCAAAAATTTCGTTTTATCTTCTTCTTCTTCTCACTGTTTCTTCAATACAGAAAAGTTGGAATTGAAAATTTATGGCTTTCTTGAGATTGGTCTTCTAATCTGAACATATTATTCTCCATGTTTCTTAAATACATAACATTTTATTCTCCATGTTTCTTCAATATAGAGAAGTTGAAATTGCAGATTTATGACTTTCTTGAGATTTTGCTCTAAATCTGAAACTTTTTCTTCTTCATGTTTCTTCAATACATAGAAGTTGAAATTGCAGATTTATGGCTTTCTTGATATTCGGCTCCAAATTTGAAACATTTCACCACAAGGGCCAAACTTGATAAGGAACGAACATACACTTAACATTATTGTTTAAATGATTTTTTTCCCCATCTTTAATGATTTTTCCCTAAACTTGATTTTGTTAAGAACTTTGTGTATTATGGTTCATACATATATATATATATATATATATATATATATATATATTGTATGTGGGCACGCCTGATGGTTTTAATTAGCAACTCAATGGAGTCTGTCACATTGAAATCTAAGTCACTCACATACAGCGAAGTTGTCTATGATTGGACTGTCGTTGCTCCACCAGGCTATCATTCCATTGGCGCCAGGCGCCGTTACATTTTGGTGCTGAACCTAAATTTGTTACTAGTTTGAGAAATAAAGAGGTTTTTTTTGGATTTCTGGATAGAGAAGATAGGATGTGCAGAAATTTATAGTAGATAGATAAATTGCAGAGGAAAATATATTAGAACTTTTTTTTGGGAAAGCAGAGAAGTTTTTGTCAATTTGTGTTGGAAATTAGGAGGGTTGGGCAGTCAGGTTGGGATGCTAATTTATTTCTTAATTTTTTTATTTTTTAGTGAAAAGGGTATAAGAGGTAAAAATGAGGTATATTTAGTAAAAAAAGAAAATTTTTAATTTTTAATGAAATATATTTAGACTTCGGGTATATTTAGAGATTTTGGGGTAAACAATATTTTGTATTTCAAGAACCTTACTATGCAATGTAACAATTAGTTAGACTTTCGAAAATAAGATTTTTAATTCCTTGAATAGTTGATTTCCAAAAATATACCGAATGTAAGAGACAAAATGTAATAAGATATTATTATATTTTTATTTTAAAAATATAATTCTCTAAATTATAAATTCAATTTATGAAATACTCTATTCTTCGATATGCTTGTGGGCCGAAAAGCAAATAACCCGAACTGCAAGGACCAGCTTTCAATACAAACCAGATGTATATAATCCTTGGTTTCTTTGTCCGTCGTCTCCATTCCGGAAACCCTCTCTCTCTCTCTCTCTCTCCCCCCATATATACTGTTTCTGTGTATATAACGCATACACACAACACATATACACCACCACCACCACCACAACAAATTAGGTATATACGCATACCCTTTCTCTCAAATCGGAATCCTGGCGGTCTGCTCCTTTCCAAGTCAATTCTAGACCTGTATCACTTGAATCGCATTTTAAAATCTTTTGAATAAAGGAAGTTTAAAATCGATAAAATGTTTCCCGGAAATGTAATATCTAATCATTATTTTTGTTTATGTTTTGTTGATTAATAAATTCTGAGCAAATCTACTTGTTACTGGATTGCTTTTAGTTTTGAGTTTTATGATCGAATCTACTTCTTTTTGTTTGTCTTTTGCTTTTCTAAACAGTATTTGTTACGTCTGGGATTCAAAGGCGCTGGAATTATCGGGAATTGCTGTATTTGAGCTCTGGATTAGATCAAATTCTGTATCTCCTTGTTGGCATAGGGTGTTTGACATTTCAGATAATAGAAAATGGTTGGAGGCGGGAATAGAAGGGACGAGGCATCGTTTACTGTGAGCAACACCAATGTTTTTGCGGCTCTGGAGAGTTTGAGGAAGAAGAAGAAGTCTGACAAAGACAAGGGTTCGTCTAAGGGAGGTAAGGGGACGTCCAAAGCTGGTGCTGGGGGACCAAATGCCGAGGCGGAGAAGCAGGTTTTCTGGGCTCCTGCCCCTTTGACTGTGAAGTCGTGGGCGGATGTTGATGATGAGGATGATGATGATTACTACGCCACCACAGCTCCTCCCCAGGCGATATGGGCTACATCAAGTGTGACTACAGGCGAAGAGACCCACAAACCTGACATTGTTGAGGTATAAGAAATGAGAATTATGGTATATCACGGGTTTGTTTTTTTTCTTCTTGTGCTTGGTTCACTTTTATGACTTACTCCATATTCAGTTCAATTAGTTCTTTCTTGATTGATTCATACCTCTTTGGTATGATCCATGTGTTTGTTTTGAAGAATGTTATAGAAGTACTCATTTGCTAGTTCTTGCTTATGGTAGTCCGTGTTGGTGGTGCCTTTGTACGTGTGCTGTTCATGTTGTTGATAAAGAAATTCGTTCCTGCTATGCAAGTAGCCGTTTGCATGATAAACAATAGGTTTTAGTGATTTAAGTTTGCTTGCATTGGTTCAGTTTTGGCCCTTTAGGGTTGTTTCATAATGTAAATAGAACTGTGTTGCAAGGTAATTTCATTCAATAAATAAACTATATGCTGTATTCTGCGTTTGCTGATCCTTCAGAGACACATTACTTCAGTTTGTGCTTCTTTTGTTGTTTTAGTTTTTTTTCTTTAATTTGATCTCAGATTTGTATTGAAATGTAGCTTGGAATCAGCTGTCTTTTCTGATTTTTTCCAATGAGTGTGTGTGAGTGCATGTCTTTTTCTTTTTCATCACACTTTACTTCTTTGCCACTATGTAGTTAAAATTCTTATTTGTCATACAATTAGTTGCTATGTATGATAAATGCCTCAGCTCTGAATTTCCTTTGTTGGACTGACTTTGAAAAGTATTATTTTGATGTGAATTTTTAGTTTAGGCGTACGATTCTGAATATTAATTTTGAATTTGGTATGGGTTCGATGAAATGAATTACAACAAGGATGTAATTGTTTGTCTTGGAGGGATTCACAAAAAATATAGCCAATTTTTTTTCTCCCCACATTCGTTTGTGGAGCTGTGTTTTCTATATGTGCAAAGCTTTTGATGTTGCTAATGGCAGAAGTGTTTGCATGACTTGTTTGCAACATAATGAGTTGTAGGAATGCAAAGCTTCTGTTTTTTTTGCTCTTACTTCTACTCTCAAGATGGAAAATTTTCCACTATCTTGTCAAAAGGAAAAAAAAAAAAAAAAGTAGTTTTGGTTTATTTTTTTATTTTTTATTTTAAATTTCCTGTGTACAATTTTCATTATACATCAATTTGACTGGAATAATTTTTTAATAGGTAGTAACTATTAGGTATTGTATCTTTTGTCTGGTGTATTGTTTATGTTCCCACCCAAAGCTGTTGTACAGTTGCTTGAGAGTTTTAATTACTTGCTACACTTAGAATTGCATATTATGTCACTATGTCAACAAATGCTTTTTGACTATTGTCCTTATCAATGACAGTTTCAAATTTGTTGCTATTGTTGCTACAAATATTTCTAATTATGTTAACATCTTAAGTTTTGTTTGTGATCAAGTGATTGTTAGACAAGATCATCAAGTTGGGCAGCATTCTATCCTTAGATTGTCCAATTTAGTCCGTTATCCAATTTAGTCAATTTTCTTCATATATATAATATATCACTAGAAATATGTGCCAGGTATATTATTCAAATGTCTTTGTGCAAGTATCACTCAGTTGCCCTTTATGATTATTGTGCAAGTGACATAGTATATTCTTCTCTAGATTGTTTCTCTATAAAGTATCTGCTTTTTTGCATTTTCTGCTGTCGTTTTGTTTGGTGCTAACTCATTTATGTTATAGATACTTGAGTAAACAAATGATATATGGGTAATTTATTTTACCAGAAACTTCTTATATGCTCAGATGTTTTTGTATATATTGAGCAAAAAAGTAGGATACTTGGTTTTTCTGTATAGCCAAGAGATTAATTCTTGAAGTGCATAGATTTCTGTACTCTGTATACCATATATTTCTGTGTTCTGTATCTTTCTGCTCATTTTTGTCTGTTTTGTAACCTACCCCGCCCGAAAACCCTTCCTATTTACATCATGTATGATGCAGTGACAATGTGTATTGCGGCAGTGAACAAACCAAACATGAATAACCATGACCTTCACTAAATGCTACAGCTGTCATTGTCCGTCTGCATTGTAATTTTCTTAAACCTTCCTTTGTCTTGGATTGTTGCTTTGTCAGGCGTGACTTTTTATCTCCCTTACCAGTATCAACATTTTAAGTATTTGCTTCAACCTTTCTCAGAACCTGTGCTTCTTACCTAGATATGATTAGCCGTCATTCCATGCCATTAATGAAATATCAGCTTATGATCTGGTGAGATGAAATGCATGAATCGTATTTTTGACGCATCATAATTGTCCATCCTAATTGCAGGAAAGTGAAAGTGAGGATGACCTTCTTGATGAAGTTGATGATGATGATGTGGATGAGGGGCATGACCATGAAGCAGTGGTGCAAGAACAGACTGAGCTTCTGTTGGAAAAACCTGCAGAGGTTTCGCCAGCACCTAAAGAGACAGAAAGACAGCTTTCCAAGAAGGAGAGAAAGAAAAAGGAGCTTGCTGAACTGGAGGCAATTTTAGCTGATTTCGGATTAAACCAAAATGAGAAAGTTGAAGATGAGCCATCTGGTAACCACTTTAATAAATTAATTGTTACCGTTAATTTTGTAAGATGATTCTTCTAGATAAACCCATCTAATTGGTTATAGGCCTTTTAAGTTTTTTCATTCCCTTTACTGATCCTGCTATCTCATATTCTTGTTGGCGTGCAGAAGTTATAAAAGATGGACAATTAAACGGGAATGCCGATAAGAAGGACAATCCTCCTGCAGAGTCCAAAAGCGCAAAGAAGAAGAAAAAGAAGGACAAAGCTTCCAAAGAGGCAAAGGAGCCTCAGGACCAGCCCAACACCTCCTCCGACGCTCCCAACAGTCAAGATGAAACTGCCAGAACTGAAGAAGAAGCATCAGCTGTTGATGTGAAAGAGAGGCTTAAGAAGGTGGCTGCTAATAAGAAAAAGAAATCCAACGCAGAGATGGACGGTGCTGCTAGAGCTGCTGCTGTGGAGGCTGCTGCTAGGAGCGCGAGGCTTGCTGCTGCTAAGAAGAAAGAGAAGAAACATTATAACCAGCAACCTATTCGGTAAAAACTAACTCTTAGGCTTGGTGAGTCGAATGGGGGTATTTTTTTTCACTCAAGCTTGATCTCAAGAGCTACTTTGAGTAGCAACTCGATTAGTTTTGAGTCGAGCTTGCATTTATTTTGGAACCAATTTCGAATTTTGGTTCACATCGTAATTGAGAATTGTATTGGTCCTTTTTTTCCATTGTCACCTCTTCTTCAGTTCTTCTTCCTCAATAGCGGAGGCAGACTTGTCGCCAGTTCTTTCATCAAATTAGTATTAGCCATCCACTTAAAGAGCCATTAGTTCTTGATCATGTTTCTTAGCCACAGTTAGAGCGCTTTGTACAACCATCGTGGACATCCAATCTCCACTTTCTGGCATCTGCCTCTTTTCAATTATGAACAATACCGATCTAAGTGGGTTAAATGGGCCACTGTGGGATGAAAAAAAAAAAAAAAGTTTTTCGGCCCGTCCCAGCCCAGGACTAGAAACTTAGGGCCACGATGGGCCAACCCACTATCCATCTCATTTATTTTGACGATATATATATATATAATTACATACAAAAATTGCTTTATGAAAATAATTTTTTATATTTATATTATATAATCTCTTATTGATTTATTATAATTAGTTTTGTAGGACATTTATTATAAATGTGTATGTTAGAGTTCATTGATATTAAAAATATTTAGATGCGTATAATAATCATTAAATGAGTGATGTATTGTGCAATATATTAATATATATATACACACACACATACGAAATTGATAGTAGTAGTATAAGTATATTAAATTGATGATATATTTTTATATTTATCTAATATAGGTTTTTGTAAAAATGACCCTTTCAAAAGAAAAAAGAAAGGAAAAAGGTACTAAAATTAGTACATAGGTTCAAAGTCGACTCTAAATTATTTTTTGGTACTAACAGGAGCTTTTAAATTCTAGAAATATATCAAATAAACTCCTGAACTTTTAAAATTAGTTAAATAAACTTCTGAAATTTTAAGTATATGACAAATAGGATCCTTTTAAATATTAAATTAACAAAATAAATTTTGAAAATATTGCATTAATCTAAAAATCAATATATTATAAATATATTTAAATAAATCGATGAATTAATAAAAGTAAAATTTATTATTAATTTAAAATATAAAAAAAGTGTTTGAGATATGATTATTTGTTATGTTTTTTAGATATTTTATTTTTTATTATATTTAAATTGTTTAAGGTCTTTTGATATTTTTTATGTATTAAATTACTTAAATTTTATTATTTTATTTTAAAATATTTAATAATTTTTATATTTATCTAAACATTTTTCTAATTTATTAAATATTTATTAGATTTACTTTGTTATTGTAATTTATTGAAATTTATTACATATTTTAAAAATTAAAGGTTGTATTTGTATCCAAAAATCATTCAAGGTCCAATTTATACTTGATTACTAGTTGAAAGATTAATTTGTATCTCTTTCCAAAAAAAAAAAGGCCTACCTACTGGCCCTTCAGCCCAACTTATATAATTCAAGTCTAGTTAAGGGCCGATCCACTATGTGCAACTCGAAAGTTTAGTTGGTTACAACTGCAATGGTAAATTATGTCAGGCCTTCATCTTCCATAAAATCCGGTGCTACTCTAATAAAATATTTATTATCTATTTTCCTATTAATTTATTCATTATGCTCCTCCAAGAAGAAATATAACCATAATAAGTAACGAACACCCCCCTCCATAATATAACCATAATAAGTAAACAGGAGCAAAAAGGGGGGGATGGATAATTATGAAAATTGACGGTGGAAAGAGGAGCAACAGAAGATGATTGATGAAAGCTTACAGAAAATTGGCCATAAAATGGCATCCTGACAAGAATCCCAACAACAAGAATGAAGCTGAGGCCAAATTTATTCAAATTTCGGAAGCTTATGAAGTATGTAAATGGCCAAAACTTAATGCTCAATCATTGTGTTACATTGGCGGAAGCAATTGGGGGGACGACAGTGGCAGTCGTGACGTTGGATACCGGAGCTTGTCTGTACCAGTGACAGCCATTGTAAGCCCTTATTATGAACATGTAGTTGTAGGTGAAGGCATGCCAATTACAAAGGAGCCGGCCAACCATGGTGATCTCAGGATCCAGTCTGAAGTCAAGTTCGCGATGAGCCTAACACCCTAGCAACGAGCTGGTCTCAAGCACATTTTGGGAGGTTGAGTGGAGATAAGCATGTTTCCCATGCGTGTGTGCAGGGTTGGACTTAGGTAAGGGACGATCGCCCCATTGGACATTCCAAAAATTTGTATCTATAATTTTATGACATTTTTCTCATAGATTACTAATCTATTAAAATTGGTGCTCCTTTCAAAATTTGGAGAAAATAGGCGGACCATGGGAGAGAGGACATTGGCATCGAACCCCAGACCTCACTCTTTCGAGGATGATTACAGACCATTCAAATTCAACTCATATTCAGCTGAAGTAGGGGCTCAAATGGATTGACAATTAATAAGGCTCAACAATAACATTTAATGTTATATAACAATTCAAACAGGCTTGAACAACGAAATTTTCAAATCAAAATTCAATTTGTTTTGTACGTGTGATAGAGGCGTATCAATAAACCCGATTATTGCAATTGCACAATTATAGCCTTATCAGCTTCTAGGGTCCTACACAGAAGCAAGTCCACTGAAGAAGATGCATTCATATCTTATAATCTGATATAATTGGTCTTTCTTTGACATAACAAGTACATAAATCATTCTACGAATCTTTCTCATGCAGAATAATATTGAAATTAATTACCATGTACACACAGCAAGATAGAAAAGTAAAATCCAAACGAAACTAACCAAAACTATGGCATTGAGTGTGAACTTATGGGGCAGCAAGGGGCTCAACCATCAACAAACAACCTCCGATTCCTGGATATTTGATCCAATATTTATAAAATGGTGCTGTTTCTCAGGCTGGCAGTTGCTTCAGTCAGTGAACTTAAAACCGTCTCACCAACTTCGGCTTTACAGAGTGGACAGGATGCATTGATTTTCAGCCATTTATCAACACACTCTTTGTGAAAGAAATGGGAGCAGGGCAACTCTCGTAGTTCATCATTGTTCGCATACTTTGCCAAGCAAATGCAGCAAACCTGTGGAGCAGAATAGCGTGTTACATTATGCAGCTGGTAAGATGTTATATATTTTACAGAATCAGAATTCCAGCAGAAAGAGGAAAAAAATTATTATAGGAAAAGGTTGTTGTAGAGAGATACATTCACCTTTTTTAATAAATCATTGCATGCCCTTCACAAACTTAAAATTCATAAGAGAACCAATAATTTTCTTTACAGTTTGTGCATCCAAAGACAAATAAACAGTAGCATGACACCTTCTGTCTTCATATACCTAGAGGGGATTCTCTATTTCCAAATTGTCTATTTCATCCCATTTTCCTGATGTAGGATTGGCACCAAATGTATAAGAGATCACTCATTACAACCCCACTAACGGTGACTAGAAGAATATTGAATTTTTAGAATACACATGGCAACAATTCAATGTAGAAGATGAGAAGAAACATTGTTCTGGAATGAGGATCTTGTCCATCATATACCCAATGCAATCAAGTTGGACGAAAGATTGTTAGAAGTGATAAATCATATAGGTCTATTGGATGGTAGATCAGCCATATTGAAAAAAAATATCTACCTTCATTAAAGTATTTTTCTCAACCACATCTTCAATCAAAGTATCAGTTTAGGAAAAATTAACATATGTCCGGTATTGATAGATAAAATGGGTTTTTGTGTGTCTTGTCCCACTTCAATTGGTAATAAAAACAATCAAATAAAAAAGATGATGAACTTTGATAACTCAAGATCGAGATAAATGAAGCTTACAGCATCCTCTCCTGATACCGCACGCTCTTTCTCTGTTCCAGCAGCCACTATCCCCCCTTCACCGGCACCTGAGCTGTTGTCTTTATTATTACCACTCTTAGTTTTTTTTAGCTTGAATTTATAGGTCGGCAGAGAATTAATAGACTCCTGAGTAGCTCCTCTATTCTGTGAAAAATCTTCTCTGAAGCCCAGGACTGATATTATACAAGGGAGGCAGCAGCAGATTGTAGTGCACAGAATAAAAGGCATTGCATAACCAATACAGCTAAAGGCGAGGAATACTATACACAACCTGCAAATATAGAATTTTTGTACAAATTGAGCGTATGATTTTAGTAAGCTGAATAAATCTTCAACTCTACAAGAAATTCCATACATATTGAGCAATTATTTTAGATAAATGAATGAATATAATCATGTGTGCAAGTATTCTGTGATTACCTGTACATGTTGGGAGCTTCAGCAGACGATGTGTGCCCTCCAAAAATCCATACATTTCCGACAACAAACCAAACAGCAAAGAAGCAATCCAAAGCCATCTTGAAATATTCAACAAATACCTTAAGCCTGCAAGATTAAGGCAAGAGTATTTATACATTGCACTTATCACACTTGAAGATCCCCAGCCAAAAACAAGTTCAACACAGATAACACAAATGGGCATAAATTTAAGTATTAAATAACATTGGATGTTAGGCACTTGTTTCCAGCAGTTCATGTAAACAAACCAATGTTTCAATCATTCAACTCCATATGTTTCTTTCTCCCTTCAGTATGATGATGATCAATTTGTTATTTTGTCAACCTTCCTCTGATACACATGTACGGCATCATTTCTAGACCACAAAATAGCAATCACTTACAATAACCAAAAGGAAAGTACAATACTTGGGGCTTCCTACTTTAACTCATCAAGTCATGTGTAAATACTAAAAAATCCCACCAACAAATCATAACAGTATATTTCAATTCTACTGAGCCAACCAAGTTAGTACATGTAGGCATCACCACTAAACACTTTAAGCTCCATTTGAATTGAAGGATTTTGAGAAAGGATTTGAAATCCTTGATAGCAAATCCCTTGTTGTTTGAATTGACTATGATTTCAAATTCATCTATTTCATTTTGAACTAAATTTGACGGGGTTTTAGTGGATTTGAAATCACTCCAACTTGGATGGATTTGAAAGTCTTTCATTTGAAACACCTTCATTTGAAATCCTTTAATCCAAATGCAACCTAAGAATTATTCAAACATACATAACCAGAAATGCTTCTTTAGCATATTGGCATTGCTAACCACCCTAATTGGACAGGATAAAAGATTTCAAAGATGCACAGTTCTTGCTAACAATTAAACATGAAACTGAAAATTAAATATTTTACCAGCATATTTTTTATTAAAAAAATTACAAGTGGTCAATAAATTTCAAAGTGATATGGTAATGGAACAGAGAGTGGCTTCATAGAAAGGTAGTAGCAACGGTTAGTGCAAGAGAGAGAAATCAAATCCCACCTGATTTTGGCTTGGAAAAGACAAGACAATTACATGCATGGTCAAGTCCCCACATATGTAAGAGAGACATAGATAAAGAGTTTCTACACTATCAGAGCAATGACCTATATGACATTAGAAGTTCATACATCATGCTTATCTATTGCAGACCGACCACCTCTAGCAATATCAGTTAGTTTTCAAAGATGGTACTGGTGTGTTTTGCATAGTCCAAACTGTAACAAATTTCTATAAAACATACGATCTATTTCAAATCTCTTTATACCAAGAACCAAATCAGGGGACCAGATAAAATAATCAAAGTTTGTTCAGAAACAAACAAAACCAGCACATCTCAGAAGGCCACTGCATTGTGTTATATAAACCAACAGGAACAAACATTATTAAATACCTTGCATTCGGCATTCCATTATTTTGAGTGCCTCTAGTTGCTGTACTAATTGCTCGGCGATCTTCCCCTTCCATGGATCTCCTTGTCAGGGAAGTCAGATTATTATTTCCCTGAGAAGAGTCCAGACGAATCTGAGATGCATCCTGTTCAGAAGCCTGGTTTCGATATTTAAAACGCCAATATAGAAGAGGAAGGATCGCTAAACATCCAGATGCATAACCCACAACCCATGCTCTTAAAGGAGCCCGTGGCCTCTCATGCTTTGCTAAAGACAAAACAATAACAGCAGCTATAATTTGGCTAACTGTCAACAGTAGCTCCACAGAAATCCATAACCCAGAATTTAGTGGACTCCTTTGCCGGCCCCGACTATTCCCTCTCCGAATCAGAGACGAATTTCTTGAATTTGATCCACCAGATAAGAGTTGAGGTTGGAATACAGGAACTCTTGAGCTAGTAGATGGCTGATCTTCACTAAGGTGCCGCTCCAAGCCGCTTGAAGGTCTATCATGTGATGAACTAGATGAAGCATCACTGCTACTAGCAATGTCAATAACGTGCGCACTATCATTACGTGTATCAGCACGCTCCATTAACAAAGGGACTTTGTTTATTTGGCTTTTACGATGAAGTCCCAGTATGGGTAAAGCCATCCAATTCCACTGACCAGACACCACACAGTGAAAACATGGGACGATAGACTTGTATTCAGACCTTTTTAAAAAAAACAGATTATATAATGTGGTCACTTAAATCTTAATGCTCCTCAGTTTTCACAACTTCATGCAGATTACACTCTCACATCCTGTTCAGAATAATGCAAGAAGGTCAGAATTGGCTAACTCAGTTTTGGAAATAATGCATATCCCTAAATTAAGAAACCCAAGATTTATGCAGCTAAAAAACCTACAAACAGTACAAATACTTTGTTCCAAATTTGTCCCAATTGCATATCGTCAAGGATAGCATTAATTTGCTTGGAGTTCTTAGCCACCAACACTTCCAACTAAAGATTAAGACTCCCCAGATAAAGCAAGTGATAGACTATAATAAAGATAGAACAACCCTTTCTTTAACTTGAGAAAACCATCAGAACAAAACTCCACAAATATTAAACTGTTACCAATACAAACATATTACTCATAGAAGCACGCTGTACATTTCCAACAACTAACAGAAGTTAATTATTTCTTCAAATTTCAATTCCTTTTATCCCTAAATTACAGTTAAAATGTACCATTTCGCAAGCTTAAAACGCAACGGATATGCACAAAAAAAGGACTTACTAGAGCCTAACGCCATAACCCCATTCAATTTCCCAACCCCACAAATACAATCCCATTGATACTAGATCGTTGACCATCATCCTAATCAAGAATAAAACCAGAAATAAAAAATAACAACAAAAAATTAGACCCCCACCCACCCACCCAAATTAAAACCTGCAAACTCAAGATGACGCAAGAATTATAATAATTAAAATTAAAAAAAAAAAAGAGCAGCCATTAATCTTCACTGCAACAAATTAAAACCTCCATATAATTGATTTCCCAGCTACAGTATAATTATACAGAAAAAATAAGAAGAAAATAATAACCAGATAACGAATGTCTGACGGAAAGGGCAATCAGATGAAGTTTTCTGCGTATTAAAGCTATGAATCGTTTGATGGCTTTGTTTTTCACTTTCCGAAATATTATTATATTCACGCTCGTATTTCATATTTATGTTTGTTTTTTTACTTCATTTATGACGTCAGCTAGAATGATCGCCTGGGAATATTCCTATTTACTTCGGTTTTTTCTTCTTCTTCTATATTGTGTCTTGACTTAACCCATTATTTTATTTTATTGTTTTGAATCAAATTTTCAATCTATATTATTATTTAATAAAATAATTTTATTAAATTATTGTTGAGAAGAAGAACGGTGATTTGATATTATCGTGTTTATGATTCTAAGAAAAGCCATATTTTCACATTTAAAATAAGTATGATTCACTAAAATTATTTATATTATATGAATTGTGTTAAGAAATGAATGAAATATCGTATGATCTGAATCATCTTCATTATATGTTGTCTTGGAGATTTCACCGTCCGTTCAACAAATTATAGATTTGAAGAAAATCATGATGCATTCAAAATTTATGCTCCTAAAATCTCTCAAGGCTTGAAATCATATACAACGGAAAGATGAATCATGCATCTTAGGGCCCGTTTACTTTGGTTGTCAGGATTAGATGGGATAGGATAGGAATTGGGACAAAACGTGGGATAGGGATAATTTATTAATTTTTATCCCGTGTTTACTTTGCAGGATAACTGTAGGATTTCGGACTGATTTATATCCTATCACCCGTTTACATTGTGGGATAAAGGTGGATAACTGTGAAATTACTGAATTGCCCTTAATATAAGATATATATATGAGGACAGTTTTGTAAATATCGAATTTTAACAGGGGTAAAATAGTCATTTCCTAATCCTATCCCACGGGATAATTTTTATCCCGGGGTAACTGGGCGGATTACAATCCGCCATTTTATCCCGAGATTAGTCTTTTATCCCGGGTCGACTGGATTAACCCGGGATATAATCCTACGAAGTAAACGTTGGATAAACCAGGACTAATTCCAGTAATCCAAGTTTATCCGGCCAAGTAAACAGGCCCTTAAGGTCTTGTGTAGTTTTCTTGGTCCATTTGTTTGAAATAAAGGAAAGTTTTTAAATTGGATGTTTAATTATGTAATAATAGATATTACCCGTTGATTTATATTTATATTACAAAAATATGTAAAATTTGCATTAATTTGAGATAATTTTGAATAGAGTGAGTCTCTTCTACATTGTATGCACCATGCACACAATCTATAATATTATTGATTTAATTAAAAAGTATTATTTAGTTTTTTGGAATGTATTACTATTTTAAGATAATAAATCAGTAGTAATATTTTTCAAGTGAACAAATATTTTTTTTTAATTGAACTTGTAATTAAGGTAAATTGAGTTGCATGGTGCATTTAATACACATAAATTTTGGTACTTTTTATAGATCGGCTAGAGACTAAAATAATATCAGTAATATTTTAATAGTGAAAATACAAAATATAATCATCAATTGTAGTAAAAGACAAGGGCGGCCTCAAATCAATTGATTTTGGAAAACTTTATTGCAAGATTAATCCAAATGGAAGATGCCTAACAAATTTAAGACTATAGTTTCATTTGTAGCTATCATTATAAGTGGGATTTAGATAATGTTAAATAAAATGCACGATATATATATATATATATTATTTTTAAAAAAAATCCTTTTTTCTTTTCCAAAAAGATTGGAAATGGAAAATAGGATCACTAAAGAACTCCCAACCTTGTTTCAAATAATTCCTTCTTAATAATACATCTAGTGTATTTTTCACCATATATTTTACACATACTTATATGAGTGTGTGTGATTATGTGCGAGTATATGGTAAATTTACACATACACATGTAAATATATGTAATTTTGTGTAAATATTGCTCTGTATATATATAAAAATATTAGTTTCATTTTTATAGTTTTTCAAAGAGGGGGAAAATACAAACATACATATATATATATATATAGAGAGAGAGAGAGAGAGAGAGAGAGTTGAGATGTGTCTGGGATGGGTAATTGATCAAGTAAATGCAATATCTTTTTTTTAAGGGGAAAATACCTCTATTTAATTATAGAATTAATCATATTTAAAGTTAATATTTTATTAAAAGTGCATCTGGAGTTTTGATGTTCTGTTTTTAAATCTTTATTTTGAAAAAATAATAAAATATAAAAGAGCCTATCACGTAGCAACATTTAAATTTAAGGATTAAATGTGATGGGCCTTTCCAATTGGTGAGGCCCAAATACTTTACCCATGGATTACTCCACTTCTGGTGGGAGGTTTTGTCATCAACATCAATTTCTCAATCAAATAAATTAAATAAAAGGAAATTGATGTTTTTAAATAACATGAAACTTATTCTTAGTCACATGTGTATGTATCAGTTTTAAAATAAAATGATAATAACAAAATATCAATTCTAGAATAAAAAATTAAAACCAATATATTTAAATGCTGACGAGTTTGGAGCCACAATTTCTTGAGTACCAATTATATTTCAAGAAAATAAATCCATGCTTTCACAAAAAAAAAAAAAATGATAAATAAATAAATAAATTCCAAAGACTATTTCATAACTTGGTAATTTATATACTAATCATTCCACACCCTAGTAAATTATAATGAACATCTATTTTATCGTTTAAATTCTTATAATTATGTGTGCCTCAATATGGATAAATTATGTAATCAAAACAAGTTATTTATGAACTTTTTCGGATCTCGATTTAAAAAAATATTCATTGGAGATCGTCCATTAATATATGAGTCAAAGTTGAGTCTAATTTTGAGTTTAATAATGTAATCAAGCCGAACCTAAATTTATTAGTATTTGATTTGTAAGTTCATGAGCTCGAGCTTACGAGTATGTGTTCCCGAGCCAGCTCCATTCTTATGTAGTTAAGCGATTCTTCATAATAGAGATGAGCATAAATAAAATGTGCTTAACGAGCTCCTGAGCATAAGATCAGTTGCATGCACTAATGAACTTGAAATCAAATTATGCTCTTTTAACATACTAATGATCGACCAAGCATTATCTATTCGCAAGCTCAAAAGTTATAAGATGAATTAAGTTTGAGCATAATTGAAGTTCAACGAGCTCTAGCCTGTAAAAATTTAAACTAATCAAACTCAAACCTTGCATTATTTAACTTAATTCAGTTTGATTACATCCCCTAAACTAGACAATATATTTTAGATGCTAATCCATGCTAAACTTATATAAGTTTTTTGATTTAATACACAAATTAAACGTATTTATATGGAGAAAGTTTGTGTTTATATCTCATTGTTAAATCAGAATTTATGCGCGTGTGTTAGTTCAATAGTAATTCGAACTGTAAATAAAATTGCAGAAGCTTATAATAAACTTTGATTTTAAACGAGAAAGAAATCTCTTATTCCTCTCAAGTAATTTTATTAGAAGACATATTTGTTCCCACAAATGTTACAATAAAATTTACAAGTATTTGGCTCCCCCTAAATACTAGTCTACCCGTGTAACTTAATCTTCTAATCAATTACTTGACCATCTAGTCCCCTAGATGGATTTTGATACAAACTCACGTTTGTAAGATGTTGAAATCTCCCGAAATCAACTTGTGGTGAATTACCGAAGTAATGCAGACTCTGCGTGGTTCACGATCAGGTCGTCCTTGAGCTCTTGTTAGGCTGTCGTATTCTCCCGAATATGACAGCTTCTTCACCAGCCTCTCTGTTTGACTCTGCCCTTATGAAGGTAATTGAAATGTATCAGAGATAATTTTATCTTTGGCTAGAGGTCTTATTTATACTCGTGCCTTGCCCCTTAAGAGATCTTCCGGTATCTCTTTCTTCATTGGCTGTGATATGCATATCTTTGTTAAAGCAATCTTTGATATGCATATCTTGTATCTCTTCCTAATCTTCATCGTATCTTCAAAGATATGTTTCCCAGATTTTCCTCTCGATTCTCCCCTTGTTCAGCCGTAACCTTCTTTTCATGAATATCTTCAATATATCTTTTGTATCTACACACAAAAATATAATAATTAGAATTTTCGAATAATTTGTCAATAATTTTTACCTTGTCAATCTCCCCCTTTGGCATGTTGTTCGAAAAATCCAGGACCATATCCAAGCTGCTACCTGCAAAAAGAAACATGAAAGAGAACCATATGCTATGGAGAAATGTTCACATTTCGCTGCAAAATATCATCCATCAAATTCAGGCATTGGTCAGCAAAATCAAGAACCTGCCCATATAGTCAAAATAAGCATAGACTACTGATATTGCTTTTTAACATCCTAACTATCAATCCATCAAACACAAACATTGTTTTAAACGATTACATGCCAGAATTAATTGTTCAACAGTCATAAACCATCCCACTTTAATCGGAACTACTTTCACTCTCCTACTCTCCTTCCTCCTCAGTGTCACCCACCTCAGTTTCTTCAGCAGTCCTCTTCCTCTTCGTCTGCTTGGTTTTTATTTTCTTTTTCCCTATATCCGCAACAGAGGAAGGTCGTTTGGTTTTCTTTGAAGTCTTTCCCTTTTTCAAACTACTCGCCAAAGGATTCGAACCCCTGTATGGTCCGCCCTATAAGGGAACATCCAGAGATTTAAGAATATTAGTCAAGTAAAGCTTCTGAGCAGCTACCTCAGCAGCTGGAGTATCTAATATATCTAGTTGCTGATGTAGGAAGAGAGGGAGATTATCTGCGACTTCATATGGACGAAGGGTGGGCTCAATGGAGCGTGGCCTAAAAGTGATATTGGCCTCCCTCGAGGCCATGTTCAGTGGGGGTGCAACTTTGTAGAGAACATCAGAGGATTGAGCCTGTATACCCTGGTGGGAAAGTAGACCCCAGATGAGCGTTGGGAAAGGGAGTTTTTTACGAGAATCAGGCTACTCTGCAAAGCTCATGATGGCTTCAAATGCTATTCTCCCAAAATCAACAGGAATGGTCTTCATCACCTTGAAAATAAACTGACACTGTGCTGAGGTCAAGTGGGATTTATTGGACGTGGGTGTCCAATTCTGTCGCCCTATTTTGTGTAATCAGTTGGCCTTGTGTGTCAGGACTGAGGGAGATATGCCAGGCTTAGTCCATCGAGTTAGTTTCCCATCGCTCAAGAATTCAACAACTTCCCCTAAGTCAACCTCCACGTCTTCTTCTTCGTCCTACCCATTCAGTTCCAAAAAATCATTAATGGCTTCAACACTAAAGTTAACAATTTTGTTACGAACAAAAACTTTCCCGAATCGGGGAGACTCAGGATCTTGTATGCCAATAACAAGGTTAGAATAAAATTCATGAACAATAGATCTATAAAATCTGCCTAGGTTCATCACAGTTACTTCTAATCCAGAACATTTGATATATTCCATAACGGGTGTTTTGGCAAAATGTTTAAGATCAAGATTTCTTTCCAGCCAGAAGTCCATACCAGAAAACAGCTTACACCGGTCAGATGCGGCCTTGGTGTAGAAGGATTTGGAAATAGCCTTACCTCGTACCATAGTGTCGTTTTCATTGTTGAGTTGTCCCGGAGAAGACTCGGTATAGGTACCAGGGGAGGGACATTTTCGGCGGTGAGTGCGCCGAGGCGGAGATTTTGGTACATCTTCTTTGGAAGTTGTCTCATCAATTAAATGACACCTTCCCGTTGGAGGATCTTCACATACGGGCAATGGTGGACTAGGAGGATGTTGTTCATCACTTTGGCGGTTGCTCATGAAGATCCGGTGGAGGCACGGTTTCTAGCGGTTCTGGGTCTAGGAAAGGGACTATCTCCCAACTTGGGCGGCGTCCGCTCAGATTATCACCGTGGGCCGCCATGGAAGGAACTGCAGAAAGATTGTGAGAGGGAAAACAGAAACAAGGAGAGAAATGGTGAACTGGGGAGGGGACTGTCACGTTCACTCAATAAGGACTGACAATGATTGATGTGTGGGCTGAGGCCTCGATTCTGTGTCACAATCTGAAGATTCTGTGTGGGCCATTAATACCCTCTTCTGCAGCCACATTTCACAATAAGCAATGTTCATTAAGGCATGATCCCATGTCCGGTAGTGTGAAGAGGAAAGGGTCACGTCCTCATATCACACGTGTTCCATAACCATTGTCTTGACTGGATAATCAACTGACCCCTTTTTTGCATAAAAAATTCATATAAACCCATAAAAATTAGAGACTTTTTTTTTTTTTTTTTTATGTAGAAGAATGAAGTCACAGATCATCATTTAAACATAAGTCTCTATCAGGCAATTAAGTTTGAAGAAGCACTAAGAAAAATCCGCAAGTCTTCTCTTCAAGTATATGTTCACCCCTTTTTTTTTATTGCTAAGTAAATTATATGATTTGTCCTTATAGCTCCTTCTGCCAAATGCTTGTGTAGTAGCTCGCAAACCACACAATAAAGAACCACACTGGAAAAACTCTGTGTGACGAGCTCAGAACCTTGTAACCCCTATATTTGGTGCAACTTAGAGGTGAACATGATCAAGGAAGCTGTCACAAACATATCATTTTATGTGCTTGGTACTCTATCATATTGATGACATCATTCCACAACATCATTTCAAGGTCGTAGCTCTTTTCCTTATATAGGGAGAAGAAATAATGGATTCAAAGTTCAAAACAAACAGAATTTTAAACATGTGCGAGATTTTTTGTTATATTAGACAATCCGAGACTTTCATTCCTCTTATATATATATATATATGTAACATTTATACAGCACAACATATCCCTAGAGATTTTCTCAGGGATATGAATTTTTAAGCATCTAGGGTCTTTGTGAAAATATCAGCCAGTTGACTTATGGTAGGAACGTGTTCAAGAGTAATGGCTCCATCTTCAATCAACTCTCGGATGTAGTGATGTCTAATGTCTATATTTTTAGTTTTAGAGTGTTGCACAGGGTTTTTAGACATATTGATTGCACTTAGATTATCACAGAATAGAGTCAAGAAGTGAAGTTCATACCATAGTCACACAACATGTGCATCATCCATATCAGTTGAGAGCATGAGCTCCCTGCAGCTATGTATTCAGCTTCTGCTGTTGATAAGGAAATGTTATTTTACTTTTTCCTAAGCCACGATACAAGATTGTTTTTAATGAAGAAACATCCTCCTGAAGTGTTTTTTCTATCATCCATATTACCAGCCCAGTCAACATCACAATAACCTGCAAGAAAAGGTTTAGTGTCAAAGGAGTATTTTAATCCATAGTTGGTGGTACCTGCCACATATCGTATGATTCTTTTCACAGCCTTGAGGTGTGACTCCTTAGCATTCGATTGGTATCTAGCACATAGTCCAACACTAAAACTTATGTCAGGTTGACTGGCAGTGAGATATAGAAGACTTCTAATCATGCTTCTGTAGAGAGTTTGGTCAACACTTATTCCACTTTCCTCCTTGGATAATTTGGTATTTGTGCCCATGGGTGTATGTGCAACCTTGTACCCTTCAAGTTCAAATTTCTTTACCAGGTTCTTGGCGTATTTTTCTTGATGTATCATAATTCCGCTTTTGCTTTGTTTGACCTGTAAACCAAGAAAGTAGGAAAGTTCACCTACCATGCTCATTTCAAATTCTCGTGACATTACCTTGACAAAGTCATTCACTTTGTGTTTGGATATGGATCCAAACACAATATCATCTACATAGATTTGTTCAATAATAATATCACTGTTCGACCACTGGATGAACAGGGTCTGATCGACTCCTCCCCGTTTGTATCCTTGAGCTACCAGAAACTTAGTAAATCTTTCATACCATGCTCTTGGAGCTTGCTTCAATCCATATAGGGTTTTCTTCAGTTTGTAGACATGGTTTGGAAAGTGTGGATCTCCAAACGCTTTTGGTTGTTCGACATACGCTTCATCTTTCAAAAACCTATTCAAGAATGCACTTTTTACATCCATTTGATAAAGAATAAATTTATTAAGGCATGAAAAAGAGAGAAGAATTCTTACTGACTCCAGTCGTGTAACTAGAGCGAATGTTTCTTCAAAGTCAATTCCTTCTACCTGTGTGTATCCTTGGGCCACCAGTCGTGCTTTATTTCGGGTGACCTTACCTTGTTCATCAGTTTTGTTCTTGAAAATCCATTTGGTTCCAATGATGTTCACACTGTCAGGTCTCGGTACAAGTGTCTAAACATCATTTCTAGCAAACTGCTCCAATTCTTCCTGCATTGCTAGTATCTAGTTGTTGTCCTTGAAAGCCTCTTTGACATTTTTGGGTTCGACCACAGAGGTGTAGCAAGCATGGTGAATCAGTCCCTCCATTTTCCGGTAGTTAGGTTTTGGTTTACATCGTGTATTTATTCCCTCATTGAGTTCTCCAATAATGAGTTCCTTGGGATGTTCTTTCTAAAATCTTCGTTGAAGGTTTAGTTCTACCACTGTTTTCATTTGATGGTTCATGGTCAGTTTCTGTAGTATCTTCACCATTCTGGTTTCCCGTTGGTCGTCCAGCTGAAGAACCAGTTTCTTCCAAGTAGACTTCATGTCTTACCAAAGAGTCATCAAATACAATATTAGTACTTTCAATGAGTGTTTGAGTTCTCAGGTTATAGACACGATAGGCTCTACTGTTGGTCGAATATCCTAGGAATATACTAACATCACTTTTGGCATCAAATTTACCTAGTTGTTGTCTATCATTGTATACATAACACTTGCAACCAAATACATGGAAGTGACTCAAATTAGGGGTTTTGCCTTTCCAAATTTGATATGAGGTCATCCCTATTTATTTTCTAAGGTACACCCTGTTCGTAACATAGCATGTTGTTTTTATTGCTTCAGCCCACCATTTTTGGGCTACATCCTTGCCTATCATCATGGCTCTAGCCATTTCTTGCAAGGTGAAAATTTTTCCTTTCTACTACTCCATTTTGTTGTGGTGTTTTAGGTGCAGAGAATTCATGAGCAATGCCTCGAGAGGCACAAAAATCAGTGAATGCAGTATTCTCAAATTCTCTACCATGGTCACTTCGTATTCGAACAACAGAGTCCTGTTTGTCATTTTCTATAAGTCCAATTATCTACCATGGTCACTTCGTATTCGAACAACAGAGTCCTGTTTCTCATTTTCTATTAGTCGTATTAATTTTTCAAATTTATCAAAAGTATATGATTTATCACGAATAAATCTTACCCAGGTGTATCTTGAATAGTCATCAACACAAACAAAAATATATCTCTTACCTCCAGCGCTTTCGGTTTGAGCTGGACCCATCAAGTCCATATGCAGTAAGGCCATGATCAGTTTTGTGCAAATGTCTTGTGTTACCTTATGTGAGCTTTTTACCTGTTTGCCAAGTTAACACGGTCCACATATTCCCTGATTTCTGCCTGGAAGTTTAGGCAATTGTCGTACACATTGTGATTTTGATAAGGCAATGAGGTGGTTGTATTTTATATGTCCTAATTTTTTATGCCATATTTATGTTGCTCCCGAGCTGACATTATAACATTCGTGACTCTTGTCAAGAAGATAACAGTTGTTAGTGGATTGTGTTCCAGTGAGTATACATTCATTATTTTTGTTTACTACCAAGCATTTGTCATGAGTAAAATTTACTTGAAGTCCTTGATCACAGATTTGGCTAATGCTTAAAAGGTTTGCCTTAAGATTTTCAACAAGAAACACATTAGACAATTTAGGCATGCCATTTATATTGAGAGTCCCTTGCCCAATGACACGCTCACTCTTACCATCTCCAAAAGTCATTGACTCTCCTTTTATTGGGGTGAGATCTGATAAGTATGTTGCATTACCAGTCATATATCACGAGCACCCGATGTCAAAGAACCATGTTCCAGTACTGTTTGCCCCAAGTAAGACCACTGACGAAGTAAGACACATGTTGTTCTTAACCACCCATATTCTTTTGACATTGGTTTTCTATTTTTGAACTTTCTTACTTTCATATTGTCTGGTGGCATATAACTTTTCACAGGAACACCATACATATTCCAAGTTGAAATATTACCTGATTGTAGATCAAGTTTCATTCTGCAGCATCTCGGTCAGATGTGCCCAGGTGCATCACAGTAATGGCAAATAGGAATAAATTTTCTCATACCTTTTGTGTCTTGCTTTGTTTGTTGTCTTGTAGCATTAGATCCTTCTTGTTCGAATGTAGAAAGTGATGCTGGTACAAAGATTGTTGACCCTGATGTTCTTTCTTCAGTATACCCTATTCCTATTTTATTGCTTTGTGGCCTCCCAAACGCTAGGATTTCATCAAATTTGGCTTTTCCTCTATTTAGTCCTTGTATGGTTTGCACTACTTTGTCTAGCTCAGCTCGTAATTCAGTTAACTCATGATCCTTAACCTGTAATTTTGAGACAGAATCCGTTAGTTTATTGGTCAATAAGGAGTTTACCTAATGGTTGTTTGTTGTACTTTTCCATGTTGTTTCTGAGTTGACTTTGAGTGACTCAATTTCCATATCGTAAAGTTGGACCAGATGTTCGAGATTCCTCACATTCTTTTGAAACATAGTCAGTTCGTCACTCAATCTTTCATTTATTTCCCTTATGATTTGTAGTTCTCGTTTCATTTGACTGAGTTCCTGATTCTCCGTGTCGAGTGCACCTTTGCTTTTGTATTCCTTCACTTGATTCTTCAGTCTTCGAATAACATCTGTCGATGCGGTACATCTGGCAGATATGTCAAGATACATTCTCTCCAGATCTTCCAGAGTTGGATCGTCAAAATCAAGTTCCTCAGTGTACTATAGTTCCTCATCAGTTCGCACAACAGACGTGAGACATACCGATTCCTTTGATGATGTATAGATGACAAAGTTACTGGGGTATTCAGTTTCTTTTCCGTCAGTTTTTTCTTCTCCTTCAGATTTAAATTCACTCCAGTTGGCTTTTAGTGCTTTGTTTTTTCTAAGGAAATTTGGGCATTCTGCTTGATAATGTCCATATCCTCTGCACTCTCTGCATTGGTCAGAGTCCTTTCAATTTACCTACTTAGTATTTGAAGGTTTGTTTCCACCTTTTCTGATGTTCTCTCCAGAGTTCGGACTTTTGTTGAACTGCTGCCTCTGATTGTATTTTTTTACGAACTTGTTGTAATTTTTTGTGAGAAGTGCCATTTTGTCAGCAATTACTGTTACATCATTATCGAATTGTTCAATTGTTGTCTCTGTTTTTAGGGCTATCCCTTTGTTCTTTGGTGTGTCCATGCGATTGTTTATCTCAAAACTCCTTAATTCTCCCATCAAATCATCTAATATCATCGGTGTGACTCTCATGAATGATTCTACAACTGTGATTTTTTCTCTGAATCTAGGAGCTAGTGTTCTCATGATTTTCATGATTTGAACATCTTCCTTGATAGCGTCACCAAGGGTGTAACATTGATTTACTATGTCGCTAAACCTTGCATAGTACATCTCAATGTTTTCATCTTCAGTTATTTGTATTCTATTGAATAGTGTGTCCAGTCTTTGCAGCTTTGATTTTCTTACGGACTCGTTTCCTTCAAATTATTTTTGTAGTTCATCCCAAGCATCTTTGGCGGTTTGACAGTGTATAATCAGCTTGTGTCTCATTGCATCAATCGAAGCAATAATAGTATACAATGCTATGTAATTTGCATCATCGACACACTTCTCGTCCTCCGTCCATAGTGTCCTTGGTTTGTCTACAACCTTCGTTATGTCCGTTCCATCCTGCATCCTTGGCCACGTCCATTTTGTTTGGATTGCTTCTCCACATCGTTTGGATCTTGGATAGATAATCATCATAGATTTCAGAACGGATAGTTTTGTCCATCAAGCGAGGGTGGGCGTAGTGAGGTCCCTTCATATGATCCCATGTGTCTGTCCCTGGATCTACTTGTTCAGAAAAAAAAAACTGGAACCTGCTCTGGTGCCAATTGTTAGATCAGAATCTGTGCGCGTGTGTAATAGTTCAATAGTAGTTCGAATTGTAAATAAAATTGCGGAAGCTTATAATAAAATTTGATTTTAAACGAGAAAGAAATCCCTTCTTCCTCTCAAGTAATTTTACTAGAAGACATATTTGTTCCCACAAATGTTACAACAGAACTTACAAGTATTTGGCTCCCCCTAAATACTAGTCTACCCGTGTAACTTAATCTTCTAATCACTTACTTGACTATCTAGTCCCCTAGATGGATTTTGATACAAACTCATGTTTGTAAGATGTTGAAATCTCCCGAAATCAACTTCTGGTGAATTATCGAAGTAATACAGACTCTGCGTGGTTTACGATCAAGTCGCCCTTGAGCTCTTGTTAGGCTGTCGTATTCTTCCGAATATGACAGCTTCTTCACCAGCCTCTCTGCTTGACTCTACCCTTATGAAGGTAATTGAAATGTATCAGAGATAATTTCATCTTTGGCTAGAGGTCTTATTTATACTCGTGCCTTGCCCCTCAAGAGATCTTCCGGTATCTCTTTCTTCATTGGCTGTGATATGCATAGCTTGAATCTCTTCCTAATTTTCATCGTATCTTCAAAGATATATTTCCCAGATTTTCCTCTTGATTCTCCCTTGTTCAGCCGTAACCTTCCTTTCATGAATATCTTTAATATATCTTTTGTATCTACACACAAAAATATAATAATTAAAATATTCGAATAATTTGTCAATAATTTTTACCTTGTCACTCATGTTAATAACATTATACAAAAATTATATGTATATACACCAATACAGTAAATAAATAAAATTGTTCAAACCACATTTAAGCAAAGGCGCAGACTTAAATGCACCCATACTTTTCTAAACACACCTCAAATACTAAACACAATCCAAATTTAAGTAAAAGAGTATTCATTATTTCTAAATATACCCATTTTATCCATATTCTACTAATCTTTTATATAAAACCAGAAAGAACAAAAAAAAAAGAACAATTATTTGAAAAATAAAAACAACCCATCCATTTTACCCATACTTCTTCTCACAATCGACCAATACTTGTTCTCATCATTGATCTTCCATTTCCTTCTCACACTTGTTCTTGATGTCAATCTTCTTTTATCATTTTCATCACCTAATGTTCATTTTTGAAGTTATTTTATGTGTCAAATATTATTATATATCGTAAAATATCTTTCACTGAAAAATTAAATCACAAATTTTGTCCGACATGATTTGGTAGGACGCTCTAGAAGATGTTCGCTCCTGGTTCCTTCAACGTTTTATTAAATGTTCAACATGATAAGTTGAACATATTTCACAATGTTCTACATCTTTTATTGAAGGAATAATTTTATTGTCAAACAATATGTGATTAAGATCGATTTTACATTTTATTAGGAAATAAACACACTTTGGACGAAATTAAGCTTCATAGATCACTTACACAATCAGATGGAGGTAGACTTTATAAGAGAGTTCTCACGAGCAAGTATTTTTAAGCGCATCGTCATGTGCTATGAGAGTCAACTTGAGTGTGCCGCAAGATGGAATGTGATTTACATAAATAAGAAAGCTAAGTGCAACGATACTATAGAAAATCAATATTGATCTAAAAATGTTGAAACGATTAGTTTGTATGACTTGTAACAATATGTATTGTGTGTTTTGCATTTCATTGTAATGTATGACTAGTGTGAGACATGTGCGAGGCACAGAAGATATTTTTTTTTATATTTTGTAATATAATCATATATTAAAGTTAAATAGTATATTATAGAAGGTGTATATTTGTTATTCAGTGATTAATTTTCTGTATAATGAGTAGAAATTTGTTGTAATTTTATGTTTCATCTTTTCTTTTATTAGAATTAGCCTTGTTTACAAATTGATAAGCATGATAACCATGATTTATAGTAGCTTGAATCAAATTAAATTAAAAAAATAGCTATATCAGCAGATTAAAGAAAATAAAGATTTGTACAAATGTCGTAAAATTTGCCAATTACATAGTCAAATTAAGGACAAAAATATTTTGCAAATTGCTAATTAAATGTAATAATATTACAAAATTTTGAAATTTGATAGAAACAAATACTTTGAAAACTAATGAAAAATCGCATGATGCTTATATGTTGAAATAATTAGCAGATCTCAACATAAAATCACATGAATAATCAAACGAAACATGAAAGAGATGAACAAACTTTTTGTTTAAAAATAAGAAAGAAAAATAGTTAAGAAAATTAAATATGTTTAAGATAAATTGAAAGCAACATGTGAATAATTTTTTTTTTAAAATAAAATAAACCTAAAAATAATATTTTGAAGAGTGTAGGCTTTTGTGACAATTAAATTATGACACATATTATCGTACATGTCTTACCATTTATTTTCACAAAACAGAAAACGCAAAACACTTCAAGAGGAGGGAGAACAAAAAAGAGAGGCCTTAAAATATTTAGTAATAATCTAGATAAAATATATAGAAAGAAGAGAGAGACAAAAATGAGAAATGATTTTGAATTATGGTAAGATTGTTGAAAATTTAATTTCATATTTGACAAAATCAGATTTTATCCACGTGATTGAGTGATTTTAAATAATTGATAGTTTAATTATAGGAAACTTGTTAATGATTTTCCATAATATAAAGAAACTACAATGATTTCACGTTTCTAACAAATTTATTTCTTATTTTGAATATATTATGAGTTAACAAAAATTCTTTAAAATTTGAATTTATTTATGTTGAACGACAGAAACTAAGCAAATCCCGAAGATTGTTGATATTAATCTCTTCAATTAAATTGTAATAATGTATCTTAAAAGAGTTGTATAGATATATATAGTTTTACATTTATATGGTTGAACTTTAGGCCGAAAAAATAAAATTTTAAAAAGTAATTTTACATATATATATATATTTGTTTTGATAAAATGAATCGAAAAAATTGAGTCATATATTTGTTAGATTTCATATATTTTTTTAATTTCATAATTCAGTGATTTGATTAATATTCAATAAAATATATAGAATTCGAATCATGTATTAAATATTGCAGTATATTCATCTTGATATCATCTAATTTTGAAACACCTAAATTTGTAGAATAATTTAGATTTTGAAATCGAATCAAAATTTCTAGAATAAAAACATCTAATTTTAATTTAATAATAATATAATTATTCTAAATAAGTAATGAAGTTTAGGCGGAATAACGAAATTGAAAAAAGTCATTTTGTTTATATATATATATATATTTGTAACATTTTGATATGATGCATAATACTCTATAATGTTGTTTTCTTTAATGTGTTGATATTTTGTGAAGCACGATTGAATGAACGATATTTTTGTCATCATACAAACACAAAAGCAGAACATTTTATTACATGTTCAACCTTGTTAGTTGAACATATTACAATATGCTCAACATTGTTGGTCGAATGTCGCACAAGTTGTTCAAAACCATTAGCCGAACGGTGTATTATTTAACAAAACATAGAAATTTTACATCATTAATTCAAAATATGTCAAGTCATTAATTAAAATACATTATACAATACATGTTATATAAGTTAAGATTAATTCAAAATACTTCAGACAATACTAACTTCATAAATCAAGTCTATAATTCAAAGCTAAAATATTTGACACACAATCATACTTCTATCTCTTATTCTGATATTTGGAACCAGAACCACAATTTTCGTAAGACGTGGCAATGAGCTTCAAAAATGTCGCTTACGGTGAATCATCTTGCAAAATCTCGCTTCATCTCATTATATAAGAGAGATCTATGAAACTCAATTTTGTCAAAAGAGTGTTTGTTTCCTAATATGATGTGAAATCAATCTTAATCAACATATTGTTTTACAACAAAATTAAACACCATAAAAAAAATGTTCGACAGAAGATGTAGAACATTGTTAAATTGTTCAACCCATCGTGTTGAACATTCAATGAAATGTTCAAAAACCTAGGAACGAACATCTTTCAAAGAACAATATTTCATAGTGTATAATGTTATTTGATACATAAAATCCGTCGCCAGTGCTATGGGCTGTGGCTTATGTAGATCAAAAATGATGAATGGGATTGTGGCACCCCACTCGCGAGAGAGCGCCATCAAAATGGAAAGGGGAAAGCCGCGTTAGGAAAAGCAGGAAGGATGATTCCCCGTTTGGAAACGAAAGCCAAGGGTTTCTAAATCTAAACAGGTTTTCTGTTGGATCTTCCCCTTTGATTGAGCTTTCGCTCTCCCCCACCAGCCAGTATCGGAACGAGCATTCTACTTTCTCAGTGTGAGGAGTTGTCCCGAGATCGAATTCACTTTGTCTGCCAAGGTTCAATTGCTAACTGCTTTAAATCAAAAGGGCAGTTCCAAACGAAGGACCCAGTCTCAAGGGGCACCGGGTTTATTGTACCCCCCGAAAGACGCCTCTATGACATCGCTTGCCACATCCATGGGGATTCCGAGATATTCGAATTTCTAGTCGCCTCTTTTAGGAATCTTTCGGAATTGGGTCTTCATAGTCCAGAATTTCCTCGGACCCTCCACATGAGCTGTAGAGCCCACGGCAGCCGTCGTAGAAAGAATCCCAATCGTGGATACAGGCATAAGCCTGATTCGCCTTTTAAAAGGAATAGGCAAGTCTTGTCCTTTCAATTTCACTAAAGAAAAAAGCTACTTTTCACATAGCCTAGTGACGATTAGACCTTCGACAACAAAGTCGCGATAGAACGCGTAATTCTGGTCATGTATTTGATTTTGACTTGATTAGCTCAAGCCCGATCAAAACAAACTATAAGTAATAAAAACGAGAAAAGATGATTCACATTGTTTATTTTTGTTGATTTTTCATGCTCCATTATTCAAGAGTAGAAAGAGCGAGAAAGAGAGAAAGAGAAAGACAGAGATAAGGTGAAAGAAATAGAACATTCTAAATATTATAAGGGTGCCGCTATTCATACCCTCAAAACCTCTAAATATACCCCATAATAATTATGACAAAATTAGACATTAATAAATTAATTAAAATACCCTTATATATTTATATTTTGTTTTATTTTATTCCTATTCTAAACTGCAGAAATCTCGTCTTATCATTCTTCTTCTTCTCAATGTTTCTTCAATACAGAGAAGTTGGAATTGAAGATTTATGGCTTTCTTGAGATTGAACTCTTAATCTCAAACCTTTTCTTGAGAAGTTGGAATTGTAGATTTATGGCTTTCTTGAGATTGGACTCTTAATCTGAAACATTTTTTTCTCCATGTTTCTTCAATATAGAACATTTTCTTCTCCATGTTTCTTCAATACAGAGAAGTTGAAATTATAGATTTATGGCTTTCTTGAGATTCGGCTCCAAATCTGAAACTTTTTCTTCTTCATGTTTTTTCAATACAGAGAAGTTGAAATTGCAGATTTATGGCTTTCTTGAGATTCGGCTCCAATCGTTGCTCCACCAGTGGCAGTCACTGTCATTCCATTGACGCTAGGCGCCGTCACATTTTGGTGCTGAACCTAAATTTGTTACTGATTTGAGAAACAAAGAGGTTTTTTTTTGGGTTTCTGGGTAGAGAAGAAAAGATGTGCAGAAATTTACGGTAGATGGAGAAATTGCAGAGGAAAAAATATTAGAATTTTTTTCTGGAAAAGCAGAGAGGTTTTTGTCAATTTGTGTTGAGAATTACGGAGGGATGTTGATTTATTTCTTATTTTTTTATTTTTTAGTGAGAAGGGTATAAGAGGTAAAAATTAGGTATATTTAGTAAAAAAGGAGAATTATTAATTTTTAATGGGGTATATTTAGACTTCGGGGTATGTTTAGAGATTTTGGGGAAATGAATAGCCCACCCATATTATAATTCATATTTATACGTTTTTTTATTAACCTGCCTTTTTTAATTATATATAATTTATTTATAGAATAATTATTTTGAGTGTGATTAATAAAATAAGATGTTCATTTTAAAAAGATGGCTATTTGTATCTCCAAATCCTTTAAATACATCTTATTTAATAAATATATTTAATTTATAACAATTGTACCATCTATACTTCTATACTTAATATAAAAGGAGAATAGTCTCCATAATTTTTTCTACAAATATTTAATTAAATAAATTAAAATTAATAAAAAATAAATTCAAAAAAAAAAATCTGTTTTTGATGTATCATACATCAAATTAATCATTTTTTTTGCGAACATCAATATTGCATATTTTAAAATAAATAATTTATTTAAGATATGATATTTAATTTTTTATGGTTATAATATTTTTTTATGGATTGAATATTTATTTTTATTTTGATATATGCGTTGATTTGAATAAATAATATATCTATAAATATAAATATTTTTTGTACAAAAAATTATACTATTAATTTTATATAATATTATAATTTATTCTTCCATCTTAATAAATTTTAGTGAGTTGAAAATTTTGTATTCAATTGAGAACAGTTTAAAATTTTATTCAAAAAGTCGTACAATTTATTATTTAAGAAATATACATTTTTAGAGAATAACAATATTATGTCCCGTGCATCGCATGGACGACAATCTAATTTTAATTAAAAATTACACATAAAAAAGAAGAGAACTACAATATTAGTATTGGTGCTTTATTTTAAATTTGTTGCCCGCCTACTCATATGTGTTTGATCCTGATAAGTCCAATACATATGTTCATGTTTGAAATTTATTTGTCGAGCAAAAATAAACATGCTGGCCTAATACGTTCAAAATATCCTATTGAACTGTTGAACTAATGTTTAATAATATATATTTATTTTTAAAAATATATTTATTAAATAAAGTAGAATTTGAAAATGCTAAAAGGCCACCCTTTTAAAAAAGATATAACAATAAAATATATTTTGGAAATCTTATTGGTAATTAATTTGCGTCTCCATTTTGACTGTGGTGCGGTGGAATGATTTGCAGAGGGGCAGAGTGAAAAAGTGGACTCATCATTTAAATTTTGTGTTGTTGCTTTTCTTTACAAGAAGAAACAAACAAACAAAACAACTCGATTGAAATTATTGAATTTGATCCCTCCTCTCCCTTTTCACATTTCTACCCATCAATGCCGGTTCATTATTAAGGCCTGACACACACACATACACACGCACTACTTCCTCCCTCTCCCTCTCTCTCTCTCTGCAAGTACACACACATGGATGTAAAACGTATGTGTAATTGAAGATCCAACTTTTCCCTGTTCACTGCATGTGTGTGTGTTCCTGTTTTTTTTTCGCCTTATTTTTCCCCTGCAGCTGAAGAATCCTAGGCGTTTTCCAATTTAAATACTACTGCCTCTGCCCTAAAAGCCATTGATTCAGTTTGTTCTGTCGCAGACACACACATATGTAGTAGTTGCTGTTCATGTGGAGTACATAAGAATTTTTTGGTAGAGATTTTTTTATGTGGTATGGATTGTGTACTGATGGAGTGGTTTTAGATTTGTTCTTTATTTAACTGGAATTTATGGCTTGTATTTATGAGTTCTGAGGCTTGTTTTCTCTGGTCCTTTTCTACCCTTCTTCTTGAAAATTTGTTCGGAGATCTCATTCTCTGTACAGTTTTATGTGATAATTTATAGGTCATTGTTAATCTCAGATCCTCAATTTTATCATCCATGCATCACTTCTCTGAGCCGCTCCCTTCATTTCAAAAACTGATTTGAAGACCAGCAAAATTTCCTTTTTCTTTTAATAATTGGTATAATTTTTTCCCAATTGAGAAAAAGGATTGAAAACCCAGTATGTGGAAGCAATTTCTCAGTAAACTTCCGCGGAAATCCCATAAATCAGATCAAGACCTGCCCAGAAACCCTAGTTCGGGACCCAACGCACTGCCCACTGGATCGGGCCGGGCCGGACCTGCAGCCAAACGGGCTTCAGCTGCGGTGTTCCCAGCCAGTGTAATTGCCGGAATTGAGCCGTTACTTGCCTTTAAAGATGTCCCAAGTTCAGAGAAAATGAATCTCTTCATCAGTAAGTTGAGTCTTTGTTGTGTTGTATTTGATTTCACTGATCCTGCTAAAAACATTCAAGAAAAGGAGCTCAAACGAGCCACATTGCTCGAGCTCCTAGAATTTGTATCCGAAAGCCCCCCAAAGTTTTCCGAGCCTGCAGTTTTAGCATCTTGCAAAATGTGTTCTATTAATTTGTTCCGTCCTTTTCCACCTAATTGCCGATCAAGAACTGCAAATTCGAGTGAAAATGACAATGAAGATGAGCCCACATTTGATCCTGCCTGGTCACACTTACAGATAGTGTACGACTTCTTTCTCAAATTCGTGACTTCGTCTTCTTTGGAAACGAAGGTCGCGAAAAAATACGTGAACAATTCATTCATATTGAAAATTATAGACTTGTTTGAATCAGACGATCCCAGAGAAAGGGATTGTTTGAAGGCGATTCTGCATAGAATTTATGGGAAGTTTATGGTTCACCGGCCTTTTATCCGAAAATGTATAAGCAATGTGTTCTACAGATTCGTGTTTGAGGTGGAGAAGCATAACGGAATTGCAGAATTGTTGGAGTTTTTTGGGAGTGTGATTACAGGATTTGCTACGCCCCTAAAAGAAGAGCATAAGATATTCTTTTGTAGGGCGTTGACTCCTCTGCACAAGCCGAAGTCACTAGGGGTTTACTTTCAGCAGCTTTCATATTGTGTGACTCAGTTTATTGAGAAGGAGCCAAAATTGGCTAGCAGTTTGATTAAGGGGCTGCTTAGATATTGGCCAATTACAAATAGCCAGAAGGAGGTGATGTTTTTAGGTGAATTGGAGGAGGTTTTGGAAGTAATTACCATGGCTGAGTTCCAAAAGGTTATGGTTCCATTATTTTATCGCATCAGACACTGCATGAATAGTTATCATTTTCAGGTAACAATCTCGCTTGTAGTAACTTTTTAAGCTCCAATTTGTTTGCTTATTTATTATGATATGTTGCACGTGTAATCTTCCTATTAACGTTATTTATGCTTATTTATTATGATATGATGGCACGTGTAATCATTGTATTAACGTTATTCATTTTCCATAGTCGCTAGGCTTACCAAATGCCAAAGGTACCTGTGATTAAGGGGGAAGTCTGGATTATGCAGAATTTTACGAGCAATCCTTTTTTGTACTTGATTACTTAAGAATTTAGTGCAGTCTGAATCTGTTCTATATTGTTCATTTTGCTTGAAATATTTCCCGACCTAAGTTACAAAAACATGGGGTTACTTCCACTGCCCTTATTTTCGTATACTTCTTCTACAAGGACCGTAACTACCCTGCCTAGTCAAAAGTTAGTTTTTGTAGGAGGAAAAACAATAAAAAAGACTCAAAGTTATGTTACTAAATTCCATTCCTGGAAAAGGAAACAGTTGTATTTGGGCAATGGATCGAAGTTTGTTGTATTATTAATTGTTAAAATCATGTCTTGTATTTACCATGGAGTATGGAATAGATGCTTTTATAGGTGGATTTGAAGTTCTTTTAATGGAATCATTAGGAGATTTCATTAATTTCGGCTTCTAATTTTCGCACTCAGCTGATTCTGAACATAAAGGGGGGAGTGTTCACTGGTTCTCTTGCACCTAACTAATTTCGTTATGTTTGTTAGATTGAGTGTAAAGATATTTAACTTGTTTTGGGAGAGAGAGTCAGAAAAATTGTAATAGATGCATGCATCTTCAATTTTTATTTCATGATCATAAGCCAGTTTCTTATGACTTATATAGACCTTACAAAGATCACGGAAAGGGAACAGGACCGGAATGAATATATTTCGTCATTACCTTATCTACTCATTTGCACTTAAGTTGTTCATGACCTGATTCCCTTATACAGTCATTCTCCATTTGTTGCCTTTGATTCTCTTATCCTTTATAATTTTCTTTAAAAAGATTATAAAGAAAAAACTCTTTTACTCACCTGCTTTTAAATTGCAGGTAGCTGAGAGGACACTTTTCCTTTGGAATAATGATCTGATTCTCAAACTAATCGCTCATAACCGACAAACGATACTGCCGATAGTATTCCCAGCACTGGAAGTCAACGCTCAAAACCACTGGAACCATGCTGTCCTAAACCTAACCTTAAATGTAAGAAAGATGCTTACAGAAATGGACGATGTCCTGATCTCAACTTGCATTTCAAATTTCCAAGAGGAACAAGGAAAAGCCAACTTATCCGTTGAAAAACGGAAGGAAGTGTGGGCCCACTTGGAAAATGCCGCTAGTCTCCAGTCCGTCGCTGGAAACACTGCTGTTCTGGTAATTCATTAGATAACCTCTACCCTGCATCCTGTTTATAGCCGTTCTTCTCTCTTTCAATCGCTAAGTCTTTTTTTGTTTTTTGAGGGATTGAAATGACATTCTGTTGTTGTATTGTAATCTAATCTTGTACTGTTTTGTTATAATCTAATCTTGTACTGTTTGCATATGGCAATGAACTCTTTCACCCAGAAATGGCATGGAAAGGGTTTTCTTAGTGGACAGTTTAAACTTAAAACATTTTCTGTCAGCTTCTTTTCTTTTTATCTATATATGTTGCTTTTGTATCTTTTGCAAGTAATCTTTACCATCTATCTCTGTTATCTGTGTTTTCTAGATCTTGTAGATGCTATATACGGTGAAGTATTTGATCTTACTATAGATTTGCACACGTACACGGAGGTATGTGTGTGATTGTGTGCATAATATAACCAAAAACATGCCTTGTGTTGTTTGCCAGGCGTAGCATGGATAAAAATGTGTGTATGAATATGTTTAGGGAAGTTTTGGTTTGCAATTTGTGAGTAGTTTCTTGTCTTATTTATGCTTGAACTTATTGCTTGGTTGGAATTCATACACATGACAAAGGTAGAAATTTAAGTACATTTAGTTGGAACACACTATCGTTCAAGGTTGTGTTGTCTTTAACTTTGTTGAGCTTTAAGATTATATTAGTGTTTGTTTTGCTAGTTAAAATGTGAACATGTTTTTCTTTTGGTTATTGACAAAAAAAAAAAAAAAAATAGACGATGAATTAGCCATCATCCACACCATCACGTGAAACAGTTCGACACGACAATATGAATTTGTGCAACATTTGTCCACAAAGCTTAAAAATTGACAAAATTTGACGAAGTGGCCATCATCTATATCATTTTATGAAGTGGTTCAACACAAGAATTAAGAATGTGTGCAATGTTCGACCATTGGCTTCCCCAATCGGCAGTTGAAAATAAAATAAAAAGTTTTATAACCCAATTACTATCATTTCACTGTTATGCTAACTTCAATTCTTAGATCACGGAAAAGCTTATGCCAAATACTATACTTTAAATTAATTTAATTAAAGATCACTTGCTTAACCTTCAAACCATCCAAAGTAAAGATCACTTGCTTAGCCTTCAAACCATCCAAAGTAGTTGATGATACAAGGATTGCAAAAATACTTAAGTTCGTAGTATAAATTGTCAATTTAAACATTGAATGAAAATTACAAATCGACCCCCACGATTATTTTGCCAATAACCCTTTTCATATATTTTTTTAATGAAATCAACTTCAGATGAATTTTTGGTGAATAATTTTGGCCATCAATTTAGCCAATCAAATATGATATTTTTTTTCTTAAAACAACATATTGGTAGTTATATTCTTTCTGTATGTGTGTATGTGTGACAGCAACTCAAAACACACATGGGGCATAGAGATTCCACATGCCATCTGGCAATTTACCTTTAAGGAACTATAAGTTTGTTGTATTTTACTAATTTAATCAAATATGAATTTGATCAACTCACTGTTAAACATAGATTAAATAATACTTACAATATCATTATTTTATCAATTCAATTAATGCATCTTCATTAAAAAATGGAATTAAAAAATACTTGTATAAAGGTGGTAATGTGGTGCCTGGTCCATGACTGACATAAGAAATACTATAGTACAATAATACTGTGTTTCAGGCTCTGAACAAATTAATTATTTTTGGTCATTATTGACTCAAGACATTTTTTTACCCTCCCTTTTCTTTTCTTTTTTCTTAAAGACTGCAACCACCCAAACTCAAATTTAGTTTTTTTTTTTTTTTTGGGATTATGATTTTGTTATTTAAACTTCTCCAATATCTGTTTATTGAAGACAATGTCATCCTATATATACGGTTTGTATAAGTAAAATTTAAGTATGAAATAGACATAAAATAGAAGAGAAGATCTTGTGCTGGCCTCTCATCTCAATTCTCAAGTTCTTTCATCACTATGTAACATGGTGTGCTAATGAAGGGAACTACTACATTTGCCAAATAAAGTAGTAGCATATTTGTGCTCATCCTTATTGTGTTTGTGTTGACGAAACACAAAAAGTGTTGATTCGTGTTCGTTCTTATCGTGTTTGTGTCGATAATGGGACGAGAATTAGCCCCCCCCCCCCACCCAAAAAAATACAGAAAAAGAGGGGTCAACTTTATCTATATCAAAACACATGACAATGCTGACCAAAAGGCACTCAAGATGGGCCTTCATTGCCTTGCTTCTTGTAACAGTGGCAGAGGCGCAGCAGCTGAGCCCTAGCCAGTGCCAAGAGGAGCAGCAGTGGGCGACCAACATGTGTCGGCCAATGGTGTGCGGCCAGCTAGCCTCCCCAGCATGCTGCCAAAGGGTGAGAGTTCACTCCTAAGCTAGTCTCCATTCTCGATGTTAAGAAGGTCATTAAGCTTTTCCAGCGCTGTGGAAGGTGAGCCCCTTTACGCTTCAAGTGTGTGATAGTCACTCACAGTTTACCCCCCCCCCCCCCAACACACACACATCCTAAGAATATATACTCCCATACATCTACTTCTCGATATATACACAAGTCTCTTCAGTCCTACACATGCATACAAATCAAATAAACTTGTCCGAATATGAAAATACACGAGTCACCACATACAGAACAGTAATAAGTCAATCTCTATTTACACTTTTGCATCTTTCAACAAGCAGATCATATACTTCGTTCATAATATGAAAATATACAAGTCCCTTCAAGGACAAGACCAAGTCATCTCTCACTTATATGTGTATATAGTATATATGCAAATCATATATTTTCTTCCAAAATCAAGTAGGGGGATAAATACATGCAGATAATATAAATGCATAAAGACACACGAATTAAAGTGGGGGAAAAAAAGAACCAAACCAGGATGAGGCTCCATTCTTTTCCATTGATCTTGCATTGCTATATAACTTCTCTCTCTTTGCATTTCCTCATAACCTTTGGTGCTTTTGCGGCAACATCTGTATGTTAATATGCTGTTTCTTTTCTGCTGTTGGACTGAATTTTCCATGAAAAAAATCCAGGGAATCAACGGGTACTTGTACCTCCATTATTTAGTTAGAAGTCCAGACAAAAATTTTAAGCTGGGGCTACAATACAAGTATTGTGCAAACTAGCAAATAATATTCAATCCAATCACAAAAGTTCACAAATTTTCATCAACTTTGCACTCTAATCATAAAAACCTTAAGAAAGAAGCTCAATAATTTAATCCATGTAGACTTTTTCTTTAAAGTCTGAATGTCACAGAAGAAATCACAGATGGAAAGCAAGAAAAGTGAAGTAGCAAAGTAGATTTACCAGGGAGCATATGTTGAAACAGCATGATACATACACCATGAGGAATACAATAACTCGAAACAATTAACCCTCGACTGGTATTTTCTCTATGCAAGACTGCAAGCTGTAAAATAAAACTACCATATTTCCAGAAGAGAAAAGGACGAACAAACTTAGATACTTTTTCTTCTCAATCATTTCCATTGGGGCAGCCTTTGGACAACCACCTGTAAGAAACTATTATTTTAAGTAATGCAAGATGTGATTGTACGGAAAACTGGGAAGAATTCAGTATGTCTAAAGTACATTAGGTTCCATTTTTTTGCAAAATTTCAGAATTCGATTTTTTATCAATACTATCAACAAGAAATGCAACGGTATGTTTCAGATTACTCATATGGGCTGCACTCAGTTTACAACACACTATTTTAATCTCTTTCTAAGTTAAGAGTTGATAATCCGAGAGAAATAAACTTGTAAGTAATACAGATCATGAACACAACTTGCAACCAGCTTACCTTTCCAGAGTTTTCTTTATTTCCGACTATAGTTTGGCATGCCAGTCTCCAAGACTCTGGTTTCTGTGAGATCAAGAAAAACACAGAAACCAACTCAAAAAAAAAGAAAAAAAAAAAAAGGTGAAGAATAATGTTAAAAGAACAGGTTAAAAACTGGGAGATTTGGAGAAGAAGGGTTAAAGTTTGCATGATATTCAAATCCTTTATTATCTAATATTCTCCTAATTCACTGGAAACTTAAGAAATCTCCATGATTCAAATTTGAGATTTCATTTAAACTACGGAAAGAACAAAATAAGAAAATATAAAAGATTATACCGCAGTAGGTAAACATGCCTTTTTAAGATATCGAAGCTCAGTATTTGTTCTCTCATTCAGGAGCTCCTGTCCTTCAACAATCTGTAGGAGAACCATTTGCAAATGGTAAGTTAATATGGCTTGAAATATGTGTAGTATTCAACAAATTCCAAGCATTCCAACTATTTCAATACTCAAAACTCAAAATCATAATTGATCTCAATGTTGCATATCAGCTAGACAATCATTTCAAAGGAGAGCGATCTCTCATATTTGCCAATGCTTTCCTAAATAAAAGCAACTCATTAAGAAGATAAGTTTCTCCACATTCATCCCATCCGATTAGCTTTTTTCCTCTGACCAATATCTCAATTTAAAAGTTTTAGTGCTTCAATCAATGAAAGGGCACGCATCATATGCACATAAGACTTTGACAGAAGAGACGGCCTAACTACTTACAAACTTCAGAGACACTAACACAAGCTGGCTAAGCATAATGGTAACCGAATTTCCTTTCAAAAGAGTAGATGTGAAGCTCCTCATCTTACCTCCACAATACAAGTTCCACAACTTCCACCGCCTCCACAATTCATTAACTTCCCCTATCAAACAAAAAGATTAGTAACCGAAATAGAAAAGATAGCAGATCGTGAGGGAATAGAGGAACATTTTTCCTTTTGATAAGTATAAACCATGAAACAACTTATCAATAATTCTTTGAAGACAGCCATTACTAACAAATATTGATTCCGAACTCCCACTTACTCAATAGTGTGACGGAAAAAATAACGCACACTAGGAACATTAAAAAAGGAAGTAACATGGAATATATATAACCAAACTTACATAAGTGGCATAGAGTTCAATCTTGTTATCCGACATTACGTTCCTAAGCAGCTTCTCTCCACTTATAGCTTTGGCTCTGTTCACAGCATCCCCTGGTTTGGGCTATTTTAAAACATATATATGAGAATCAGAAGCAAAATTACTAAATTCGTCATTAATTACACTAAAACCTGTGAATTTCATTGCAAAAATCAAACCTAGTTAGTTAATCAATCTTCCAATTAGGAAGCAGCGAAAGAGCAACAATGTACCATTTAAGCAAAAATTAACTCAAATTAAAGGAATAACTAATGTGCATAACGATCACGATGAAAGAGCGAGAAAGAACAATATGTACCCCCAGGAATTCTAGCTCGATTTCGGGTTTTTCCGGTGGTGCAGTGGAGGTTTCCGGCGACGCACTGGCGAAAGAAATGGAAATGGGCTTTCTAGAAAGAGATGCGGCGGAGCTTCGGTGGTTTGAGGTGGCGGAGGTCAGTTCCGGGCGGCGGAGTGATACGGAGGAGAAACTCATGGCCGCCATACTTCCTTAGAGAATGGCATGCAGACACGTAAACACACTATCCTTCCCTGGGCCATTGCTAATATTTAGAATTGCGTTTGAGGTTCAAGATTTTTTTAATGGTTTTTGCATTAATTAATATATTTTAAAATGTAACGTAAGTTTATTCTCAATTATTTTTTCATTTATATTTCTCAATGACTATTTCATTTATTTTCTTTTAGAAGATATAAATTAATTATTTGTTGGTAATTTTGATTTGTTATTTCTTCGCATCTATATCTATATTCTATATTTATATATATACTATACAAAAGTAATTTTGTGGCAAAAATATAAAGTTTTTTTATTTTTCTGTCTAAATACATTTACTAATTTTATTTCAGTGATTAATTTTAAAAATTGTATAAACGGTGTTTTAAAGTAACAGTGGATAATATTTACAAAAAAAAAATTGATAATAAATTTGAAATAAGAGTGTCTACTAACAAATATTCGTGCTGATTAATTTAACTTCAAAAAGTCAAAATCAATTTGAAACAAGTGAATAGTTGTTTACAATATTTGGCTTTAAGAGTAGCAAACACCCAAAACAGATTTCTTTTAAGCAAATCAAAACACTCACTTAGATTTAGATAAAAGTGTTGCTATATTGGTGTTAAATGTTAAACACAATCCAAACGTGTCCATAGGTTTAAAAGTACAAAGCCATAAATCGATCAAAGGACTTCTAAGAGCTTCTTCCTACCTCTAGCAATGAATTATTTTTTATGTCATTTTAAAGTATGATAAGTTTTTGCACAGTCTGTGACGCATAATTGAATTGTGCTACTATGTATTTTTTTGTTATATTATTATATATTATTTAATATTGGTTTATTTCAATTGTTTCAACTGAAATTAAAATTAAATCATTTAAAATCATATGATATGTAGTTTAAATAGTAATAAAAATATGATTTAAATAAGTATATTAGATTTAAAATTATGTTCTTTTTTGCATGTGTTTATAACACCAAATATTATGGTTGTTGGCTTGGTGTGGAGTGGAGCCTTGCTATAATTTGTTTAATTTATGCCTGATAAGTATACTTATTTGGTTGGCATATCATACACAGCAGCTACACACATTTACAATGTGTTAAAACACATTCCGAGCTAAAAAAATACTTTGAAATAAGGTTGTTTATTGTTGTTGTCTCAGTTTCACTTAGAAAGGAGTCATGTTGGTTTGTCAGTGAAAATAAATTTGGGTCACCTGTTGGCACAAAGAGTTACAAATTGATAATAATCTAATTGTTAGATCAAAATTTGTGCATGTGTGAATTAGTTCAGCAGTAGTTCGAACTATAATTGAATTTGTAGAAGCTAAAAAAGATCTTTATGATTTTTATGAGGAATAATCCCTTCTTCCTCTCAAATACTTTTATTAGAAGAATAGTTTGTTCCCACAAATGTTACAAATAGAACTTACACGTATTAGGCTCCCACTAAATACTAATCTACTTTTGTAACTACTTCTTCTAATACCTTACTTGACCATTTAGTCCCCTAGATGGATTTTGATGCAAACTCCCGTTTGCAATTCGCTGAACTTTCCTGAGTCCAAACAGCTGTGGGTTGATGATTTTGAATGGTCTCTACGTGGTTCACTGTCAGTTCACCTTTGAGGTCTTCTTGAGCTATCGTATTCTCCCGAATCTGATAGTTTTTCCACCAGCCTCTTCACAGCTCTCTACTTGTATAAAGTTAATAGAATGTAACAGAGATAATCTTCTTCTCCTGGCCGTAGTCTTCTTATAGTTGCATATCATGAATATCAAGATATCTCCACAATATCAACCTTGATTCTCTATCAAATATCTTCTTTGCAGACCAAATTCTTTTCTTCCATCTTTTCAGCCGTATGACCTTTCTTCCTTGAATATCTCTTGGTAGTTAGTGATTGGATCATTTATTCCTTGCATGTATCTTTAAGTATCTCTTGGTTTGTTGACTTCCTTTGTTTTCCATATCTTATACTATATCTTGCACATAGATTTAGATATGTTTAGATTTTCGAATAAGTGACAATATCTTTACCTTATCAATCTCCCCCTTTGGCAATTGTTCAAAAATCTCAGGACTAGGAACATTCTGTAACCAGCGAGTCATCATTTCCTTCTTCTTCTGCATCCTCAGAATCTTCTCGCTCTGTCTCCTCCACCCTTTTCCTTTTTTCGCTTGTCCGTCTTCTTTTTCTTCTTTCTTTTATCAGTAGCTAATCTTCTAGCAGTTCCTGATATCTCCCCCCTTTTTCGATCCGGTTGCCAAAGGATTGGATGTCCGAGATGGTCCGGCCTGCAAGGGAACATTTAAACATTTAAAAATATTAGTCAGGTACAGTTTCTGGGTTGCCACCTCCACCACAACAGAATTTCTAGTTGCTGATGGAGAAACAAAGGTAAATTTTGGGCCACTTCAGAGGGCATGAGCATAGGTTCAATAGCTCTAGGCCTGGCGTGTACATTTGCTTCTTTAGACGCCATTTTCATAGGAGGTGCGAACTTGAGGAGGACATCGGATGAGTGAGCCTGAATCCCTTGATAGAAGAGGAAGCCCCACATAAGGGTTGGGAAAGGAAGTATCTTGCGAGGATCAGGTCGTTCAACAAATCCCATGATGACCTCGAACGCTATCCTTCCGAAGTCAATGGGAATGGTTTTCAGCACTTTGTAGAGGAACACACACTGGGCAGCATTCAAGTGAGACTTATTGGACGTGGGGGGTCCAATTGTGCCTTCCGATCTTGTGAAGCTAATTACCATCACAAGTCAGAATCGGTGGGGAGATTCCTGGCTTCGTCCAGTGTGTGAGTCTACCATTGCTGAGGCATTCAACGACCTCTCCTAGGTCTACATCATTTTCATCTTCATCATCCACCCCATTTAGTTCAAGGAAGTCATTAATGCCGAAATACTGAAATTAACAATCTTGTTACGGACAAAAAATTTACCAAAATGAGGGGAGTCAGGGTCTTGGATTCCAGTGACAAGATTAGCATAAAACTCATGCATAATTAACCATAGAACCTTCCTAAATTAGTCACAGTCACTTCTAGACCAGAATTTCTAATGCACGATATTATAGGAGTCTTATCAAATCTAGGTTTCTCTCGGGCTAAAAATCCATAGCAGAAAAGAGTTTAAATCTATCAGAAGCAGCTTTCGAGTCGAAGGTCTTAGAGAAAGCTTTACCTCATACCATTGCATCGTTTTCATCTGTAGTTCGACCCTGAGATAAGGAAGTGTGAACAGCAGGGGATGGTCCTCTGTTTCTGTGTGATCGTCATGGAGAGGATTTATGCACTTCTTTCTCATAGGTCATGTTTACTATCAAATGCCGTTGTTTTACCTATGGAGCGGAGGTTCTTACCACAGATTTAGAGGCTGTCTACATTTTGGATTTGGTATTAGGTTTTGCGGAGGGTTTGGCTGAGGATTTGCTTTATTGGTTTGGGGATGTGGTCGAAGACCTCACCACACCATGCTTGCATATCTCTAATGGTGAGGGTTCATTATAGGGTTTTTTAGAGGGCTTTGTTTGAGTGGTGGTTGAAGAGACATTTAACTGTGGTTCGCCCATTCGAGGAGAACTGGGTGGAGGCGGATCTTCATGTGCAGGCAAAATGGGATCCGAGACTGGTGTAGACTGTTCATCATTCTGTTCGGCAGAAGGGTGAGCTTGGGGTTCTATTTTGGGGAATAATGGAGGCAGGGTTTCCAAGGGTTCTGGATTGTTAAACGGGACTATCGCTCAGCTTGATCGTCTTCCGTTCAACTCATCACCGAAGTCTGCCATAAGTATTCTACGAGGAAGAGGGAAACAAGAGAGAATGCTATGGTGGATGACCAGAGAACTGTTACTGTCAATTTTTTGAAAGGAAAATAGAAAAAAAGAATGACGCTTCAACTTCCTATGCGAATGTATGAAGTTCTGGGTAGGCCCACTTTCTTATATTAATACCCCATTTAGCAACCGTCCTGACTAAACTTACACACGAGACCACGTTTAGGAAGTGGTGAGAGTGGAAAGTCACGTTTTTTTTTTCCTTACATTCCATTTCCGTATATACTACTAGAAGACAGAAATCACCAAAGGTCCTATTCATCTGAAATAATCATATTTTCCAAGAGAAACATGTAGAGAGGCTTGTGATTTTTTTTTCTTGAAAGGTGTAAATATAAACCATCTTTGGGCATTAATCTCTATCAGGCAATTCAGTTTGAAGATACACTAAGAAAAATCATCAATCCTTTTCTCACGTATATGTTCGCAGTTCTGCACTAAGGTAATTAGATATTTGATTGATCCTTGTAACTCCTTCTGCCGATCCCTTGTGTAGTAGCTCACAAACCACACAATAAAAGACCACACTGGGAAAACCCTGTGTGACGAGCTCATGACCTTGTAACCCCTACTTTTGTGCGACTCTGAAGTGAACATGAGTAGGTAACTTTCACAGACCTATCATTTTTCTGTGCTTGGTGCTTAATCATACGGCTGACAGCTTACCACAACATCATTTCAAGGTCATAGCTCTTTCCTCATACAAGAGAGAAATATACATGGATTCAGAGTTCAAAACAAACCAAATTTAAAACCTGTACGAGACTGCTGTTTTTAAGAGAGTTTAGTAATCAACACCTTTCAAAATTTATTTATTTATTTATTTTTATTTAGACAACACAATAGATCCCTATAGACTTTCTCAGGGATATGAATATTTTAGAGTCTAGAGCCTTCGTGAAAATATCCGCGAGTTGACTTACGGTGGGAACATGTTCAAGAGTGATAACCCCATCCTCAACCAACTCTCTGCTGTAGTGGTGTCTAATGTCTATATACTTAGTGCTGGAGTGTTGCACGAGGTTTTTAGACATATTGATAGCACTCAGATTATCACAAAATAAAGTCATGGAAGTCAGGTTCATACCATAGTCGCACATCATGTGCATCATCCATACTAGTTGAGAGCATGAGCTCCCAGCAGCTATGTATTTTGCTTCTGCTGTTGACAAAGAAATGTTGTTTTGTTTCTTGCCGAGCCATGAAACTAGATTGTTCCTGATGAAGAAACACCCTCCTGATATGCTTTTTCTATCATCCACGTCACCTACCCAATCAGCATCACAATACCCTGTAAGAGAAGGCTTAATATCAAAGGAGTATTTTAGTCCATAATCTGTGGTACCTACCACATAGCGTATGATTTTCTTTACTTCCTTGAGATATGATTTCTTTGCGTGAGACGGATATCTAGCGTATAATCCCACACTGAAACTTATGTCGAGTCTACTTACAGTGAGGTACATGAGACTTCCTATATGCTTCTGTACAGAGTTGGGTCAACACTTGTTCCACTTTCATATTTGGATCATTTGGTGTTTGTTCCCATAGGCGTGTGTGCAATTTTGCACCCTTCAAGTCCAAATTTTTTCACCAAGTTTCTGGCGTATTTCCCTTGATGTATCATGATTCCATTTTGCTTTGTTTAACCTGCAGACCAAGAAAATAGGATAGTCCACCAATCATGCTCATTTCAAATTCTTGTGACATTACATTGACAAAGTCGTTTACTTTGTGTTTGGATGTGGATCCAAACACAATATCATCCACATAAATCTGTGCAATGATAATGTCATTGTTTGACCACTGGATGAACAGGGTCTGGTCTACCCCTCCCCGCTTCTATCCTTGGGCAACCAGAAACTTTGTCAGTCTCTCATACCAAGCTCTTGGAGCTTGCTTCAGTCCGCACAACGCCTTCTTTAGTTTGTAGACATGATTTGGGTAATGTGGATCTTCAAACCCTTTGGGTTATTCGACATACGCTTCATCTTTTAAGAAACCATTTAAAAATGCACTTTTCACATCCATTTGATACAATATGAACTTCTTAAGGCATGCAAAGGAAAGAATGATTCTTACAGACTCCAGTCATGCAACTGGGCAAACGTTTCTTTGAAGTCAATCCCTTTCTACCTGCATGTATCCTTAGGCCACCAACCGGGCTTTATTTCTAGTGATGTTTCCTTGTTCATCAGTTTTGTTTTTTAAAATCCATTTGGTTCCAATGATGTTCGCACTGTCAGGTCTTGATACAAGTGTCCACATATCAGTTCTAGCAAATTGTTCCAACTCTTCTTGCATGGCTAGGATCCAGTTGTCATCCTTGAGAGCCTCATTAACATTCTTAGGTTCGATCATAGAGGTATAGCAGGCATGATGGACTAATCCCTCCATTTTTCGGTAATCTGGTTTAGGCTTACAGCGTGTCTTTATTCCTTCATTGAGATCTCTAATGATAAGTTCTTTAGGGTGTTCTTTTTGAATTCTGGTGGAAGGTTCACCCTTGTCAGAGTCATACCTTGCTGGTTCCTGATCAGTTTATGCGATGTCTTTACATTTCATGTTGCCTATAGGACGCACAGCAGATGAACATGTTTCCTCTAAGTATGTGTCTTGTCTTACCAAGAAGTCATCAAATACAACATTAGTACTTTTAATAAGTGTTTGAGTTCTTAAATTGAAAACACGATAGGCTCTACTGTTAGACGAATATCCCAAAAGCATACCAATATCACTTTTGGCTTCAAATTTACCTAATTGTTGTATGTCACTGTATACATAACACTTGCAACCGAATACATGAAAGTGACTTAGAATCGGAGTTTTGCCTTTCCAGATTTGGTAAGAGGTCATTCCCACTCCTTTCATCAGGTACACCCTTTTTTAAACATATCATGTACTGTTTATTGCTTCAGCCCACCATTTTTTAGCTACATCCTTGCCAATCATCATGGTCCTGGCCATTTTCTGTAAAGTACAGTTTTTTCTTTCTACTACTCCATTTTGTTGTGGTGTTTTAGACGCTGAAAATTCATGAGTAATACTTTGTGAGGTGCAAAAATCAGTAAAAGCAGTATTTTCAAATTCCCTTCCATGGTCACTTCGTATTTGAACAATGGAATCTTGTTTTTTGTTTTCAAGTAATCGTATCAATTTTTCAAACTCATCAAATGTTACAAATTTTTCTTGAAGGAATCTTACCCAGGTATATCTTGAGAAATCGTCAACAAAAAAAAAAATATATCGCTTACCTCCAGTACTTTCAGTTTGAACTGTCCCCATCAAGTCCATGTGTAATAAGGCCATAATCTGTTCCGTGCATATATTTTGTGTTACCTTGTGTGAGCTTTTTACCTATTTGCCGAGTTGACAAGGTCCACAGATTTCCTGATTTTTGTTCGGAAGTTTAGGCAGCCCTCGAACATATTGTGACTTTGACAAGGCAATGAGGTGGTTGTATCATATGTGTCCTAATTATTGATGCCACACTTATGTTGCCCCTGCACTTGCATTATGACACACATGATTCCTGTCAAGAAGATAACAGTTGTTAGTAGATTGAATTCCAGTAAGTATGCATTGATCATTCATATCAATAACCATGCATTTATCATGAGTGAAGTTCACTTGTAGTCCTTGATCACATATTTGACTAATACTCAATAGATTTGCCTTAAGATTTTCAACAAGAAACACATTAGACAATTTAGGTAGGCCATGTACATTAAGAGTTCTTTGTCCAATGACTCGTTCACTCTTACAATCACCGAAAGTCATAGATTCCCCATTTATTGAAGTGATATCAGTTAAATATGTTGCATTACTGATCATGTGACGGGAGCATCTGCCGTAAAAAAACCACGTTCCGATGTTGTTCGCACCAAGTAAGACTATTAATGATGTAAGACACATGTTGTTCTTAGCAACCCATAGTTTTTTTACATGTGACATTTTGTTTCTGACATTTATTACTTTCACAATTTTTGATGGTGTAGAACTTTTCACAGGAACACCGAATATATTCCAATTAGAGATGTTACCTAATCTGATGTCATGTTTCATTGTGTAGCACATTGGTCGAATGTGTCTGGGTGCTTCACAATAATGACATATATGAATGAATTTTTTTATAACTTTGGTGTCTTGTTTCCCTAACTCACTTGTAGTATTTGAACCTTCTTGTTCGACCGCTGAGAAGGTGGCTGGTACAAAGGTTGAGGTTTCAGATGGTCTTTCTTCAGTGTATCCAATTTCGGTTTTGTTACTTTGTGATCTTTCGTACGCCAGAATCTCATCAAATTTAGTCTTTCCTTTGTTTAGTTCTTGTATAGTTCGCACCGCTTTGTCCAGCTCAGTCCATAGTTCAATCATCTCATAATCCTTATCCTACAATTTAGACATAGTTTCTGTTATTTTATTAGATAATGATGTACTTACCTGGTGGTTGTTGTGAACACATTTTTGTGCTGTTTCTAGATTGATTTTGAGTGACTCAATTTCCATTTCTTGAAGTTGAACCTGATGTTCCAGATTTCTCACATTCCTTTTGAATACAGTTAGTTCGTCACTCAATCTTTCATTAATCTTCCTTGTGATTTGCAGTTCATGTTTCACCTAGCTTAGTTCTTGATGGTCCATGGCAACAGTACCTCTACTTTGGTATTCTTTTACTTGATTCTCTAGTTTTTGAATAACCTCAGTAGCTGCGGTACATCTGGCTGTTACGTCTAGGTACATCCTTTCCAGATCCTCCATAGTTGGATCATCAAAGTCCGGTTCTTCAGTGTTTTCCAGTTCCTCTTCAGTTCGTACAACAGAAGTGAGACGTACCAGATCTTTCGATGATGTCTATGTAGCAAAGTTACTAAGATATGTTGTTTCTTTTTCATCAGGTTCTTCTTCTCCTTTTGATTCAGATTCACTCTAGGTTGCTTTCAGTGCTTTGTTCTTTCATAGAAAATTTGGGCATTCAGCTTGATAGTGTCCATATCCTCTGCATTCCCTGCATTGGTCAGAATCTTTTCGATTGCCTTGTTTGAAGTTTGGTGTTCTGGTTCCTTCTTTTCTGATATTTTCATCAAGGTTTGAACTTTTGGTGAACTGCTGCCTCTGGTTATATTTTTTGACGAACTTGCTGTAATTTTTTGTTAGTAGTGTCATTTTGTGAACAATTTATGTTACATCATTCTCGATCAGTTTCGTAGTTGACTCTGACTTCAGTGTCATCCCTTTATTTTTTGGTGCATCCATCTATTATTTATCTCAAAAGTCATTAATTCTCCCATCAAGTCATCCAACGACATTGGTGTGACTCTCATGAAAGATTCCAGGACTGTAATTTTTTCTCTGAATCTAGGGGCTAAGGATCTCATGATTTTTATGATTTGGACATCCTCTTTAATTGCGTCCCCAAGAGTGTAGCATTGATTCACTATATCACTGAACCTAGCAAAGTACATTTCAATGTTCTCTTCTTCAATCATTTGAATTCCGTCAAATAGTGTGGCCAATCTATGTAGTTTTGATTTTCTCACAGATTCATTCCCTTCAAATTATTTTTGTGGTGCATCACATGCGTCTTTAGTCGTTTGATAATTTACGATCAGTTTGTGCCTCATTGCATCAACCGAGGCCAGTATTGCATATAATGCTATGTAGTTTGTATCTTCAACACACTTTTCATCCTCTATCCACAGGGTTCTTTGTTTATCAACAATCTTTGTTATGTCTTTCCCAGCATTTTTGGCCATGTCCACTTCGTTTGAATTGCCTTCCACACCATTTGGATCTCAAATAGTTGATCATCATGGATTTCCAAAATGAATAGTTTTGTCCATCAAGCGAGGGTGGTTGTAGTGACATTCCTTCATATGATCCCATGTGTCCGTCCCTGGATCTACCTGTTTAAACAAAAAACTGGAACCTGGTCTGGTGCCAATTGTTAGATCATAACTTGTGCGCGTGTAAATTAGTTCAACAGTAGTTTGAACTGTAATTGAATTTGCGGAAGATAAAAAAGATCTTTATGATTTTTACGAGGAAGAATCCCGTCTTCCTCTCAAGTACTTTTATTAGAAGAACAATTTGTTTCCACAAATGTTACAAATAGAACTTACACGTATTAGTCTATCCCTAAATACTAGTCTACTCTTATAATTAGTTCTTCTAATACCTTACTTGACCATCTAGTCCCCTAGATGGATTTTGATGCAAACTCATATTTGCAATTCATTGAACTCTCCCGAGTTTAGACAACTATGGGTTGATGATTTTGAATGGTCTCTACGTGGTTCACTGTCAGTTCGCCTTTAAGTTCTTCTTGAGCCATCGCATTCTCCCGAATTAGATAGATTTTCTACCAGCCACTTCACAGCTCTCTACTTGTATAAAGTTAATAGAATGTAACATAGATAATCTTCTTCTTCTGCTCGTAGTCTTCTTATAGTTGCATAACATGAATATCAAGATATCTCCACAATATCAACCTTGATTCTCTATCAAATATCTTCTTTGCAGATCATATTCTTTCCTTCCATCATTTCAGCCGTATGACCATTCTTCCTTGAATGTCTCTTGGCAGTTAGTGATTGGATCCTTTATTCATTGCATGTATCTTTGAGTATCTCTTGGTTTGTTGACTTTCTTTGCTTTCCATAACTTATACTATATCCTACATATAGATTTAGATATGTTTAGATTTTTTAATAAGTGACCATATCTTTACCTTATCACTAACCTTATTTTTCATTATTATGTATAGCTTCCTAAAAAGTTGACACTCTTTTCCTCTTTGTTTGCAGCTGTTATTTTGTTATTTTATGTTGGAAAGGGAGTGGCTACACAACTATATTTTTGCAAGGTTACGGTCTCCAACTCTCTACTATTATGTATAACGGCTGATCTCTGGAATGCTGAATTTTAAATGACCATCATTGATCATCCCATGAAAAAACATATAAATAGTCTATATTATCACTATCTCCATGCTGCAATGTGTAGTTTCAGATGGTATTGTCCTATTGGACAAACATGATATCTCTGATGTGTATCTAAACTTTTGTTTTTTAATAATTCAAATGCCATATAAGCTCGTTACTGGTCTTGAAGATTACATAGCAAGATGAACCCAAACTGCTCACACCTAACTACTTCATAGCATAGAGTTTGCGGATAGCAAGGATTTTGTGTTTATAAGTGGCGATGATATATTCACTAGCAAGCTGAATGATGAAGAAACAAAATAGCTCTTGGGAAATGTGCAATCGCTTTACCTGAATGATCTTAGGTATAAACCAGCCAAGCGTTTCCATGTGAATTTGAGTACAACAATATTTTGTAAAAATAAAAGATATATGTACTGTAGTATGAAATATAGATATTTCAGAAGATCACATTTTTTTAGCGTTATAACAATGAATAAAAACTAGGAGAAATACTGTATAGCTTGATGTTATTGTTTTATTGGAGTTGTTCAACAAATGTTAATCACTCATTTTTCCTAGATTTATAAAATATGCCAAATATTAATGAGGTGTTAATTCATCATACCCAGCTTGATCGGGCCAAGGGGCAAAGTTTCTAAACCGTCCCAACTAGAATTCTCTGGGCCACCATACTGTGGGCCCAACCCTATGTCAAATAGGCTCATTGGATCTTTTCGGTGAAATAATTTCTTTTTAAGAAATTCACTTCGTAAAAGAAATGGGCAGTGTTTTGAGAAAAACATAAAAATTATAATCTTATTTTATTTAAAAAAATTCAAAATTATGGGAGACCACAAAATTTCTTTTATTTCAAGTCGAAACTACATTTTAAAATACTCGTAAATAATTTTTTTCAAAATATATACTGATAAGCATTTACAAAAAGTAAGGACATACCGTTTTTAAAATATAATAAAAATTTGAAGATCTTTGCCTCCACCCCACCACATTCTTAGTCTTTTATATATATATATATATATATTTATTTATATATTAGTTGATGTTATTATTATTATTATTATTATTATTATTTAGCCCCACAATTAGTAAGATCAACAAAAATAAATAAAATAATATAAGCACCCCAAATCAAATAGGAGAACTAAATATAACAATCCAACAAAAATTAAGTAAGGGTTTATAATTTAACAAAATACATCATCAATTTAATCATATACATTCTCTTCATCTTCCCCCAATTATAATAGTTGAGTCTCTTCAGCAAAACAATTACAAAACTAAATTAGTAAATCATTCAATAAATACTAAATTTTAAGGAATGAATATGCAAAATCATTGGGTGTGATATCGGTCTCATATATATATATATATATAGAATAAAATTAAATCTAATATATATATTTATATAGAATAAAATTAAATCTAGTAAATTTATAAATAAACATATATAATGATTTTATAAGAAACACAGCTAAAATATAAATAAGCACAAATTTTTTTGTGCATCGGATACACAGTGCAACCCAATCTATAATATTATTTGTTTAAATAAAAATTTGTTACTTATTTACTTTAAAAATATTACTATTAATTTTTTACTTAAAAAAGTAGTAATATCTTTTAAGTAAACAAACAATACTTTTTAGTTAAACAAGTCATTACTTTAGATCGGGTGCACTGCACAAGAGTCACTTATAAATAATTATATAAACAATTCTTTTTTTTATATTTCTTATAAAAAACATAGTATATATTTTGATTATTTAATGGAACATGAGATTAAATTAGCATGTGTTAGCTCTGGAATTGATAAAATGTCCAGTTTGTTTGATTGAAAAAGATAAAGGACTTACTTGCCCACTTACAAAAGATAAAGGGCTTAATTGAAAAACAAAAACTTCAATAATTGCTTACTTAATCCTTCGTAGATCTAGATAGAGGTGCTGCTGCCTTGTTAAACCCAAACCAAACGCGCCCTTAAGCTTCAAAAGGCGCGACACCAAAAAAACCCCAGAGGACTTCTAAACCCTAGAACATTTCTTTTCACTCTTACTTCACTCTCAACGAAGACACTCTCGACGCAGAAACTCGAAATCTAACAATGTCTGCCATGATGGTGAGCTCGATCTGTCTTTCTCGCTCTATTTAGTATATGTGCATTTGTTTCTAGATAGAGAAATCCTTTTTCTCCGTATGTACTTTTAAACGCTGTATGACGCTGCATTCTTCATTTATCGACGCTTTTTTGGATTTCCGTTACTTTGAATTTCTGCTGATGCTCGTTTGTTTTGTGTTTCTCATGTGTATGCGGTCATTACGTTAGATTCAAGTGCTTTTAATTATGCTGGTTATTGTTCACTGCTGTCTTCTGCTATTAATTAATAAAAAAAGTATTTTTTGTTTAGCTGTCACAAAATACCATTCAAAGATTAAGTAGCTTACAGACCTTTAGAAATAATTTATTAAACCGTTGATTTTGTGTTTTTTCAATTCTGCTGCTTCAGTTTTTCGTAATTGGCCTTCCAGATGTTATGTTTTGCGTGTGTGTGTGTGTGGAGTGGAGCTATATTTTCACACCTTTCTAGGTAAACCAATTTCAACCTAATCTTGAAGAGGAGTGAATCCAACATATCAGGAGTATCCAATTTTGAGAATTTCAAGTGATAAGACTAGTATAAACTGAGATAAGCCTCATTCTTACTAATGCTATGGATCGTTTAAACTAATGAAGAAGGGGTTTTATCTGTAGCTGTATATGTATTAAGACATATTGAGCTATTAAATTATGTGTCACACAGATTCTTTTGTGTGTTTTAATTTTATAGATCATGAAAAATTGAAGCTAAGATGAAATTTAACAAGATAATGTGATTGATGCACAAAAGCAATTAATTGGCCAAAAACAGGTGGACCACTTGTGAATATAACTAATAAGCTGCCAATGCCAAGAACGGATAACTGTTGGCACAAGATTTGACCTAACTTTCTGCTTGTTTATACCTTATTTTCCCTGGCTTGACTTCTTGAATCAATTGTTGTTGATTGTGTTGGTAAAGTTACTAAGATTTTCTATATTCTATTAGTTTTTTCGTACTTCGACTAATTATATGTGTTATGGGATAAAATAAACAGCAACCACAAATCATATTGCTCAAGGAAGGGACTGATACTTCTCAAGGGAAACCCCAACTAATAAGCAACATAAATGCATGCATGGCTGTGGCTGATGTCGTGCGAACGACTCTTGGTCCAAGAGGCATGGACAAGTTGATCCATGATGAGAAGGGAAATACCACCATCTCCAATGATGGTGCCACCATAATGAAGCTTCTTGACATAGTTCACCCTGCTGCTAAGATCCTTGTTGATATTGCTAAGTCCCAAGATTCTGAGGTATTGTTGTTCCTGTAATTTTCTTTCAGTCACCTTTTTTTTTTTTGCTTTGGGCGTTATCTCTTTGTCCAGTAGATGGATATGGAATTTGAGATGATAGAGTAAATTGGCTTAACGTATCCTGTATTACAAATGTAGCTGTATCACTGTAAACTGTTTTATAATTTATATATTTTTATGTTTGCTTCTAATCACAATTCTATCCATTTGCATGCTCTCTAAACTATATCTGTGTTATGCTTGTTCTGCAGGTTGGTGATGGAACCACTACTGTGGTTCTGCTTGCAGGAGAGTTCCTCAAGGAAGCAAAGCCTTTTATTGAAGATGGAGTTCATCCACAGAACCTCATTAGAAGTTATCGGACAGCTTCTTTTTTGGTATGGCTGTAAAAGTTGAGGCTGATTTGTCTTTTTGAGTTTTGTACTAGTCTAACACCTAGGCATCTTGAATTATCTGGTGTCTCTTTTTAAATTTGATAGGCCATTGAGAAGATCAGAGAATTAGCTTCTAGCATAGAGGGAAAAAGCTTGGAAGAAAAAAAGAGTTTACTGGCAAAATGTGCGGCTACAACTCTCTCTTCAAAGCTTATTGGTGGTGAAAAGGAGTTTTTTGCAACTATGGTAGTGAATGCTGTCCTTGCCATTGGAAATGAAGATAGACTAAACATGATCGGAATTAAGAAGGTTTGAATCTTGTGTTTAGCATTATATCCTGTCAACTTGCATGCATCTTTAGGCAAGATTACCTTTATATGGGTCATGGGTGCTCTGCTCTTTGCTTACGTATCATACATTTTCTATTTGTGTCTGGAAGCTTTAATAATTGTTGCAGTGTTGTTTGAGAGTTTGATGGTTCTCGTAAAACCTTTTACTTTTTAGAGTTTATTGGGAGGAAATATGCATTGCATGTCAATGTTATATCTTGAAATAGATTAGAACAACTTGTTTGGAGGCTTGGATGGTTCTCATTTTTTTCTCTTAAATTTTTGCTAAGCTTTTGAAGTTGTTTACAATGTTGTACTCTAGATATATGCATGAGTTGCTTGATGTAAGCCTTGTCAGTTGCTTGAAACAATCACCCTTCTAACATTCAGAATGCATGAATCACAAACGAAGACTCTTCATTTGTAATACCAAAACTAATGGGCTTGGTGTATAGCAAGATGCGGCGGTAGGTAGCATTTGGAGCATCTGTAAATGTGCTAAAAGAACTTGGCGTTGTTTCTGAAAAATCATTGTTCATCTGCATAATTTTGTGAAAAATCATTTTTCATCTGTGTAAATTATGATCATATTCATGCAATGTTTAGTCAGGTGCTGGCAAATAAGCATTCAATTAATCTGTGTTTATCATTGTCAGTTATGGTTGGACTACATAAATTTTGGTTTCATATTATTATCCATTTTAGTGTTGGTGGGTCACATCATTGCTTTCAAAGTAATGGGGGTACCTTCCGAGAAAGGTGTGTGTAAGCCTCACTGGGGGGCATTCCAGAAAGGAAATTGAAATAAGGTTGAGATAGGGAGTAATGCTCTTCTTTTTTAGGCTCAAAGTGATCAGATATGATCATATTCATGCAATCTTTAGTCGGGTACTGGCAAACAAGATTTCAGTGAATATGCTCTTATCACTGTCGGTTGTGGTTGGACTACTGAAGTTTTGTTTCAAAATCCCATTTTAGCGTCCTTAGCTACCAGAAATGTTAATTTTGCTCATAATTTTCCACTTATATTCCCACTCATGTGAGTAATCCGTGTATACATTTATAAACATGCTAGTTTCAATGAAGTGTGCCTATGGTTGCATACATCCAATGGAGCATTGGAGCAGCACATGGTTTTCCATTAAATTCAATGCCTAGTAAATAAATGGTTTGATTGTGGGTTTTCACTTTATATTTTTCATTGCAGCTGAGTTTATTAAAATTATAGTTGCTCTAGACTTGTGGACCATGCACACACACATATAGTATTCATATGTTTTTTGAGGTAACAGAGGTCAACAGTGTGTTGGATGTTTTACGCTTTGACTTTGAAGCCCTGCCAACACAAGCACATTTGGAATAATGATTATCCTTTATTTGCCCTATTTGCATGTAGTGCAACGTTTCTATCAAATGGGCTTGTTATCAATATATATCATCTGCCTTTCAACTTTCTTGCTTTTTGTATGTGCTTCTCATTTCTTTTACAACAATTTTGTGCTAATTTACTTATCTAGGTTCCTGGAGGTACCATGAGGGATTCTTTTCTAGTAAATGGTGTTGCCTTCAAAAAGACATTCTCCTATGCTGGTTTTGAGCAGCAACCAAAAAAATTTGTAAATCCCAAGATACTCTTGCTAAACATAGAGTTGGAATTAAAATCAGAAAAAGAAAATGCAGAGATCAGGTTAGAATATTCTGCTCCTTTATCATTTGCTACCTCCTAGAAAGTTGCTTCCCATTGATGCTGGCAAAATTTTCGATTTCATAGGCTGTCAGATCCGTTGCAGTATCAGTCAATTGTGGATGCAGAATGGAATATCATTTATGACAAATTGGATAAATGTGTAAAGAGTGGAGCAAAGGTTGTTCTGTCGCGGCTTGCTATTGGCGATCTGGCAACTCAGGTATTCTTTTAACATTTTTATTTGCTAATGACTAGTATTAATGCTGAGGAAGATTGTAACCTGTATTGTATATTAGCACATAAATTCTTCACCAGAATCGAGTATCTGCTTTCTTGCTTTTAACTTGTTCATGGATCATGGCATGCGATGGATATAAGTTGATGGAGATAAGCTGTCTGTACTCCCCACCACATTTTAATCATTACTTTTACTGAAAACTAAATATTTTTCTATTCATGACACAGGGAAGAGACTCTTGATAAGCTTTGTTTATTTATTGTTTGTGTGCAGTATTTTGCAGATCGTGATATTTTTTGTGCTGGTCGTGTTACTGAAGAAGATTTGCATCGGGTTGTGGCAGCTACCGGTGGAACTGTTCAGACAACTGTAAACAATATCATTGATGAGGTTATTCTCTTGCATTTGTCTTGCAAAATGGAGGCTCCCACATCTCTAGCGCTCTTTAAACTTTGTTTTTAAAAATATATTAATATATTTTAGCTTAAAAGTTTTTTGGCAAAGTAAAAAGCGGTGATGCGAGACAAATGAACTGTATGATACTCCCAGCTGACCTGGATTTTGTTTTTGTCTGTTTGAAAGGTCCTTGGAACTTGTGACCTATTTGAAGAGAGGCAAGTTGGGAATGAGCGGTTCAATATATTTAGTGGATGCCCGTCTGGGCATACTGCCACAATTGTCCTTCGTGGTGGTGCAGATCAGGTGTGTGATTATCATGAGCATTCTCTTCTTTTCACTATTTCAAACTTGAATCTGACTGCTGCATTTGGTGATTTTAGTTTATTGAGGAGGCAGAGCGAAGTTTACATGATGCCATTATGATTGTTAGAAGAGCTGTAAAAAATTCAACCATAGTTGCTGGCGGCGGTGCTATTGATGTATGAACTATCTTCTGCTTTTAGAACTACTCTGTGCATTTGAAGGTATTTATAATTGCAGCTTCGGTTTATGAATTTGTCTGTGTAGATGGAGATAAGCCGTTACTTGAGGCAGCATGCACGTACTATTGCAGGGAAGTCCCAGCTCTTTATAAACTCTTATGCAAAAGCCCTTGAGGTAAATCTTTTGAGAAATAGCATTTAATGTTTTGGGCAATAATTTCTTTGTTCTTTGACTAAATCTCCCCAATAGATATATGATTATTGGATGAAGCATCTTGAAAATTTTAACTATTTATCGTGGATATTGAACAAAGAAGTTTTATTAACATCCCATGCTGGCTTCAGAACCCCTTATTTATTGCTCTTCCGCGATAATGTGTGACCATTTTGGAGCGATGAATCTAATTTTTTATGGAAATGAGGAGTTTATCTCATTGTGGGGCAGAGTGCTTTTGCCTTTAATTATATGGTTGAATGCCTATCTGTCTCTGCTTCTTCCTTTTTAGTGGTTCCAATTGTCAAATTGTTATCTGATTCAGATGTGTTGCAGGTAATCCCAAGACAACTGTGTGATAATGCTGGTTTTGATGCAACTGATGTGCTGAACAAACTGAGACAAAAGCACGCCCTTCCATCTGGTAAGTCTCTCTTTCGCTATACCACAGCATAATTGCTGTATGTTCTCTTCAGGATTAGCAGCTGCGTAGTCATGGTTTGGACAACAATAAGGATGTATCAGGAAAATATCGTCAACTTTGTATTTTACAATGACCTGCGAAATTGCAAAAAAAAAAAATTAAAAAAAAAATAAAATCCACAATGGCGTTGATCTATAGGGGAACATTTCAATAGAGCGGCATATACCAAACATAATAACATTAATACTCTAATATAATGAACTTATGCCACTATTGTTTTGACAAAGTTTGCATTCTATTTGCATCTGAATGTCCTAGGTTACTATCTTGGTACCGCTTAGTGAATTAAAAAGTGAACGGCGCACTGAGGCACCAAACCCATTTCACCGCCTAATTTCAGAGAATGTTTATGTAGTTTATTATCAATAATCTATATGTTTCTCATAAGTTTAATTTTATTGAATTTTAAAGTCAAATCTAAGTAAAGTTTTTCAATGTTACTCCCTCAAATATCATGTTAAATTTATAATTTTTTTAATAAAATTTCAATATTTTTAAAACTGTAAACATCTATATTGATATCCACCAATATTTTCGTAAATTTAGGTATCAATGTTTCTGCAGATACTAGTACTTTTTACCTTAGTAGTAATCTTGGTATATCTCCAATCATATTTTACTCAAAAACACAGAACCATTTGTTGAATGATATCATATTATAAACAGGGGAGGGTGCTCCTTACGGTGTAGACATCAACACCGGTGGAATTGCCGATTCATTTGCTAACTTTGTGTGGGAGCCGGCAGTTGTGAAGGTATGTCTTGTCGTATTAGTTTATGGACCTTGTAAGTCAATGTCGTATTACACTCCTAAGACCTAATCTCCTATTGAAACCTTCTCCGTTTCACAGATAAATGCCATAAATGCAGCCACAGAAGCAGCCTGCCTTGTCTTGAGTGTTGATGAAACTGTGAAAAACCCAAAGGTAATTTCATTTGAGTCAATTTTGCCACACACCTATATGTGTGTCTGTATGTTGTGTATGGATGAGCAATTCTCTTTTTACAAAATGAGTGTTGGATGTGCGCCATGTGGAAATGCACCAGATGTGGTATCTAAGGGACTGTGTTGAAGCGGGTCCCTTTTGTTATCTGTTGATCTGATTTTGATTACTCTATGACTTGTAATGATGCAGTCTGAGAGTGCACAAGGAGAAGCTGCTGCAGGTGCTATGGGTGGTAGAGGCCGAGGTCGAGGGGGCTTTGGTGGTCGTGGAATGAGGCGACGCTAGGCCTTCTCAGGTTCCCTTTCACTTTGGAACCATTGGTTGAATTTTGCTACTCTTTTTTATCTTCATTTTTGTTCTGTTTTGGTTTGTTTTTTTTTTTCCTAAATTTTGAACCCCCACGCCACCCCTTGCCCAGAACCCCTATATCTAACACTTAAACAGAAAGAAAATGAAAATTGTTGTATTGTTATCTGTGAGCTTTGAGATTCATAGGGGATCTTTTGATTTCAAATGTGTTTACTACCAACACACGATGTGTATTAATGCGTCTTGATAATTTTGAAACTAAATTATCATTTGAAACAGGTGAATTGGATTGCCTTGAGATTAGGTCTTGGTTGGGTTGAAAATTTGATTTGTTTCACCATGTTTCATTCTCGTATTTTATTTTATTACCAGAGTTTATATATTGATATATAATTTGTGTGTGTGGAAACTCATCTCCAATGGAGTTTAAGAGATGTAAGTCCAATTTGAAAATGTTTCTGTTTTCGTTTGATTTTTTATTTCTAGAATTTCATTTTCTTTACTCAGATGTAATGTGTTTTTTAATTTTTATTTTATAATTTTTTTATTTTTATTACGGTGTGGGCTTCTGATGACATTCAAGTGGGTTACGTTGGCCTAAGTGTGAATTCGTGTACGTGAGATTGGTGAAGTAATAACCCAATTATATATTTCCTCGATTCCAAACAAGTATTGTTTGTATAATTAATTTTTGTTTTATTTTTTATTCGTTAAGGCAGGAGTGGGTAAAAATAAATCTTGTGCAATAAGGAAAAAGGAATCTAATTATTTATACATAAAGGCTTGTTTGAATTTAGTTCGATATGCACAAACAGATGCATATTTGTAACTATGATGGAATTTTTAAGCCAGCTTTGAACTCGGTAAATGTGAATAACATAAAATGCAAATAGATCGTTCAACTTGAATTTGATCTATTTGTAGTGAGATTTGAAAGTTGATTATACCTCCACTGACAGAAAGTGACAAATGTATATTGAAATATCAAACTGCTCTTGAATTTGATTTTAGTTAAATCTAATTGAAAATTAACATATTTTAAACAATCATATATATATATATATATTGTGGCAGCATTTTCAACCGCAATTTAAAAATAAACTAAGTTTTATTTTAAAAAAAATTATTTGAAAAAGACAATCTTACATCCAGAATTGAAGTTTCTGTCGCAATCATATGAGTTGCATAAACCAAGAGAAGAAGAATATTCGAGAAAATTAAATATGTTGAGATTTGAAATAATGCTAGAGAAGGGGGTGACCATTCTAGGAATTGTCTCTCTTCCAAATGACAAATTAGTGGTTATGTGTGCACATATACATACATACATACATGTATGTATTGACACACAGATGTGCTGCAGTTCTTGTGATGAGAGTAGTTGTCAATTATATGCAGCTTCAAAAGCAACATTCCACTGAAGTAAAACAGGTGAAAGTGGACCAAAATCAGGAGAACCTTTTTCAAAACAGAGACAAAGGGAATTTCTTCTGCACCTTAATCAGCAAAAACCCTTACTTGACCCTAATCATATAAAAAAAGTGAACAATGGTGTTCATAGATTCTGTACTTATAGATACGTGTCAAAAAGATAAATAAAAATCTTGCCTCAGAGAATTGTAAAAAATTCCATTTATGCCTATTGTTTATAGCATGTTCAATATAATTTTCAATTTTAGGTAACTTTTATAATAATTTTCTAACTTTTATTTTCAATTTATAATTATTTTCACCAAATTTTAGAAACTCCTGAAAATTATTGATGTTGTTGTTGGGTTACCTGCATGCATGGCAAGTGAATTTAAAAATATCACATTAATAATTTCTGCCAAATATAATCGAGTAAACCAATTGTGTTAGATAATCAAATAAATATAATTATAAATGCATAAATCAATTATGTAAGTAGTACAATCACGTAAACATAATATATATCATACTTTCTAAAGAGTAAGAGTGTGTGTGTGTGTATAAAATTATTCTTGAAAGGGTAAAAAACAACCATATTACCAGTCCATGCTATGAGAGACATTTCTGAAACAGTGAAGTTGAAATATGGTCCTTAGATGGATATAGATATATATTTATACATATATATTATATATATATAATAGAGAGAGAGAGAGAGAGAGAGAGAGAGAGAGAGATAATGGGAAGACAAAAAAACCCAAAAACAGTAGAATCGAGGAAAATGAAGTTTCTGAGAAATGGAAGGTAGCTAGAACAACGATTTGTCGTGTGCATGGATGCATGCATGGCAAGATGGCATGCATGCCAACATGTAAGGACATACTGTTCATTTGATCAGTACGTATGCATGCCACATCATGCCAATTTATACGTGTGTACACCTCCATTCTATTAATTGTCCTACCTGCATGTCTACACATACAACACATGTCCATATATAAACACACATACATATATGAGTCCGACATTGGTCATTTTTATGATTGCACGTGAACTTGTACAAACTACTTAGTAATACTTAATTTAAGAATTATTGACTTATTTAATTCTACTTATTATTATAAAGTGTCCATATTACCATGTAATATAATTCAAGAATTACTCCACCAATATTCTATAATCGAATAATATTTTTAAATTTTTTTCACCCAGAAAAAGATCGTACTTTCCTTAATCTAAGATATTATACTATGAAAAATGTAAAGATTATTATTTTAACTTGCAATAGAGTTTAGCTAACAAATTATCGAATAAAAATACAAAAAAATATTGGTAACTCATAAATGTACTCATAATTAATTTTTTCTTTATTTTTTATATTTGTCTTTTATCTTTTTAATTACTCAAATATAACTTTTGTTTAGTTGGAATTTTAAATCATCACCGTATAATTACACAAATACCACATTAAATTAGATTTTTTTTTAAAAAAATTATGTTATATTTTTAAAAGGCATGTTGTAAAATGATTTAACGGAAAAGTAGCATAAATTTGAACGGTCTTGTACTCTTATCAATATATATATATATATATATATATATATCAAGATTCTCTGACACAAAATAAAAGTAAAAATAAAATAAAAGTATGAAACGAAAAGTGGTCAAATCCATGACTGTACAATAATTACAAAAATTATAGGCCTTAGGACAGAGTTTACTGTGGACTTTTCTTCTATATAATAAATAAGACAAATAATGATGCATAATAGCATACCGACATGACATTTTGTTTCCTTCCAGAATTCCAATTTGATGCCTAGGAAAAACATTTTTTCGCAATAAGTTTAATTAATTGAAAAATAATACGATGAGTACAGATAAATTACCTTTTAGAGCTTCATTTATTTTTAATTTGATGAAAGTCGGCGGAATAGATCTGCTCAAGTTCAGCAAATTTTGACAACAAAATTCAAATTCAATTTAAGTTTTATGGCATAAAATTACGATATTTACAAAAATTACAATTTAAATTCAAATTTTCAAAAAAAATCAAGATTTTCTCTCACAATTGCAACTAAATTATTCAAATTTATTATTATTATTATTATTTAAATATATATATGTCCCAATATAATACAACCATCGAGTTTTTATTATGAATCAAACTCAACACAAACTACGTGCCCTTTAACTCATATTTCAATGTTATATAGGTTTTATTGCACAAATTTTACAAAAATTACAATTTAAACCCAATTTTTTAGTTTAACAAAAAAGAATTATGATTTTCTCTCACAATTGCACCCCAATTATTTATATATTTTTTGACAATTGAACCATGTTTCCAGAAAATATCCACATAATGTGACACATCACATGCCACGTGAATTGTAAGAATAAATTGTAACTTTTAGAAGATTTGTGAATTCTTTATGTAATTATAAAATTTATTTATGTATTTTACACAATGATGTGACGTAGGTATGAGGTGGCAAATAACATGACTAGTTTATCGAGCTTTTAAACTATCATCTTTCTCATAGTCTAATGAATGGACTCATGGATTCCATGATATGATCGAGCACTATCAAGATATATATTGATAGATTTTTAATATAAATATTTATTTCAAAATTCCGCCTTTAATAATTTATTTATCTAATACTTTACATACTAGACAATAATACGATTAAATGTTAAGTAATATTTTTAAGTAAAATTATTCAAAAAAAATTATATTTTTAAAGAGAATGTATATGTAAAGTTCAAACTCTTATTTTGAAATGGAAAAACTATTATATACATAAAAGGTGGAAAATAGGTAAGTTTTTTATATGGAAACTTGCCTATAACAATCTTGAACCATGTTTCAAAGAAAACATCAACAAAAGTCTATTTTACACATATTTAACAAGAAGAAAAAAAAAGAGAAAAAAACATACAATGTAGGACAAATGCAAACAACCGTCAATTTACACCTACAACAAAAATCATGTTCTATAACATTTTAAATCTTAGTATTTTACAGAGCTGACAATTCGAGTATGACCCCACCCAACCAACAACCCAAAAACAAGATTAAGTTGAGCCTTCTATTTTGTTACTCGAAAATGCCAAAGCTTGATCGGGCCAGCTCAAGTATCTGAAAGGGCCTCGTCCCCATTCTACTCCCGAGCCTAATCTGGCAGCTCTAGTTCTTTGATTTAAGGCAACTATGATCACCAAGCCCCCTTCATTGTTCTAAAGTTATCAGCAACATCCCTTGCAATTTTGATTGCATCCAACGAGGTTCCAAGAAGGCCTCTTCTGGTAAATCCGACTGCATACAATCCATTCTCACCTTTCCAACCATGCGGAAAGGCTGCTTTCGGCATTCCTTCTTCCGTGAAAAAATTATTGTCCTGCAATATTTTATAATCGGCTAAACTCTCAACAGTATACCATATCTAAATGAACAGAAAGATTAATGGTCAAATAAAGGTCTAAGGAAATGAAAATGTTGTACTTAGATAGGTCAAACTGAAGTGGCTCTACCAAAGCCTATTTATGAAGACTTCATGTTTGAATATTTCCAACTGCTTTAACTGCTACTCAGATTAAGTTATACTTACTTCCTCCTCTTGTTATTATTATTATTTTGAATGTCATGCAAGTTATTTTAAGGAAAACAGTACCCCAAGAAACGTTGTTTCAGCCAAAATTAAAAATGATGTTATTTTGGTTTGCGATAAAACTAATATTATTTTGATATTATCCCAAAAGGCCATTGTTGTTGAATAAAATGTCGTTTTTTGGGCACAACACCAACACGATATTTTACTTGGTACGAAAAAGAATCCAATATATTGGGCCTAACTATTGCATTTATTCTGACCTAAAAAAACCTACCATTTTAACACCATTGAAATTTTGATTCTTCCCTCTAGAAAAAAGAACAAAACCGCACTTTGTAGGTAATGCTTTGTCCACAATGTAGGCTAAAATTAAACTATAAAAGAATAGTATATTTATTTAGATATTTTTTTTATTATATCACAGTCGCACATCATGGAAATTCCAACAAAAAGTATATTTTTTTAAATGATCCAAACACATAAAAAAATAAAATTAAAGAATATCATTATTTTATTATTTTCTGGGCTGATGAAATATACCTTGAGCCAACTAGGCACATTGCTCTTGTACCCTGTTGCTAGGATTATAGAATCAAATTCTTTTTCTTGGCCATCCATGAATTTGGCTCCCCTTCTTGTTATCTCTCTCACACCTTCCATTATCTGTAAATCGTTTTATAAATCATTTTCCTTTAAGAAGGAATCATAAAATGTTTATAACTTCAAAATTTACCTTGATTTTGCCTGATTTAATTTGCGATAGGGCTCCAACGTCGAGGACAGGAGTTTTTCCGGTGGCGTTTTTTAGCTCGATAGGCCCGGTTTTGGGTCGAACGAGGCCCAGTCTTTCGGTGTTACCTAAGGTGAAGTTAGCCACCCCTACTAGGAGCTTGTCCACTAGAGTTAGAGGCAACAACTTGAGAAGAGCCATAGCTATGGTAAATGTGGAAACTCCAAGTATTTCTCTTGGTAAAATATGAACCTGAAATGAGATATAAAAAGTTAAATGGGCTACGCTTAGGACTCATCCCCAAAAGCTAGTTTAACAGAAGATTAACGGCACTATATCAAAATACAAGAGGTATAAGTCGCTTTTGAGACACTCGATAAAAATATATAATTTTAGTCACATCTCAAAGTTCAAAAGTATTTCGAAACTAAGCAGCATATTTCGAACCTTATGAGTTTCAAAAATATGTTACTTATACTTTTGAGTCAAATCGTATAACGGAAGTTTCAATATATTATTATATTTTGAACTCATGATCTTCGAGAGCTGTTGAAGAGTTTCAAGAGCTTCGAAATATCTTGTAAGCTTTGAGATAAATTACAACATTTAAAAAATGATTAAAAACATGTGTTTTATGAAGTAACTAAAAAGGGATTTTAACCGACTGATATTTGACTAAAAATAGCAACATTGGTAAGAAATGCAAGTACAAGATTGTATTGTTTCACTTGACAAAAGCAAGAAGTGTACTTGGACAAAAAAGGGAAGAATTTTTCGTGCAAGAAAAGGAAAAAAAAAAAAAAAGTTGTACTTACTGAGTTTCTGACCACCATGTGAGGGCTTGCATTATGTCGGCAGAGGTCTAAGCTAACTTCCATACCAGAATTCCCACACCCCACAACTAAAACCCTCTTGTTGTCATACTCAGAGCCCGATTTGTAACCGCTGGTATGAATCACGGGCCCTTTGAACCTCTCAATCCCTTGGATTTCTGGTATGACGGGCTCTGCATTTTCACCTGTAGCAACTACCAACCACCTGGTGAAGTACACAGAATCTTGAGTCTGCACCCTCCAAAGCCCGATTACCGAATCGAACTCAGCCCGCAAGACGAACTGTTTGAACTTGGGCTCAATGGAGAAGTGTTTGGCGTAGGATTCAATGTAGGAGATGAAGTGATTTTTGGTTGGATATTTTGGGAAGTTTTCTGGGAAATTAAGGAATGGGAGCTGACAGAACTGTTTGGGGAGGTGGAGTTTGAGTCTGTCGTAGGTGCTTTGCTGCCAGAACGAAGCTAAGCAGTGGCTTCGTTCGAGAATAAGAGATGGAACATCGTTTTTCTGCAGGCATGCAGCGGCCGCGAGGCCAGAGGGCCCGGCGCCAACGATGATGGGCCCGTGAATGAACGTGCAGTTTAGTTGGATTCCATCTTCTTGTTCTTCTTGATGGAGAGAAGCCATTTAGAAAAATGAGCCAAGAGAGAAAAGTGAAAAGGGAAGTTCAAGAATGGAAAGATAGTTTTTTGTTTTGCAGGGTGTAAGTTAAGTTGTTTGTGATTGCATTCTGAAAAGACTGTGTTTTTGTAGCAGAGAAAGTGTGGTGAAATGCATTTTTAAAGGAGGAGTGGAGAGGGGGAAAAGTGACTGTAGAGAAGGATGAGTGAGAATCAGTGTGTGTTTTCCCTTGGTACTGTACAACTCGGTTTGATTCGATGCCATTCAAGTATGTATGGTGATGAGAGAAATACAAACGAAATAGATGATTATTAGCAATAAATTTGGAGTTTCTTGGACTTAGAATGAAGTGAAGGATGATGCAAGAACACATCGGAGGAGACGGGCTTGGGTACTTTGGTGGCCAAGTCAATGAGAAGATGTAAACCTACAAAAGTGAAGCAAAGCTCTCTTAATGGGAGTTACATTGTAGAAAATGGTTTGAATAGAAAGGATGTATATATTTGTTTGTAATTACCCAATGATAGAGGGGTAGAATAGTAGATTGAGGTCTCTTAAAAGATTCACGAAGAGTGAGTCAAAGCATCCTTGACGGGGAGATAAGTATTTAATAAAATGTTGTAGATAATATTTTGAATTGAAGAATAGTTTTTACACTTAAATAAGTGCGTTGGGTGGAATAATAATGTTAAATTTTATAAAAGGTTCACAACATTCTAATCACGTGCTTACATAATAGCCAACAGAATAGTAGATGTTCATATTATCATATCTTTAGTGATGATAATGTAATGTAGTTTCACTTTGATAATACTACTAGTGGCTTTCTGAGTTTGATGCATCTCTCTTCAAGTGCAAGAGTCTCAATTCCATAAATTCTTCTTCTTTTAGAACTTGTAACCTAGATTAGTAATCTATGATCGATTTTACCTATCCCTCCATTCATTTTTGAGATATTTTCATGAGTTCAAGTATGGATTTTGAGGAGAGAAATACAAATAAAATAGATTACTAATATTCTTAAACTTCAATGGGGAGAAGGTTGAATGCAACCTGCAATAACAAGTGGAAGGAGGTCAGGCTCAAGTACTTTGACGGTCAATTCATTGGTCAGATGATGAAAATAAACCTACAATTATGAGACAAAACACTACTTATGGAAGAGACATAATGTTTTGAATTAAAGGGTCTGTATAGTTATGATTACCTAATGACAAGGGCCAGAATAGTAATGTTAGACCTCGAAGAAGATTCACCAAACCCTAGTCACATACTCACAATGACCCACAAAATCGTAAATGCTAAAAATGTCATTTTTAGGGTTGATATGCTAATATAGCCTAGTTTTAGCAATATTTTCAATGGTTATTCGATTTTGTCCCTTCCCCATCGAGTGATAGAAGTCCATTTTTGAAAGATTTCTACCAATTCTCCCCCTTTGAGAATTTGTAATCTAGATTAGGAGTCTAAGATCGATTTCACATGTTCCTCCACTCTCAAGATTTGTACTAAAATCAAAAAGGATTATTACAGGCCAACTAGCAATCTCTTATTTGCGGCCTCACCCACCCTAACCTCATCCACCTCAATATTACGTCCTACTAATATTTTCACATAGTAGTGAAAATATTATTAGCAGCAATATAATTAGTGGGTGTTGTTATTATGTTTCTTATCATTCTATTGTGTCGTGTCACGGATGTCATCTCTATTTAATATGATAATAATCTTATAAAAATAATAGTATAATAAATTTATAAATAAAATGCATAAATGTATAAAATGTATTTTTTAATATTATTTTATTTGAAATAAGAAAACCTCACAAATTTGTTTTTTTATTATAATATTTTAAATATCATAATTCAACTTAAGAAATAATATTATATATTTAAAAAATTAATATTTGTTTTATATTATGAAAAATATATATCAAATTAAAGGTATAAAAAGAGAATTAATTTGATATATTATTCATAAAACTTGAAACTTATATAAAAAAAATTATAAACTTTAAAAATTTTGGTGAAAAATAAAACAATAAAATAATGATTGGCCTGCTGAACCGTGTGTTGTCCCAATCCTGCTAGAAGTGCGTGTAAATGCATGTGCCAATAGTGTGCCCACTTACCGTACATCCATCTAGTTGATTTTTATTTTAGGACATGATTTATTTTATTTTATTTTATATATCTAACTTTTCAAAAATGGTAAAAGATTTTCAGCAGTTTATATTATTCTAATACAAATTTTGCACCACTGTAGCATAATATTTATATATTTTTTCCAACAGTTTGCATTGTTTTTTTCACTAAAAAATAATATTACACAATAATCTATATTTTTTTATTTTTATTACTAAATATTTGTTAAAAACATTATATAAGTAATTTTATTTAACATTAAATTTTGAGATAATATTTATTTTACTTATATTCTTAAAGTAGCATAATCAAAAATATATATGTAAAATTAAATGTCGGTTAATATTATGCAATTCTATTTAAATTTGTATATAATATTTAAAATATCATATACTTATTTAAATTATATTTTTATTATTATTTAAATTACACATCATATGATTTTAAAAAACTTAATTTAATTTCAATTTGGATAATTGAGATAAAACGAATTACAATATTAAATATTAAAAAAATATATAATTATATAAAGAAGAAAAGGGGGAAAAAAGTAGTGCAATAAAAACCCTGCGGTAAAAGTGATGCAAAAATTTAAAAAAAACTTCAAAGTAGTGCGGATAATGGAATATTGTTGGAGGGTGAAAACTGATGTCAAATCTCAAAGTAGTTTCTTGTTGGAGAAGCTCTTACTATATAAATAATTATATGTTTGTCTATGCTATGCACGAGATAAAATATATTTTATTATATTAATAATACATTATAAAAATTATCTTATTGCTCCTATAAAAATGTACATAAGTATATCATATAAATAAAATTTATATAAATATTATTCAATTTAAAATTTAGTCTATCATATTATTTTGTATTTTCATTCTCCCAAAACTTATCTCTAACAAATACAAAATTACATAATATTTATAAATGAATTAAAAAGTCCCTACGTAATACAAATTCTACAACCCACTGTAAATTTTTACACTCAATAAAAAAAATTAAGACGCGACAATAAATTATATAAATTAAATATTATAATTATTGTATTTTTATAAAAATAATATTTAATATTTTTATTTAAAGATTAAAAATTCATATAACAACCTAATTCATTATTTATTCAAATTCAACATCTATATCAAAATAAACAAATCATTTAAACTATAAAATTATATTTTATTATTTTATTTTGATATATAAAATATTAATGTCAAATTATATATTACAAAAAATATTATGACACGTTAAAAATGAATTTAAAACAAAAAAAAAATTGAGTTTTAAAATTTTAATTTAAAAAAGAAAAAAAATCGTATGCTAACCATACCAACAACCCCCACTCACGCTCAACTTCTTTTTTTTTTTTTTTCTTACAGTTAGTTTTTTAATATAAACAATTATTAAACAGAAGTTTTAGAAAAATTTATGGTATGACATATCTTTATAACACATTTATAGCGTTTTTGTTTGTTTGTTAAGAAATAATATAGATATAGATTGTCCAAGTCCAACCCAATACAGGCCCATTGGGTCCAATTGAGTCCACACCGCCAGTTAACAAAAGCCCAGAACGACGAAGGTGCACTTTTGATTAACAAATGGGCCTAATAGCCCAAAAGATTTACAAATCATTGCAACAATTTTCAATAAATATAATTCTTTTCTTTTAGCAAACTTTCAATTAATTAAAGCACATTAATTTTTTATGATCTAAATCACTATTTTTAAAGAATATGAAATAAATATATATTACACAATTTTAATCACATTAATTAATATTTCTATAGGATTTTTTTATTTTTAATATTTGTGTGATAAGTAGAGATGGTAGGTGTGTAGGTACCTCCTAAATTAAGGGATATCAAAACCAACCATATATAATTCATACTATTTATATTTGTTTCAATTTCATTTTAATTTTTTTAATTATTTATACACGTTCGAAATCGCTTATTAAAATTCATTAGTATGTTAACACGTTCAATATTTATTTATAAAAAGAAATATTACGGTATTTAAATAGATATTCATATGTTTATCCTACTTGTTAAGGACATAGATACACAAAATTAAGATAATTAGAAATATATCTATCTTGTAATTAGTAATTATGTTAAGAATATAGATACACAAAATTAACATAATTAAGAATATATATCTTCTAATTATATTATATATCTTTTTTTATATTTGACTAAGATATGTTAATTATTAGTTTCCTTATTGTATATTGACCAAGATGGGGTCATATTATTTAATTTCCTAATTATGTGATGTAATCTATTTTTTAATAGAGGTATTAATCATCACCTCAATAACCGTGGATGATTTCTAATTCTAACATTACTCATCAATAAAATATCAAGCATGAGATGAAAAATAAGTCGTCAAATACCAAAAAATACTAATATATCTAGAATATTCATGTTTAAATTCCTACTTCTGTTATGAAATATTCAAGGTTCGATTATTGTGTAATGTATTTATAAAAATATAATTTTATTAGATGATTTTTAAATATAAATGAATTTAAATGGAGGGTACCTTGAAACAAAATTTCAAATGATATTTAAAATCTTGATGATATTTTATTTTTCCCCTTAAATCCATTCAAATTAATTTAAAAAATATGCTTTGCTGCCTAGTCATCGAAGCACAATTTAAGGGCAAACTAGTCATTATCACCATCCTCAAATATAGCATCACAAACGGTGTCGTATACGCTTCCATCCACCAGTTCAATAGGCTAAGGCAACAGCCATCTCCGTTGCTGTTCCGCGAAACTTCGTCGGCTCCTCTTTCCCACAGTAATCTCTCTCTCTCTCTCTCCATCTGCATAAGCATAAGAGTGTAAAACCATATTTCCTCCTCCAGTGCGCGCAGATGAAAGAGTTGCAATCACATCTCTAATCTACTTTTCCTTCACTTTCATCTGATTCGTGATTCCTTAATTGCAGAAAGATTGAAGGAAATTAGGCAAGTTGAAAATGGGGGCTGCAGGGAGAGAGGTGTCGATTTCACTGGACGGTGTGAGGGAAAAGAATTTGATGCAGCTGAAAAAGCTCAACACTGCCCTCTTCCCAGTCCGGTACAACGATAAATACTACGCGGATGCTCTCGCCTCTGGTGAATTTACCAAATTGGGTCTGTTCTCAGCTGTTGGAATTTGTTCTTTGAATTTTTGCCAGCTTTATAATTAGGTTTTTCTTGTTTTTGTCATTTCCTGAATGATGTTGAAGATTTTAAGGTATGTTATTCTTAGAATGAGAAGTGGGAAAGTACATTGTGCATTTCATTGTTTCAATTTATATCTCTGATGTTCTGCCTGGCCTCAACTATGCTAAAGAAATTGATTCGGTTGCTGTTTCATAGATTTGGTTGGACTTTTAGGTTCTTAAGTGCGAAGTACATGCTTTTGGTTTCCATGGCCTTTTGGAGAGGACAATGCTTTTCTGTTTTTCGTTGGTTGGGATCTTTTTTCCGCTTTCTGGTAGAAGTTTGTTATATTCACGTATGTGCTAATACTATAATAAGATTTTGACTAATTCTCAAGTTGGTAAATCAGAGATACTACACCCCATCTTTTATTAAGATTTTATGGTGATCTGGATTATGGCACAAAGTGGAAAATCATGGCTGATGAGTTAGTACCTTCTTGCTTTTGCACATATGCTTTCTTGAATTTAAGAGTATCAAGATAAATTATTACTTAGTCTCATACTTGATTGTTTTAGTTGGAAGTCTAACATTTCAGCCAGACTGGTGCAACCACCCCACAAAACATGAGCTAGCACATTTAAGATCGACTTTTAGACATAAAAGTCCACTTGTGAGAATTTCTGTGCTTGCTGGATTTTTGGAATAAGTCACTTCTTTGGAAGTCCATTTGGAAGAAGTGCAAAACATTGTTTTGTATTTCTTTTCATGTACTTCTATGTAATGGACATTAAAGTGTGTTTTCACCAAATACCTAATTTTTTTAATTGTTTTTCTTTTTATGTTTTGAAAGCAACATTTTTGAAAGTCTATATATAAAGTCTGTTTTTGGATGGACTTCTCCAAAATGCTCCCTAACATGCACTATATGTATATATGGTGGATTTTGAGGTGTGGATGTTGCAGTTACACTGACAGCTCCAAAAAGTTGATGCAACCGTTGCTCATCATCCCACTATTTTGCAGTTTGGATGACTGAATATATTGGTATTGTTGCTAACTGCAGACGACAAGCATGAAAAAATACTGTGTTGTATTTTGACTATATTACATGTACATTATGTGGTTTTGGTACTTTATACCCCAGTCACACTGACTGAAAAAAGACACTCAGAGGTCTTGTGTATCCAATGAGAACTATAGTTCACTAACATGCATAACCCACGACATTCAATTTCAAGGGGTTAGTTTTAGATGATGATTGCAGTTGCTTGGATATGCTAAGTTCCTACATTATTGCCTGTAGTTCTGCATGAAGATGACAAGATCCCATTAAATTCTGGGGACCTAATGAATTGGAAGATAGAAATTGAAAAACACCACCATGAAATCAAGCTTCTTGAGCTTTATTAGTTATAAAATGTGTTAATGTGTTGCTGGAATATCCCTGCTAGGAAAAGAAAGGCATTAAATATGGAAGAAGATGGCACATTCTGAAAACAAATTGAAACTTTATGAATTACGATAAGGGATTGTCACTCCATGTTTCATCATGCTTTATATGTATATATGATTTCAATAGATTATGCATGCATCTCTAAACTCAGATATGTCATCTTTACAGCTTATTACTGCGACATCTGTGTTGGGTCTATTGCATGCCGTCTTGAAAAGAAGGAAAATGGTGGTGGTATTCGTGTATACATAATGACATTGGGTGTTTTGGCTCCATACCGTGGGTTAGGCATCGGTAAGTCAGCCTGCATTCTTTGCTTGTTTCTTGAAAACTGTCATAAAAATGGGGTCAGGGGCATTAAGAAAAGCATTGCTGCTTTCCAAATATGAAATTCATTGATATTGGTTCCTATAGGTTGCCTTGTACTCAATTTTCTTTTAGTGGTGAATTTGAGGGCGTCATTGAATTATGGTGTAGGTACTAAGCTGTTGAATCACGTGCTTGATCTTTGCTCGAAGCAGAACATTGGCGAGATTTATTTGCATGTGCAGACAAATAATGATGAAGCCATCAACTTCTACAAGAAATTTGGATTCGAAATCACAGATACAATCCACAATTATTATGCAAATATCACTCCACCAGATTGCTATGTTGTCACCAAGTTCATCTCCCAATCTGAGTCAAAGAAATGATACCTTCAAAGATGAGTTTCTTCGAACGTTTATACTGTTGCCTTGATCAACTTTGAACCGTAACCAGTTTTGGGATCCGAAGAGTGTCGGGTTATCATTCATTGTTCATCAGTAATGGTCCAAATGAGTGCAGGGACTACATTTCTTATTTTTGGGCACAAGTGATTGTACCTTGCTCGAATTTATTTTTTCTTTGTGTTGGTCCGTTTTATAACAAAGTTGCTGTTTAATTTATAGATGTCAGGTTCTGTCAGAGTTGTGTTGCATATACTGCCCTTCTTTAAGCATATTGCTTCAAGTTGAACAAATTCTGGGTTCCGGTCTCTGCAGTATCAATCTATGCAATTCTTTACTTGTTTATTTAAGTAGCTTGTCAAATAGTTTTCAAATTTTCGCTTTATATACTGAATAAAATGTTGTTCCCTGGTAAAGGCATGACTAAATATGCAATCATCAGTTGGAATCTTTAATTGAACGAAATAAATAGTTGCCAAGCTTGTTTCAAATTTTATTGAGCTTTTAGGTCGAGATTTTATAGAATTTCAAAAAAAACTATGTTTTGGTTTTCAAATGAATATGCGATAGATTTGGTTTTTCAATTAATATCTGCTTAAAGAAATTCTATTTGAGTCAAACTTGAATGTTATAATCTCCCTATAAGTTCTAGTTTTATCTCTCTTTCGTGTTCAGCTTTAAAAGTTTTATCTCTTTCGAGTTCAGCTTTTAAAGTAGGCTTGTTTATGGTTGAAATGAGGCGTGACAAATCTGTCCAGATGTGTGAATTCAAATTAATAGAAAAAATATGAATTGTGCGAATCATATGAATAGTGTATATTTGTGATTGTCTTTGGACAATACATAGTAGGATTTGTAAAATCTGCAATAACAATGTTGCAAGTGTGATTAAAATGTGTCAAAAAGTTGTTTTGAAATTACTGAGTAATGATTAAAATAGTTATTTAAATTTGTAAAACGATTGAATGAGAAAGAGAAAAAAAGAGAGAAGAATACAAGAAGGTTAAAATGTGCCTTTCAATCACAAAACATATATATATATATATATGTAGGTTAAATCATATATAACACATAATTCAAATCATATATGTAGCATTGATAAATTCGGCATACGTCTACATTCATAAGAAGGCCACACCAGCACGAGAGAGAGAGAGAGAGATTTGGCTAAACCAGAATATCTCTTAACAGAAGATAATAAACCATTTTCGACGTTAAAACAGGGCATGTAAAAATGTACACAGCTTAACCTTAACACGTCAAAATACCCCCATCAAATGTCATCACTGCACAATAACAGAACAGTAGGGAAGGGATAGCAAAAGTTTGTTTACTCCTTAGAAGACTTGTTGATGAGAGACTTATGGATATGGGGGATCACACCACCACCAGCTATGGTCCCTTTGATCAAAGTATCGAGCTCCTCATCACCACGTATAGCCAGCTGTAGATGCCTAGGTGTGATACGCTTCACTTTCAAATCCTTACTCGCATTTCCAGCCAATTCCAAGACTTCGGCTGTTAGGTACTCCAGAATGGCAGCAGAGTAGACTGCAGCCGTGGCCCCAACTCTTCCGTGAGCCATAGCTCGCTCCTTTAAGAGACGGTGAATACGTCCAACTGGGAACTAGAGGAAGAAATTACAGACTCTTGCTTTAAAATTTGAATGCATCAACAAGTCCTAACACGTACAAGTTATTTAAATTTAGGGAAAATGCATATTTTATCCCCCTGTATCTCCATCTGTCATAACTTTACGCCCCACATTATTTATTTAGTTTTGAGCTGTGCTCCTTCAAATTCAATAAAAAAGATGAAAATGTAGGGCAGCAAATGTTAAAAAAAGAAAGATAAAAATGAGTGAAATGCTGGGGCAAAAAAGTCCAGAAAAAAGAAAGTAAAGGGCCCAAGAATTAAGAATAGTACAAGTACAAGGTGAAAAACATGATTTTCCTAAAATTTATTACCAGAGTTTCTCCATCTTCTTTCAGACATTGCTTAATCTAGTCGATGGATGATCTACGTGTGTATTCAAACGCAAGAAGGTTATTCTAATAGTCATCAAACTTCACACAGGAAAAAAAAATACAGTTTCATTGATTGAGGCATCGAGTGAATAGCCTCAGAAGCTCGATCCGCAATTCAAGATAACAAAGGCTATATATAAAGCTGACATGAATTTCGATGTTCAGTTTTTAAATGCACTGAAGCCATTCTAGTTACTCGGAGGCAAAAACAGATTTCTGATGGAAAAAACTTGTTATCTGAATCAATTTAAACGAGAATGAAGCTAAAAATAAACCAATCATGATACCCAACTTCCATATTATACTTTAACTCAGCGAGAACATTGAATATACAATGGTAGAACTAACACTTCACTCACAACAACTCAATCTCAGGCCATAATGCTTACAAAGAACCTTGAAAATGAGATCAAACATGCTACAATCCAATTTAATTTTCCCAGACAGAAAAAGTACACATATTTATTATAATTTTTTTGCCAAGGCGTCCTTTTTTTTTTTTTTTTTCCTTTTTTCTAATTTTAAAAATTATGAGCTCCCATTACCCTTATTTGCATAAGTTCCTTCAAAATCGAACACCGATTAAATTCCCAAATAACAATCCGCCTAGAAAAGCCGAAATAATTTCTAATAGCATAAACCCAAAGCCAGCAATCAAGCAGAAGAATCAAAACAAAATAAAGAAGCTAAGAAGAGATCGGAAGAAAACCTGAAGACCGGCGCGGGAAGAGCGAGATGTGGGCTTCTTCTTGTCCTTATCTTTGTCCTTTGACGCTGGGGTTTTCCCCGTCAACAGACCCTTTGCGCCTTTACCCGACATTCTTCTTCTTCAGACAGATCCACACACACTCTACAGGGTTCAAAATTCAGAAAACTTGCAGGCAAAATAGAAGTGGAGAAGAAGACGACGAAGTAGAGGAAGAAAAGCGTTTCTCTCTCTTTGCCGTTTGGATTGGGAATGGAAATAGCAGGTTTTAGGCCCCTAATATATAGAATATTTACAATTTGCACCCATACAACATATTCATATTTAATAATAATATTTAAAAAATCATATCTAATATATATCTCTAATTTTACAAAAATTTGATAATGACAATTCTTATATTATACTTAAATATATTAAAATTTTAAAAATTTACTAAATATTATTGACATGACTACTGACAATTACAATTAGAATACAATGTTCGTAATTTTTGTATTTATTATGAAATCATAAATGAATTGAATAAGTTAAAATTTATTATAAAAATTTATAAAATTAAATATCATGTATTAAACATAATAAAAAAAAATTAATGCATTTTTTCACTTTTCTTGTCTCTTCGAAATTAAAATATAATAAAAGGTAAGAGTTCGAGGATAATAATAAGAAGAGAAAAGTATAATTAAAGCATGAATGGGAGAAATTAAAAATAATAATAAATTAAAATGCAACTGGAAAAAATATATTAAACAGGATAAATAGCAGAAAATAATAAAAAATTAAATTAAAGGACAAGATACAATATTTTTTCTAATTATCTATATATCAGATATAATAAAATAATTTTTGATTGATAAACTTATGATAATTAGATTACTAAAAATTGCATTAAAAATTATTATATTATTATTATTTTAAATTTAATTATTTTATTATTATTGTATATTAAAACAAACTTCTGAATATTTTGTAAGTGTAAATTGTAGCTCAATTTATATCCTATAATTCGACAAATTTTGGGATATAAATGATCAATGTATCTATATCTAAAAGTTAGATTAAAATAAATCAATTTAATCTAAAATTAAAATAATTAATATTTACATAATAGAGTAAGATTAATATGTGAAATTTTATTTTATTGCATTTAACACTAAGAAATAACAAAACTTTAATATTTTTTCCACTCAAATTAGCTTTCTAAATTTGAAAAAATCTTTTTTTAAACTATATATAATATCTTTTAATTACTGAATAATAATAATATTAGTACTGATAGTAAATAAATACACCACCATAAATTAATAAAATTAATCTTACACTTAAAATTGAGAAGTAATTTTGGAATTATGAAGCTAATTAGCATAAATCTATCTCTCTATCTATATAATAATAGAATTACTAGCTATTTTTAGTTAGATATTTAAAATTGTATGATATCGATAATATATTTAGGACTATAATAAGTTCGAAAATTAAGAAATTTGATCGATATTAGATTTATAATATTATTTATAATTATATGTGGTTAGATGATGATTTACTGCTAAAATGTGTCAAATGATATATAATATAGTTTACTTTGTTCGTATACAATTTTATAATATCATACATTTCATATGATTTTGCTTATATTATAACTTTATTTTTATCCATGCATTGGTTTATTATTTTTAGTTGAGTTATATATAATTACTTTTTTTTTTCGTCCCAAAATTGCAAATTGAAAGAAAATAAAGGCTACCATTTTCTTATTTTCATAACATCAGAATTTCTACAACTTATGGAAAATGTCGGCAAATTTATTCAATTTTACACATTATATATATGATTTTATATATAATATTTATATCCTTATCATAATTATAATCATGTTACATATGCAAATTGTTAAACATAATTATATGTATATTTTATTATTAATATTATGCATCTGTTAAATTTAATAATATTGTATTATAATAATATGTTTGTGCATCACACGAAAAAACTTACTAATTTTTATATATAAAACTAAATTTATTTGAACTATATCTATGACACCTCGATCATCATTCCAATCTATAATATTATCTGTTTAACTAAAAAAATATTATTTATTTATTATAAAAGCATTATTTTTTTAAGGTAACTAATCAATTACAATAATTTTTAAATAAGTAATTAATATTTTTTAATTAAAAAATTAATATTATAAACCATGTTGCAATGCATAAAAAAAATGTGTGTTTGTGCAGCAACCCCATAAATGGCCCAAAAGTACTAAATATTTATCATTAGACAAGAAGATGGATTAAAATAAGGAGAAAAAGGTAAAGTGAATCCTGTTAATATTTTAATAATTCTAGCACAATATATAATAATTATCAGTTGATTAAAATTATTAAAATATTTTTAATTATTTTCTCCATTTAATTTTTTATTTAAATTAGTATATGTGGCGAACGAAGCTCTCCCTCAAGCTCCTAACTTCTATTTTTTTAATTTTCCCATTTCCTAAAGTACAACATGAAACTCATAGGTTAAATTAAACATAAATTTTTTAATATAAAATATAATAAAAAGTGTTGATAAATAATTATTTAAAAATTATAAAACGTTGGAATATAATAATTAAATTTTGCCCAAAAAAAGAAACAATTGGTTGCGACGGTCATGGATCCTCTTGAGTGAAAAAGCCCATTAGCGGCCCATAGACTTTATCTTCTACACTTATCAGCATCACTATATCGGACTTCGAAAAAATCCTCTGTTTGTCAGTTTGCTCCACGTCACTCGATTAGTACCAACGTCAAAGTTTTCGTTCTCTACAAAAGAAAATTCTGGGCTTCGTTCAAGAATGTTGTTTTGATCGTTCAAACTTATCCAGCTAGCAATTTCGTGCATTTTTCTTCAACTTCGATAGAGAATTTTGTCAGATTCTTTCTTCCTGCTCAATGGCTGCTGTTTCTTGTCGGAACCCCTTTCGGGTTAATGCTCTTCTGAATGGAGATTCGAGGTTTCTCTCTCGGAAATCGGAGTTTTCAATTGTTAACTTCCCTTCAAATATGGAATTTGCTGGAATGAGGTTTCACCCAAGTCTGATGCGCCCTTCTACTTCCAAGGTGAATAATTCTCTTTCTGTTTGAGTATCGGTATAAAGAGATTTATTTACGGGAATGGTTCAGAGTTGTCGTTCCCTTCTGGCTGATTACGTTATTGTGACTGTTATACTCCCCTCCCCCCCCCCCCACACACACACACACGACGAGTTATATAGTAGGTGATTAGTTCCAAAGAATGATCTATCCATTCAATAAAGTTGTGCAAATTTAGGAAAGAGACTAAGAAGTAGTCCATAAGCAGGTTTTTTTTTTAACCTGAAATTACTTGGTTAGGTAATAGTTGTTGGGTTTAGAATTGTGTGTGTGTGTGTCTATATATATATATATATTTGAGTTCACCTAACGAGCCACCTCTGCTGCACAATGATTTGATGATGTAAAAGATCTTGTATGTTTATTTAGATACATTTTCCAATCATTAACTATTCCATTGGTGAAGTTGCTTTCTTGATATATATTTTTATGTATGTACTATGTATGTATTTTCATACAGCATTTTTGTGAAATATGGGATTTATGGATATAGGAATGTGGTGGCCATGTACATTCTTTACCGAATGATGACGATTCTATGTACGAGAAGGCGCCGACACCCATTCTTGATATGATTGAGAATCCCATGCATTTAAAAAATTTAACTTTGAAGGTATGTCATATTCGCTACTTTGACGTTGCCTGGTTGTTACTACTCATCTAATGGAAACAGTCTCATGCAGGAATTGAAGCAATTAGCTGATGAAATTCGATCAGAATTATCCCTCATGTCAAAAACTAAAACGGCCTCTAAAGCCAGCCTGTCAGTGGCAGAACTAACAGTTGCTATTCATCATGTTTTTCATGCCCCAGTGGACAAGATACTCTGGGATATGGAGGATCAAGTAAGATCATTAACTCCCACCTGTTAGTATTGAATAATTAATATTCTTAGTTTACCTTAACCGATTGATGGTGGTATATATATATAGAGAGAGAGAGCATAATGTATGCCTGCGTTGCGAGTACTATTTGAGCATAAAATTTACAGGAAGGCTTAATTCACTGTGTTCTGTTCTTGACTCAAACAGACATATGCTCATAAGCTACTCACTGGGAGGCGGTCCGTCATCAATAAAGTTAGGGAGACAGATGACCTTTCCAGTTATACATGTCGCAGTGAGTATGATCCGTTTGCAGCTGGGCATGGATGTAGTAGCATATCTTCTGGACTTGGTAATGTCTGTTGGGTCAAAACTTACATTTGTTAATCTCCGTAGTTTCTTGATTTTTTGGTTACTTTTGTCAATCTGTTCTAATTAATATACTTTTTGTCCAGGAATGGCAGTTGCACGAGATATTAAAGGAAAAAGAGAACGTGTAGTTGCAGTGATTAGCAATGAAACGACCATGGCTGGTCAGGTTTACGAGGCTATGAGCAATGCAGGTTATTTGGATTCAAATATGATAGTAATATTAAATGACAGTCGTCACTCCTTACATCCAAAGCTCGATCAAGCCCCAAAGACATCTATTAATGCAATATCTAGCACTTTGAGCAAGCTGCAGTCAAGTAAACTTTTCAGGAAATATAGAGAACTTGCTAAGGTAATCTTGCTTGTCATCCCTTTAAAAAGTAAACATTACCATAGTATCTTGAAAGATATCTAGCCCATGCAAAAATCAGAATACTGAAACATTCAGAATGTTATCTTTCTCAGGTTCTTACTAAGAAAATTGGCCATGGAATGTATGAGTGGGCTGCCAAAATTGACGAGTATGCACGTGGGTTGGTGGGCCCTACAGGATCAACTCTATTTGAGGAGCTTGGGTTGTATTATATTGGCCCTGTAGATGGACAAAAAATGGAAGACCTGATTTGTGTCTTGAATGAAGTGGCATCGTTGGACTCAATGGGACCCGTTCTTGTTCATGTCATAACGCAGGAAGATTGTGAGGTGGAAGATAACCAGATAGGTAAAGTATCAGAAGAAGACCATAAAGGTTTGTTGTGTTTCCGTGTTGTTCCTCTTAATAGTTCAGTTTCTGTCATCCCATTGTGCTCAAATAGCTAATATTGATTACATGTATTAAAGTTAAAACCTTTTCTTAGGGAGTGTTTATATGATGGAAGAAGTAGATGAAAACATATAGAAGGTTATGTACATAATGTATTAGTATACGTATTGTTAGAATATAAAGTTGCTATTCTAGTCTTTGAAAAGCCGAACAAGCTTTGAATAATTCAATCTATGCCGTTCCTGCTGTCTCCAAGAAATGCCCTTTCCTTTGAAATGTCGTTCTCAGTACCAAACAGAAACAGGTCCTTAATGCCTGCCTTTACTAGTGTTTGAGCCCTCTAAAGTGTACATCTTAAGATGAATTACTAGGCTCGATTTTGTTTGAAACTTATTTACTTTTGTACGTTCAAATAGTGATATTTATTAGCAGTCGAATTGACTTGCTGATACGTACTTAAGTTTACAAAATTTGTTACAAAGGTAGGAAATTTTGTGATATGTACTATGAAACACCGTTTTTGGTCAATACTTATTTTAATGACATTGGCAATCAGGTCCCTATAGCATTGAATCACTGCCATACAATTCACGACCTCAAACATATAGTGACCACTTTGTAAAGGCTTTGATCAGAGAGTCGGAGATAGATGAAGATATTGTGGTGGTCCATGCCGGGATGGGAATGGAATCATCATTCCAATTGTTGAAAAATAAGTTGCATGACAAATTTTTCGATCTTGGCATGGCGGAGCAGCATGCAGTCACTTTTTCTGCTGGGCTGTCTTGCGGAGGATTGAAGCCTTTCTGTATAATTCCAGCTGCATTCCTCCAGCGAGCGTATGATCAGGTTCTCTCTCTCTCTGTGACACACCTATAGATACTACGTCGCCTATCAATTTCAGAGGCAGAAATATGTTTAGGAAGGTCTTGTAAGATAGTATAAAGATGAAATAATATACATCACCTCTAAAATAAAATTATAAACCAGTAAGAATTATGATAAAGTGAATTTATTAACTCAAATAAAATTATTTTCTTCTGATTTTCGTAGGTAGTTCACGATGTAGATAGGCAGAAGATTCCTGTCCGATTTGCCATCACGAGTGCTGGATTAGTGGGGTCCGATGGTGCTGCACATTCGGGAGCTTTCGATATAACATTCATGTCATGTTTGCCTAACATGATTGTGATGGCGCCATCCGATGAAATCGAGCTCACTCGTATGGTGACTACTGCCGTCAACATTGATGACCGGCCAGTTTGCTTTCGCTATCCTAGAGGTGCCATTGCTAGTATGAACCCTAGTTTATATCTCGGAGAACCGATCGAGGTAATTTTCTTGTGAACATGAACTCAAAATGTTATGGATTTTAATACTGGCAACCTGATTCTTCGAATATAATGACCAATACAATTTTAACCTTTTTAATAAGGGTCAATTACACTTTGCCATCCAAACTTTTTGAGGTTTAGCACCATGCCATATAAACTTTGAATTTTAGCACTTTGTCACCTGAACTTTACGATTTATTACACTTTTCCATCTATGGCTGCCTAAAGCCTATCTCCGGCGCACATGTGTGTAGCATTTCTGACATGTGTCAGCTTTGGGGTACTCCGAGACGATGAAGTGTAATGTATGGTAGAGTTCAGGTGGTTTACATCTAATAAAGTTTATATGATAAAGTGCTAAATCTTGAAAATTTCTTAGTTACGACAAAGCGTAATTCACATTTTCATTAAATACATTGTCCGACATCCATGATCCCAAGATTTCCACCCTTTTTTTTCTCTTCTGTAACCGAGGTAGTGCGCAAAAGCTTCAATCTGTTATTTTAGTGAGATTGATTATAAAACTATTCCGATTGTGACGGGACATTCACATTCTCCATGCTGAATATTGCTCGATTCACTATATTATTCATTGCTCTTTTTTTGGTTTCTATAATCTACATTTGCTTCTATTCTTCTTCTTATGCTCCCAATTCTCTATATCATTAGATTGGTAAAGGGAGACTGCTCCTGGAGGGTAAAGATATTGCTCTTCTGGGATTTGGTTCTATGGTACAAAATTGCCTTCGAGCACATTCACTTCTTTCGAAGCTGGGTATAGATGTCACTGTCGCTGATGCACGATTTTGCAAGCCACTCGACATACACCTCGTGAGAACCTTATGCAAGAACCACACTTTCCTGATAACAGTCGAGGAAGGGTCTGTTGGAGGATTTGGAGCGCACGTTGCTCAATTCATTTCTCTTGACGGTCTTCTTGATGCTGGAATTAAGGTACGCGCTTGCAAAGCATCAAATGTGTATTTAATTGAATTATAGTGCATCTGATTGTTATGTGCTGCGAGAGACAAAAAGACAGAATTATTAAGTACACGTTTTGTCTGTGTAATCGCCTAACGATGCACCGTAGAAATACATTGCAGCTGCTTCCTTAACTAGCCTTATAGAACGAAGGGAAAATTGCATATTGCCCATGTACGTACGTACTTTCTTGCATTTTGTTTTTCTCCGGGCTTTTGCCCCTTCAAAATTGACCAAAAATGAAAAGCTGAGATGAAAACGCAGGGAGTTAAAGTCGAAAAAATGGGGGGAACAGTAAAAAGGAAGTAGTGGGGCAAAAGTCAGAAAAATGAAAGTACAAGAGGCAAAATGTGTGTTTTTTATTCCTCAAACAAACTCAGTCGGATCTACTTCTAACCAAATCCTTCATTGCATTCTTTCTTTCTTATACAGTGGCGGCCCATCACTCTACCGGACAACTACATCGAGGGTGCATTGCCCAAGGACCAACTTGCTCAGGCCGGGCTGACCGGAAACCACATTGCGGCTACAGCATTGAATCTGCTTGGTCGCACGCGCGACGCTCTTTTATTAATGCGCTAAGTATCCGATTCAAATATCGGTTGTAATGGGGAGAAAAGTGTATAAATGGGATTTTTTTGTAGTGGGAAGAAAATGTAGAGCAGATTGTAGCTGGAATTGGGCTCATTGCTCTCAATTGCTTTTGTATAGGTTTAACCCTATTGTTGTTACTTTCTTGTAAAAGCACAGGCATCTGATCTCATTGATTACAGCAGAAATGAATTTTCTTGCAAACTTATTGTCTCAATATATTCGAAATTACAACTCTATACTGTCTTAAGAATAAAATTTGAGTAATAATCATCCAATCTTGAGATTCATTTGCAAATATATATATATATATATATATATATATATATTTTATCGACTAAATAAAATTGCACAATTCATTAAGTTTTGCTTATGTTGCTTCATTTGAAATTTTAATTAATAACTAATTTTATTTTGTTAAGTTTTGGTTTTTTTTGTTTTTGGGATAATGTTTTTTAAGAGAAAAAATATGACTTTTTTTTTTTAGACAACTCATACGAGAGGGTATTATTTTTTGGTTGATAGAGTAATTTAAGATTCTTTTATTGAAAAAGAGCTCCACTTTTGGTCAGAATGAGAAAGTGTTCAAAATATAATTTGTTGCTTGTAATGCATAGAAAAAATATTATTTTTACATTTTGAAAATAAATAAAACATAAACTTTTAATTTTTTTTTCCTATGATCAAGAACCCAGATATTATTCAAATTGGGCCACAACCAATGGGCAGCCCTGATTTTTGCTTCTTCTTTTTATTTTTTATATTTTTTTTGTTAGATATTATTTAACAGAATCACTGTAATTAAACTATGAAGTCGGCCCAACCCGTGGGTCGAGTTCGATAACCCGACACATAAAATTCACTTGAACCCATTAACCCGTGAGTCACGTTCGATTATTATTTAAGATTTTTTATTATTATTATCTATAAAAAATGAGAACAATGTTACTCACAATTAGGTTTTATTATTGATCCTAAATCTCTCTCTCTCTCTCTCTATATATATATATATAATAATAATAATAATAATAAACTGTCGTGAAAAACAACTCAATGTACCTCTTTAATAAGAAAAGATCGTTTTCGATAAGGGAGCTGCTATACACACCACCAAAAATGCTAAACACACCACACCATCAAAAATGACCAAAAAGGACATTAACAAAATTACCAAAATAACCCTCAAAATTTAAAAAAAAAAAATTGGCACCCGCTGATTTTAAACCCTCAAACACACCACACTATCAAACCCTAAAAATTTTAAATCCAAAAATTGATTTATTCACCATATTTTTTTCCTATATTCATGGACAATCAACAAGTACATCTAAAATCGGTAAGTTTTGGAATGTTTTATTGTACTACATTGTGTTTTATCCTTCATTTTCTGTCAAAACCGAAATCTGCATCGCGTAGCAGAAATTTCGGGTGCGTTCGGCCTGTATCAGCCGAACGTAAACCTAAACGTTCGGCCAATACCGACCGAACACATTATGTAACGTTCGGCGTTTGAAGGCCGAACACATTATGTAACGTTTGGCTACCCACGGCCGAACACTTCGTGTTGTATTCGGCTACCCACGGCCGAACACTTCGTGTTGTGTTCGGCTGATACAGGCCGAACGCATGTTTGGCTGTTCTAGGCCGAACACGGATTGTCTTGTACTTTTTTTGGTTGTTTTCTGATTCATTTAATTTTATTTTCAGGAGACCTCAAGAACAAGTGCTTTTATTTTAGATAACAACGAGGTGGTTGTTGATTATGAAGATGTGTTTAATACAATGGATTTGTTCGAATCACGAGAAAATTTGATTTCTTGGGTCCGTGAAAAGGCTATCCCATTAGGCATGGTAGTTGTTGTGATGAGGTCAGAAATCGGAGATGAATGCAGACGACCTCGTTTGTGGTTAGGATGCGAACGAGGGGGTAAATATCGGCCACCGAAAAAAAAACAGAGCAAAGAGAAAAATGAAAATCAAGAAACAAATGAATGTGGAAGAGAATTGGAAGAGGTAGAGAATAAAACAATTGAGAATCGTCGTCGCGGAACCAAGAAATGCGATTGTCCATTTCGTCTAAAAGGAACATACTACAAAGAGACTGATGCATGGGCCTTGGAGGTCATTTGTGGTTCGCATAATCACGAGATGACAAGATATTTAGAGGGTCACTCTTTTGCTGGCCGTTTAACTACGGATGAGGTGAAATTGGTGTCTGATCTATCTACGGGTAATAGCCGGCCTAGGGACATATTGTTTACGTTGCAGAAGAGGTATACAGAAAATAAATCTACGATAAAGACTATCTACAATATTCGACAGAAGAACAGATTAGTCGAACACTGTGGCAGGTCACAACTGCAATATCTCATGGGCAAACTTAAGGAGAAAGATTTTTTCTTCCATACTAGGCGGTGTGAGCAAACAGATGCTGTGAGAGATATGTTTTGGGCCCATCCGACAAGTGTGAAGTTGCTCCGGGCCTTTCCAAATGTCTTGTTAATGGATTGTACATACAAAACAAACCGGTACAAACTACCGTTTTTAGAAATTGTCGGGGTGACTTCCACAAACATGACATTTTCAGTTGCATGTGCCTATCTAGAATCCGAGAAGGAGGATAATTACTTATGGGCATGCAATGTCCTTAAAGATTTGATGGACCAATCCAGCCTACCGAAAATATTTGTAACCGACCGAGAGCTTGCACTGATAAATGCAATCGAGATAACGTTTCCTAGTTCTCATCATTTGCTATGTCGGTGGCACATCAACAGAAATGTGATGCATAAATGCAAGAAATACTTTAGCACAAAGGAACAATGGAATTCGTTTTACTGCACCTAGAATTCGTTGATTTTTGCCGAATCAGAGCACAGGTTCGAAGAGTTGCTGCAGCGGTTTCAGAATGATTTTTCCTATAAAAAAAGAGGCTGTGAAATATGTTTTGGATAATTGGATAAGTGGATATAAGGAGCGATTTGTTTCTTGTTGGGTGAACAACTTGATGCATTTTGAAAATACCACAACAAATAGGTATTAAATAATCATTCATCATTTATATGCTATATTATTATCTTATTTCTGTATATTGTTATATATGTTATATGATCATTAATATTTTTTTCTCCATATAGGGCGGAAGGCCATCATGCAAAGTTGAAAAAACAACTTCAATCGAGTACAAGCACTTTTGAAACGTGTTGGGAAAAAAATTTCATCCTTCTCGAAACATCGCATAATGCAATCAAAAGTTCGTTCGAGAAGAGCATAAATATAGTCCAACATAGGTACTCATCTCCTGTATTCCAAATGTTAAGGGGTATGGTTTCTATCTCTGCTTTGGATATGATTTTGGATGAAATGGTTGGTATTGGAGAAGATGGCATCGATCCTTTATTATGTGGGTGTATTTTGCGAAAAACTTGTGGTCTTCCATGTGCTCACGAGCTATCTGAATATGTTCGGGAGAATATGCCTATCCCACTAGATAGAGTTGACCGATTTTGGAGAAAGCTTGACATGGAACCTGTGGATGAAGTCAATAAAAATATATCGGATGACATAAAAAATTCTTTCAAGAAGACACTTGATGAAATTGTCAATCAATTTGAGGGTGCACATGATGAATCACAGAAGTTGTTAATGTTGAAGAGGTTGAGAGAGTTTACACACCCAACAACTTCATCCCTCATTGAACCACAAGTCCAACTACGTACGCGTGGACGTCCTGCCAAAACAAAAGCAAAAAAAGAACACCCCCACAAAAAAAGATCCAAGTGCTTTTGAGTATGTTCAATCCATCCACGACAGTTGTTCGCCAGGGGAAGAACCAATTTTCATAAGCGGAGAAAACGTGTCCAGTGCTAATATTAGTTCCACTCGACGAGAAAAACAAAAGGTACTTATGAAGTATAAACAAAATTTGTGGTTTTTTCTTTCTCTTTGCCGTCCTAATCAATGATAATTGTATGATATCCAGGTGGTTCGACGTGCAAGTAATGTTCTTCCCACAAACAAGCATATTGAATTTTTTGAAGACATTCCACATATCTTTCGGCCATATGTTTGTGGGACTAAGAATGTTAGAGGAGACGGGCACTGTGGATTTCGTGCAATTGCCGAGCTAATGAACTATGGGGAAGACTCGTGGTCTAGAGTTCGTTGTGACTTGATCCATGAATTACAACAATTTGGAGAAATGTATGCACCCATATTCAAGGAGCACGGACGTGTTGGGGAAGTTGAAGATGCATTACACTGTTTTGAGGAGAGAGCCCCTAGACGACACTGGCTTGATATCCCTGATATGGGGCACATCATTGCAACTGTCTACAACGTAGCACTTGTCGTGCTAACACAGATTGCAAACTATACTTTCCTTCCCCTGAGGACTGCAAACCCAGAAGATCCGAAGCTTATTTGCATAGCTTTGGTAGATCAAAGCACGCATTTTTGCGCGGTAAAATTATTTTCTTATTATTACATTTTCTTATGATTTACAATTTTTCAGAGAAATTTTTCTTATACATGCAATGTGACATGTCTCATTAAGCTCTGGATGCCCGTTGCCTCCTGTTCTGTATGCATGGCGTGAACATCGTAGTGCATGTGCTGCTGGATGGGAGATATTCTATAGAAGTCGTTTTCAAATGTATAATGCCATTTGTTTACGAAATAACTGATATGTACTTTTTTTTTTTAAATTGTTGAATATTATTTATTTTACATCTTCTATAAATCATATGATGAAATTATTGAAATTGCAAACTATGTTATTTACAGAATATCGAGCAAACATTAAAATTATAATTTAAAAATATTATGGACACCGAATAAAATAATAATTTAACATTCAAATGTAGAAAATTTTAATGTCATACATATATGTTTACAAAATCACTACTCTACTCATCGGAGTCACCCCCCTCATCCACCGTGAGACCCTCGAGTATTCTTGTAGCCTCCTCGACTCTAGGCATCACGTAATCCATCGATAGCTGCGGATCCTAGGCTGTCCACATGCGAACCAGTGGGTGAAGAATATTCCGGGCGTCATGGAATCGAGCCCACATTTGACTAGGGTTCGCATCAGTCGGAAAATGTCGTGCTGCAGATATACGCTCGGGGTTTTGGACTTGTGGATGGGAGAATGTACGGTACCAGTCCATATACTCTGGTACCGTCTCCCATGCTGACTGTGCAAGTCTCCCCCGTCGCTGGATAGACAAAACGTGGCTATCCCAGGAGAGAAACATGGATCCAAGCACCCCCCATGCAAGTACATACTGACCGGGCATTTTTCTCTTCTTGCCAGCACTGGATCCAATGGAGGCAACAGGATATGCTGGACATGGCCGAACTGCCTCAACACTCGATCGGGGTGGTATGGTTCAACAATGTCCAACGCCCTTATGCAGCCATGATAAAACATCACTTCAGGACGTTCGAATCGATCACGTACTTGCTGATAAGGATCCCAGATGACCTACGTATTGAATTGTTCATGTTATATATTTGAAAAATACATGTATTTGTGAAAAAAGAATTAAAAAGACCCTTACTTCGTGTGGTTGGAGTGAATCCAACCACTCCCTGCACGCCTGCAAACCCAAAGTGTTGGGTCCTCCTTGCCCGTGCTGTGCCCATCGCATGGCTAGTGGAAATCTCGGATCGTACTCCACATTAAATTGAGGTCGTGGGCTCGTCGGGAAGTGCTGTAAATCCATGCCTACATATATACAAATGTAAGGGTACAACATATTAAAAATTGTAACATAACGTAAAAGTAAATAATTTCCAAAGAATGACGTACCTCCAGTAATGTAAGATATCCAGCGATTTGCTTTACTCCCGCCCTTGATGCGGAGCCTAACTGCCTATAAAGATAGGCAAGGGCAGCAGCACCCCATGCAAATTCCCGGACGACGCTCGTGTCTTCCAGCAGCTTCAGATAGCTAGCAGAGATCCGAGTACCACTTTTGTCGGAAAATATGGTACACCCAAGGATATAAAGTATATAGGCTCGAGCTGCCTTCTCTGCAGCTCGTCTCTGCGTAATCTAAACGCTGTCCAAGAAAGTGCTACGAAGCCACTCTAGCTTCACAGACTGCCCTCTCTTGTCATTGAGGGCCAATACGGCATCCTCAACTGACACACCCAACAACTGATGTATCAGTGCAGGCGAGAATTCTGCAGGATCGTCTTCCACCTGCACTGGCTGCCCAACCACCGGAAGACCGAGGAAAGACGACACATCATCTAATGTGATCGTCATCTCACCAAAGGGTAGGTGGAAAGTGTTGGTCTCCGGCTGCCACCGTTCGACGAATGCAGAAATGAGGTTCCGGTTGGGAGCTCTGTAGGATATCTTGCTCAAATTGTGAAGCCCGGACCGCTTCACATACGACCTCCAGACTCGGGTCGTCTCGTCCTCGGGATACACCCATCGAAGAAGCTTCGAAGTGTGGCAGAGGCATTTTAAAATGCCTCTCTCATTGCCATTCCACACGTCGGCGGCTACGTGTGTTTTGAAGCTTCGCAGTAATGACGGATCGTAGGGGCCGCCGGGAAATGGGCCCATCAATAACTCGTTCTGCTCGGCTTGCCTCACTTGTTCTTGAGGCATTTCGGCATATTCCTCCTCCTGTTCTTCCGGCACGTGAGAAGGACCCGCCTCTTGCTGGGCAGCCCGTAATCGTCTATTTGAAGCGGTAGGCCGTCTTCTCCTTCTTTCGTAAACTATAACATAAGATAATTAAAATGTTAACATACATACGTTGCAAAAAAAAAATTTTAAAAACAGCAAGTTGTTCGGCCAACACTGGCCGAACGCCTAGCAGGCTGTTCGGCCAACACTGGCCGAACGCCTAGCAGGCTGTTCGGCCAACCAGCGCCGAACGCCTGCGATTCTCGCGACAGAAATATATTAATTGAAATCTCGGAATCGCAGCACATTACCTGGAGTTTCGCGTTCGGCGTCCATTGCCTCCTACGGTGAATGTGTTTGTGCACTTCGCGATGGGGGAGGGGAAGGGTTTTCTCGTGGGAGAGGTGTTCGGCGGATGGAGAGGTTTTTGCGTAGGGTTTAGCCTGTTCCTGTCTTTGCTTTTGCTTTGTTGTTCGTCCGTTTTTTTTTTTGAATTTTTTGAAAGGTGAAGGGTATTTTTGGTATTTTTGTGGTGTGTTTAGTAATTTTGAATTTTTAAATGTAGTGTTGTGTGGTGTGTTTAGTAAATGTGGTGTGTTTAGAAATTTAGGTGGTGTGGTTAGATTATGCCTTTCGATAAAAAAAAAAATGCCCCTTATTTATTTTTTTCTCTTCCTTCTCTTTCTTTCACTCATGAAACCCATAAACTGTCTGTTTCTATTTTTTCTCCCCGCTCTTCCCTTTCAAAACCCATTTTTGAAAAATGAATTTTTAGAAAATATGCTTGCTAACCAATAAATTTTTATTTTAATTTTTTATATTTATATTTGTTAATATTAGTAATGTTACTAATTTTATCAAAATTAATAAAAATTAATATATTTTCATAATTACATTATTTTAAAAAAATCAATTATGAATTTATGACAGATTTGATGCTATATATAATAATAAAAAACAGTGACATTGATATACCAGATTTTATTTAATTTTCTTGATTGTAAAAAAAAATACTAATATATTTCATAATTGATGATTATATTTTATAAAAAAATTCATTAATGTTCACATATAATATTTATATTATTATTATAATCATGGTGCATACATAAATTATTAAAAAAAAATATTTTTAAAAAGAATTATTGACCACTATTTTTAGATGACATAAAACAGTAGCTCAATTTGGAAGGGGCCATTAATTCAGTATTCATTATGTAGCATACGATCAAATATTCATATTTTAGAAACGTGGATGAATTTTCAATTTTGTGTTATTACATAATTATTATATGTCAACCTCCAACAAATAAGACAGAGATTCACTTTTTAAAAAATAATAATAATAACTATAAACAATATTGTGTACCAAAAAATATTAGATTGGAAAATGAATATTTGTAACTTGATGGAACCCTAATTGTAATATGTAATTAATTAATAGTTATGGTAGGAAACTATGAATTATCATTTTGATTTGGTGCTCTTTTGATAAAACCCTCAAGTAAGGGACCAGGAAGAGAAATAAATATAACTACAAGGACTGTTTGGTAATTTCACAGGTCAGAAGAAGATGTTGACTGAGTAAAAAGGCCAACTTAAAACTGCGCCAGATTCACTCTTTTTCGCGAAACATTCCATTCTTCTTTCTTCTTCATCAATGCATGCAATCCTCTCTCTCTCTCTCTAGCCCCCATCTCCTTCTCTCTGGACCTGGAAACCGTTTCTGCATTGTCCGAAATAACGACCGGCTTAGAGCGAAAGTAGGACGACAAGGAAATGGGGAGCAAGTTAAGAGGGAGAGAGGAGAGAGGAGACAGCGAGGGAGAGATAGATAGAGTGGAGTTGAGTTTTTTCTTTCCCTTTGCAATTTTTTCTCCGGCCGGCGGTGCTTTTGCCTGCCGGAAAAAAAAAGAATTTTGAAGTTTATACAGCCGCCATTGATTTCTTTCTTGAATCTTGATCGAACCCTTGCATTCCTCCTCCTTTCCAAGGTTCGTTCCGATTTTTTTTTATTTTTTTTATTTCTTTGTTGTTAAGATTTTATTTACATAATCAAGATAATCTAGCATTAATCATGTTATCTCAGATATTTTGATCTTTCATCATTATAACTGTCCAATTTTTTGTTTTCATCATAGAATTGAATTTTAACTGTAAGATTTTTACATGCTCCTAATCTTGAAAAGGTAACATTATATTTCTCGCCTCTCTCTCTCTCTCTCTCACACACACACACACACTCATATACATACATACATACGTATATATATATGATATTGAAAACAAACGTTGTTGATGGACAGATTGATGACTATGATCCCAGAATGAAACTTTGCGTTGGACAGTGATTACACACACACACACACACATATATAATCTTATTTATCCATTGAAAATATATATGTCTATTGCATTTTGTTTTTATCATCTCCATTTTTCAAGTTTCACAATTTTCATCTTTAGTAAATTACACACACACGCGCATATACATATAATCTTATTTATATTGATTTATTAATTAATCCATTTATACTGATTGCTAGTCAGCACAATGGACAACCTAAGAACTCCATTCAAAGGAGTTTCTGAGGATTTCAAAGGAAGAATTGCCTGCTACAAAAAGGACTGGCTTGATACATGTAGTTCTGGTGCAAGGTGCAATCTTTGTCATTTTCTATTTCTTAAAAAAAAAAAATTGAATATTTATCTCTGTTTACATTCATCATTCCAGGATCTTGGCTCCTGCTGCATACATTTTCTTCGCTTCGGCTCTTCCTGTGATCGCCTTCGGGGAGCAGCTGAGTCGAGAAACAGGTCCCTCTGTAACTTCCTAGTCTTGTACTTTAATCTTGGAGTGTTTGGAATCCTATGGCTTATCAAACAATGAAGCTAACATGATGAACGATAAGCTGATGTTGTCGTCGAAAATTTGATTTAATTTTTACATTTTTATGATAGATGGGAGCTTGAGTCCAGCTGAGACACTTCTTTCTACTGCTATATGTGGGATTATCCATTCAATCTTCGGTGGGCAGCCACTGTTGATTCTAGGAGTTGCAGAACCAACCATCATAATGTATACGTATTTATACGAATTCGCCAAGAAAAGTATTGGAAAAGAACTTTATTTAGCCTGGGCTGGATGGTAACCACTCAACTAATTCCTGACTCTTCTTCTATCTTGATCTGTTTCTGAGGTAGTCTGATTTTTATAGAGCGTAAACGAGACGTTGTTTTTGTACATAGGGTCTGTGTTTGGACAGCATTGTTCCTGTTTCTTCTTGCTGCATTCAATGCTTGTACCATCCTTACTCGATTTACAAGGATAGCTGGAGAGCTCTTTGGCATGTTGATTTCTGTTCTTTTCCTTCAAGAGGCTATTAAGGTACCATCTTTCTTCTTCTTCCCTAACTTTCTTGCTTTCTTGTAAACCAAAAATTATGTCGTTATTTGACTATGTGGGGTCGGCTATATGGATCAAATGTCACCGTTGCTTTATTTGACGGTTTCTTTTATGTACCTTTTTAGGTCGTCCATTTTGCCTTAAATGTTATTTTTGTTTGTAACTAGTAATATGGAATGACAGGGAGTGATGAGTGAGTTTAACATTCCACAAGGTGAAGATGCTCAAGAAGAGAAGAACCAGTTTCAGTGGCTTTATACTAATGGATTGCTCTCGGTTATATTCTCGTTTGGGGTGCTTATCACTGCCCTGAAGACCAGAGGTGCAAGGTCGTGGCGTTATGGTACAGGTAGGCGAAAGTTATTGTGTAAAAAAACTCGTTTCTATGTAGAGTTTTGTTGAGCTTAAGTGTTGCTGTCTGGTTTTTTTCTAGGCGTGTTTAGGAGCTTTATTGCAGACTATGGTATTCCACTTTTGGTTGTGCTCTGGACTGCATTATCTTATAGCGTACCGAGGAGTGTTCCAACTGGTGTTCCGAGGAGGCTGATTGGTTCTCTTCCCTGGGATTCGGAGTCGTTGTACCATTGGACAGTGATTAAGGTACCAAGTTGCCTCAATGTTTTAACATTTATCATCTCCATATGTTGCATCTCTCTCTCTCTTGATGCAGAATGAGTCTGGAATGGTAAAATACAAAAAACCAATCAAGTTTGTCCCATTTCTTGATTAAGGCAGAAAGAATGACAAATGTCTGAACATTGATCATCTCCATATGTTACATGACTCAATTCTCTCTCCCTCCCTCCCTCCCTCCCTCTTGATGCATTTGCATGCAAAGTGAGTCTGGAATGGTAAAATACAACACCGATCAAGTTCGTCCCATTTCTTGATTAAGTTAGAAACAATGACAATGTCTCAACATTGATCATCTCCATATGTTACATCTCTCTCTCTCTCTCTCTCTCTATCTCTATCTCTCTGTCTTGATGCATTTGTTATACAAAATGAGTCAGAAATGGTAAAATCCACAAGTAATCAAGAATGTTCTGTCCCTTGATTTTTCAGGACATGGGAAAGATACCGAGTAGCCAAATTTTTGCTGCTATTATACCCGCAGTGATGATCGCAGGTCTGTACTTTTTCGATCACAGCGTAGCTTCACAACTGGCACAACCAAAGGAGTTCAACCTGAAAAATCCATCTGCATATCATTATGACATCCTATTGCTTGGTGTGATGGTATAGTATTTACGCTACTTTCTTCACCATTATTTTAGCTTGTCCTTACCAATTAAGCCATTACTAACATTGAAAAAAAAAAAATTATCTCAGACTTTGCTTTGTGGATTACTTGGATTGCCTCCTTCGAACGGGGTACTTCCACAATCTCCTATGCATACTAGGAGTCTTGCAGTCCTTAAGAGACAGGTGTGGATAAAGATTATGCTGAAAATCTTGATTTGTTGTGCTCGATTTGTTGTTTCTAAGGCAATAGTTTTCTCCAATCTTTCAGATGATCCGGAAGAAAATGGTGAAACAAGCAAAGGAGGGGATGAAAGAGGACGCGAGCAACTCAGAAATCTATGGAAGAATGCACGCTGTGTTCGTTGAGATGGAAAATGCTTCATCTGTAAGCACTCCTCTCTAAAGGGAAATTTTGATTTATGCTCGCTTCGACACATAAAAAGACTGAAACGCCCTGATGAATCAAAGTCGTTAAGGGCAGTTCAGTCCTTGTATTGGCCAAAGTGTGTCCTAAAACCAAGCTAACTTAACATATTACGTTGATGATGCAGAAAACGGTAGACAAAGATTTGGCAAATTTGAAGGAAGCTGTCCTAAAACATGACGATGAAGTCAACGAATTTGATCCTGAAAAGTATATCGATCTCCACTTGCCTGTCCGTGTCAACGAGCAAAGAGTAAGCAACCTCCTCCAATCCATATTCGTAGGACTTGCTGTGTGCGCTATGCCTGTGATCAAGATGATACCTACGTCGGTTTTATGGGGATATTTTGCTTACATGGCCATTGAAAGCCTCCCTGGCAATCAGTTCTGGGAAAGGTTTCTTTTGATGTTTGTTCCTTCACGTAGACGTTTCAAGTAAGCCTCAATTCTTGCATGCTGTTTCGATTCAAGTATATGAAACCATTCAAGAACTCAAAATGGAAAAATTGATGACGAATTGTAATTTTGTTTGGCAGAGTCATCGAAGAGTCCCATGCTTCATTTGTGGAGTCAGTGCCGTTCAAACACATCGTCGTGTTTACGCTCTTTCAGTTTGCGTATCTGTTGTTGTGCTACGGGATCACATGGGTACCGGTTGCTGGAATACTGTTTCCATTACCGTTGTTCCTTCTGATAAGCATAAGAGAGCACATTCTGCCTAAGGTTTTTCCACCTCATCATCTTCAGAAGCTAGATGCAGCTGAGTACGAAGAAGTTGTTGGACACCCGATCAGGTCTAGGAGTCTGCGTCTGCAGGTAAGCATTGTTCGTTTTGCTATAACTCACTTCACTTATTGGGTCGGGCTCAAATTGTCACCTCAATGAACGCGCACGTGTGTGCGTGTTTTAAGACATATTCAATGCTGATCATAAGTCTAAACAGGATGGAGAGTTAAGTGATACTGATGATGGCGAGGGCTGCTCTCCTGACATCTCATCTGCTGAGATATTAGATGAGATGACGACTCACAGAGGCGAAATAAAGCGCAGGACAACGAGCTTCAACGACAGGCTGTCCCATGTTAGTACTACAAACGTACATCCATCACTTTGGCATTGGTTTGTTTACAGATCAAACTTAATGTTTTGTATTGTGTTATTACAGGATGAATCTGGTGGGATTTAAGGAAGACCATGATCCATGTGCAAGATTTTAGCATGGAAGAGAGAGAAAGGAATGAAGAAGATAGGGTTGTTTTCTCCACCATATATGGAGTGTGTTAATGCAGGAAAGTTGCATAAGCTGCTGGCCTGCCCTCCATTCTTGTTTTGGAAGAGAGAGAGAGAGAGAGAGAGAGAGGTGACATTGTTAAGGGATCAAGATAGCTAGCCTCTTGGCTTACAGTTGAGAACTAAAAATATTTGTTTGTTTTTGCCTAAAAGATATAGTTCATCACTTAGGAAATTAGAGAGATGGATTATAGATGGGCAATACAAGATTGATTTTGTAGTATTGTGATTTCTTTTGTTTTCAATTTAACTTGGGATCATTATATTATACTTTATAAATATAGTATGATTATGTAGTAAGAATACAAAAACTATGGTAAAAGAAATCACTGACATAATAATAAATGCAAATTGTTTACATAAAAATATATATAATGTTTTCAACATTTGGAAGGCAAATGCACTTTATGTTAGCAATCTTAACTTATTCAACCTTTACTAATTAATAAAGGCGATAAGTAAAGATTGTTCGATAAAAAACATATAAATCATTTGTGTTTCAAGATTGATAAAGAGGGATTGAATTGGACTAAAAATTATTATTCCAAAAGTATTAGACTAATGAAGCAGAATAATGCAAATTAATTTGTCAAATAACAAACATGTTTCAAATTTTATTTCAATTATCTCATATTATTGATTATCCTTCAAATTATTATGACGTGCTCTTTAGTCAAATTCTAGAACCTCTACTTTTAAATAAAAGATACTTCTAAATTATTGAATTAAATAAGAAAATTGAAAATCAGTCTTTTGGAATTAAAAACTAGAAAACTAGAAAAATATAAATATGTTAAAAGAATAAAATGTGTAGAAAATACATTATTATCACAAAATCTTCACTTGATTTCAAAATTGTAAAAAACATTTAACTTGATTTCAATGATTTTGCACTTAATATATTTTCATTTAATTAATCACATTACGAAATACATTTAATGACTAAAGGCAGCATCGTTTCCACGTAACATCAACTATTTTACACAAACTCTTCAGAAAAAGAAAAATGTGGTTTTTAAGATGACTAAGCTTTAAGATATTGATAAACTTTTAGATATATTACGAGCTTAAAAACTAGATCAAAAACTCAAAATGCCGATGAAGCCATCTACCCTTATCAATTCCAGTTGCCCATTACAAAATATCTGCAAAATCTAAACTAAAGAAACTACATTGTTGAAACCAAAAATGTAAAAAATTCTGCAGAATTTCTTGATCCGCAGGTTTGGATAGAAAAACATAATAATGGTATGTGTTTGTCATAAACAACGTGTTAGCATCTAGAGAGAGAGAGAGAGAGAGTTAATCTATGCTTTCAAACCCAGCTTTAAGTAGCTAAAAAAAGATGATCACCATCTCTTATGACGACCAAATCTTCAATCAAGGCCCCATCTTTGGTCAGAACTTTTGTTGGATTGAAACCAAACTTCTGATAGCCCAAATCCAGCAGCTCTTGAAAGGATTCGGGCAGAAGCACAAGGATTCCTTCTGCATCTTTCTTCTCTGCACAACTTAGAAAAATTCTTGCACGATTACTTGGCGTACAACAATCTTGACTTGGAAAGAGACCCATTCTTCCTGCACATGTTTGGATTTTAGTAATTACCATGTTAGTAAAAACGCCGTATAGTAACATATGTAGGAATAATTAAAAGATACTCTCGTTTTCTCTACACATTTTTCACATTATAATTGCCGCAATATTTACTTTCTTGAAATCTACCCGTACTAGAAAACGCCGAATTATTCTCGCTCCATATTTAACTAACTAAGATATAATAATAGCGCCAAGAATTTACCTTCCTTTGGTTTCCGGCCAGTTGTGATGATCCCAGCGAGCGAATACTGAAAATCGCTAGCCGCCCATTTGAGGTGGGTGTTGGCACTGGAGCGACTCTCCGATGGATTCAACATCTTATCACCTTCTTCCTTCATATGAGGTATTGAGGACTCACTCGAGTACTTCTTAAGGTAAGGTGGTTCTTGCATTTCAGGAGGCAAGCTCTTGGTCCTTTGGCGTCTCCTCTGGTGTTCGGGTTCATTTTTGGTCTGAAACAACGCGTTGATCTCCTCGTGGCCCTGATGATCAGCCAACGCTCGTGCTGTCCAGCCATGCACGTCTGCCTTGTCTATATCAGCTCCCTCTTCGATGAGAAACTTGACGATCTCCATGTTATCTTCGCATACGGCTCTGTGAAGCGCGGTGGTCCCACAGCCGCTGACAGATGTCACGTCCCCACCAAATTTGACGATTTCTTTGAGTAGATCTATGCTGTTTTGCTCGGCGGCGGAGCATGCGAACTGCCCTACATCACCGGAAGATAGTGTAGCCCCATTGTCAACGAGTACTTTGATCACAGCCTCGTGATTGGCGAGTATAGCATCCCATAGTGGAACACTTCCTTCAGAATCTGCCAAGTGAAAAAGGGTTAGAGAGGAAGTCTACATTCTTAAATGATCAATCTGGAAAATAGAAAACTGTGGATTCAAATGAAGTATCCAAGTGTAGTAGTACCTCTTATATTAGGATCTGCTCCATAATCTAGTAGAAGAAATACACACTCTAGACTCCCATTTGATGCAGCAAGATGCTGTACAGATAACAACAAGGTCTTACGCGACGTGCAATTGAAAAAATAAATAACAAAAAAACTTCATATTTATAATACAGTGAAGGAATTGAAAACTTTTTGACATTTTGACTAATCATTTTTGAAATTGTTAGTTCAGCCAAATTTATCAGAATTCCAATAACACATCACCTGAAACTAAACTGCATTAGACCCAATCTTATAAATGCTACACCCCGTGAAATACACAGATCCATCTGCACTTTATACACATTTGTACGTGTGTGTTTACGTTTGGCCAATGTACTTCACTTAGCATAATTCAACGTCATTGCACGGTCATCTAATTGGGGGCTACATTAACAGTTTTGAGGGAATTGACCCAAATAACAAAATGCTGCAAAGATTTTGGATCTTTCCGGTCGTTGGGACAACAGGAAAATAGGCATACCAAAGCATTCCGTCCGTTCCTGTCCAATTCATTCGGGTCCAAACCTCGTTTTAGCAGACGGTGCAGCAATAGATCATCCTGTCTTGCAGCTGCAAAGCATAAGGTGAGAGGGACATCCATCCTCCCTTGAGCCAGCATGTGCTCTGTATCCGTCAAAATTTCTTGCATCTCATGGACTGGGTGCTCCTTCAGATGCTGCAAAAAACGAATAAGCATACCATAAGGAAGAGATTATTTGATTTCATCAGCCACGAATCTTGAATGGTTAATTTACCAGAAGAAGATTGTTCATGATTATAGTCCCATCTCCAATATTAGCTTGAAGAATATTCAGAAGTGCAGAACGGCTCAACCGAAGGAGCTGACTCAGTCGTTTTGTGCGAGCAGTGAAAACTTGTGGCCTATAGCAAAGAACACCTACTTCACCACAAACACCCGCTGACTTGCAATCCCCGACAACCTAATATATAGATCATTTAAACATTATTTTGGATCCTTTTGCATTTCTATCCTCATAAAGAATGGTAGTATATCAGTACAAGGATGGATGCAGTCGAAGTCAGTCTTTTTATTAGATTTACCTTTTCCACTCCATTTCTTTGTGAAATAAACTCCTGTAACCAAGGAACAGTATTAGAAAGCAGGAATGCCTGCTTAAATATCAGAGAGAGAGAGAGAGAGAGTACCACTGCCCCGTTAACCAATATATAGAGATCCGTAGGTGCCTCATTTTGTAATATTATATCTTCCCTAGGGGGGAAATACTCAGCTTTCATCTCAGAGACCTGCAAAACAAGAACATGAAAATCAAGTTCGCCCCTACAATATTTGGTACATGTATTCGGATCAAATAGATAAAAAGTGAGCATTCGAATTAAACAATTTGTGTACCAATAATGGCTACATCTAAAGAGTAAATATCATGTTTTTTTTTCCTCTTTTACTTGAATTTTTAATTTCCTTTTTTTTGTTGCTTGGAAGCAGTAAAGAGAAAGTAACAATTGTAATCCTCATGAGTTGTCTGGAAATGTGCTTATATGGCACAACGAATCTGTTCTTTCAAGAGACGAAATTGCCATAAGAAGTTAATTCCAATAAAATTCAAACAAAAAATTGTAGCGGAGAAGGAAATTCCAAGGGTAGGAATGAAAGGAAAGAAAGACAACTGAATGAATGAGGCAATATTGATCATTACCAGCTGAAAGAGAAGGTCATTTGATACCCCTTTGAACAAATACACCTTATCTACAAAGGAGTAGAACAGAAAATGCAATATACTCGAACGAATGGCCTTTGGAAGTGCAGCAAGAGTTTCTTGTTGCTGTAATCCTTCTGAATCAGTTCTGTACCTAAGGCTCAAGTGAGCTAGCATCTGATCTTGTAGGCGAGAAGGAAGGTGGTTCCTTTTCGCGAAGCTTGAAGCAGCATTAATAGTTTCTCTCTGTTAGAGAGGGAGGCAGGCAGAGAGGGAGGCAGGCAGGGAGGGAGGGAGGGGGAGAGAGAGAGAGTATTAAATCTTCAGTGATACACATAACTAAGGATTGAAGAAACTTGAGACAAAAAAATAGAGGTCCACACTTACAAATTTCCGAGTTCTGAAAGTTGATTGCACGATCAAGTTGGTCATGTTTCCTATTATGTACGAATTCAGACCGAGGTTCAAAAACATGTAGAAAGTGCCGAATATCATTTCCCCTGTGTTTACAGGATGTAGGTCCCCATACCCAGTAGTAGTGACAGTGACAATGGACCAGTAAATCGAAATAACATATCTGTCAAACAAAGGCTCTTCACGGAAATTCTCCATTACAGAACCAATCCACGTCTTCTTCGGTTCTGGATATCTATCAGCAAGAAGATAAAAGAAGCAGCCAGCACAGTGAACCACAAAGAGAACTACCTACAGAGAAACCAAGCTTCATTAGATACATCATAATCCAATTCTTGCACTTTCATGAAATAATAATGTCTCTTGAAATACTTACACATATAAGCTTTGCAATTCGAACAAAGAAATAGTTATAATTCCTGTCCTTCTCCAATCTGTAGTATACAAAACAGGATTATAATGCCATAGCTTTCGAATAAGGTACAAGTCTTCGCTGCAGGAAGATAGAGTACCTCTGAAACATGGCACCAACTCTTCTGAGACGCCAGAGACGAAGCATACTAACATAGCTATAAGATCCAAAACTATTAGGAAAGATTTTTCGGGAAAGTTCTGAGGGCATTGTGGATATTACATCAAAGATAAACCAGGTTTTTGCATATCTCAAAGCAATCAGCTTTGGGTTGTCAACAAGAAGATAAGTTCCCTTGTCTATGTAGGCGACGAAGAATGTTAGGATGATGTCTATGAAGAAAAATCCATTGACAATATTGTCCATGAGGGATACAGGTCCACCATGTGCTATGTTGAAGCAAAATTCAAAAGGAGACACCCATGCTGTGTAGAAGACCAGTACTATCAGGAATGTCTCCCAAGCTCTGCAAGACATAGATCATGTTCTTTTGCATGTGAACATCAGAAAATATTAACATTTTTCAGCACAAAAAAAAAAAAAAAAAAATTGCAGCATACTAGCAACATTTACATTCTAAGGCTATACACACCTTTCCCAGTTTTCATCTGTAACAGTTTTATTTACTTAAATGTGTCCCAAAACTTTCATAATAAACAGAAGTGGATTTTTCCATCTCTTCTTGCCATACTACTCAAGCAAAAGCATGATTTTTAAGATGAAATCAGTCATTGTAATGCCAAAATAATCACAAGAAGATATATACAATTCAAACTTCACTAATGCATCAATGTAATAAGGATTTAAGCAACCAAAAGAACAATAGTAATAATATTGTTCAAACCAGGAATGATCACTTATAGTAATTGGAAAGTTAATTATTATAATTAAATTTCGGAGATGTGATTTTGACGCATCATTGTTAGGCTCATTAACACATGCCCACCACAGATGGGTGATCATTTCCGTTGTTCAAACCTCATGAACAAGGAAACAAATGAAAATCCATAAATTAGGAAAGATGAATATTACAAGATAGCTTCTTTGACAAACACAAATTAAACCGTTCGGAGCCCATCCCTATTTTTCCCATTCAAAATTCCCAAATCATCTGAATTCTGAAATCTTCTAGTCACCACCTAACAAACATATGGTATTTACAGATGAACCAGGACATCAGCTATACTATCCAATTGTAGTTTGCTTATCATATTCCTGAAATTCTTCATCCATCATTTAAAATTCTAAGCACTAATTCCAGCTGCACTATATCATCTATCGCACATTCAGCAAGACACAACCATACAATTACATACAGTCGCATGTATCTATCTATCTATACATGCATACATACGCATATACATACCTGTAACGGGGATCAAGGGAAGAGATAATAAGGGGACGAAGCTTGGGCTTGCGGGTGGAGCGGGCCCCAAGAGCTGGAAGAATACCACTTGACACGCTATGGTAGCTTCTATCATCTCTCGATACTCTTTCAATTTCACTCTCTATTTCTGTAATCCCGCACATAGACCCCCTTGATTTCGAAAAATCCTTCATACTCTTCCCCGCCATTTTTTCCCACTCCATTGCTCCTCCCAACTCGTCGAATCTTCCTTGTTTCCTCGTATTTATCATTCGGTCGATCGAATGCTGTAATTCTGTGTTCTTGATTCAATGGAGAACATTCATTTAGGTTTTCCTGATGACCTATTCTCTGCCTCCGAGGCTTCGAAAATTGGAGGCAATTTGCATACCTCTTCTCTCCTTCTCTTTCTTCTCTCTCAAGAAATCAGCGGTGCATGGAATTAACAGAAAAAGCATCCATTGTTTGGTTCGTTTGCCCTTTCATTATGGCAATCATGCCTTTCTTGGACGTACGTACATATAAATATGTGTGTGTGCGCGCGCGCAGAGAGGGAGAGAGAGGTAGAGCTTTCCCTTTGTTCATGGATGACATGCATATCTGTTCTTGTTTCATGAAGCTTTCATAAAACACCGCCTTATTATGGCAAATTATTGCGGTCAAGATTACTCTTAGGTGTCAACAAATGAGTCAAATTTCATAATTTTTTTTTTTTTTTGTTGAAATTTATTTGAGTTTATTATTAAGCTGAAAATTATATTTTAATTATTTGATTTTATTATTGAACAAAATTAGTATTGTTTCGTGCAATGCACACTTTGTAATATAATTTAAAATAATAAAATAAATTAGTGATATAATTTGAATGAATTAATATTTAAGAATACATATTAAAGAATATGTATTTTACTCGTAAAGTCATATAAAAAATTTACTTTTTTAATTAAAATATATTTAGTTCGCCCTAGAATAAGAATCTTATTTTTATAATAAATTTATTAATTGTATAAGTTTTATAAAAAAATATTAGTTAAAATTTATTTGCAATCTAAATTCAATACAAATAATCAAATGCACAATGAATATTAAAATTTATTTCAAATAATCAACATATTCATTTTAATGTATGCAATATGAATGTAAAATTAAAAATGGTGAAGAAATAATTAATTTAATATATTAAATGAAAAGTTACTTGTCATTGGATATGATTTATGAACAATGCAAAAATCATTATTGACATATAGAAAATTTGATCAAGAGCACACCTCATAAAATTCATATTATTTTACATGAATATAATTTAGTTACAATTTTTTTCAATTTCATATGACAATGTTAGTGCTAATAATGCTAGTTTGGCATTACTCGTTAAAATTTGTCAACCATCATTTAAGGGTACATTTTTTCATATTATATGCACGTGTCAAGTTTTAAATTTATTTATTTAAGATGGTATAGGACATTTCAAAAATTATGTATGCGATTATAAAAGAAATTGGACATTTAGCTAGGCAGACAAGTCTATACAAAAATGAAAAAGATTATGTAAAACATTTGGTATGAGTGCACTACAAAACTTTCTAAACATCTGACTAACCATTGAAATTTGACATACAAAATATTGAATGATTCTTAAGATGTTAAAATCAATTATGTACATTTTTTTACAAGAACTATTATGTATTGTTTTATTTCCAAGTTCATGAATACATGTGTAATAATTTTTCTTTTGAAAGTTTTTGAAGATGCAGCAAAAAAATTATCCTGTTGTTACTATCCTACTCGTCCTTTAGTCATATATCATTGTGTTAAAATTACACTTAATTTACGATCATATTTGAATGGGATTTTACAAAATTGCACTGCAAGCATGAGATGTAAATGGTTAAACTATTTTCAAAATATTTTTACTTTATTTTTTATGGCAAAACTATTAGATCCTAAAATTAGAGAAGATGGTTTAAAAGAATTATTAAGAATGTATTATGATGCATTATTTTCAGTTAAGGATAATGACACTGGTAATCCACATGTAAGTGTAGGTAAAACAAAATAAATATTTTATGATCTTTTTAAATAATATAAAATTTAATTTTGGTGATAGTTTAGATAGTAGAAGTAGCAATGAAAATCAAGACATTGGAGGTACTTTGACTTCGTCTCAATCTGAACAATTTTAACATCCAAACTTTCAATAACTAGTCTAATATTATAAACTTTTTATATTAGAAAATTCAAAAGGTATAGAAGCAATAGTCTTTGCCAAGAAGTAGAAAATTATTTATCTACTATTTTTGAGAAATTCAAATTTGACATAATTAAGGAGCTCTTGAGGTGGCGGTCTCGAAAATATTTTTTTTCTTATTTTAGCAAGAATTGCAAATAAAATATTTGCGTGCTTGACTTCCAATGCCTCGGTTGAACAAATATTTAGCGAGGGTGGTTAGATTTTTTCATACTAGAAGATCTAAATTAAATGTTGAAAATATAAAAAATAAGGAAACAAAAAAGAAGTGATTGAGCCACGCCACTTATTAAGGTATTTTTATGTAAAAGTTGATTGTTTGTTGTATTTTGATTTATTTATTTATATTTGTACTTTTTTTATAAATTGTAAAATTTTAATTCTTGTAATTTATCTTTTGTATGTTGTAATTAATTCAAATTCAATCTCTTGCAATTTTTTTTTAATAAGTTGTAAGTTTTTTTTGTCATATTCAAATTCATTATCTTGCAATCTCTCCAAATATATAAAATAGATCTTCCAATTAAAAATAAGGGAAAATTTTTAATATACATATATATATATATATATTTAAATTATATGTCGGTTCGTTTTTAATAGTTACCAGGTATTCAGTCTAAAGGATAAAATCTCCTTTCCCATTGGTTAATAATTTTCTCTTAAAAGCCCAAATTCGAGTTTGACTTCTCTTAAAGATCAAGTCAATTAATTTATTGGGCTTGGGAACGCGTTCAATAAATTTGGGCTTTCATGCAGTATTATTGACCAGAGTTCAAGGAATGGATGTGAAAGAGACTATGTCGCATTTGACCACAACCACGTCTTCACTTTGATTCTAATTTGGACTTTTGACGTTTATAAATTGTTCAATCAGGTCGTTAGGATCTATCTCGTAAATTTTATAATTTTAAATTAAAATAATTAGGAAAGTAAAATTTACTGCATAATATTTCACACAAAACATTATTTTATCCGTGTAAAAGTATTGTTAATATTGTTATATAATTATATAATCCCTTTTTTGTTTAAAAAACTAATGTCACTAGTAAGTTAACAAATCATATTAATAAAAAATATTATATAAGTGAAAATCTGATTAAGATATATCAGTATAGTGATAACATAATAATTAACGAATGACTTTATGTAACAGCCATCATTTATCATAATAAAACACGTTTCAATTAATTACAACATCAACAAATACCTACGTATTGTAATTTATAACTATATAAAAGTAAGATAATTGAAATTATTTTCAGTTCAAATGCTATTTTTATTTTTAAAAAATATGATATTCAATCAGAAATTTAATTTTTCTTTATTTTTTACTTTAATTTTCAAATGTCTATATTTTTTCATCTCTACTTCATTTTTAATAAAAATATATTAAATTAATCATCTTTCAATAATTTTCAATTTGATAGTCATATTACATATATAAAATAAAATATTATTTTTTAAATATTAGTATTTTTTTATAGATTAATTATAGTATATTTTTATATTGTAAGATATTTTTATTTTAAACAATTTTTATTAAAAATATATTTTATATTAAAAATTATAATATTATTTTCATAATAATTTATTATATTATTATATTATAAATTGTGCAGGTAGGAAAAACACTAGTAATTATATAATTTAAGAAATGTATACATCAAGTTCTTATTTATTGAGTTAAACAAAATATATTCATCGAGTTTTATTTTCCCACTTGATTAAATAATTTTGAGAAATCTCTTTACCCCAATCAGACAATGGTAAAATAATTTGTCACACAATAAATAATATATATATATATATAATTAAACTATAACAATATTTTTAGAAAATGTTTGATAAATTAGTCAATACTGTAATTAACTTATTAGTTTGGTAATTGATTAGTTAAATATTTTAGCTAGGGATCAATTTCCTTTATTTTTTAAAACCTAATAAAGTATGTGTATTGTATGATTCGTGCCATTCAATTTATATTATTATTTTATTTAATTAATTTTTTTATATATTTACATATAAAATATTATTGTTAATTTATTATCTTAAAAATATAGTAACATTTTTAAATAAATAAATAATATTTTTAAATTAAACAAATAATATTATAAATAAGACGGCCATGCATACCTGTACGAAAAAGTCGGTCTTGCATAATTTTAGAAGCTATTAATACTCGAATTTATTAATTTTTAGAGAGAGAGAGAGAAGGGGGGGGGGGGGGGGTGGAGATGTTTGAAAGGGAAGCGTGGTGGGTGCGATATGTGGAATGCAGAAACCGCATTAAAGGAATGATGGTCTCACTGACACTATTTATATATTTTATATTATTTAATATATGTCACAAATTCAACATGATCATTACTACACCTAACCTAATATCAAAATTAATATGCAATTGACAAGTATTAAGAAATTGCATTTTCATGTTTACTTCAAATTAAATTAGATAAGATTGTATCCACCATTAACATTTATTAATATTTAATAAATACATTATTATGGTTTTTTTGTTTTTATTTTTCTTCTTTTTCTGTAGATTTATTTACATTGACCCGGGTTGTACTTAATTAATATATTACATTCTCGTGTTTTAAAAAATTATATTTCAAAAATATTTTTTGCTTAAAAAACGTGTTTTATTTTTCAAAAGTTCAGTTTCATTTTATTAGTTAAATAAAAAATAATATATTTTTATTTTACAAACAAGTTGTATGTAATTTAATAAATTAAATCAAAAACTAAAAAGTTGAAAAAGAAAAAAAAGAAAGGAGTAGTACTTTATGTACTATATAATTAATAATTTTTTTCAAAGAAAATAAATTTTGCCATATATTTTACATGTGTAAAATATATATATTATATATTACGTAATATTTCATAAAAAACATATAATTATAATTTTTTACTATTGTGACGACTAAATATTTTACAATATGATTGTGTCAATACAGCTTTAAAGTGAATTTTGTGATATTAAATATAATTATTTATTATAATTCTTGAGAATGATAATACGATTTTTGGGAAATTAAGAACAAACAATTTTTCTTTTGTGAAGAAATATATTTCGGAGACAAAATAACTAAAAAAATGAATAATTTATTCAATAAATAATTAAAAAAAGAAAACAAAAATATGAAGTGACCACAGTAAAGAATACCTGTCAACGCACCAAGAATATCTTCATATTTTGGTAGCCCTCAACTACCTGCTTTCTCTCTCTCTCTTCTCATAACGCGTAATCTCTCTCTCTCTCTCTCTCTCTCTCACATGAAGGGAGGGAGGTAGATAGTTCGGTTTCTATATTTACATTGCCGTTGTCTACGCATAGTTTTCATAATGCTGCCGTTTAAACGGACCACTATCTTGGTACACTTCACAACCCTCTCTCTTTCTGATTATTTTCTTTATCTTGAACAAGAATATGCAAGTTCACACTGCACACACCAAGCAAAGAACATTCTTTTCAAAGATTTGACAATGGAAGCATAATCTTTTCTTGCTTATAAAAGGTGGGTTGCGTGAGTCATTTCAACACAAATAAGGGAAATAGCAAGAAAAGTTTCATGTCTTTGGAATTAATCGTTTTGTGGGCTGTTGTTATTGTTCTTCCTTTCTGTTTCAGTTTGTTTCATTGGCAGAGACAAGCAATTGGAGTGACAGAGCTGTTCAAAAGAGGAGAGAGAAAGATAACGGCAGTGATGGAGGGTACATTGAAGAAGGAGATGAATGGTAAACCAGTTCTTGAATTGGAGGATAAAGCTGGTGTGGGTGGTGGTGTTGAGGATGTTTATGGCGAGGATAGGGCTTCTGAGGATCAGCCCATCACCCCATGGACAGTTTCTGTTGCTAGGTGATGCCAAAAAAAAGAAAAAAAAAATTATATATATATATATATATATATTTATATCATGAATTTTATGAAACTGTTGATAATTGTGACTTGAATTCTTGAATTCTTCCTTTTTTTTTCCCATTTTATTTAGTGTTAATCTGAGTTAAGCGATTTATTTATTTTCTTCTTTGCTGTTATCTGATTCTGAGTAAATTATTGGGTTGTGTTTGTTTTCTGAAATTGGAAGGGAAAATATTGTTATTCTTCATATGAATTGAATCGTTTTCATCATCATCATCATCACCATAGTAATTATAAAAAATCATAATTTGTTGTGATTTTGAGGATTTCATTGCAAGTTATGTGAAGGATTATAATGCAAATTCAAGAAACTCTTTTATCATTTAGCCAATTATTAGAACACGATATGGAATGATCCGTGCTGGATTGAAGAAAGCAATTTCATTTCGATCTGATGAATGTTATTCGTTTTGCTGATTATGATTTGTATACTTTTCTAAATGTTCAGTGGCTATACTTTAATGCGTGATCCTCGCCACAACAAGGGGCTCGCCTTCACCGAGAAAGAAAGAGATGCTCATTATTTGACAGGGCTTCTGCCTGCAGCAGTTTTTTCTCAAGATCTTCAGGTAAGTTGGGAGGCATTAACTTGCTTAGGTTTACTCACCAATGTTGGTCATTTTTATTATTAATTTCGTTCGATTTTGGCAATCAGGAGAAACGATTAATGAAGATTCTACGCGACTATGAAGTGCCACTGCAGAGATATATGGCCATGATGGATCTCCAGGTAACATTTTTCCACTTAAAAGTAATTCAAATCCTTAAACAATGTCATTCAAAATCAAGTAAGGGTGTAATCAAGTCCAGCCGGCTTGTGAACTACTCGGGATTGACCCAAAAAAAAACTCAGAAATGAATCCAGTCGAGCTCAAAAACACGACTCGATAGGCTATATTACTGTTTTACCCTTACCATAAATAAATAATGGAGTCGATTTGAATCGAGTAGAGCTTTATCATGCCTTTCTAATTGAGCTACAAATATCAGAATATTTGTGTAAGTAATCGAGTTGAGAAGAGTTGAGTTCGATTGTGACTTGACAACAACCCTAGCTTTATGTCTCACAGTACGCTAATTCTGTTTCTCAAACCTCTCAGGAGAGAAACGAAAAGCTGTTCTACAAGCTTCTTATCGATAACGTTGAAGAACTGCTGCCTGTAGTCTATACTCCTACAGTTGGTGAGGCCTGCCAGAAATATGGTAGCATTTTTAGGCGTCCTCAGGGCCTCTACATTAGCCTGAAAGAGAAGTATTGCGTTTCCTTCCTTTTCACTTGTTCCTATCCTATATATGATCACCCGTATCTCGCGTTTATAACCTTCAAACATGGATGAATTTTGGTGTAATTATGAGTTTAGTAAGGCCTTTATCTAATGCCAAGTGATGAAATATTTATAGGGGAAGGATTCTTGAAGTGTTGAAAAACTGGCCTGTGAAATCGATCCAAGTTATTGTGGTAACAGATGGAGAACGCATTTTAGGACTCGGAGATCTTGGATGCCAGGTATGTTTGATAATTTCTCTAGTTTAAATGTATCTAAAAAGTATTGAGATTGTAACAACACGAACATTATATAATACTTTTGAAACTGCTGCAGGGAATGGGGATTCCTGTAGGAAAACTTTCTCTTTATACTGCTCTTGGAGGAGTTCGTCCTTCAGCTGTAAGCATAACTATAACTTGGCTCGTTATTGCATGTTTATTTTCGCATTTATCATATGAACTATTTAACTAGATTTGTAGAAAGATGCAATTTTGAACTTCATGATTGTGGAGCTGTAATTACTGCATGGTTGTTTTCCTGGTTCCGTGACTTAAAAATACGCTGCGTAAAGTTTTTTACTTCTTGTGAAATGGTCAAAACCTTGTGTCAGATTTTCCCATTTTGCTTTTGGGTATATCTCAGCTTCACTTCAGTCTGTTTTTTAATGTCCCTTAACAAAAACAGTATTTGCTGATGCTGATATCTTACAACTTCGTACAAAACTAACTTACGACACAAAACTGCTTCGAAGATTCACCATTGTAAATTCACTGCAATTTTTTGGTCGTTTTTTACCTTTACCAGTGCCTGCCTGTAACCATTGATGTCGGAACAAATAATAAAAAGTTGCTGGAGGATGAGTTCTACATTGGCCTGAAGCAGAAGAGAGCAACTGGGCAGGTTTCATGTTTTCCTCTCTCTATCTCTATCTCTCTCTCTCTCTCTCTCTCTCTCTCTCTAGTACTAGTATATCTCAAAGCATGTAAGGTTATCTCTTTTAACAAGTTTGGAGTTGGCTTGTTTGAAAATGTTCTGGTTTGCGTATAGGAATATTATGAGCTTCTAGAAGAGTTCATGTCCGCCGTTAAACAAAACTATGGCGAGAAGGTCTTGATACAGGTATTACATTCAGAAAAAATCAAAGATTTTTTAATATCTTATTTATTTATTATTCAAGATTAGTTTTCTGGAATTGCCTTCTTATCCTACCGACAAATGATCATATTTCTTTAGTTTGAAGATTTTGCAAACCATAATGCCTTTGAACTACTCGCCAAGTACCGTTCAACTCATCTTGTGTTCAATGACGACATCCAGGTAAAATGCCAACTTTTTATTATTTCAATTACGATAATAAATTAAATTACTGATATTTAAATTGTCCCGTATGTTATAAAGAACTTGAAATTTGTTTGTATCGTCTCAGGGTACAGCCTCGGTTGTTCTTGCTGGGCTTGTTTCAGCTTTGAAAGTAGTCGGTGGAACTCTAGCTGATCATACTTTCTTATTCTTGGGTGCTGGAGAGGTGGCCTGAATTTCTTTTCTCAAATTAAAAAATCTTTTCTAATTTATGTACTTTTACCCAAAAAAAACCGAAGGAAAAATGCGCGCGCGCACACAACGCGCTCATACTAATGCATTCTATGCTCTTTGTTCTGTAACAACATAACTTATTTACCAATAAGTCAGTATTTTTACACTAACTTCATCTGTCTTCTTTTATTTTGGTTTCTGGAAGGCTGGAACTGGCATAGCTGAACTTATTGCGCTCGAGATCTCCAAAAAGGTAAACAACTTATTCGACCATCAAATTCTGATAAATTTTCTTTCTAAAGATCCATTTTTGATATGTGGATTTTCCACTTTATAGACAAATGCTCCAGTGGAAGAGACCAGAAAGAAGATTTGGCTTGTGGACTCTAAGGTACAGGGCCGCATGGGTTGGATTTTCCTTGTAATACTGTAACGGACTTTCTGATCTTGTTCGAGAATTGTCCTTAATAGTTTTCCGGTACATATATAGGGGCTGATAGTCAGTTCTCGTAAAGAGTCTCTTCAGCATTTCAAGAAACCTTGGGCTCACGAGCATGAACCGGTTAAGGAACTGTTAGGTGCAGTTAAGGTGGGATCTCCTGTCTTTACCCGATATTTGTGTTATTGACACCTCTCTCTCTCTCTCTCTATATATATATATATATATGTATGTATGTATGTATGTATATATATTCTATCTATCTGTTTCTATAATTACTATTCAATTTTCAGGCAATAAAGCCGACAGTTCTGATAGGGACTTCGGGTGTTGGAAAGACATTCACAAAGGAAGTTGTGGAGGCGATGGCATCCATCAATGAGGTGATACGTCTCTCTTTGTCCACCAGTTATTATCTGACCCAAATTCATCCGATGTTATAGACATCTAACAATGTTTGCCTGATGATTTACAGAAACCTCTCATTCTTTCTCTATCGAACCCAACTTCACAATCAGAGTGCACAGCTGAAGAAGCGTATACATGGAGTGAGGTAAACAGCTCTTCTTTTGTCCTCCCTAGTTCTCGAGCTGCGTTTGAGCTGGCGAACCCTGGCCCAAGATGAACCGTGTATCGTTACATAGAGAAACAGGCTTATAGCTAACTTGAATCTAACAAGATTTTACTAAATTTGGCATATAATGGTAGTTATTTTAAGTTTTACACAACTTTAGATGTACTTGAGCACAATCCAGAACCATCTTGAAATCAAACATGAACCCAGCCACGAAACCCAAGTTGCCACCCCAAAGCTTTGAACTTTTTGGCTTCTTTTGACATCCAATATCGTACTTTCAGGGACGAGCCATATTTGCTAGCGGCAGCCCGTTTGACCCTGTAGAGTACAACGGGAAAGTATTTGTGCCCGGTCAGGTATTGGTCAAAACTAAATCAGCTCCCTTCTGATCTCTCTCTCTCTCTCTCTCTCTCTCTATCTCTCTCTATCTCTCTCTTCCTCTGTACTAATATTGGCACATGTTCACAGGCAAATAATGCTTATATATTCCCTGGATTCGGTTTGGGCTTGATCATGTCCGGTACAATACGTGTACACGACGATCTGCTATTGGCAGCCTGTGAGTAAACCTCATAGCGTTAGTTGTTCAAAGCTGTTATTTATATACAAGACTTTGAAATGATGTTTTGTCTTGTATGTTCTCTACAGCTGAAGCTTTGGCAGCTCAGGTGACGGATGAAAACTATGCGAAAGGACTTATATACCCTCCATTTACGAATATCAGGAAGATTTCAGCACACATTGCAGCTAATGTGGCTGCTAAGGCATATGAACTTGGTTAGTCCTCTAGTTACATTGCCTAAGGTTTTACGATATTATGTTAAGAGTTCACTATTGTATATTGGTGTTTCATCTTGTGTTTCATTTACGTGTCTTTTACCATTGAATAAAATATGAGTTTTCTGTCGAGAGTATAATTTGATATGATGGAAATGCTCTTGTAGGTCTGGCGTCCCGTCTCCCCCGCCCCAAGGATCTAGTCAAGTTTGCGGAGAGCTGCATGTACACACCCATCTACGGCAACTATCGCTAGACAAAAGCTTGTATTTTTATTGGTATTTCATATTGTTTGGTGACTGAAAAATCATGTGTAACGAAATAGGGGAATTGATTGTATTGAATTTTTTTATTCAAATTTATAGAGTATTAATTACAATATTATTTGGTATTTTTGGAGTATATTGAGGAAATCTTTATGACAAAAAAATATTTTCAGAAGCGAACATACACATTATGTTTGCTTTGATTTTAGGAATAATCAATGTGATGTGAGGAATTGGATTATCAATTGTGGAGGCACAACATAATCGGAATTGGATTATCAATTGTGGAAGCACAACATATTATGTTGTACCTTAAAAACCGACTTATCTTTTTAAGGGTCTAGATCCAATCCAAAAAGAATACATTATCCTCGAAAAGAAGAAAATAATTTAAGGATCTAAATCCGAAAAGAATAGATTGTCCCCTAAAAACAGAAAATCACACAAATCACCAGGGTGCGCCACACTTGATGCATCATGCACTAGATGCTTTTAGCCATAAATTTATACTCAACCGCTTTTAGCCATAAATTCATACGCAGCCACATGGATGTATGTAGTTAAAAACACCTGATGCATCCCCGGGGCACCACAGAATAGATGGTCAACTTGTTGCTGCACTTGTTGCATCATGCAGTAGATGTTTTTAGCCACAAATCTACACAACATATACCTGTGTGGTTGAGAACACCCGGAGTATGATACGATACTATCATGAACTCATTAATTTGAACACAATATTAGAACAAGCTTGAAAGTAGAGGATTTCAGACACGATCAACATTTTTATATTAGTACAATATTGAAAACTAAGATTCACATTAGATATCACAAGCGGTAAAATTCCACAGGCATCACCATATACATTTTCCATCCAAGTTACAACACAATATATGATTATGATCAATCATTAATACGGAAAATTCGTAAAAGAGAAGCAGACTCCCATAGTATTCATAAACTGTACCAGGAAATACCTAATGCCATATAATAAAAGAGTTTCTAGAGTTTCTCATCCACCACCTGTGAACTTCTTAAGCCCCAAAAGGCCTGAGGCCTCATTTTCCTCTTTGTAGCAGAAAAGTACCAACCCATTTGTGTTCCGCATGTGATGCATTCGGCGATTGACCATGCATAACTGCAGCCATCAAACATATAATATCTCAACGAATGCAGAAATGGCATAAATATAACCTCAAGGTATGGCAGATTTTTATTTTTAAAAAGAAAATACTACTATGTTTTAGAATTACAAAGATGCCACAACATATTAACACTCCCTTGAGTCATAACAAGGAAGCTTTTTTCGTTAAATTCATGTAAAACAAAATGGCACACAAAAAAACACTACTACATCACATAGCACTTATGCCGTGTACACAGAATTGTGCACAAAAACCCGTACATGAAATGATGAAGTAGATGGTACAAGCATAGTCATTATGCCATGTACGCAAACTGTGTACTCAGAAAAATACACCATATAGTTCTTACAGTACACTATAAAATATTACGGTACATGACATTGTGATTATGTTATGTACACGATGATTACACAAAACTACTCTCATATGACTTCACATTATGGTACGATGTACACTCTCTCTTTTGTGGGGTGGGATAGAGGTGTGGGGTTGGATGGGGTGAGGTCGGGGCCCACTTCATTAAGGGCTTTTATGTAAATTTAATGAAGTGGGTGAAAAAACTAGTTTTATATCTAGTGGCTACAAAACTTGATGTTATGTATAAAGTGGTTAAGATATAAATTCTCCCATCAAAATAGCAATATTCCAAAGATATCAGTCTTTGTGTGAGAAAATTCTGCAACAACATTGTAACTTATAGTATCAAAACAAGCAGAAAGCTAGTTTCCTAAAAAAACAATGCATAAATATTACTTCAATTATTTAGCCGTGCTAGACAAGAACAGAAGTGAGCTGGGAAAAAGGAGCATATTAAAGGCTTTCAATCCAAAACCCTCATGACCAACATGAGAAGATGACTATCCTGGAAACCATTTTCTGTTTTCTTTTCTTCTCTTTTTTTCTCCCTTAAAGAATACCACTAAAAAATTGTTCCCTAAATACATACCTAATGTTTTACTTTAGGCACTGTATGACCCAGACCACACATGGAATAATCATCTCAAGAACTGACATACTTGAGGAAATGATGCAAACTCTTTGGTACAAGTTATATTTTTACTGGGAGAAGTTAAATAAATTAAAGTCGATTCTGAAAGAACAAAAAAATAACATCCCATCAGAGACAGAAAGAAACTAAAACTGTGTTCATGAAATCACAAACCCACTTCTTTGTGCTTCAATAGTGACTACCTCAGCTGAAATGGTAGGGAATAGCTCGTGCTAGCAAATTATTCAGCAGCTTGAAACAAACTAGCACATATACCTTAAATCATGTAATAATATCTCAAACACCAAAATTAAATGAAGTTTTTACCCGGGAAACCAGCAATATTCTTTTACCGGAGGTCCTGTTACTGCTATTCCATTCGTTCTGGTGAGAGTCATCACCTCATGCACAAAACCTTGTGGGTTAGCATAAGCACCAAGTGGACCATCAGACATCACTAACATGTCGCTTCTCTTTGCGACCAGAGTCTAAGATGAATAGGAAGCATAGAATATGTTAGCACCATCAAACTGGAAAAAAAAAAAAATTATATATATATATATATATATATTTTTTTTTTAATATTAACACATACTTCACATATTACCTCACAAGTTTTACAACGCATTTTATCGAAACTTTCAAGCAACTCTATCTCCTTGCGCAATCTGTAAGTTGTTCCATCAATATCCAAGAGATCTTGCCTTGCCGAATCAGATATTGGAATTTTACTAGCAACATGAAATGAAAGAAGATCTGGCTTCATCACAAGGCTGTCCATGCTTGGTGCTTTAACAACCTGTTTCCACCTATCTGCAATGTTGCGATCAAGAACATCTTTCAAACCAATCACTGTGTTTTCCTTCATTTAATTTGATCTTTCAGAATATTCATCTCCCTAATCAATCAATCAAAAAAAAAAAAAATACTAACATGCCTATGGTCTAGGATGAAAATTTTGAGAATGGAAGAAAGAAAACAAAATAAAATTTACTTTCTTTCCCCCATTGTTGTTCCTATAATTGTGCTTGTTAATGTTGCACATTTGCAACTAAAAATATCATTCCAGAAGGGACTACATAAGCATGAGAAGAGATTCAAAATGCACTGAACAAATGAAACAAAGCCACTTCACCTGCAACCTTCCGAGCAAGTACATAGGAGTCATACATGCGGTAGACCCAACTGGGCCAAAATGCTCTTGGAACCTCACGAAGCTGTGCCATGCCATGCCTTCCCCATCCTACCTTGATAGATGATTGCATATACGATAATGGTCTCTTCCCAGTTCCAGGACTGTCATCAGTCAGTTTGCTGAATTCTGAATGCATTGATCTTGGATAGTTGTCAACTGGAGATCTTTCAATTTCAAAATGTCGCTCATGTCTCTCATCATCACTACTTACTGATTCATCATATGTATCAGAACTACGAGAAGATTTAAGGGCATAATGGTGCAACCTTCTTTCAGCTGATGAAAGTTCACTTTCAAAACTTCCCTCTGACATCACTTCAGATTCATTTCCTTCCTCACAACTCTGATTAATACGCTGAGAATTTCTTAATGGAGTCAGTTTACCAACAGCTTCCCGTGGTGTTCTGAGTGGAGTATCTTCCTTTATGATATGAACCTCTCCACATAGCTAATTGGAAGAAACAAACATAACAGAAAGTTACTAACAAGTAACAAGAAGATAAAAAAACAATCTTAATTGATTTTTGAAAGTACTTACTGATCCTTCTACATCAATCCAGCGGCGCTTCAGACGAAAGCGCTGCTGTCCACGGGCAACAATGTTTACTGAACCATCTTCCAGTCTCCGATATTGCCGTATCTTCCATTAAGATAGTAAGAAATATCATTCACTAAACACAATTAGGGAACAAAGGTATAGCCCAAGTTCTTACACTATGGAATTAGAAATTGTTTTTCTATGTGTAACTGCAGCTCAATATACTATATAGACAGGGTCTCAATCTGTATTGAAACAGCTACTGCACCTAGCTAAGAGAAAAGTCGTTACAATTTACAAGAAATAGGATCTGTGATTTCTTAAGATCAGTACCAAAGAAGAGGAAAAACTGAAGATCAAAGAGATGTCATATGCAGAAACATCAGAGATTCTAAACACTTAACCTTATTGAAGTTCTTTTAGGCTCAGAAACAGTTATGGGCTTGCATTAAACTCATACCCACACCAGGAGTGGGTTTTAGCACTGAGTTCTGCAGCAGATTATGACATTTGGTTCTCAAATCTGGCATGATGGGTGATCTATAGATTCTGCCCTGCCCATCGAGAGGTGTCATACATAAACCTCATGTAAGGTCATCCTAATTTATGCTGTAAATAAAATGACCTTCAAACATGGAGGTGTACAATATATTACATACAAAGTATACTTTACTTCTAGTTATCTGATATCTATATGCCTTTGAACTGCTAAATTTGTTAAAAGAGCCAAAATAATTTTAAATATGGGATAGGAGCATGCAGATTCAGCGTATTTTAAAGCCGCAATAGCTGCACCTTCTGCAGATACCTAAGACTAGTTAGTATTCTAGAGTCACACAAATGTAACCCACTCTCGATAATGTTCTATAGAAGTTCATGGTGTCAATAATTTCAGAACAAGCAAAAATTAATTCTATCATCAGAAACACGTAGCCCAGAAAGAGGAAAAATAAAACTAGAATTCTGCTTTGTACCTCCGCAGTAGTGCCAGTTGTTGAAAGCCTAACTCTGCCATTATTCGAATCCCTGTAAACACGAACCTGAAAGGCACACCAGACACGAGGACAACCATACTAGATAGTTTACAAGTAAAAAGAAAATAGAATAGATGTGGGGCGAGGACTATCACATACCACACCAATTGTATAAGGAGCATCAACTTGTCTCATTGCTCTCTCAACACCAGCTATAAAATTAGGAAAAACCACTCTAAGCGGAAGTATTGCCTCCGGAAATAAAACAACTCCTGTGAAGAAAGGTGACAACACTAAGATTCAGAAGCCAAATGACTAGAACAAAATATTAGTTGCTGTATTATTACTATATGCTCACAGAAGAGTGCATGCAATCGGACAAAAGTCATGCACAGAGTACTAGTTAATGATTCGCCCCTCTTGTTCTATAAATTTTAGAAGAACAAAATTTAGAAATTAACCAATTTTTTAATCAGCAAAGTGATTGATTGCTTCACAAATTTTTAAAAAGTGCAGGCCTTTACTTCACTGACACTTTCCTGGATATTCAGATAATATAACAGCTAGACACCCTAAATTTTCAATTAAGGTAGCTGTATAGGATATATAAGCAAGTATAGAACTTATGAAACACCGAAATCTTTTGGCAATTCCAACATTCCAAGTATTGCAGAGAGCTGATGGTGAAATAACAAAACAATAGTTACGAGGCTCTTCATTTTAGCATCAAACCAAGTACCTTCCAGATAAAACAGAGGAAGGGTCAAGACAGCTCCACCATCCAAAAATGCCAGCCTATGGTGAGTGTCTTCAACCTCTGTTGCACAGGGATGATTGATGAGCGATACAGAATTCCATATACCTTTCATATAATATATTTGGAATAAAGGAAAAGGAAAGTATGAAAAGGTCTCCTACCACCAAGATAAGAATGCAAGGTAACTACGGAGGTGTCATATGTGTAGTCACCAGATGCAGAAGCTCCTGCAGAAACACGTCGACTACAAAACCCAGTGAAACAATTAAAATATCAGTCAAATAAAAATGAAAAAATATATATAACAACACTCGCCACTTGAGGACTGCATCGATTAAGCCATGTAAGCAAACAAATTGTCATGAAAAACATTTTTGCCCTTCGTTTATTACATGCCAGCATAGTGGCAAATTCAATCATTTTTTATTGGTCATTCCTAGGTCGTTTCATGTTGATCATCAGCTATTTAAACATCTACAACATAAATTTCTGTGGGTTTCTAACTTGAGATATTATGACTCACGGCAATAATGTTAGCCATGACTATCCAATGCTCCAATTTTCAGTTTCAATTCAATAAAAATAGATACCAAGAACAATAAAAACACATCAACATGTAAGCAATACAAATTGTCCACCAGTTACATCATTTCTAAGCATCCGCATATTTGCATGCGACATGCATAAACCATAAATCTAAACAAATACAGCGACTTTTATTTACATAAGAATATTTCTCTACTTAACGGACTATCAAAACTTAATTGGCTGAAATTAATAAGAGTATTTTGGACTATTAAAACTTAATAGGCTGAAATCAACTAGTTCTATTTTTCAGACAGAAACCCTAAATCCAATAGGACCAATTTCAGTCTCCTGCCGAAACACACACAGTTAGCAGGAGAAAAAACACCAAAAAAAAAAAAAACAATTCAATCACACAACCCATAAGAAACTGAACAACACACCAATGAGAAATACATCTGAGGAAAATAATAATAACATCGAGAAAAATCTCTGAAATCAAAATTATTCGAACACTTACTACTCATCATCCGACGATTCCTCGTCTTCTACTTCTTCGACTTCTAATTCCTCACCTTCGAGCTCCAGAATCTGCTCCATCTGCAACCTCTCACTCTCTGAAATTGATTCGCCGGTCAGTTCATTGTCGAATTCCCAAAATCGATTATTCATGTTGTCTTTGTCGAGCGAAATTGCGGGAAAATGCAGTGTGCTGCCCGTTATGAAGAGTGGTGGTACCCCTTGCACCTACGACTAATACGTTTCTAGTAGTTGCCAGCAAAAACTATACTTGGCCACTGCACCTGACACATCATATGAAGATGTCACTTTCCCATTTCCCTTTTCCGGCTTTGGGGCTTTTGTTATTGCGGGTGTAAATTTCGGTCGGACCCGAATCAACCGCCCGATTTTTAAAATGAGTGCCGCCATTGATACCTAAATTTTTTATTTTACCCCTAAACTCTAAATATACCCCATTAAAAATTAATAATTTTTTTTATTAAAATATATCTTATATTTATATCTTATATTCTTCTCACTAAAAAGTAAAAATAAATCAGTATCCCTGTCCAACCCTCCATAATTCCGAACACAAATTGACAAATCAAAGTTAAAAAATTCTCTACGTTCCCAAAAAAAAATGCAATTTTTTTCTACCATAAATTTATTCACCTCCTATCTTCTCTACCCAGAAACCCAAAAAAAAGAAAAAAAAAATCTGTTTGTTTCTCTGATCAGTAACAAGAAGAAGGAAAATATTTCTTATGCCAATGGAATGACAGCCGTGACGGAGCAACGACAGCCCAATCATAGACAACTTCGTTGTATGTATGTAACTTAGATTTCAATGTGATAGAATGTTGATTAAGACCATTAGGCGTGCCCATATACAACGAGCATATATATATGAACCCTTGTACACAAAATTCTTAACAAAATCAAGTTTGGTGAAAATCATTTAAAGAATAACGTTAAGTATGTGTTGCATATCAAGTTTGGCCTTCGCGGTGAAAGATTTCAGATTTGTACCCGAATCTCAAGAAGGTCATAAAAGATTTCAGATTTGTAGTCGAATTTCTGTAGTTGAGAATAAGAATAGAATAATATATATAAGAGTATTTTAATCAATTTATTTATATCTAATTTTACCATAATTATTATGGGGTATATTTAATAGTTTTGGGAGTATGAATAGCCGCACCCTTTAAAAATATGCTTCCGTTTTTATAAGATAAATTTTGGTATCAATTTTTAATTTTTATATCTTCAATTATTTCAATCAATTTCATTGTTTTTAGGATAAATAAAACTCTTAATTCATTTAATATGCTTCGCAAAGTTTGATTTAATTTTTTGTTTTCATTAATTGTACTTAGTTATCCATATTATTGATTATTGGTGTCAAGATCTTCGTCCAACTTAGACTATGATTGCTCTTGTTATTGATTATTAATACAACTCAGAGTATGGTTCCTCTAGTTATTGATATAATGTGGTTCAATCCCAACCACATTTAAAATTAAGTAAAGGAAGAATAGAGAATACAATATAGAATTTTGGTTTTTGGTTTTTGGTATTTGGTGGCTAGACAACATCATCAATAAAAAAAAAAAATATATATATATATATAGGTATAAAAGTTGACTTAGGGTTGTCATGAGCTTCGGGTGTGTTAGAAAAATATATTATTAGATCACATCAAGTTGGCCTTGGCACACACCATAAAGAGGCAGAAGCACATTACTTATCATCGTTGGATTTCACTAGGTTACGAGCCTAGAGAAACATACAATTCATTGTCTAAATGTTAAATCTAAAAGTTTCAATGGGCAAAAATTTAGTACCCATAGATAAAAATATTTTCCAAATCAAATATGTTTTTTTCAACAACTAATATGAGACTTGTGCGATGCACAAAGTTATATAGCAGTTTTATTATCAAAGCATTTGCTATTCTGCTTGATGTATTTTTTTGTTACAGAAAAAATTATTTTTGTGAAAATTTTGTTTTTTTATATATTGACACAAATATAGCTTCATTTTCATTTTAACATAGAAAAAAAAAATTATTAGTTTGATAAATCAATAATATTCTTATTCATAATCACGGACCCCTTTGACGTTCTTTACTCTACATGCAACAAAATTACAATTTTGTTCAATTTCCTGTGAATTGTCATTCAGGGCATGTGTTAAAAAAATAAATTGATCCATAACCTATTCAATCTTACAGTTGTATTCTCTATCCAAAATTTTCATTGAACTGTCAACTAAACAATTTGCAATATATATATATATATATATTAGACAAAAATCAAACGAAATCTCTCACACAAATAAAATTCAACAATGATATTGGATTAAAAAAATTATTTTTAAGAAATCAAAGCTAATAATATTGATTGTAAAAAAATTAATATTTATTTATATAAAATAAAATATATACATAACATAAATAATTTTTTAAATTAAAGAATGGATTGTTGAGTTATCTTATAAATATTTCAATCCAAACTAAAGGAAATTTGCTCATATATATAGATATAAATAGTCAACAAAATCACTCAAGCATATAAATTCAACAATAATATTGAATTTACAAAATATATTTTAAAGAATCCAATATTAATGTTGATGGATAAAAAGAAAATAAATATAAGATATAATTTACATAATATTAAATGAAGTAGACAAATGAAAATATACTTACTATTCAATAATCAAACAATTGTACCTGAGAGTTGTGTATAAAATGACCTATTTTTCAATCTTATTTATAATTGATTACAGTGAAAATATTGATAAATATAATATCTGTAATTTATGGAATGATAGTGATTTGCACACAAATATATCCTAATAATAGATAACAAATTACTTTTTATTAGGAAACCACATCGAGGCAGGAAAACAAAAATGAAAAAAAGTCATTTTAACCACCTTATCCTCCGGAATTTAATTTTTGAATGAATCCATCTTCAACCAAATAGTGGCTTTCAAGGTGTCAGTTGCAGCAATATACTCACACTCCATAGTTGAGAGTATTATAATCAATTGAAGTTGAGATTTCCAACTTATTCAAGAACCAAATAAATTGAATACATAAGATGTAGTGGATTTTCTACTATTCCTATCATTAACATATTCTGAGGGCGTCATTTTTCACCCTCCAGCAGTACTCCATTCTCTGCACCAATTTGAAGTTTTTGAAAATTTTGCACTACTTTTAGCGCAGATTTTTTATTGCGCTACTTTTTTTTTATATGATTATATCTTTTTTAATATTTAATATTGTAATTTTTTTATCTCAATTATCCAAACTGAAATTAAATCAAGTTTTTTAAAATTATATGATGTGTAATTTAAATAATAATAAAAATATAATGTAAATAAGTATATGAGATTTTTAATATTATATACAAATTTAAATAGAATTTCATAACATTACCCGACATTCTATTTTACATATATATTTTTCTAATATGTAGTTTAAGAATATAAGTAAAATAAATATTATCTCAAAATTTAATGTTAAATAAAATTACATATATAATGTTTTTAACAAATATTTAGTAATAAAAATAAATATTAAAAAAAAATAAAGATTATTGTATAATATTATTTTTTAGTGGAGAAAGTAGTGCAAACTGTTGGAGAGAGTATGCAGATTTTACGTTAAAGTGGTGCATAATTTGCATTAGAGTAATGAACACTGCTGTTAAAGTGGTGCATAATTTGCATTAGAGTAATGAACACTGCTGTTAAAGTGGTGCATAATTTGCATTAGAGTAATGAACACTGCTGTAGATGATCTTAAAACTTCAAGTATACATCTATAAAACCTTTCACATATTTACAATAAATAAAAAGTGATTAGGCCAAGAAACACTCTCCAACTCTCCCAATTTCTCATATAAATATGAAGTTCCGGAAAGTGAAGAGACAGACGTTCAACATAATCAATTTTGTAAAAATCTATATAATTTACTTACACTTTCTTTTGCTTACAACTTTTTTTTTTTTGGCTAACATATAAGCTTTGAACACACAACATAGAAGTAAACCGCCAAGAAGCTTCAAAATTGCTCAGTCACCTTAGACCTAATATTGTTTGATTTAATAGATTGAATTTTGTGTGTTTTGGTTTGAGATATGATCAATTGATTAAACATGAAATATAAGGTGCGACAATTTAGGACACAATTTGATAATTTAATATTAATCGAATACAAATATAATGAATTAGGGTTTACTATTCACAATCTTAGATCAAAATTGAAGTCGGACGAAAATAAATTGGGCCACATCTTGCCAATCCGGAGGTAAACCCGATAATTTGCATTATTATTAATTTTATAAAAAATATCAATTTCATAATTTCACAAGATGTACAAGATCATTTTCTGTAAACATATGGTGTATGTATATTAAAAAAAACTACCATGGTCTATTATAAATATTAATTTGAGCTATTATTCTGTGGATCATAATTTATTTATTTTTGTAGATTGTCATAATTTTTTTTATATTTTTTTATTTTCCAGATTCAGTCTAATTGATCAGATAAACTCTACCAAATGAGTGGGTAATGCTCGAATTACAATGCTTAATACAAAAAAGTTAACGCCTATAAGTTTTTTTAAAAAAAATTATTACTATTATTATTATTATTATTTCATTTATTAATTTTTTAATTTATATCTTGATGCCCACACTTTCTGCTTGATTTAATCACCATAACAGGAAAGAACGGAAGGCCCATGTAGGGCTATCGGTTCGGGTCAGAAAGAATCCAGATCCGCTTGCAAAAAAAACAGTGCTTCAGAACCGGAAAAGGACGTAAAGCCAACACTCGGCAGCAGGAAGAGCAATGGGGCGCTCCATTTTCTCTCACTTCCTAATCCTCTCCAACTCTTCCCCACGCTCTATCTCCTCATTGTAGGATTTCCATTTCTCCATGGATTTTGTTGCTTCAATTTCTACATTATATATATGTGCTGCAAACGCTTTAGCTTTTTTTTTTTTTTTTTTTTTTTTTTTTATTTTGAGCAGGCCATGTGGTGTTCATCTGAGCAAATGCTTGGGTAGAACGGGTGCAATCCACGCGCGTCCGCATCTGCGAATTGGCGCAAAAATTCGGTGCCTTTGCAGCGTCTCAGTTTCCGAACCTTCGACATCTGAGGCTTCATCTAGCTCCGTAAAGTATTAATTTACTATTTGTTCTTTTTGTTATCATTATGGAGAATTTTTTTGCTCCGAATATAGCGAATTCCGGTTAGTCGTGCTTGCTATCAATGATTGCGTGCATTATAACTGAAATTAGAGTTGCCTATTTCGGATTCCGCTTCCATTTGTTTAACTTTTGGTTTCAAATTTGAATTATTTTTGGAGCACTGTTATCCTATTTTAGATTGTTTAGGATGTATATTTATTGTCATAAGGTTGGAATACTTGAGACAGGATTTGCTGAGTGATTTCGATCTAGGAGCCTGCAAATATCCATTACAGCTGTTGGTGTGGTGAATGTTTTAGAATATGATGTAATAGTGAGATAAATGTGGATCATATCATGTTATTAGGAACTCTGATGAGACTTCAAATATTATATCTAACTTAATAGTTTTAGTCTTACTTAGATGTTTGTGAAAAGCAAGGAGGAATATTGTGGAGGATTGTGGGCCAATGACTTTTTATGTTTGTTTAGTCCTAACAAATGTCAGAGCTCATGCTTCGATGATCACCTGGTTAAACAAATTGCTGTCTTGTAGCCTTGGTGGATCAATTTATTGCATTGCCTTACAGTTACGGTGAAGTTATTTATATGCCCTGATCATGTATTGATTTCTCATTTTGTAGGAAGAGAATAGTCTCTGGTGTACAGCCCACAGGATCCATACATCTTGGCAATTATCTTGGTGCCATAAAAAATTGGATTGACCTGCAGGTTTGTTTTCAAATAATTTGCACATTGTTGTGTAAGAAGAGCTTTAAAATTGGTTATGTTTTATATGTCCTGCATAGTTCATAGAATTGGTGCCGATTAAATTAGATGTAGAAGAACTTTGTGTTAGTCTCAGATGTTGAAATCATGTATAGGAAGAGAGGAGAGAACCTTGGTAGACCTCTAGCTGCCTAGCACCATATTCTTGCTGGGCTACGGTGGAGGCTTCCCAAAGTTTTTTTAAGCAGTAAAACAGCCTCTACTTTAGATGATATGGTTGGTAACTTGTGTTATTTGAAAAGGAATGGTTGGGCATGTTATAATCCTATTAAACTTTCATAGGTCGGCAATCCCACTCCATAGATGGGGGTGAGTGTGCATGATCCTGTATAGCAATACATGTATACAATGCAGGCCCAACCAACCTGGCTTGATCAGATGTGTCATATTCAGTGTGAAACATCTGTTTCACTCTGCTTCATTTACATTACTACCACTTTCCTGGTTTTAAATACCAGTTGTATTTACTTCCCAGCAAAAAATATTTTTCTCTGTGTTGTTCCTTCACCTCAGTTTTGCTGTTGCAGAATACATATGAGACACTCTTCTTCATTGTGGACCTCCATGCGGTATGCTCTTATTTCTGACTCATATTCTCAGCTGCTGATTGCCTTTTTTATTTTCCATTAGACTGATATCCTCAAATATTTCTCTAAAACATAATTTATTGCATTTTTTTTTTGCATCATTGTTTCGGCTAGTTTCTGCATAATAAACCATTGCATTGTCCCTACATTTTTTGAATATCATTGTTTCTGTATATAGACATCTGAACTGTAGCTCTACATCCATGCAAATAACTATATAAGATAAGGTGTTAGAAGTTCTTTTAGAGTTCTAAGAGTTTATAATTGTTCTGGATTGAACATAAGATTGAAGGATTACTATTTCAGTGACTTTCGCCTCAACAATTAAACTTCATTATGATTCAATTTCTTACTCACATTATTCCTAAACTAGACAACCTTATTTTTTTTGCCTTGCAGATAACTTTGCCATATGATACAAAAGAATTATCAAAAGCCACAAAAGATACTGCAGCTCTTTATTTGGCATGTGGTGTGGATACTAACAAGGTGTCCTCACTGTTGTGTCCCTTTATGATTGATTATTTTAGCTGGGCTTGAAGATCCAGGTGTGTGACTGTTTCTTATTTCCAACTATAGGCCTCAGTCTTTGTCCAGTCTCATGTTCGTGCTCATGTGGAATTGATGTGGTTGTTAAGTTCTGCCACACCAATCGGTTGGCTCAATCGGATGATTCAATTTAAAGAGAAATCACGGAAGGCGGTGAGTTTATGCTATGTGCAGCTTAATTAAGCATTTGGCTCGTGGTTTCCATGCTGATTTAACATTTAATACCACTTTCCAATTTGTTCTGGGGTAGCTTGGTGCCTTGAACTGAAATTTAAAATATTAGAGAAATTCACAATGATTTTGATGCTTAATAAGAGTTAAAATTAGCCCATGATTATGTTAATGTGTTCAAAAAAGCGTTTGAAGTGAACTTGAATCTTTGTTTGTTCATAAAAAAAGATACCAGTAGAAGGGGGAATAGCTGAATAAGGGTAGGCACCTGGGTGCTCTAAGCGATGGGCACCTAGTAAATTCTCAGCCTTGGTGTCTGCGCGAGTTTGAGTGTTTGTCTTCGTCGGTTGAGAGTTTTCCTTTTTCTTCTCTTCAGGTGCACTTTGGGAAATGTTATCTCATATGAATCTACCATGCGTGGGTTATTTTTCGATAAATTAGTCATTTAAGAAGATATGATTTCTGGATTGTGGTGCTTTTGTATTAAGAAAAACTCATTATACCGGCCTTTTCAGATTTGGTTAGAATTTCTGCATTCAAATAATGTTGCAGATAGGTATTGAAGTGTGGCAGTAAAACGTTGCCGGACTTCTTAGGTAACCAAAGAGATCAAAATAGTCATAGAGACAATTGGCATGCTGTGTCTTAGAAGCATTCTTGTTATGTGCGGCTAATTTAGAGAATATTTGTCTGTGAAGCATGGCTTTTACTACAAAAAATTCTAGCGTAGTGCTTATTTGTGACATTTACTGCTAAGATTTAAGTGCATGGGCCGAATATAGTACTTTTCCAGACAGTGAAGTGGCAGTCCTCATTAGCATCTTAGTTCTAGAAGGAGAAATGAATTAGAAAACAAGCTGATTGCTTTGCAAGTTTTATGAGTTATTCATAGCTTTCATTCTTTGACTTCTGTTGTTTTAGCTGCCCATTTCTCCAAAAGACATGTTGGTTTAGTACTTTAAATTTTGTGCCATCTGTTGCCTCTTGCTCTTACAAGATATAATTTATGTCGGTATAGATAAATATTATAGCCGTGAAGTGGTGAAGTTCTCACATTTTTAATCATTGGTAGAGCAATCTCCTGTCTTCTCCATGGAAAAAGAACTACATTTTTTTCGGTCTTTCGGTCTTTACATTAAAGCATAGAGAAGTTATTCTGAAGTAGTAGAATATATCATCAATATTACTCATTTTTTATGTTATTGCTTGCAGGGGGATGAAAATGTTGGGGTTGCTCTTCTAACCTATCCAGTGCTGATGGCATCTGATATCCTGTTGTATCAGGTAATTTTTTATTTCATTTATTTTTTAATAGAACTCCCTCAGAACATGCCCTCATGCTCCTGAAGTAGGTCCTTGTAAAATTTTGTGCACTATATGTGAAGTGAAGTTTGAAGAGCAGTAAGTCTTTCTCTTCAGTTATCTAGTTATGATAATAGTCTCTGAGACATTCTGGCTCTCTGAAATGATATTAGCTCTATTACTTGGAAATTCACTGTTCTTTTCCCATGCAGTCTGATTTTGTGCCTGTTGGTGAGGATCAGAAACAACACCTTGAGCTGACTCGAGAATTGGCTGAACGTGTTAACTATCTATATGGAGGAAGGAAGTGGAAGAAGCTGGGAGGGTAAGGCACAATGTAATTGAAAAGTTTGAAAACTAGAGTATAAAGTTTCTTGGACCTTCTATCCGAGTTTTTTCCTGTTATTCTTTGTGTATGCTACTTGGTTTTTAGGAAAACTAAATGATTTGTTTAATCATCTTTTTCTTGGCCAAAGGCGAGGTGGTGCTATTTTTAAGGTCCGTTTTGTTTGTCAATTATCTATTTTATACAACTCTTAAGATATATCAAGTTGGAGACTGGATTAACTTGTAGTTGGATGATGTGAGTGATGTAGGTTCCTGAACCTCTGATTCCACCTACTGGAGCTCGTGTGATGTCCCTCACTGATGGTCTTGCCAAGGTTATGACTTATACTAACTTACTGTATTAGAAGGATGTCTTTCTGCAAAAAATGGAGTCTTTTCTGCGCTAAAGGCACTGACAACTCACTGATGAATAAGAGAAGTTTTCTTCACTTTGAAACTTGTTGTAACTTTACCTTGTGGTTGGATGACCTTAACTCAATGGATGAATAGATGTTATAAAAAAAAAAAACTGATGCCTCTTCAGGGGAGGAAAAAAACATTTTTCTTGTCAAGATTAGTTGCTTAAAGCTATTTTTACTGCTATCATATGTGGTTATACGATACCAGCATCTTAATACATGAAAAGTAATTTAATTGCTGTAATGCTAAAGAATTTTAATTGAGGATAAAAGACACTACTTGGAGGGGGGGGTGAAGATTATAAACTCTCTTGAACCATTCTATTTCTTGTTTTTTTGCATTTATTCTGATGCCTCACTATTTCTAACTTTGAAATATTCAGTGCATGATATATTTTTCTGTTTAATCAACTGTAATTTTTTTTTTTTTTTTTGGGTTTGCTATTACCCAAGTTTATCCAAGTATTTGGCCTGCACTTTGTTACAATTTTATTGAGACTGTTTGTGATGGTTAGCAATATTCTTGTTGTACATTTTAACTAATTCCATAAGCATTTTCCTTCGAGACAAAGATCCATGTTGTGCTTCTTCTGTCCCATTATAGTGGGTCAAAGTATTTGGTCTATGTTCTATTAAAATCTTCATGAGATTGAAAGACTGTCCAGAGAAGGCTTTTGATATTCTTGTTTGGTTTTATAACTATGGCATAAGTATTCTCTTGTGAGCATTCTCTTGTGAAACAAAGGTCCACCAATGCACACCTTGTTTGTCAATCCTCATCTCTCAAGAAATATAAGGTTTAGTGCTTACCAATCATCTGCATACCAAAGGAGCTAACATATCTTCCAATTTATGGCTAAGCTTCACATGACTTTTCTATCTTGTCTAACTAAGAGTTCTATGGAAAATCTGAAAATTATGCTCTTTGAAAGGAAATCTCTTATGTTTGGCCTTCTGTAAAAACATGACGAAATAGCTGACATGTGAAGATGACTGAATATATATTTGGAAACCACTCAATACTTTTTCATTCTCCTGACTTGTATCATATTTGACTTTTGCATGTAGATGTCTAAATCGGCGCCATCTGATCAGTCTAGAATCAATTTGCTTGATTCAAAGGATGTGAGTAATCGTTTCTGATTATATTGATTTGTCTCATCTATATCTTTAGTTTATGATGTTATTTAGGTGTCTCGGCATGTGAATCCAGTATTGGGTGAAGAAATTATACTTACTTTTTGGACAATGAATTGTAATAGGAATATGGAACACTGAGCTAGTTTTGTAAAGTTCTCAGTTGACCAAAGTCTAAACCGGCATAAAAGGTTTACCAGTGTGGAATTGGCTTATTTACCGTGGAAAATAGAGATTTGGTGACAAACAAACATCATACTGTAACTGTATTTTTTGCCTAAAGTTAGCACATAGGTGATTATTCTTTGGAGTCTTTCTGTCTTCTTTATCGTTCTTCATTTCATTTTAAAGGGAGAGAATTACATAAGCATTTAGGAGACTCAATTTGACAAATTGGAAACCTGTACCTCTACTTGCTGTTAGGACTCATCAGTGTATTGTGCACAGCCAAATTTTATTCGGATTCCCAAAAATATATACTTTTCTTTGCTCATCTCTTTTCTCTACTAATAAGTATTTTTATGTAGCGCATTGCTACCACCAACTTTTTGATCTAATCCTAAATTAGCTTCTTTGCTGGTTTTGCAGGTAATTGCTAACAAAATAAAACGTTGCAAAACTGATTCCTTTTCTGGGTCAGAATACTCTGTTTTTTTATATTTTTTTGTTGGAGCTTGTTTTGCATCAATTATGTTTTTTTAATTGCGTACTTTACTTGCAATGAGATTTGTCCTGAGAGCTTTAATCATCTCATCTCTGTCTGTTTTTATAAATTTTGCAGCCTGGAATTTGATAATCCTGAAAGGCCTGAATGTAACAACCTTCTCTCAGTATATCAGCTCATTACTAGCAAGACAAAACAGGTACTCATACAAACTATGCATGGAGATTTGCAGTTCTTGTACTGGCTCTCTTTTTTCTTTCTCACAGATGCTTGATGAACTCTGCTTACGTTGTTTTTCTCATCTATTCTGCCAACTTATATGGATATACAGTGCAACCGTTTGGTGGGAATTTTATACCATAGAATCTACGAAATTTACTGTGGGTTTTATCTTTCTCCAATTTGTGATGGAACTGATAAACAATTGTGCATCACATCTCTGTTGTTTTCTAGTAAACATTACAATCCAATTCAGAATCAAGTGAATGAAAATACAAGGTTTTCTAAATATTGGTGATTCTAAACATTTAATATGGATTAAGTTTCTAAGCAAACTATTGCAAGTGGATCAAAAATTTGTCTTCTATTTACATTTAATCATATTAAAATTTGTCTAAGGAAAAAGCATTGGCGTTACTTGATATAGTACTGCTCCCTGAATAAGCCATCTTGTGTCCCACCTACTTCGCTAACCTAATTGCAATGATTTTGAAAGTTTAATCTGATATTAATCTCTTCAAAGCTTACCTCTGTTAATATTGCAGGAGGTTGTCGAGGAATGCCATGACATGAATTGGGGGTCATTTAAACCCCTGCTTACCGATGCTTTAGTAGATCACCTACATCCGATCCAGGTTCCAATATCAAATTACTGTCTTTAATATTCACATTACGTTCACTAAAGGAACACTTTATCGTAATTGATTCCAAAACTACCTCCATAAGACTCTTTCCCAACTTGTGATTGGCCACTCGGTTTCCTGTTTGTATTTCTACCAAACCGTTTTATATGTAAATGCCATTTTTAATAATGTCAGTACCTTCAATGAATGCGTTCTTAGATCATCAATCTAGGATTTTAATTCCAGCCGGCATGAAGTATTAGTGGATGCAAAAAATGAACAATAAAAGCACTTTACCAGATGATAAATCCTTGATTTCTTCTGAAAATCTGCCTGTTTATAAGGTGGAGTTAGATGAAGAACGAGAACAAGATGATCATCTTAAGCTAGTTTGTCATGACTTTATTACTATGAAATTGTGAATCTGATACTGTCATTTATTCATAGGCGCCAACTAAATGCACCCCCAGTTTTACTGAACACACCCCATAAATTAACTTGTTCCCCACTTCTGATCGAACAAATACCAACATGTTCGACAAGAGTACAGGACAAACACCCAACTTTAATGTTCTAATAGTGTTCGATTAAATACTGTCGAACATCTCGAAAGAACATGGGGGTGTTTAAGGAAATTCATAGAGTGCAGTTAGCAGCCGCCTTATTCACATCTGCTTATTACGGCACAAGTGCCTTTATGAGATGTGGCTTCTTTACAGGTTCGTTATGCGGAAATTATGTCAGATAATGCATACTTGGACGACATTTTGGCCGAGGGTGCTAGTAAAGCTGCATCCATAGCAGATGTTACTCTCGATAATGTTTATCAGGCAATGGGATTCTTACGGAGATAAAGCACAGTGAATGGTCTCAGGGGGTGCGACTTTAATAAAGGTGAGGTCATCTTTTATTTAAAAAGAAAAAAGAAAAAATTATTTATGATGAAGTCATTCTCATATTTTCTCTGTCGGTTACCCCTAATTTATCACATTGACTTTATAAGTGGTTATTGTCAGTGTTTAAGCTAACAGAGATTTAGTTTCCAGAGGTGTTTTTTTTTTTTTAGTTTCTCATGAGTCACGTTGATGCGTTTGCATTGATTGTTCCATATAATTTTTTTGAAAATTGCATATATGGTCCCTGTATTTTCAAATTCTCTCAATTTTTCCAATGTACTTTTATTTATAAATATAGTTTTTATGTGTCAAAATTATATTTATTCTTCCAAAATTGAAGGTTTCCTGCCCCCATGGACAAGGCTGATAGTTTGCTTTTCTAACTAACATCGTTTGACCGTTTATAAAATCTAATTATTCTAAAATCGAATGATTTTATGAACTATGTAAAATAAATGATTTCTATTTTTTTCTCTCTTAAAACAGGGTTATGTTTGAAAAATCAAAGCTGATTATTGTTGTATTTTCAATAATACTCTTACGATGATGTTCTTTCTCTGAATTGTAGTTGGAAAAGTTAAACTAATAAATAAATATAGTAGTATAAGTGAAAATCGAGGGTTTATAAGAGATTGTGCCTTCATTTAGTTTACTAATTTTTTTTTTCTTTTTGTCGGGACGGAGCAAGTATAATATATATATATATATATATATATGTGTGTGTGTGTGTGTGTGTGTGTTGGTGTGTTCAAAAGGTTTTACTATAATCTATTCCTCTTTGATTTTTATGTGTAATCTCGAATCAAGTGGATTTTGAATTATTTATTTGATAATATATTTAAGGGTGAGAAGTTTTACCATCTTGGTTTATGTATTTTAAAAAAGCGTTCTAAATAATGATCAATTCGTTTAAAAATAGATGTATTTTTTAAGGTATAAATTTTTATTAATTATAAATTTATACTTATACTATTTTCATTTAATTATTGAGCTTATTATTATTTAATTGTTGGATCGACTAAAGGATTCCATAAAATCACATAACACTTATATACATCAGAAGCATTCTAAGCATTAAATTCGACAATATAGAAATAAAAATTCCAGCTTAAAGAAGTGATGACTTTAATAGTAAATTTGTGATTAAATGTGTGTTAAATCTTGTAACCACGATTGTCTGTTCCTACCTTATAAATACTTAAACCTAGTAAATAAATGATCAAATTATTAAAAAAATTAAAAGAATTAAAAACTAAAATTTAGATATATTGTATATATATTTATATCCTTTTGAAAAATTGAAAAAGAAAGAAGAAAAAAATTAGAATGATTCCCAGAAACATCATCCCTTCTTCCCCTCTCTCTCTCTTCTCCCACATCTCTCTCTCTCCTCTTGCTTCTTTCGTTTTTTGTCTCTTTCTTCTCAAACGTCTCTCTCTCTCCCTCTCTGCTCTCAATCTCTCGCTCACTCCCTCTTCTCTTTCTTTCTCTATACCTCTCGCTAACGTTTCTTTCTCTCTTTTAATCTTTCATTTTTGGTTCTCCCTCTCTCCCTTTGTACGTAAGTTTCTCTCTCAAAAATATTTTTAAGTGAAGGGTGAGATGCTGCCGAGAAGAAAAAATAATAGTGGCTATCCGGCAGACAGTCCATCGAAAGATTTACACTATGAAAAAAAATACAAAGATTGTACATGCATATGAGTATGACTATTTATATTCCCAAAATCTCTAAATATAGCTTATAATAATTATGAAAAAATTAGACATAAATAAATTGACTAAAATATCCTTATATATTTATATACTTTTTTGTTTTGTTTGTATTCTCAATTACAGAAATCTAGGGATGTTAAAAGGGCCATGGCCCGACAGGCCGGCCCGTTTAGCCCTAAATTTTTTAGGGTTAGAGCTTGATTTTATTAGCCCGTTTAAAAGTCAACCCGTTTAGCCCGAACCCGATTAGCTCGAAGCCCTATAGGGCTAGCCCGCTTAGGATTAGGGCTAACCCGATAGTCCGAACTTTTCTTCTTATTTGTCTATTTTTAATATCGAATTAATAATATACACCATTTTTAATATTTTTCATATACAATATTTGATTTTTAGTAGAATATATTAAAATTTATATTTAATTACTAGAAGATTATAAATAATATCATTTAAATTTAGAACTTAAATGTAACATGATTTCAAATTTTATGACAGTGAATGCTCTTAAAGCTATAATTGAGAGTATGAAATAGTGTATATGACTTAAATGTTTGAATCTTTAAATTTTATATAGTGATATAAAAGTTCTAAAATATATAATCTTTAAATGTTATTTAAAATTGTATTTTAAATATTGCATAATATGCATTTAATTAAAATTTTAAATTTAAATATATAATTTGACTATTTTGACTCATAGCCCGATAGTGGCCCGATTAGCCCGAAAACCGCTAGGGTTAGGGTTAGGTTCACCATAATCAAACCCGTTTAAATTGACCCGATTAAATCAAGGGCCGATTAACCCGAGACCCGCTAGGACTAGCCCGAAACCAATAGGGCTAGCCCGTTTAATATCTCTACAAAAATCTCCCTTATTTTCTTCTTCTTCTTCTTCTTCTTCTTCATGTTTCTTCAATAAAGAGAAGTTGAAATTGCAGATTTGTAACTTTCTTGAGATTCAGCTCTAAATTTGAAATCTTTCACCGCGAAGGCCAAATTGATAAGAAACATACACTTAACGTTATTGTTATGGTTGAATTTTTTTTTTTTTTGGGTTTCTGGGTAGAGAAGAGAGGAGGTGCAAAAATTTATGGTAGATAGAGAAATTGAAGAGAAAAAAATTAGAATATTTTTTTAGGAAGTAGAGAGGTTTTTAACTTTGATTTGTCAATTTGTGTTGGAAATTACGGAGGATTGGGTTGGGATGCTGATTTATTTTTATTTTTTTAGTGAGAAGGATATAAGGGGTAAAAATAAGGCATATTTAGTAAAAAAAAAATTTATAATGGAGTATATTTAGACTTGGGGTATGTTTAGAGATTTTGGGGGTATGAATAACTCCATCCATTATACCTTTGTATTATTGCTAAAGGGTTGTATGTCGAAATATATATAATATATTTACTTAATATAAATGTTTAAATGCAAAAAATAAGGATTATTGCCATGTGTCCTCAATACAAAAATTTATCTATATTTAATATTAAAAAAATTCCTAAAAATATGCTAAAAGAACACATGTCATTTCAAGAAATATTCTGCATTTTTTACTTAAAAAATATCTTACAAAAATTATATGTAGGAAAAAAAATATTTTTTTTAACTAAAATTTTATAATTCAAATAATTTTTTATTATAAATTCATTTTTAAAATGTGATATATCGTATTAATCAACTTTTACAATTTTTAATTTGATACCAATATTACATATATCAAAATAAATATTATATTTAAAATATGAAATAAAATTTTATGAATTTATTTAAAATATGTGTTAGGATTGAATAAAAAATGGATTAAATTCTGTTATGAATTTGAGACAGTTTAAAAAAATATTAAATACTTTATAGAATAAAAATTATAAATACTTTTATAAAATAAAATTATTGTACCATTCAAGCATATATTTAGTTGTTTCATTTTAATATTTTAGCTACTTTTAAATATTTGTATTGACTTTGAAAATTTATAGTGGGTTGAATTGAATTTAAAATTTTAAAATTCATTTTGTCGTGCAATTTAATATTTATTAGATAAAATATTTATAAGAATAACGCACTAGACATATGAAATTATACTCTAGATTGATTTGAGTGAAACTCTAAGATTTTTAATTTCTTACATCTACTATATATTAGAAATATTATTTGATTTTATAAGCAAAAAAAAATATAAAGAAAACAAAACACACAAAATATAATTAGAAAGTGCATAATTTTAATTTTTTTTTATCATTTCAAAAAATACTCTACTACATTATTTTGTTAATTATTGAGCTTATTATTTAGTCATTTAAAATTTATTTGTGAAATAAAAAATATTTTTAATTTGACTAAAACAAGACATCAATTTTCAAAAAAAAAATGATAAAACTGTATTATTTCCTAGGTTTAAGAGACGCACAAAGTTGACCTGAGTCAAATATGTGGTCTACACCGTAAAGATTCAGATGTTTGAATATTGAAAGTTCTTAGGCATTTCAGCATTCCACACTTTTTAAATTAATTTGAAGGAAACTTAACTCTGTTGAAAGTAAATTTCGAACAACCCACTATTAATTAAATTTGCTTTAGATGATAGAATTTCGACTTGTGGATTAGTCAAAAATGAATTTAAAATATAAATAAAAATTCAATCCTTGACAAATATATATATCTATACACACACACACACACACACACACACACACACACACACACATATATATATATATATATATATATATAATAACACAAGTATAGCTTAAACAGAAAGTAGTATTTTTTAGTTCAAAACACTGTTCATATTCAATTAGATGTTTTTTTTTCTAATTCTAGTTTTTAAAGTTTTAACATTTTCATTTCAATTTTTCTTGTATGAAAAATATATTAAATTGATAATTTTTTTATTATCTTCAATTTAATATTCATATTGTATATATAAAATTAAAATATAATTTTTTACTACATTAATTGTGGTATATTTTAATATTTTAATATTAAATAAATTTAATAAAAATATATTTTATATAATATAATATTACATTGTTATATTATAAATATTACGATGCATAGGAGAAGTACTAGTTTAACGTAATAAAGGTGGGAAAAATTTGACATGAGCCTCATCTCTAATACAACAAGTGAAGTAGCAACTTCTTAATTAGAGCAACTTTAGCAGTGCGCTAGAGCTGCAGTGGTGTGAGAATGTGAGCCCTGTACTTCAAAATAATTTTTTTTTTGGGTGTTTTCAGTGCCAGCCACTAATTTTTTTTAATGTTTTATTTTATTACTTTATATATTTTATATTGAATATTATTTTTTTGTATACTTTAATTTAATTTATTTTATTTTAATTTAATGTGATAAAAAATAATAAAAAGGTGTAATTTCAGCCATAAATAAAAATAGTGTAATAAGATTCAAAACACTACACATAAAATACAAATGGATAAAACATAAAATTACAATCAAGAGATCAAATTAAACAACATAATTAAATACATGATTATGAAAATACACACGATATAATTTTGCATTATTATTGGTCACTTTTGTATGTAATTTTTTTAATTTTAATTAATTTTACAAATTAAAAATTAAAATATTACCTATATAAAAAGTATTTTAAATAGATTACATATTATGTGTTTAGCAAATATAAAGTAATTAAAATAAAAATTAAAAATAAATAAATCATAAAAAGTATTATAATTTTTTTTTAGTTCAGAAAGTAGTACATATTGTTAGATAAGGAATACAAATTCTGTATTACATTAAAATTATGCAGTCTATTATAGATGGCCTTAGGATCGACATATATATAATAGTTTTGTGAATGAAACAATTTGTTGTATTTTAGTACATAATTATTATATAAATGCATTTGTCGGTAATACAGGTATTTATTATAAAGCATAAACACTAAACTTATTTAATTAATAAGATAGAAAATAAGTTGTATTCATTGAAGTAACTGTCTCGGTTCTTTCATTCTTTCTTCAAATTTTGAGTAATTTGTAGAATCCAATCCATACATTGTAAAAAATGTAAGAATTTATGTTGGCTTGTTCCAAATTCAATATAAAAGATGAATATCTCGTGTTTTTTATACATGTTTAATTTTTCATGAACATATGTTTTGAAAATATAATAATTTTTCGACAAAAATAATATTTTTTTATTAAAAAAATAGTGCTTATTTAAAATGTGGAAATAATATTATATATGTTTAATGAAAATATTATTTTTTCATAACACACACACACACACATTTTAGCTATATCCTTTAGGGACGTTGGTTTTAGTAAAACAACGTTCCTAAAGTGCATAACCCAATTTCAAACGGCGTCGTTATCTTCTAGAAAAGGATCCCACGAGGTACTTTCTCCCTTGTTTGGTACTTTCTCCCACCTACTTGTTGCACTATGTGTTAGTAGAGGTGGTAGTTCAGATTACACTATTAGATATTATATTCAATTTTTTATATTTTAAAATTTTATTTCGATACTGTAACCAAAATTCAATATAGTATAATATAATTTTATATCTAAAAAGAACTCTAATTTATGCTTCATTTTATTTTGTTCCAACTATAAGATGTCATTTGGACAACCAGGGACAATTATTATTTTTATTAATATATTTAGCAGACGTCATATATATCAAAATAATTGAATTTACATATCGATATTGTATTTATCAAAACTTTGGTATATTTGGTAAATTTTTTGTGCGGTAAGTGCATTATACCCAAGGATGAAAATATCGCGATATATCGGCGATATATCGCCGATATATCGCCAAATCAGGGCATCCGATACGAAATTTAGGGGGAACGATTTTTTTTACAGAGTATCGGTAAAATATCGGTCCGTATCGGTATCGTATCGGTAAAATATCGGTATCGATTACGCTACGTTGTGATTTTTCAATATATCGGGATATATCGCCGATAGTATCGGCGATATATCGTGTGTCGGTTGAAAATATCGCCAAAATGTCGGTTCGAAATTTTTTTTTTTCGTGGCTTAAAGCCTGAGATATTTTCAACATTTCAGAAACATAATAATTACTTGGACTACTGATAAGGCTGGTACTCTGAATGGAGGTATAAAGTGTACAACATATCATTAAACAATTTAAAGCCTTCAGGCTTCACGCATGCTTCCAATCTTCATAGGGGACTAGGCAGATAGCTTTTGTACTTTTTTTTTTTTATTCTTTCACAATAATTCAAATTCAGAGTAGCAATTTATATACTACATAATTTCTTCCGTAATCTTCCCAAGTTCCATTCAGTAGCCAAATTCTGCCCATTTTCTTCATCCTTGCTAATTACAGAGAAAATATTTTTTCTCCTCTTATTTATGTAAGTTTCTTCATTCATATATTTACTTTCGTTATTTGTAGATATATTTTTCTTCTCATTTTTCTATTATTTTCTCATTTTGGTAGATTGAGGGGATTTAGCTACTGAATCACAACTATTGGTATCAACTATCAACAAGCTTATTTTATAAGGCATCATCAAGGTAATTTAATTGATTTATACGAATACTCATTGGTTATCTTTAAAATATGTATTTCTTAATTTTTTGTACTTGCAATTTGTTTAATTATGTAAATATTCTTATATTATTAAGTATCAATTTATGAAAGTAAGATGCAGGAATATGAGACGAATTTTAATTTTGTTTTGATCAAACATGAAAAATATACTAATAACTTGGAAATTTTGTTATAATTCATAGAAAATAAATCATAGTTATAATTGTTTGTTCCACTTTTTTATTGATTATAGCGTCATATATAATCAAGCTAATTAATTTTGAATATTTATAACATATCGACAATAATGCAATCATTTCATAATGGGACAGTGCATGCATGTTTGTAGTTCTAATATTTATGTCATATTCCATAGTAGTTCTCAATTTAATTGTATTTTTAAAAAGTGAAGGTTGTTTGCACTGAAAAATGAAGATACAACAATGCAAAGTAACATTCAGACTGCTTATGTTTTTTGTTATTGATATGTTTGTCATAAATAATTCATTTTGTTGAGATTTTATGATTAATTTATGTATTAAAGTTAGTAGGAACATTCTATAAAATTTCATGTTAAATTTCCATCATTTTAATAAAATTTTCATCAATTTTCTAATTTTTACCGATACCGATACTCGATACCGATATATCCACCGATATATCCGTAAATTTAAGGTACCGATATTTCCACCGATACCGATATTTTCAACCTTGATTATACCAACCATTTATGTATTGGATGATCTCCACGATATATTTGTACATTTTTACTTATATATTTATATGGATGTGGCGAAATTTAAAGTAGAAATTATCATGTAGACACATAGATTTTGTTGTTAATCAAATGATGACATGTGGAAAATATTATATGAAATATTAATTTAGATTATAATTGTTTAATTCTTAATGATAAAAATATAAATGATTGATAGGTTAATATAAATCATTATTAGCCAATCAAATATTTTCAAGTACTCAATTTTTTTTGTATTTTTTATTTTTTTTGCAAACAAAATCATATCATTCAATTATGAAGCAAATTACCTATATTTTGATAATAAAATAAAATCACATCTTCCTATTAAAGTAAAAAATATCATCAAATTATAAATGATCAATTAAATTAAATTATGTCATTTGATCTAAGGTCGTAAGAGTTCACATCCTACAAGTGTAAATTATGGTCTATTCTTTGTGGCAATTCACACCAAAAATTCTAGAGAAAAGATAAAATTCTTACTATGACATTCTTCATAAAAGTTCATCACCAAGATTCCCATAAATAATTTTTTAGTTCAAAATTAAACTATAAAATCTTTGAATAAAATTAAATAAATTAAATATAATTAGGGTGAAGATTGAGTTATTAACATTACTATTGTATATCAAAAAGTCAACAAAAAGCCAACTTTAAGTAAAGAATTAGAGGAAAAAGTTAACTTAAAGAAAAGTCCAAGAGGAGATATAACAGATAAATATATAATCTACAAATTTTCTTTTGATCAAATAAATAGTGCACCAAATATATATATATATATATATAGTTATGTCTTTATGAATATTTTGAAGATTTTTATAACTATTAATATTAGTTCATTTGTTTGGTATAAAATATGAACAACATGTTTGCGTAGAGGGTATAAAATTCTCCAAATAGGTACACAGATTTCAAAACAGTTACATCTGCTTTATCAAGATTTATAATTACATTAATTACGACTACAAATCCAGTAATTGGATTGGACTGACAGGTTCAATAGATTAAATTGAAAACTGGTGCATAGATTGATTTGAAATATTAATAAAATTATTTCTACGACTAAATTGATCAAGATCGGTTAAAATCTGTCCAATCAGTTTTTTTAATTATTTTAAAAAATAGAAAAATGTATATTTTATGGACTATTAAAATCATGTTTTAAGTTATGTATTTATAAAAATATAATTTTTGTGGATGTTAATATATAATATATGTGCTAACATTAAAAAAAATAGATATTGATCGGATTATCGGTCCGATTAGTTCGACCGACACTTGATGATTCAACTGATTTGATTTAAACTTATATCAAGCATTAGTCTAATCATATTTGAATGAGCTTTAAACGAGAATGTGAGTAGTTTAAACTTATTTTTATGTATTCTTATTTATGAAAATTGAATTTTAGTCCAATATTAAATTTTTATTATATTTATAAAAGTGAGTTGAAAAATATCAAATAAGTTAGTGTTTCATCATAATAACGAAAAAAAAAAAAACAAAAAAATCCACTCGGAATGTGAATATATGATAGCAAATGCAACTTTCTTTTTAACAATGTAAAACCATCCAAATTAACGAAATAATTAATTATAAACTAACAAACAATTATAAAAAAAATTCAGAATTGTAAGCCATTTGGCATCGTTACTAGTTTAATATGTAGAGAGAGAGAAAATCGAATAAAATTATTACTCCAATCACATCTTTGAAGGGCTATTATATATATAGTCCATTGAAGTGCCTCTAGCTCACTCGCGCTTCTAGATTAAACTTTATTTAATTGTAGGGTCTTGGACTGGAGGACGAGGATTAGTAGGACCCACGTGAAGTCGTACTGTTTTGCTTAAAAGTCTCCTAATCGTGTAAGACCAAAACTCTCTGCTGACTTCTCTTCTCTCCTCATTAATTGTAGCCAGAATTACACCATCTTACACCAAACAAAAAATTCAGCAAGGAGGAATTATTATTATTATTATTATTATTATTATTATTATTATTATTATTATTATTATTATTATTATTATTATTATTATTATTTTTCCAATGGACAAAATACTAAAATGTTTTTGACTCATTCCATAAAAATATAAAAGGTTAGTAACATACCTTAGAAAACTCATAAGTTAAACGATGTGACTATTTATGATATCTCATTATAGAAGGCCAAAGCGAATTGTTTACCTCCTCTTTGTGTCTACAAAATGGAATAACTTTTTCTATCTTTTTGACTAATTTTAGCATAATGAATAATCAAAATATGTAAAGTATCATATCACACTTTATTGGCATTAAAAAGAAAATTAGAAAAAAAAAACTATTATTGTTTTTATTTGTATTTAGTCACCATATTAAACAAAATGATTTTGATGAATCCTAATTTCAAATGTACAACATCAAGAAATATTTTTAAAAATACTTGTATCTTGGTTGACATTGAATTTGACAATACTCCCTTGTTGAGTTAGCATTGGTCTCGCTGATCGATCAGCTAGTCAGGATCCAATGACTATACATTCTGATTTATTGCTATCGAAACTTGCAGTATCTGTTATATAGAAAAAAATAAATTATTATAAATAAATATTTAAATCATTCACGTCTCTCCTTCTAAATAGTAGTATATAAATTATATGCTATATAACCTAATTGTAATTTATACTCTTCATATTTTTAAAAACAATAAAACTTCTACTCTTTTTGTTCGTTGATATAACTAAAACATTATTAATGAATCTATTTGTTGTTAAACTATACTTCAATTTTATGTTATTTCTTGCATATGGTAACACACCTATATTTAAATTATATTAAAATTTTGAAGTATCTAGAAAAATATTTTGAGATTGCATCTCTTAAAATAAAAAAATATAATTTGGTTGATATCCATATCTAATCCGTTGGAATATCACTCACATACAGTCGTAATAGTCACTCCTTCCCGCACTTCTAAAACCAATTATTATTTATAAGTGTTCCCATTTCTCCAAAGTTGACCAACTCAAACCAACACTCAAAACTCCCTCCGCCACCGCCACCCCTTCGCCGCCACCAAATGACAGAACCACCCTTCTTCCACTGCAAAACCCAGCTGCCCATCCTCCTCCTCCTCCTCTCCTCCATACCCTTTTTGGTAAATTCACAATTCTCCCCCGCCGAAAGAGCCACCCTACTAAACCTCAAACGAGAATGGGGCAACCCCCCAATCCTGTATTCCTGGAACGCGACGTCGTCGCCGTGCGACTGGCCGGAAATCAAGTGCTCAGGGGGAGGCTCCGTCACCAAAATATCCCTCAGAAGCTACAACCTCACCGGAGTCATTCCGGACTCCGTTTCTGCACTCGAGAATCTGACGGTTCTTGATCTTGCCTATAATTTGTTCCCGGGAGATTTCCCTGCAGCAATCCTGAACTGCTCGAAGCTTCAGCATTTAGACCTTTCGCAGAACACGTTCGTAGGGAATATTCCGGCGGCAATTGACAGGCTGAAATCACTTCAGTTCCTCGACCTCGGCGCGAATAACTTCACCGGCGATATTCCTCCGTCCATCGGGAGCCTGACCCAGCTGCAAACTTTGGGTCTTTACATGAACTTGTTTAACGGGAGTTACCCGACGGAGATCTCGAACTTGGTCAATCTCGAAAATCTGCTGTTGGCGTATAACGACTTCTCTCCGGCGGCTATACCGGCGGCGTTCGGGAAGTTAAGAAAGCTCAAGTATATTTGGATGACGGAAGCGAACGTCATCGGTGAAATACCTCCGAGTTTCGTTAACTTATTGAGCCTCGAGCATTTGGATTTATCCATGAATCGTATGGAAGGAACAATCCCAGGTGAATTGTTCTTGTTAAAGAATTTGAGTCTGGTTTATCTGTACAAGAACCAGTTCTCCGGTCTGATTCCTCCGGTGATCGAGTCGTGGAATCTGGTTGAAGTTGATCTTGCTATGAACAACTTGACTGGGAAAATTCCAGAAGATTTTGGGAAGATGGAAAACCTGGAGCTTCTGAATTTGTATGCTAACAACCTGTTTGGAGAATTGCCGCATAGCATAGGGAAGATTCCAAGCTTGAAAAATTTTCGAGTTTTCAAGAATAATTTGAGTGGAACATTGCCACCTGAAATGGGCAATCACTCAAAACTCGAAGCGTTTGAAGTTTCCGACAACCATTTCACAGGAAACTTGCCGGAAAACTTGTGCGCCGGCAACACCCTGTTCGGTGTCGTCGCTTTCAACAACAATTTAACCGGAGAGATCCCGAAATCACTTGCAACTTGTCAAACTCTACGCACAGTGCAGCTCTATGGAAATAGCTTATCAGGTGAGGTTCCAGTGGGCCTTTGGTCTCTACTGAACATGACGAGTCTGATGCTGAGTCATAACTCGTTTTCCGGCGAGCTTCCCCGCCGAGTTGCGTGGAACTTGACTCGTCTTGAAATCAGCAACAACAAGTTTTCCGGTGGGATTCCTGAAGATATCTCATCCTGGGCAAGTTTGGTTGTGTTTAAAGCTAGCAATAACATGTTATCTGGGCCAATCCCACAGGGGTTGACCGCCCTTCATCAGCTTATCATTCTGGTATTAGACGGAAATTCTTTTTCCGGCGAACTACCATCGGAAATAGTATCCTGGAAATCTCTCACTAGTTTGAATCTCGCTCGGAATAAGCTATCCGGTCAAATCCCACCGGTATTCGGTTCGTTGCCAGATCTTCTTGATCTGGACTTATCACAGAATCAACTTTCCGGCGAAATCCCACCGGAATTAGGCCAGGTGAGGCTAACTTCTCTTAACCTATCTTCCAACAAACTCACCGGGAAAATACCAAATGAGTTCGATAACATGGCTTATGAAAACAGTTTCTTGAACAATCCGAATCTTTGTGCTACCAATTCAATATCCAATCTTCGAAGTTGTTATTCCCATTTTCGGCAATCGAAGAAACTCTCACCAAGTATTCTTGCAGTAGTTCTTGTCCTAGCAGTCATTCTTTTCCTGATCACCCTTTTCATGGCTCGGTTTTTGATCAGAGAGTACAGACGAAAGAAGCTTAACCGTGATCTTACAACATGGAAACTAACTTCATTCCAACGGTTGGATTTCACCGAGGTGAATATCCTGTCTAGCTTATCAGAAAGTAACATGATTGGCAGTGGCGGATCAGGCAAAGTCTACAAAATTGTAGTCGATCGATTGGGACAATACGTTGCTGTCAAGAGGATTTGGAACGACAAGAAAACGGATTATCTGCTAGAGAAAGAATTCCAATCTGAAATTCAAATACTAGGTTCAGTTCGACATTCCAACATTGTGAAGCTGTTGTGCTGCATTTCAAGCGATGATTCGAAGCTTCTTGTATACGAGTATATGGAGAATCACAGTCTTGATAGATGGCTGCATATAAAGAAGAGGAAAGCTCTGTTACCTCTCAATGGCTCTGTTCGGGACGTGGTCTTGGACTGGCCGGCTAGGTTGAGAATCGCCATTGGAGCAGCTCAAGGACTCTGCTACATGCATCACGACTGCACTCCACCAATCATTCATCGTGATGTGAAATCGAGCAACATTTTGTTGGATTCTGATTTCAAGGCCAAAATAGCTGATTTTGGGTTAGCCAAGATCTTGATCAAGAAAGGGGAGCCTAATACCATGTCTGCTGTTGCTGGTTCATTTGGCTACATTGCCCCTGGTAATGTTGCTACATTTAGATTGATCTATGGCTATTTTCGTACTTTCATACCCAAAATGAAATTAACTTATAACAAGTATATAGAAAATTTAATCTTCTACTTCTGCCCCTAGAGTTAATTGCTAAACTCTGCATTCTTGTTGCAGAGTATGCTTACACAACAAAAGTGAACGAAAAGATTGATGTGTACAGCTTTGGAGTTGTGCTCTTGGAGCTAGTGACTGGAAGAGAACCCAACTGTGGGGACGAGCACACGAGCCTCGCAGAATGGGCATGGAAGTACTATGGAGAAGAAATGCCCATAGCTGATGCACTGGATGCGGAGATAAAAGAGGAGTGCTACTTGGAAGAAATGATCAATGTTTTCAAGCTTGGGCTCATGTGCACCAGCCCATTGCCTACAAGTAGGCCTTCGATGAAAGAGGTTTCACAGATGCTTCAGCGGTGCAGATCTTTCGAGGGAGCCAATGGGAAAAATGTGGGGAAGGAGAATGACGCCGCCCCCCTCCTTGGAGACGAGAAGTATATTTCGAGTTACAGGTGTGATCCTAAGAAGCTGTTGAATAACAGTGATAGCAGCTTGGTCAGTCTTGTGTAATATCAGCAGAGCAACAAGATAGAAGATACAGAGAGATATGTGTGAACGGAAAAAACAGAGCCAAAATGCACTGTTGATGGAATTTTTGGATAACTAGTTAAGGTTTTAGATGTATGCTTACGTGTAGTTTTAGGAAATGTCTAATGTATGATATCCAAGGGGCCCCCTAGAGCCTACGTCGAGCGTAGTATCTACCATCGATTAACTCAAAGTCGCACACGCACCCATGGGGGTGTGTGGAAAGTTAGTTGTGGATATCCATATTCAAATAAGAGCATAGCTCTGATCTGATCTACATGTATATATGTATATATAACATGCTTTTAGCATGTAGGTCGGTGTAACCTGTTTTTGTTTCTGCTCAATCTATAATGAGTTTCCTTCAAGTTTTTCAGTCTTATAGCAATATATAATATATACCTGTATGCACACACACACACACACACACACACACACACAAATCATAAGGATATATTGTTTCTTTATCTTGTGTTTCATGCACCAGTGCCTGACACGTGTCAATCAAAGAATTCAGCAAAAGAATCAAACCGATTCACTGCTGTCCCCAATCACGTTCGTAACAGAGAACTACTCAGAGGAAGATTTAGTAAGAGTTTCAACCAAAATGAAGACATACAAAGTACAAACAATAAGACCAGCTAAAGATTCCAGTAAATAACATCAGAATTGGGAATTTCAAATCAAATCAAAGTAGAAGTAGCTCAGAAATTTGACCAAAATAAACAGAAGACATCTCAGTAAAAACGAAGTTGAGCATAGAGCTCTATTAAACCATCTTAGGCTGATTTGTAGTGTGCATTTCGCCTTGCACACTCCAAGATGGTTTTGTCTGCAGTGATGAAGTACGCGGCTATGGACGCTGTTATAAAAATGAGAGAAAATGACGCGCAGCAGCGTATCAGTATTCAGGATTTTAAGGCAAAAGATATCTTGTCCATTTTTACATTTATTACCAATCAAAATCCACAAAAATAAACAAGGGGCAAGATTCAGTAAACACCATAGTATTTGAAAAGTAGATAAATTTCAAGAAAAAAAAAAAAGTTATATTTTTCAAAATATTTGAGGGGACATTAGCTTCCGTAAAGCACAAGAAAGTGATGGCCCATCAACAAAACTGAGGCAAGCAATAAGGACTTTGGCTAATAATGCAATTATTAGAAGAGCAATCTGATAAACCAAATGCTCACAGGAAAAGAACTTATGAGCATCCAACTAAAAGCTGGCTTCCAGTTCGTATTTGAACAAGTAGTCTCAGTCGAGCAGTTAACGATGAGCAGGTAAGACATCTTAAAATTTGTACAGAAGTAAAAAATTATACATATAACAAGTTGAAGATGACTCGTTTCAGACATACCAGCAGAAATAATGAGTGCCTGGGCTGTATAGTTGAGATTTGCCTTGGCCCAAGGAATTGTTCGAACAGCTACCAGCTGAAATTTTGGAACAGGGATCAACTATGCATTAACTTAGACAAAAAACAACAAATCAAAGTATTCATGCCCCATTTTTCAATCATCGAACAAAAAGTTTAAACTCCAGTCCTTATGTGGAAACACTGTCTGACCAAGGGTACATATTTCTATATTACGAATACCCAGGTTTGACTCAGTAAACCTAAAACTGATGGGCAAAGATCACTTGAGAAACTTAGGTTGCCGTTGGTTTCAGTTATCTTTAAAGCTAAAAATTGGATTGACATGGAAAAATAAGTTACATCAATTTCGGACCTACAGATATTGAACAAAGCATGAAAACAAGCTCTAAACTATACTGTGATTGGTTAAGGCCATACTAGACCAACTGATTAAACAATAAGAGCAATATACATGATTGATTGATCATTTTTGACAATGTCCATAAAAGTCGAAGACTTCTACAGAGTTTTAGCTTCCACATCCTTCAACTCCGCCTCCAATTGGTTGTTTTCAAGTTAATAATCATGCTAAAATCAGCATCAAACAAATTCAAGCAGAATAATAGTTAACCAAAAAAACTTCTGAACAAAGGGAGAGTAATTTCACATACGGTAGGCACGGCGCTGGCAACGCATGCAACTGCGGCAGCTTTCGCTCCTGCACGCACCCCTTCTGTAAGACAAAGGCTATGTGAGCAAAGACAACCAGTGTATCAGGCCTACACTAATTTCCATCAAATACCGCACTTAACTAATTTGTTTCAAAACATCCTGTCACTCCCTCCATCCCCTAAAAAAGAATCATGTTTGTTGAGGATATTTCAACAACACAATTGGGACCGCTAACCCTAATCTGTGCACATCCCCAATTAAAAAAAGTAAATAGCAACAAAAAGTAAAAAAATAATTGATTAACAAATATATTTCATCTGTTGATGAAGTAACAGAGCTGAAATAATAGAACACAGGGGAAAAATGCAACTAAGCTTCGAAATTAAAAGAACGACACACATTTACTAATCAACGAACCCTAAGATGCCAATAAAATAACCAAATGAGGAATTAAATTCAATCTCACGATTTTTAATTTTTTTTTTTTTTAAATCAACATTTTCAGTTTAATCACACAAGATGCAGTAAAAATCAGAAATTTGAAAAGAAAAACAGAAAATCGACCTTCAGTGCACTTCTTTGTGCGGAGCATCTTCTCATCTTCAATCGGAGATGCGATCAGCAACGGTTTCCTACGGTTCGCAAACATGTCCCTCATTTCTGATGGAATTCCCATTTATTTTCAGGTAGTTTAAATCCAATCCCTCTCTTGATTTTGTTCTCAGTGATTTACTGATTTGTAATGCAAATTTCTGCCCAAATTTGATTTTGAGAATTTAGGAAGAATTTGAGAATACGAAAACAGCGGAGGCAGACAAGAGTGTATGCATGAAATTTGACTCGTCCTTTCGTCGTTCTGTTATGTGGACCCCATTGAAGTGCGACTTTGGTTTTCATAATTTCTATTCTTTTTTCCCTCAAAACGTTTTCTGGCCTTTTAAAGTTCCCGAAATTCCACTAGTTGCCGCCTGTAACGCCGCCGTCAGCCGCCGGGATTCCTTCAATCCCCTAATATCCGGGATTCCTTCTAATCCCCTAATACTGTCTGCCCCGTCACCTCCATTCTCAAGGTCTGTAATTCCTCCGAAAGAAACAGCAATATATGCTTGTGAAACCTGAATATGAGGAACCTTTTTGAGTTTTGGGATTTATTGTTCTAACATCGTTGTGATTGATAAGTGAATTCATTTCACTGCCTTATATGAAGCTTTGCTTTTTCAACACTTCTAGGCTTGTTGTCGAATCCTTCCGTCGACTGTAAATGCGAACTGAGGGGAATTTACGGCGAATCTTTCAGGCCAAAACGGTGTCGCATGAGCCGTAACCTTCAATTTCAGTAAGCTTCAGCACTTTGCATACCAGTTGATACTAATATGGATTTATTTGAATGAGAGTCTGGAAACTGCTCTTAACAAGATCATTTGGTCGAATGTGGTGCGTTGCATATCATTTTAATTTCCATGATGCGATCATTAATAAGAGAGAACCAAAGAGGGTTCTTAAGATTGATATTTGGTGGAAAATTCGCCTTCGGCCGCTGTGTCATTTTCCATGAAAGGAATAGTTATGGTAGAAAAACTGGTAGCCATTTTTCGGAAGGGATTTCTACAATTGGTTCGACACTTGAAAGTTTATGCTCGAAAGGAACTTCTCGCTGGAGTTTGCTGGGAAAGCTAGGAAGAGCTTTGAAGGAACACAAAGTGGATGAAGCATGGGATGCTTATAAGGATTACAAGAGCCGTTATGGTTTCCCGGACCAGTTTCTTGTGTCTAATCTGATAAGCGAATCATCATATTCGTCCAACTCCAAATCTCTTCGTATGGCTTTTGATTTAGTTCTCACAATTTCAAAAGAAAAACCCGTTTTACTTGCGCGCGAAATGATGGTGAAGCTTGTCCTTTCTTTGGCCAGGGCTCAAATTCCCGTTCCAACATCATGTGTTCTCAGACTGATGTTGGAGAAGAAGAGTCTTCCTTCGTTGGATGTGCTGCGAATGGTATTTCTACATTTGGTCAAGACAGAAACTGGAACATATTTAGCATCAAATATTTTGGAAGAAATTTGTTATTGCGCGAATAAATCAGCTCAAACAGAGTTGCCAAAGCCTGATGTGGTGATATTCAACCTTGTTCTTGATGCCTGTGTGAGGTTTGGAGCTCCTTTAAAGGGTCAGCAGATTATGGAGCTTATGCCACTGGTCGGAGTTGCTGCAGATGCTCACACTGCTGTTATTATTGCTCGTATACATGAAATGAATGGCATGAGACACGAGTTAAAGAAATTCAAAGATTGTATTGATATGGTTCCTTTTACTTTTCTTCACCGCTATCAGCAGTTTTACGACTGTTTACTGAGATTGCACTTTAAGTTCAACGATATGGATAGTGCATCTTCACTCTTACTAGATTTGTCTGGACATTGTGAGTCAAATCTTGATCAAACGGGTCGGAGGGAGCAGCTAAAATTTTGCAGTGTCTCGATTGGATCAGACAATATGAGGATGGGGTTGAAACTGAAGTTTATACCTCAGCAATTACAGAAGGACTTTGTGTATAAAGTGGGCCTCAAGCAGGAGCTTGTTTTACATAAGAATGGAAAATTTGTTCTGAGCAACAAAGGGTTAGCCAAGCTTATTATAGGATACAAGAAATTGGGCAGAATTAATGAGCTTTCGAAACTTCTTGTTAGCGTTGAGAATTTGTTGACTTCACCAGAAAATAGCAGTCCCTGTTCTGATGTGATTGATGCTTGTATTCATTTAGGATGGCTTGAAACTGCTCACGACATTCTAGAGGACTTGGAATCAGAAAAATATTGTGTGAGAGAATGTTCGTATACATCCCTTTTGACTGCTTATTACAGTGAGAAGATGCTGAGGGAAGCAGAAGGACTCGTAAGACATATCAAGAGAGTCAGCCTTGCCTCCAATGTCTCTGATAAGTCTGAAGATAAAAAGCAGCCATTGGATTCAAAAGAAACCTCAATTCAAAAATCAGATTTAGCCAATTCGATTATCCAAAATATGAGAGAAGACGATAAAGTAGTTTCCTCTTTGGTTCACGAGTATAATTCATCCATCTATTTCTTCGCCAAGGCCAAAATGATTGATGATGCAAGACAGACCTACCGGAAAATGCAAAAGATGAAGATCCAACCTAATGCTTCGACATTTTTCCATCTGATTTGTGGATATTGTTCCTTGGGAATGTACCGTGAGATTACAATCTTATGGGGTGACATGAAGAGATGCATGGTGAATCAGAATACAGTACACTGCAGAGAAGTGTACGAGTTATTAGTAATAAATTTTATTCGGGGAGGCTATTTTGAGAGGGTTATGGAGGTAATCAGCTTTATGATGAAGAATGGTATGTTCTTGGATAAGTGGAGTTATAAAACCGAATTCCTGAAGCTTCACAGGGATCTATACAGGACTTTAACTGCAGATGTTGCTAAAGACGAGACTCAGAGGAGGCGGCTAGATCATGTAAAGGCATTCAGGAAGTTGGTTGGTATAAGTTAAAACGCAGTAAGATTGCCTTACATTTGTTCATTGTCCGACTGTAAGAAAACTGTCTTATTTTACTTGATCAATTGTTCTTGGTGAATTTACCAGATAAGGCTTGAGAACTCTGAAAAAACCATTGATAAGGTTTGTGATACAGAGCTATGACTCTGAAATCAAATTTAATTGACATCTTTTGACCAAAAGCTCATTGCAGTAGCTGAGTCTATTTCAACCCAGCGACTTTGAACCTACACCCATATACAGTGAAAAACACTTGATGTACCATGCACAAGATGTAGGATCGGAATTGCCATTCCTACCCTTCTGAGAGAAAGAGAAATCTGGCTAAGGCATAATTTTTTTCTTTTCTGTTCAGATTTGTCATTTTAAGATGTTACATTGAGCAGTATTGTTCCTGCGTTTGCACATCTAGATAGTTCTTGTGGATGTTATGGTGAGATGCAATATCTACCGTCCATTTGGGTTTCGGGTCGTGTTTATTTTTTAACATATAGACTAGAGGATATTGCGTTGAATCCACAGTGTAGCATAGAATTTCAGACTCTGAACCTAACGTTAGATCTTACAGTTCCATTTCTTTCGGTCTGAAAATCCGGAACATAACTACTATAAACAAAAGGAAAAACGCATATTTTGCCCCCTCGCTCATGGCTTTGCACGCACCCCGCATTTTTCTTCTTTGCCACCTGTACTGCTTTATTTCATTTTTTTTTTTGCTTTCCCTCCCCCCTATAATTTTTCCCAGTAAATATTATACTCTCTACATCTAGGTACTTAATCAACGTCTATCTTTATACACATTTATCAGTGTTATATCTTTTTCTTTACAAAAAATAAAATAAATAATAATAATAATAATAATAATAATAAAATAAAATGAATTATATATCTACTTCTAGTAAAATAAGTTGGATGCAATATCCATAATGAATTGAATATACACGTGATAACGTGTATTAACTACGCCAAACGATCCATCGCAATATTACTCCGACATGATTAACATAAACTCTACAGATATTTCAAAACATCTCCAGAAACAATTCCACCTGCAAACTGTTGAAAATCAATTTTTCCAGACCTACCTACAAACTGAGGAAAGCAATTACGAACAACACTCACATTCAACATGCTACCATCAGCAAATCGAATTAGCACGTTCCAGTACACACCACAAACTACCACACTCAAAAAATCGAGTTACTCTTTAAACTCGATGTTTGAGCTCTAAAATTATCGACGTATCCACTCCTGACTTCCACATTTATGCACAAGTAAGAACAAAAGAAGCCAATGAAAAGAACCAAGAAAAACAAGAATGCACTTTCCAAAATTGAGGGCTTCAAAAGAAACAGCCACACCAGAATGCACAAAAGACCTAATTACCCCTACAAGATATTCGGGAGCTGAGAATCCAACCTCTGCTGCAACTCTTTGATCTTCACCGAGAGCTCAGACTTCTGCTCCTTGTAGCTTTGAAGCAAGTAGTCTTTTCCTTCTATCAGTTCTTTCAACTCGCTCACTTCCTTCTTCAACATTTCAATCTTTTCCCCTTCTCTCCCTTTCTCCAAAGACTCCAAATTGCTTTCAACTTCAGGATACCCGTTGGAATGACCATTCCGTCCCTCAGCAGGCCAAATGGGAACAGTAGGGGCCTTCTCGCCTGAGTTAACATGTCCCACACAGTGATCGGCTATTGCCTTTCTCAATCTCTGTATTTCCCTTTCCGAATCAAACAAATCCCGATTTGCGGCGTCCAATAGAGATTGAAGGTGGGAAGTATGTGAGAGCTGCGCATTAAGAGAGTTCTGAAGTTCTGCAATTTGATCTTGCATTTCGAGTATCATATCATCTCTTCTCTTCAACTGTTGTCTGAGCTTTTGTATGACCTCCCGCTTGCTGAAAATGTCGGAACCAGATTCTGAAACACATGGAGACTCAGAACTGTTTGAGTGGTGGAAAGGTTTCTGGGGCAATTCCAAGCGATCGGGAGATGATGACCACATCACACCATTTTCTTTGTTGTATTCAGGAGCGGGAACAGTGACTAGAGGAAGGGGCATTTCAGGTTCAGACATAGTTTGCCCATTGCAGTGCTGTTTCATTTCCCCCACATTCCTGGATCCTATTTCATGAGCGGCACGGTCAGAAAAATAAATATAACGTAAAATTCAAGAGGATACTGTTGAGGCAGGCAAAATATTTAAATAGGCAAAAACTAGGCTAAGTACAACAAGCAATCATGGGTTCGATTACATTATCTGGTAGAAAGGCCATTAACAAATCCAATTCTCTTAACAGAAACGGACACAAATTTAATTGCAACATTATTTTCAATGGTGCTCTTTAACATCACTACATCAGCCATGCTCGGCCAAGTATTAAAATTAATTCTTTATAAGGCACAAGCTTTCGTCAGCACAAGGTAGAATTATTAAAGTTAGATCACAAATGTATGAGTGAATATATGTTTTTATGATTTTCTATTTTTTGAAAAAAGAAAGAATCCTAGAACAGTTAAAAAATCAGACAGAAAAAAATGGAGAGGTTGGAGTTTTGACTTAAAGAATCAAAATAAGGAATTTGATAAGGACTAAGACGTTATACCTGAATAATGATTGTAACAACTATCTTCATCTTGGGAAAAGCAAAAGCCATTTGAATGCAAATGGCAGCTCCCTGTCTTCTTCCGGTCACTAGATTTTCCATTTCCTGCAATTAGATTCCAACTTCAGATAATAGAGATAGGATTTTCAGAATAAGTTATGAAAGGCATTGCACACCTTTTGAACTTTGATTACTATTGTCAAGTTGTTTAGCATCAAAGACCTGCTTAAGCTTATAACCCAACCGAATTGACAATGTACTCAACAGTGCACTCCCTGCAATAAGGACCCAGTTTGGGCCGTCCCCCTGAACATTTCTGGACCTCTGAGGTGCCCCAGTAGTTCTTGGATTCATTCTTAAAGCTAATGAAGGGAGACCAAAAACTTCTTCTGCATGCACACAACCCTAGATTTGAAAACATAACCCAATATTACTGGCCAAAGACTTCAATTGCTACTCAGGTAACTGATTCTCACTTATGAAAGCAAATATTACAGGCAACACCTTTTGAACAAAAGAATATAATTCTTCCTTTCTCAACAAAGATGAATCCTTCTTGTCATTCACATTCAATATTCTATAGAATCTATCGAGCTTCCCTACCAACTACATAAATGGTGCTTTGATCCTTTCTTAACTTAAGGCATTACGAACATGATTTTTATCTTAAGTTTTAACTAAGGAGATGGAAATTGTTTTCAGGTAATCATTATCAGAACAGAGCTGCAAGTATTAGGACTCTTAGCCCTGTATGAGAAATTCATGGTGTTCTACTCTAGAGATCTCATTGACTACAGAATTTAAAAGTTAATTAGCAAAATTATGATCTTTGGAACACAGGCCTCACAGCATAATGGTTCATAAAATATTAACAGAAAGCACAAATATGATAATGGATGTCTGACAAATGTACCAATTTATATGCCAAAAAGGAAGGAGATAAGATATTACTTTGAGAAAAAGAAATGTTAACAACAGTGTTCAAAGTTCAAGTGTGCCAATGCCACTCCCTGTACCACATCTCTCGAACTCACCACCCAATTAACCCCCTTCAACAAGGAAATAACAAACTAAATACAAGTTTGAAACCACACAATTATGCAAATCAGAAATACTAATTACATGAATGGGATAATGAGGCATTAAAACTACGGCATTAAAAATACAACAAGCCTAGAATAGCATTACTGATCTTCTACAACCAGACATTTCCTCACCAGTGGCCTCACACGACTTCATAAACTTTTCTCACAAGAACAATGAAACCAAATTGCCTGAATTAAGAGTAGAAAATAGTGATAATGAAATTATCGAATAAAAAACTTCTTCAACCGAAAGCAAATTTAACATACAAAACACAGCAAATAGTCTGAACGTAATACATTCAGCCCACGTAGTTAATCAAAATTCTACATCACTCTCTATTTGGTCCATAATCCTCTAGTATATGGGAAGCATGCAAATACACTATTACACGCAATCAATAACCTACAACTGAAGCAAAAGCGGGAAAGCTAGGTCAGTAGTGATCAGACCTAAGAAAAATGTCGCAATCAACTACTACAATCACACGCATTACATAAGTATAGAACAGAGGAGGTGAGAAAGAACCTGAAGTTCCACCCAGCTTTCACCGAACCTCAGACAACAGCCATCTCAAACCAGAGAAATTCCCGGCGAATAATGCTTCGATTTACGCAGAAAATGGAGAAGGATATGAGGAGAGGGAAGGAAGAAGATGGCCGCGCTGCTATGGGATGCCGGCGGCGCCGATGGAGACGGGGATGGACCTAAAAGGGGAAAGTGAAGTTGGGAAATTGGGCGTAGGGCTTTTCTGAAAATTGTTGCAAGTCTCGCGCGATTTTTCCGACTATTTTGTTGGATATTAATTTAAATAAATTATGTCCATTCCCCAAAAAAAAAAAAAAAAAAATCTGAAAAAGGTGGTGAACAACGACTCCTCATCAATCAGGTATCAAGTAAAAAAAAAACAATAAAACTCTGAAAAGCCAGGTTAGTGTTCAATATTCATGATTTTGATTTCTTACAAAATAATAATAATAATAATAATAATAATAATAATAATAAAAAGTCAAATGATTTTTTAATTTCAAATTATTTTTAGGTATGATATACCAAATTAAATATTTTTTTGTGATGATTATTAGACATCAATATTAAATATGTTATAATCAAATTTATATAAAAAATATGGAATTTATTTTTACGGGTTAAATTATTTATCTTTATTTTGATATATGTGTTGGATTTTTTACTAAAAATTTTTTAAAAAAATTGTTTCAAATATATTTTTACGTATAATATATCAAATTAATTTTTCTATCGTAATTTTTTTATTTGAAATCATATTGTGTATAATATAACTAAATAATGTGTCTAAAAATGGAATATCTCATTTCTATGGATTGAAATATTTATTTTTATTTTAATACATATGTTGACTTTGGATAAATAATTGATTAAATTCTTATATGAATTGAGCTACAAATATAAATTATATTTTTTTAAATTTAAATAATGCATAATTTAATTTATATAATTTATTGTTTTATCTTGATATTTTTCAGTGAGAAAATATTTGTATTGACTTTTAAGGCATTATAGTGAGATAGAAAATGTGTATTGAGTTTGATCTCTAAAATTTACTTTGAAATATTGTATAATTTATAATTTTTCAATGATAACTTTTGAGGAAATGACAATATAATACCATATAAAATAAATAAATTATATTTCAAATCGAATAATCTTTCTATAATTTAAAAGAAGAATTATTCTTTCTTCTTTTGACGAGGATCTCCACAATTCAAGGACATGTCTCTACTTTTGATTTCTTACATAAATTTTTATAAGTCAAATAATTTTTTCATTTCAAATATTTTTTTATGTATGATATATCAAATTAATAATTTTCTCGTAATCATTAATTTGACGCCAATATTGCATATATTATAAACAAATATTATATCTAAAATATGAAATATATTTTAAATTGGTTAAATTATTTATCTTTATTTTGGTGTATGTGTTGGATTTCTTACTAAAATTTTAAATCTTAAATATTTTTTTTAAAATCTATTTTTGGTATAATATATGTAACTAATTTTCTCATCGTGATTTTTAAAATTTGACCCAAGTATTGCGTAAAATATTATATCTAAAAATAAAATATATATTTTCTATGAGTTGAATATTTACTTTTATTCTAATATATGTGTTGGATTTGAATAGATAAATGGATAATTCTTATATGAATTCGAGCTACAATTATAAATTAAATATTATTTCAAAGAAAAAAAATATATATAGTATAATTTATATAATATAGTGTTTCACCTTAATAATTTTTAGTGAGTTAAAATATTTGTATCAATTTTGATGAACTATATAGGATAGAAAATTGGGTTTAGTCTTTAAAATTCATTTTGAAAATCGTGCAATTTATTATTTTAGTGATAACTTTTAAAAAACATTTCAATATAATACAATATAACATAAATAAAGTTTGTTTTAAATTAAATAATATTTATATAAATTAAGATTTAAGTACTTTTTTTTAATAAAAGTAATATTTTTTTATCAAATATTATTAATATAGTACAAAATATTTTGTTTCGAGCATCACACGATGATTCTCTAGTTAATTAATTATGAGGAATTTGAAAAACTGGTCTTTTAGTTCTTGTGTTTACTATTTTTTAAGTTTTATTTTTAAATTGTATTTTAATAAAATTGTGTTGGAATTTAATTTTTTATATTTGGATATTTTTATGTATTGGAATTGAATTAAAAACTCGCAGGTCGTCTGAAACTAATCTGGTAAAAATGCGAACTCATTCAGAGTTAACATTATCGAACTCAAGCTTAAAAATCCTTCCCCCCCCCCACACATACCATAATAGTATTTTACTATAATATATGTAGTTATATATGTAATTGAGTTGATTGAATTCTAATTATATATAATATATTTGGAATATATATATATACATATATATATAAGTAATTAAGTTCGTACGTCAAGCTCAAGTTTACTGAACTTAATTAGAGCTCAAGAAATAATCTTGACTTAGTTCAATTCGTGCTGAAGCTCATTATTATCGACTCAATTACACATATATGAAAAACATAATTGGTTCGTTTTAACTACATACACACAATAAATTGAAGAAAGTTAACATTCGAAGCAATATAAATATAGAGACTTAGGTGGACAAGCTAAAACAAAAGCTAATCCCCTGCATTTTATCTTCGTGAATCTATATCATATGTATTATATTTCGAGTCGACAGAAAATCAAGCTATCAAATGAAATAAAAGTTTGTAATCTATACAGTTATGTTGGAATATATAAAATTGCTACAACATAAGTAATAATAAAAATAATTGAACAGAAAATCAAACCAATAAATTAAACACCATAAAATTAACAAGATGACTCAACCCCTCAAACTTATATTATTGATAAAGTTCTTCATCAAAATATTATAGACTATGTTTTACATATAACAAATATATTCTAATATTTAATCCATAACTTTTACCAGTAACGTCGGGCGATTTCTATCGATTGACTAACACATACACAACAAATCATCATTGATCGAACTCGCCTTGAATCATTCTATTCCAAAAAAAAAAATCTTAGTAGAACTGTATTTAAATATGTTGGGCATTGAATATCTCCTTCACTAAATACACAAATATTTTTTGATGTTTTCTCTTTATATATGTTGTTGCATCAATATTGCAGTATTTCTTTGGGTTGATTTATCCTCGATTTATAGTTAAGTCATTACCTTATTTGAATGGAATAGAAGTTATATCTTATACAAACTCTCATACACTATATTTCTCTTTGATTTTGTTTTTATTTTTATTATTATTGTTATTATTATTAAGCAACAGACCACCATTCTGTTGTCTAACCTCCATGCCCAGAAAATATCCAACCTCTCCAAGGTGCTTTTAAATCATCGTGAAGTTTCAAGTCATCAACGTAGATGAGAACTAAATGAAGACATCCTGAAGTTCTCTTAAAAAACAAGGAAGAGTCTGAAACAGACTCTTTGAAACCAAGAGTAAACAGATATGCTTTGAGCTTATCTGTGCAAGATTTTGGAGCTTGTTTCAACCCCTATAAAGCTTTCACCAATTTACACACATGAACTGGTTTGGTGGAGCCCTTGTAGCCTTGCAGTTGGGTCATGAAAACAGTTTCCTAAAGATCCCCGTTCAAAAAGGCATTGTTAATATCAATCTGTTGAATAGCTCAACCATGGGTAACTGCACTGGAGAATACAAGTCTAACAGTGACCGATTGACTGCCGGATTGTAAGTTTCAAAGTAATCAACCCCCGGTAATTGCTGACAACCTTTTGCAACCAGTCGTGCTTTAAATTTATCAATGGAACTGTCTGCTTTATACTTAATTTGAAAAACTCAATTATGATCAATGACCTTCAAAGAGGCAAAATATGGAACAAGATCCCATGTATGTTTTGTGTAAAGCTTTAAAATTCAGCATCCATATCTTGTTTCCACAAAATATTAGACAATGCCTCATCGACAGTAAGAGGTTCTTTTGGAGATGAAGTAGCATGGAAGGCTTTCGGTTTAAAGATTCCTAGTTTCGATCTAGCGACCATGTGATGAGTAGAAGCATTATGATTGGATGGAGATGAATGAGTCAAAGTGTGAGTGGAAGAGGATTGCTGAGTGGAATTATGAGAAGGATGGGATGAAGATGAAGGCTGTAGGAGATGAGTTGGAGATGGAAAAACAGACGGAGAGAAATTAATCAAAGAAGGCAAAAGAACTTGATGAGGAATTTGAAAACGATGAAGTAGCATGAGAATGGGAAGAATGGGTAAGAAATGAGAATATTCTGAATTTGAATCAGTGGGTGAGGAGACGATAGAAAATAAGGAGGAATAAGGGAATTCAACTTCATTGAAGCTCACCGTTCTTACCACATATATTTTTCCTGAGGAAGGTAAACATTTGTATCCTCTATGATGGGGGCTATAACCAAGAAACACACATTTAAAGGATCTATATTGAAGTTTGATGTGATTGTAAGGTCGTAAAAACGGATAACAAGCACATTCAAAGACTTTTAGGAATGAGTAGTCTGGAGTGATGTCAAAAAGTGCTTGGAATGGGGATATATTTTTAGAGCAGGGGAGGGTAGTCTATTTATAATGAAGACCGCAGTAGAAAAAACATCCCACCAAAAAGACATTGGTAGTTTAGCTGTTGAGAGCCTGGCCAATCCCATTTCAACAATATGTAGATGTTTCCTTTCTGATCGACCATTTTGTTGATGAGTGTATGGACAAGAATGTCGTATTTGTGAGCCATTTTTTATGAGGAATGTGACAATGGGTTTATACTATGTACCTATATCACACTGAAAAGCTTGCATTTGAGAATTAAATTGAGTTTTTGACAGTTTGAAAGAAATGCTGAAAAGCTGAGAAGGCTTCATATTTGGAACGAAGAGGATATATCCAAAAATATCTGCTAAGATCATCAAGAAAATGAATATAATACTTAAAATCATTAGAAGAAATAGATGTTGGTCCCCACAGATAAGAATGAATAACAGAAAAGGGTTTGCTAGTGTGGCATGAAACACATGGAAAATTCATATAGTGCATTTTACCTAATTTACAAGATTCACATAATGGTATGGTCTGAGTTGATCTTGCTAAATTGAGATGTCTAAGTACAACAGTAGTAACATTAGAACAAGAGTGACCAAGCCGTTCATGCCATAAAGCAACATCCGTTTTATTTGTACATACAAGACCATATGCTGGATCAGAAATAAGGTTTACAGACCATCAATTTGAGATCCAAGGTTTACAGACCATCAATTTGAGCTCCTTCAGCAATACTTTGTAGGTAGTTGCATCCTTGATAGCACAAAAAAGAACTATGAAACTCAACATATACATGATTATCTTAACTTATTTTGGAAATGCTAAGTAAAATTTTTGTGATATCAGGAACATAGAGGATATTCTGGATATGTAGAGGTTTAGAAGGATCAAAAGATGAGATAGTAGAAGAAGCAACATCAGATATAGGGAGTTTAGAACCATTACCAATAACCAGCTTGTCTTTTCCATTCTAGAGAGCTTAGATACTGAGATTACCAAGATCTGATGTAATGTGAGAGCTGGCGCCACTATCAACACACCATTTAGAATCTGAAGAAACAAACTGAGTGTTGTGATTAAGAAAATCAGTATGAGCAACCTGAGCTTCATTAAAGTTTTGCAGTGTTGAACCAGAAGAATATAATGGTGAAGAACCAGTTGAATTGTAAGTAACAAGATGAGCCTGTGCTGAATTTAGATTTGTCCATTCGAAAGAAACATCAAACCGTTTGTAGCACTTTAAGGCTATATGATTCTGTTTACTGCATATTTGACAAGTAGACTTAGATCTGTTAAACCGGCCCCGGCCACGCCCTCTGGTAGAGAAACCTACCATGTTTCTATTAAATTGAATAGGAAAATTCTTCTTTCCAGAAGTTGAAGAAGCAAATTGAGCAGTCGGTTCAGAACCAATAGTTTGAGAGAGTTGTTGCAATCACATTTCATGCGTCTAAAGAGCAACATGAACATCATATAATGAGAGATCATCTGCACAGGTAGAAAAATTGACAACCATAGATTCATATTCAAAACTAAATCCACCAAAATCATAAAGAATAAGATCATCCTTTGAAATAGATTGTCGTGCGGCTAACAAGTTATCCGCAATCGTTCGCATGTTCAAAATATACTCGTTAACAGATAAATCACCCTTCGTTGTGGTCTAATTGAAACCGCAGATGCATCGCATGAGAACACGACTGAGATCTAAATAATACATCAAAGGTGTTCCAAATATCAGCGAAAGTACAACACCGAGTTACATGCCTAACATGGATCCGAAACTGTAGAAAGTAACCAACTAAAAATAAATTGATCCTTTCGCAACCACAGAGAATAATCTGGATTAGGATCAGCAGTTTTCTCAATATACTTGGGAGGAGCAGCCTCACTGCCAAGTAAAAAACCATCAAACCCTATGCGCACAGGCAGTTTACATGATCTGAACTTTCCAATAATGATAGTTCAATCAATCTAGTTGGATGGAGATTGGAGTAAAGTGTGGAAGGAGAAGAGAAGGCGAAGTTGCCATAGTAAAGAAAACGATCGATCGGAGAAATGCTATTTGATCAGAACCGTCTCCTGAGTGAAGAAACCATCGCCTGATCTACTGATACCATGTTAAAAATAATAGAGCAGAAGAGAGAATCAGGAAAGCTTGCTTCCCTTCTCATTGATATCAGTGTATATATAAGAATGGTTAGTCAAAATAACGACGTCACATTTGCTTACTTACCAAATAAGATAAGATAGATAACTAACTCTAACCGTCTCTAACAACATAACTAACTTTCTAACTAACTGATAAGCAATGCAAAGTAGTTACACTAAGAAGACGATACTTCTATTTATATAGTTATATATATATAAATATCACAATTAATTTAAGAAAAAATATTTTATATTTAATAATTAAATTTTAATATATATATATGTGTATATATGTACAATATGAATGTCAAATTAAAAATTGTAATAAGAGAATTAATTAAACATATTTTTAAAAATATTAGAGTTGAAACAAAAAGTTATAAGGTTTTGAAAGTTTTAGTAAAAAGTAAAAAATAAAAAAAAAATCAAATAAACATAGTTTGAGAGATAATAATTTAAAAATTAATAAGTATCGTAGCTTTATAAATCAAATATATATAGATAGATATTAATATAGATTTGCATAGAAAAATAGATATCCTAATATATATAGATAGATATTAATATAGATTTGCATAGGAAAATAGATATCATAATTAAAAAGTAGTTTAGACGTGAACATTTGATGCTTTCTATTTAAGTTGATACTTCTTAATATATATATATATATATATATTTATATATATATATATTAGATTAAGAATGCTGGGCTAGGCATGGCATGGAATGCCACAATCTCGTACACTTTATCCAAGCACTTATCCACAGGAGGGTGTTGCTATTAGGAGTTTTTTATAATGTAAGTGGATATAACAAAATTTTAAATATAGAATAATTCATTTATAATATATTTGAATTTTTACTACTTTATTATGTATTAATTCATTTATAATATTTTATAACTTTAATTTATACAAATAATTTAAATTATACATGTAATAAATATATATATTTTATATTTAATAAAATAAAAAAACAACAAAGAAAGAAATAAAATATAATAGATTAAAAATATATATTTATATACAATATATATGTGTGTGGATATATATATACGTGTGTGTGGTGTTTTATAGTATTTGCATATGTGTGGTGTTTTATAGTATTTGCATGTGTGTGTCTATATATGCATACATGTACATTATATGAGTAATTCTTCTGTGAAACAGTTGCACGTGTGACACGATTCAAGGTATTACTTGTGTAATAATAAAGTATAATTTGTTTAACTTTAAAGTATCACTATTTTTTAAGGTCACTAATTAGCAGTAATACACTTAAAAATAGTGATACTTTATAGTTAAACAAATAATATCTTAAATCATGTTACACGTGCAACCGTTTCACATGAGTTTTTGCGATATCATACACTGCAATTAAAAATATCGGTGGGCCTCATGTTTTTAATTTTAGTTTGACCAAGATATAAAACGTCAGGTTCGATAATGTTTTTTTTGTAAAAAAACTAGATGTTCACCTATGCGATGCACGTAATATAATATATGTTATTATATTAATAATTTATAATAAAATTATGTTATTATAATTGAAAAATGTACGTAAACTATTATTTATATCAATTATATTTATATAATGCTACTCAATTTGAAATATAGTTTGTTATGTTAAATTGTATTTTTTTTAAGTTTAAATAATAAATTTTACAACATTTTTAAGTGAATTTTGAATCGCCCCTAAACTAAACCGAATATTTACTAAAAACTATTGAAGTTAAACAAAAAAAATTAACAGTGTAATATTTTTATTTTTATAAAAAAATTATTTGTATTTTTTAGCTTAAATCCATATAAAATTTTATATACTATCACATATATACAAAATTTTAAAATTAATAATTCAATGCATAAAAAAATGTATTTCATCCATAAAAGCTATATTGCATAATTTTAAATGTAATTATTTATTTCAATATTTATAATATTGGTGTCAAATTAAAGATCACAAAAGGAAGATTAATTTGACATATCATATATTAAAATCAGACTTAAATAAAAAAATATTTGAATTTTTAAATTTAAATAAAAAATAAAAAAGGAAAGAGAAAGAGAGAACGAGGGAGTGTGTAAAAGATTCATGTTAATTAATTATGAAAACACGTGTAAAGAGAAGAGAAAAACTCTCACAATTGCTCTTTTATATTATAGAAGGGTATCACCAGGATTGACGTATATTTTGAGAAATCTTTTCAAAAGTACCATAAAACATAAATTTATTAATTAATTTATAATATTTTGATAAATAGGGCGATGCATGAGAGAGAAAATAAAATCAATGTCTAGTGCAAGACTTGCATGATATGCATGTTGGAACAATATCTTCTTTTTATAATTAGGAGCTGTCTATCTCGTTTCCACAATATCCCAATATCCATTATCCATAGCAGTAAGATATGTCATCATCAACCGGGGGTGGGGGCCCTGGGGGCGAGGGATTTCGCCTTTTGCCCCAAAGATATGTCATCATCAAAGATTTTCTGTAATCGTAATTTGAGCCATCAAGTAATGGTGGACATGCAACACTTCTATAAAATTCCACCAATGTAGAATCCCAAGATCAGTTGTGTTGGAACACAGAACCAACTTGTTTCCAATTGAAAGATTTTAATTTCAAACATGATAGCAAATGCAATAATAAAATTAATTGAACACAAAATCAAATCAATTAATGCAACAAATATGAATGCCTCAATCCTCTTTTTAGATTTATATTATTGATAAAGATTTTCATAAGGATATTTTAAACTATGTTTTACATAAAACAAATATTTGTAAAAACACCAATATTTCTTGACTTTTTTTGTCAATATATGTTGTTGATCTTCAATATTTGTAATACATCTTTTGGCTGACTTCTCTTCTATTTATAGTTTAATCATTATCTTGTTTGAGTACGAATAGTGATAAACATAGAATTTACGTGCAATTTGAGATTATTATGTATAGGTTTTTAGGTAATTGCATGTCTTTAAATGACGAGTTTATCATGATTTTGTTATATTTTGTTACGTCACGTGTTTGTTGAAGTTTTGACAGAAAAACAGATAATTAAGGATGTATTGACTACGTCTCAAGTCACATGGACCGTGCTTATTCTCGTGATATGATTTTAACTATCGCGATTTGGTGTGATTCGGGCATATCTTCTTAATTTGGTGTGATTCGAGCATATCTTCTAGATTTGGTGTGATTCGAGCATATCTTCCCATTCCAATCAGAGATACAGAGGTTATCAAAACCCCAATAATTGTCTATAAAATGAGGAGCTACATCAGATTATAGGGGATCATACAATATAATATACAACAAATTTTAGGGTTATAAACAAGGATACAAAAGAGGATCAACCAACCAAGTATCATAGAGAGAGAGAGAGAGAAAAAAAACGAAGATCGTTTGTGCTTCAATAGTCTTATTTTCTTTTCTTCTTTCTATGTTAGTCATAATTATCAATATGTTTTCCATGAATTATGTATTGAATATGTGTGGCTAAACATCTAGTGATTCTAGGGAGTACATGATTATGGATTCATATGTTTTTTCTTTAATAATATTATTTTTCTTCCTATATTTGTTTATGCTTCCTTGATTTGAATGTCGTATAAAATTATGTGGAGACTAATTGCATATGTGTAGTTAGTCCATTGCTGCCCGGGAAGTAGTAATTGGTTAACGGATTAGGAATGCATAACATAACACTTGCTAGATCGGGAGATTGGTAAGTATCTTGAGAATGATCAGTATTATCTAATCTACATTTAGATCTAACTCGGAAGAGAGGATCTAGATATATTAGTGATTCTCCTACAAATATAGGAATTAAATATGGTTTGATACATTAAAGGAACTCATATGAACCATATGAATGCATGTCCCTGAAATCCATACAATCTTTGAATATCTTTAGTTGTTTGAATCTGATTTGATATTAATTTTTACTTCTTTATTTGTTCTATTTTGTTTTATCAAACCAATTCCAAATTGATTCTTTAGATAAAAGATAGTATCATAAACGAATACTTAGTTGAATTAACTATATACAGTCCTTGTGGATACGATACCTGTTCTCACCATATTTTAATATAATTTACCTCGTGCACTTGCGAGTTATTTTTTAAGTGATATACAATACCGAACACGTTTATGGCGTCGTTGCCGAGGACTGGCATAATTTACAACTGATATTTGATATTCGTTTTAGATATTAGACTTTAATTAAAGTGTATATTATAGTTTAATATATAGATTTTATTTCTTTATATGATTCGTGTCGTGTTTGCAGGTAGTTTATGAACACTCGATCCAAAGGTGCAAGACATTTGATACCAATTGATCTAAAGATCGAAGCAACTGCCCAACACAGAAGCACTTTAAGAATGCAAGTAGACATGATGGATGAAATAGAAGTAATGCATAAAGAGATGGAGGAGTTGCGGGCATTGATGAGACAACAACAACAACAACAATAACAACAACGACAACAACAACAACAATAACAACCTCCAGCCCCACCAATTCGAGAGTCCTTGGAACCTCTAATTACTGCAAATTATGGAGGAGGACGACTGCAAACCATAGGTGCAAATAATTTTGAGCTTAAATCTCTGCCTTAATATCTATGGTACAACGGAATTAATTTAGTGGTGGAGCATTAGAAGATCCCAACGCACATCTGGCACAATTTTTGTAGATTAGTGATACCATCAAGATGAACGGTGTGGGAACTGATATGATAAGGCTTTGATTGTTCTCATTTTCTTTGAGGGATAAAGCAAAGTAGTGGTACCAATCACGAGATGAGGAATCAATCCGAACATGGTCAAATTTGTGCAAGAAATTCCTCAACAAATATTATCCACCAGGGATGACATTGAGATTAAAGAACGAGATCATTGAGTTTAGATAATTCGATCAAGAGCCTTTATATGAAGCATGAGAACGGTACAGAGATCTCTTAAGAAAATACCCCCGACATGGTTTTGCAATCGATCAGTAGATATGTCATTTCTATAATGTTTTATTAGAGCTAACTCGAAATCAAATTGATGTAGCCACATGAGGAGCTCTATTATAACTAACTGCTGATAAGGCTGTAGACTTGCTAGAAAAAATGGCCTCAAACAGTGCACAATGGCCATCACAAAGGAATTCAGTAGGAAAGGTAGCTAAAATTGTTGAAAGAGTTGTCTACACAAATGGCGACCATGACCCAAGCCATCAAATTATTGACTAAGAATGCCATGTCACCATCTGAAAGTACTCAAGAAGCAGTTGTAGCCCAAGACACACTAGAGAATGTGAATTATATGCCAGTACGAGGCTACAATGACAATTATAGACAAAATCAACTTAGACAAAGAGATAGACTCAATTATTCTAATCCAAATAATTTTTTGCAACCAATACCCGGTTTCTCTGTTACAAACAGAGTTATAAATGATGGAAAGAAATCGGATTTGAAGAATATACTTGCATCATTTATGCAGACCACAAAGCAAATGATGGATACGCAAGCAGCAAAGCTTGACAATTTAAACATCATGGTGGACAAGCTCACAACTATTATGGGAGCCCAAATTAAATCATTGGAGATGCAAGTTGGCCAACTAGCTAAAGCAATAAAAAGTCAACAAAAATGCCAATTTTCTAGCAATATGGAAGTTAACCCAATAGAGCGGTGTCAAGCCAATAAGTTGAGAAACGGAAAGCAATATGAGGGTCCTCCAATACCTACAAGTGAAGAAGTTGAAGTAGACACTGACAAAGAAAAGAAATTGGGAAAACCACAAGAATTCCCAAAAGATGCGGAAGAGAATGGGGGTGTGGAATCACCCAAATATGTATCACCGCCTGCATACATCCCACCACTATCATTCTCACATAGGCAAAAGAAACAAATGAAGGAAATTCTACGAAGAAAATGAGAACTGAAGACCATGAAATGGTCAATTTAATAGAGGAGTCTAGTGCAATTATCCAAAGAAAGCTTCCACAAAAGTTGAAGGATCAAGGAAGCTATACAATTTCATGTGAAATTGACAATACTCACTTTAATAAAGTGTTGTGTGATTTGGGGGCAAGCATAAATTTAATGTCGTTATCCATATTCAAGAAGTTGGGCTTAGGAACGGTGAAATCATCCTCCATCACATTACAATTTGCTGATAGGTCTATAAAGTACCCAAAAGGAATTATAGAAAATGTGCTCATGAAAGTAGATGAGTTCATATTTCCCATGGACTTTGTTGTGTTGGATATGGAAGAAGACTACGAGATGTCATAGATTTTGGGTAGACCATTCTTAGCCACTGCGGGAGCCCTCATTGACATGAGAAAAGAAAATTCGACTCTAAGAGTAAATAATAAGAAAGCAGTGTATTCCTTATATGATGCAAAGAAGTTTCAAGGGGATATTGAAGATTGCAAGGCTACGGATATAGTCCAAAACACCATTATTTAAAGGAAGTCCAAAAGTTTGCCGGCAAAGTCTCTTAAATCTTTCATAAGCCACAATATCCTTCCTTGTAAGTCTATTAATTTTGATAGTATGAATTTAATTGACAATTTTAAAGTTATGCAGAATTCTATAGAATCAAAGACTGAGGCATCTCGTAAGGGAAGCATCAAAGAGGAACTAAAGCGGGATCACCTTGGTGCAAGTTTAGAAATCGACCATGTCAAGGAGGCTGAAACTGAAGGATGTCACCTTCGTGCAAAATAGAAGGCATTAAAGAGTCTCCTTGGGCATGCCAAGCTTCATAAGAATTTCATGACTAGTTTTTTTAGAATTACAAAACTTATGTGTCTATTGTTTAAAAAAAATCCCTTTTAATCTTGATGATTTGTGTTTGCAGAAATTGAGGAACTAGTTCATCTACATGAACTCAATGTCGAGAGAATTGATGCCAACATAGCAATCATGCTGAACACGATGGAACATTGGGAGTTTCAACTCCCACTGGACCCACCTTCTCACTAATACAATGGGGTTAGTGATTCATAGTTTTCTCATCAATCTTTTCAAACTTATTCTTCCCAAAGAATAAGTTTGGGGGGTGGATGGACGTTGTTACATGAATCCCTGTTCTTACTTGAAATTTTTTAGTAGTGTTTTCTTTCTAAATTAGTAGTATAAAATATGTAATATAAAGCCTAAACAATGATTTGTTTCTCTATTTTATGATGATTGTGGTATTGACTAATGTTAATGATGATAATGCTTTATTTGATAATGATTATTGATGAATTGAGCATATTGTAAAAAAATTATATTTGTGCATGCAATGAAAGACTTAAATATCTTGAATCGTAATTAGCATGAGATATTTTGAGCCTATTGATTCTTTCTAGTGTGTTTAGTTGGATAAATGTTAGAATGTCTAGAACTTGCCTATGATTTGCTCAAAGTTTAACAGAATAATGTGGATTTTGGAAGTGATTTTAGGTCATCTTTGATAGTCATATTATCCTTTCAATTTTAAACATTTACACAAAATTATCCTAGTAAGCCCCTTTGAGCCTTGAGCCATTCTTTGATAGCTAAGTTATACTATTTGTGCATGAAAGTAATATAAATAGAGCGGACTTGTCGAATAGAAAATAATATTGCATGTTAGAAGGCCTTGGTGAATATGGAGGAATGAATTGAAAGATTGAGAAAAATGATTATGAATTGGGAGACATGTCACTTCCTTTAAAAAAAATGAATTAGCATCAAATAAAATAACAAAAGTTGTTGAAAATTGGAATTGACTTCTTATAGCTAATTAAACCATTGAGCGAAATTCGGAGTTAATTGAATATTGGAAAGAAGTTGATGGAGGAATAAAACTAGACAAAAATCTAGTTGTGCTCGTCGGCCATGAGTTGAATGTGAAAGGTCGTAAAGACCAACAAATTCGATGAGTCCAATATTGATTAAGTCACTTAGCCATACATTCTTACCTTGACCAAAATCCTACATTACAACCAAATTAAAGTCCTTTCTGATCCTTAATCTACTTATTGCATGTAAAGGCAAGATGAAATTATGGGCAAGCATATGGTTAATTTTATATTTATTTTAACTTTGAGTGTCGTTTATATTTTCCTATACACTTGAGTGTGAAAGATATACAAACCTGGTGAGGATCAATGATTCAAGATGTTAAATAAGTACTAGTTGCATGACATGAAATTGTTTATTTGCAATATGTTTGATTTTAATATAATCATAATGATTTTTGTATTTGAGGCATCGTGTACTGTCAAAACATCCATTCGTTCTGAAATGAAGATTCGTTATCATTATTCGAGGACGAACAATAGGTTAAGTGTGGGGGGTTGATAAACATAGGATTTACGTGCAATTCGAGGCTATTGTGTATAGGTTTTTAGGCAATTGCATGAATTTAAGTGACGAGTTCATCATGATTTTGTTATATTTTGTTACATCACGTGTTTGTTGAAGTTTTGACAAAAATAAAATAGATAATTAAGGATGTATAGACTACGTCTCAAGTCACATGGACCATGCTTACCCTCGTGATATGATTTTAACTGTCGCGATTTGGTGTGATTCGGGCATATCTTCTTGATTTGGTGTGATTCGGGCATATCTTCTTGATTTGGTGTGATTCGGACAGATCTTCTAGATTTGGTGTGATTCAGACATATCTTCTCATTCAATCAGAGATACAGAGATTATCAAAACCCTAATAATTGTCTATGAAAGGAGGAGCTACATCAGATTATAGAGGATCATACAATACAATATACAATAAATTTTTAGGGTTAGAAACAAGGATACAAAGGAAGATCAACCAACCAAGTATCATAGAGAGAGAGAGAGAAGATCGTTTAGGCTTCAATAGTATTATTTTATTTTGTTTTTTTTTATGTTAGTCATAATTATCAATATGTTTCCCATGGATTATGTATTGAATATTTGTGGCTAAACATCTAGTGATTCTAGGGAGTACATGATTATGAATTTATATGTTTTTTTCTTTAATAATATTATTTTTCTTCCTATATTTGTTTATGCTTCCTTAATTTGAATGTCGTATAAAATTATGTGGAGACTAATTGCATATATGTAGTTAGTCCATTACTGCCTGGGAGAGAGAGTAATTGATTAACGGATTAAGAATGCATAACATAACACTTGCTAGATCGGGAGATTGATAATTATCTTGAGAATGATCAATATTATCTAATCTACATTTATATCTAACTCGGAAGAGATGATCTAGATATATTAGTGATTCTCCTACAAATATAGGAATTAAATATGGTTTGATACATTAAAGAAACTCATATGAACCATATGAATGCATGTCCCTGGAATCCATACAATCTCTGAATATCTTTAGTTGTTTGAATCTGATTTGATATTTATTTCTACTTCTTTATTTGTTCTATCAAACCAATTCCAAATTAATTCTTTAGATAAAGAATAATATCATAAACAAATACTTAGTTGAATTTACTATATACAGTCCATGTGGATACGATACTTGTTCTTACCATATTTTACTATAATTTACCTCGTGCACTTGCAAGTCGTTTTTTTAAGTGAAATAAAATATGGTACAGTAAATTGAATAATAATAATAATAATAATAATAATATTATTATTATTATTATTATTATTATTAAAATTAATTAATTTATAAGTTGTCATCATTTAAAGATTCTTAGAATAAAAAACTCTCAACCACTAAAACACTAATAAAAGTTTTACACCAATTCAACCACATAAATATATATATATATATTAGTATGGAAAAATTTATGTGCATCGGGTGCATGTACAAGACGATTTAAAGGTATTACTTGTTTAATTATAAAAAATTACTTATTATTTAAAATATATTATTTTTGAATAATTATCTTAAAAAATAATAATATTTTATAATTAAACAAGTAAACTTTATAATTAAACAAATAATACTTTAAATCATTTTACACATGTGTATCTAATGTACAGAAAAACTCACTCATATTTATAATACACTAATACTGATCTTCTGCAAACCCTAAAAAAGACTACACACAATTTCACGCAGTAAGAAAAAAGAAATTCAGCCCTTCAACAAAATTGCAGAAAAAAGAAAAGAGGCCAGCCCTCTATTTAATTTTATTGTTTATTTAATTCTATAAAAAAAATATACAGGGTATTTTGGGGTTGTGTTGCTTTTCAAAGGTCAGAATATGTGTGAGTCATAATTTATGTCCTATTCTAAATTGCACAGATTAGGTTTTAAATTATTATTTAATGTTGTGTGATTGTGAGTGTGTCTGCAGTTGTAAGAATTGTGGCAGGAGATGTTTTGTATATATTAAATATATATATGTGAATCGTCGGTGCATAGATGCGTGGGTTTGGGCAGTTTTGCACGAAAAAGGGCGATGCGAAAAACTTATTTAATTTTTATTTAAGAGTATTCCACTCCCAAATCCTCGACACATACTGAAAATACTATATATTTTTAATTAAAAAAATAAATAGAAAAAAATAAGAATAAGAAAAAGTGAACAAATTTGTCATACAAATCAATCCTCTATCAGTGAAATCTTTGTTAATTTTTTAATTTTTTAGTATTTTCGATAAAAATATACATTGATAAAAAATTTGATTTAAAACATTCTTATTTTATTTATTTTTTCTGTGTTTTGTTTTACATGCATATTCTTAAGTATTCGAATCTAATCTGTCGAACACATCTATTCATATTCGAAACTTATTTGTCGAATGAGAAAGAATATATTGGCCTAAAGCTCTTTCGCAATATTTTAGCGAACAATAAATAGTGTTTGGAACATTCTACCAAACAACTTGTAGTGTTCAACAATATTTATCGAACGTTATTTCACTTGTTTGGCTGAATGTACAAATTAGCCCTCAAAATAGTATCTCATATTCAAATTGGACCATAAATATTTCTTTCGTACAAATAGAAGTCTTTAACTTTAAAAATAGGTCAAATAACCCTCTAAGATTTTAAATATACAATAAATAGGATTCTCCTAAATATTAAATTAACTACACAAATTTTAAAAATAGTAAATAAATCTAAAAATCAACAAACTATATCATAAATATATTTAAATAATTCAATAAATTAATAAAGTAAAATATATTAATAATTTAAATATAAAAAAATATTTGAGATTTCATGATCTGTAATGTTTTTTAGATATGAGTTTTTTTTATTATATTTGAATAATTTAAGGTCTTTTGATATTTTTTATTTATTACATACCTTAGATTTGATCATTTTTAAAATATTTATTTTATGTCATTTTAATAGATTTTTTAGTTTTCTAAATATTTTTGTAGTTTATTAAATATTTTTTTGATTTATTTTGTTATTTTTAATTTGTTAAAATACTTATTTATTTGGTAATAAGAAGTTCAAAGACTTATTTGACCTATTTAAAAATTAAAGATCTAATTTGTAAAAAAAAAATTAGAGTGCAATTAAAATATGATGTACTAATTCATGGGCAAATTTATACCTTTTTCTGATTTTATTTAATTATAAATAAAAAATTTAATAAAATTACATATTTTCTTATTAAAAGTAATGATTAAAATTATCTTTAAATTACATATTGTGTTAGCCTCTCTCTACTTCATGTACAACTTGAAGATACAAAAAATAAAATTAAAATAATAATAAACAAACTTGAGAAAATTAAAAACAAAAAATAACCAATAAAAATACATAAACACCAAATTATACTATATAAATAAAAAAGAAATACATTCAATCATTTATAATTACATTGACCTGCTCCCACCAATCCAGAACAATAAAATGCAACCACTCACAAAACACAAAGACACTTTCACAGCATCTTCTCTCACCAATTTGCTTGCACGTGCCTCTTCAACTTTTCACATGCTTTTATTCATAAAAAATTTACTACTTATGCCAAAAAAACATGTCTCAAAAGTTAAGCTTCTTTTATTTTATCAAAATTTAAAATTATTTTTTGTTTTAATGACTTAAATATGTTTAAATAAATCAAAGTAAAAAATAAATAAATTATAAATATAAATTTACGATTTTTAGAAATTTTTACCTTTATTTAACTGATAAAAATTAAAAAAGCTGTACTCTTTTACTCTTAAAAAAACATCACTCTTTTTTTTTTTTTTTTAACTTGGAAGAGTATTTAAGAAACAGAACACAATTATTTTTTTGCATGTACATTCGATTTATAATATTATTGGTTTAAATAAAATTTATTTATTTATAAGTATTATTATTAATTTATTATTTTTAAAATATAATAATATTTTTTAATTAAATAAGTAAATTGTATATAATAATATATTTTAAATAAATAAATAAATAATAATTATTAATTGAACAAATAATAGGACTCCCTCAAAACAGCAAGGACCGTAAAAGCTATCACATAAAATTTCCTTTCTCGTGTTACAAAAATCATTGACTATTTACCCAGCTAATTTGGTTTGAACTTAATAAATATAGTCTGACCAAAGCCATCGCTGACCAGAATCTTCCATGCTTCACACCACACAACTGTAGAGACACCCCTGGTACCTCACGCTTCAATCATCGTACCACGATCCAAAACCAGCAACTGTGTAGAAAAGGCAACCTCAAATCCAAAAGCTTGACGCGAGAGAAGTGGCGCCACCTGTTTTCGTGATCAGCTATCTAGAATAAATCTGACAATCAACCCGAAAATCAAGCCTCCACGAGAAGGTCGTATAGTTTATTGTCTACTTTCCACTTTTCACCCACCGATAATCGAAGGATTACTTTGTAAAAGTAGAGAAGCTGATTTAAATACACTCAATCATAAGCTTGTTTATTTATTTGCATCTTTTTCTGGACTCAATCTTCATTGACGAGTAGATTTTGGGAGCGATCATGGGTTCGCAGAGCAATCCTCAGATGAAGTTAGTTACAGGAGAGTTCGGTTACGTTCTCCAAGATGTACCTCATTTCACCGATTACCTTGCCGATCTCCAGGTATGCTATATTCATAAATATACCTGTGCGTGTGTGGTTTATCCGCAGATACATGTATGTTAAATATTTTAGCGTGTGCGTGTAGTGAGTGTGTGTGTGTGTGTGTGTAAATTTTCTGCGCAAGTTACTATGTTGATTCAAATGCTAATATTTTTTGGTGCAAAGTGTGTGTGTAGAAATGCATATTATCTCAATTACTGATTGTTTGAGCATATTTAGTTGGTCAGAGTTGGGAAATGTATGAATCTATGCTTGAATAATGCATGTGTTCCTAACTGGTTTTGTTCCTTTATGTGATTTTAACAAGCTGAATGATAAATTATGAATTCATTTTTTTAGCAAAAATTCTAGATGGCTGTATTTACTTGTCCGAAACTTGTAGAATTTAGATACTCAGTTTTGATTAGTATTTGGCTGGTATTCATTTTCATTATTCAGTTTAGGCTTTAGCCATAAATTTTGTGGTGCCCTGTTTCAAGTATTCCCATATTAAATGATCTAGCAGAAGTAGAGTCAAATAGATTGAAATACTAACCGAAACAGGATTCTTTTCATCCCTTTCTTCCATAAATTGGTTCAAATGTTGATACTTTCTTTTAGGAAATGTAGAGATGATGGGAGGCCTAACTCTTATCCCATTGTATGCTCTTGTCAATCACTGTTTCCTTGTTTTTGCTCGGTTTAACTTATAATTCTTTTATGCTTCTAATTATTCTCATTAGTGCTTGAATTTGTTGTCAGACTTATCCAAATCCTCTACGCTCCAATCCTGCGTATTCAGTTGTTAAGTGAGTTAATCTTTTTTTCTTTTCCTTCTTCTTTACAGTGTATCTTATTATTGTTAATGCAGCATTAAATTGTTTGTCACAATTGTTAATAATTTCTGACACTTTTTTATTTCAGGCAATACTTTGTTGATGTGGATGATACTGTCCCTGAAAAGGTGAATGCTAGTGTTCTGCTGTTTTTTGTGCAGTCAGGTTCATGAGTCACAAGATTGCATTTATGCTTTTCAGTTCTTTATGTAGCCAGCCTTAATTTGCATGCATGAGCTGCTTTTAGGCGTAAGAGGGTCTTATGAAATGATCTGGCATCTGATAGGTAATAATATCATAGAACAAAACCACGAAGTTGGAAAAAGAGAAAACCATCTTGAGATTTGTAAGGGAAGGTTGTTGTATTATATGCTCTTTAATTCTGGAGTATGGAATTGTTTCCGAATGGTTTCTACTTATGTTTCTAATATAGTTTTTTAAGAACATTAGATTGATAAATTTAGCGTTACCATGCTGCTTATCATTTACTTTAATGGGTCTAGCCAATAATCGCATTCCTGTAAGTGCCATATGTATTCACCCTCATGCCAATAAAAAATCTGAAACATTTCTCTGTGCTCTGGATCTTGTTCTGATAGTTTTGAAGTAATCTTATTATATTTGATATGTTTTTACAGATTGTTGTCCATAAGGATACTCCAAGAGGGGTACATTTTCGGCGTGCTGGACCTCGTCAGCAGGTACATATTCATCTATAATAATTATAATAACAATTATTATTATTTTTTTTTTCTGCCTCATAAAGTTGAACTAAGATTGGGTTTTTATTTGCACTGATATGCACAGGTCTATTTTGCTCCAGATGAAGTGCACGCTTGTATTGTGACATGTGGTGGTTTGTGTCCTGGCCTCAACACAGTGATCAGGGAAATTGTACATAGCCTCGATTATATGTATGGGGTCACCAAAGTTCTCGGAATTGATGTAAGTTGTCTGATAATACTAATTGTTTATTTGGAAGTTTTCCGGTTTGCATTCACAAAGAACATTCTGGATTATGACACTTGGTCACCACCTGGCAGATTTTTCCTTATTCCAAAGGAATTTTGTTAGAAATCCTAACCAATATCCTAGTATCATTTTGCTGGTGTCAAGTCCTTGTAAATTAATCAGACCTCCTCTCTCTCTCTCTCTCTCTCACACACACACACACATACACAAATGATGGAGTATTTATTCTTCTAATTTATGTAAATGTGATGTTGGAGTTTTGTTATCTAGCCATGCTGGTTAAGAAAGTATTTAAGTCTCAGATCTTATTCAGTGCAGTTTCTCTAATAACAATAACACTTCTTTTTTTTCACATCTATAGTCTTCTAATGGCAACATTTCTTCTCTTAGGGAGGCTATAGGGGTTTCTATTCAAAGAATACCATTACTTTGACCCCAAAACTTGTCAATGACATACATAAGCGTGGTGGTACAATCCTTGGAACATCTCGAGGTGGCCATGATACCATGAAAATTGTTGACAGCATTCAGGACCGTGGAATCAATCAGGCACGTGGCTGGTTGTACTTAAATGTCGAAAGAATATTCTATATCACCCTCTGGGATTAAGCCTTAAAATCATTTAATGTTTAATTTTGGCTTGTAATAAACTGCATTTTGGCTCTGATGAACAGTATTACTGGCTCAGGTTTACATAATTGGAGGAGATGGAACCCTGAAAGGAGCAGCTGTAATTTATGAGGTATTCTTACTTGGGAAATAGAGCTGCTTTCTAATAGCTGTGTTTCCATTTAATTATTCTCTGAGCCATTTTGCATTGATTATGTTTGATTTGTTCTGCAGGAAATAAGAAAGCGTGGTCTAAAGGCGGCAGTAGCTGGTATTCCCAAGACAATCGACAATGACATTCCGGTATTAGTCATTACTTCACTTCAATCAAGTGGACTTTTCTAAATGTAGTTCATCATATTGGTTTTTTTAGCCTTTTGGAAAGAATAATTAGCATTATCACATGATTAACAGTGTGGAAGCAACATGTCAGCTTTGCACGTAGATCACTTTAGTAGGACAACTCAAATTTTGAGTCTACATGGACAGTTGTGGCCTCCCAATGTGCAAAATATGTGTTGGTTATTTACTTTAGTAGGACAACTCAAATTTTGAGTCTACATGGACAGTTGTGGCCTCCCAATGTGCAAAATATGTGTTTCAATAACCAACTAGGAAGCTGTATGCTAAAAGAGATCACCTGCCTGTGTCATCTTATCTGGAATATATCACCCATATTATATGCATGTGCATATGAACCTTAAATGGCCTCAAGATTTGTTCTGTTAAAAGTTATCTCTTTTTACTTCTTCATATATATATTTTTTTTTTTGGGTATGTACTCTCACTCTTTCTGTCTCCATTTCTGGAAACTTACAATTTCATCTGGTTTCTATATCAGGTTATTGACAGGTCATTTGGTTTTGATACTGCGGTAGAGGAAGCTCAACGTGCCATAAATGCGGCACATGTTGAAGCAGAGAGTGCAGAGAATGGAATTGGTGTTGTGAAACTAATGGGTCGCTACAGTGGTAAGATGAATCTTTGGTCACTAAAATAATCTGAATGATTATTATCTGAAGGGCTTGATTTCCAGTATTATTGTGGTGAAACTTGGGGCATTCGACGTAAATATCAGATATAACGCCTTGAATAATTTTTTATTTACTTTGTTTAAAAGCTGGGTTTTGCCAGCAATGCATCATTGAAATAAGCACCATTCATGTTAGACAAGCATAACATATTCAAGCTTTACCATTTCTAAACAAAAACATGTGGAGATCTAGCCCTCCTCTCTCTCTCGCTCTACACAATAGCCAATGTAAAAAAATTGCAGCGAGAAGCCTCTCTTGGGCACGAGGCAAGAGTTTTGGTACGAGAGTAAGAATAATTCAATCTGTCTATTTGTGTAATCCCCAAAAAGAGAGATGAATCTCGTCAAATGAAGGGAACTTTTTGTTGAAGATCAACACAAGCCCAAGTTATTTGTTGAGCCCAAGAACAAACAAAAGTCCAATCCATTTAGTAAAAGATTGTGGAAGAAAAATATTTGTGTGGAAGAGTGTGGAAATGAGATATTTTGGTGGAAGTATGTAGAAATGAGATATTTTAGGAGAAGTGTGTAGAATGTGGTATTAATGTGTGGTTAGGATTTTTTCTTAATATAATAATTGTATGGTGGAGAATGCTTGGAGAGTAGTATAAATACCCTCCCTTGCATTTGTGTTATGCATCCACCAAAAAAAAAAACCAAATCTTCCATTCATATAAGAAGTGTAGTGTCTTGAGTGTGAGTTGTGAGCTTCCTATTGAGTGTTTGTATTTCTCTTCAAATAGTGAGAGTTCTCTTAAAGTGTTGTAGTGTCTTCTATTGTGGGTATAATACAAGTAATTTATTTACTTGTTTGGGTCCAATATTAGTACGTTTAGAGTTATACACTCTAAATATTACTCAACAATTGGTATCAGAGCGGGACGGTCAGGGATCGTTCTTGTTGGAGCTATCTTGAGTCGTGAGGAGTTTGGTACTCTGCAAGTTTGTGAGTTAAGATTGTTCGGTATAGTTGAAGTCTTGCCGGCACAATGGGTGACCTTCAAGTTGTTGGAGGAATCAAGAAGCTCAACAACAAAAACTACAATACTTGGGCGACATGCATGGAGTCTTACCTACAAGGTCAAGACCTTTGGGAGGTTGTCGGTGGCGGTGAACTACACAACCGGCGGCGGAAGATGCCAACGGCGTCTTGCGAAAATGGAAGATTAAAGCAGGCAAAGCGATGTTTGCTTTAAAGACTATAGTTGAAGAAGAAATGCTGGAACACATCCGGGATGCCAAAACACCGAAGGAAGCATGGGACACTTTCGTTAAACTCTTTTCAAGGAAGAATGATACAAGGCTACAACTTCTGGAGAATGAGCTTCTATCAATGGCGCAACGAGACATGACGATTGCCCAGTACTTTCATAAGGTAAAGTCGATATGCCGCAAAATCTCAGATTTAGATCCGACAGCTCATATTGGGGAAACCAGGATAAAGAGAATAATTATCCATGGTTTGAGACCCGAGTATCGAGGGTTTGTTGCCGCTGTACAAGGATGGCCAACACAACCATCGCTTGTAGAGTTTGAAAATTTGCTTGCAGGTCAAGAAGCTATGACCAAGCAAATGGGAGGAGTCTCATTGAAGGGTGAAGAGGAAGCGCTCTACACCAATAAAAGCAAAGACAGTTTCAAGCGGCACACTGATGGTGGATCTAAAAAGGGTGGTAACACTGTAAAAAGCCACCACAGAAAGGGAGGCTCTCGTCCAGGGGGAGCTTCGAAGAATCGCGGTAACAACAAAAGGTTCAATGGAGAATGTTACAACTGTGGGAAAAATGGTCACATGGCAAAAGACTGTTGGAGTAGAAAAAAGCAGGTTGAAGGTAATGATGCTACCTCTAGTTCTAAAGAGAATAGTGAAGATAGTTGGGATGCCGATGCATTATTCGCCATGGAGGAAGAAGAATTAGCTCTCACGGTAACACCAGAACATATTGACTACAAGAATGATTGGATCGTAGACTCGGGCTGCTCAAACCATATGACGGGTGATAAAGAGAAATTGCAGGACTTGTCTGAATACAAGGGAGGTCGTGTGGTGGTGACAGCTGACAACTCAAGGTTGCCGATAACCCACATCGGTAAGACGATAGTTACTCCCCGATATAATTCTAACCAGGTGCCACTTCAAGATGTTTACCATGTCCCAGGAATGAAGAAAAATTTGCTATCTGTGGCTCAATTAACATCATCAGGCCACTATGTCTTGTTCGGTCCTCGAGATGTAAAGGTTTATCGTGACCTTAAAATCTCAGAAACACCGACAATGGAGGGACGACGATTGGAGTCAGTCTACGTGATGTCAGCAGAGTCTGCATATGTAGACAAGACAAGAAAAAATGAGACAGCAGATCTATGGCACATGCGGTTAGGTCACGTTAGCTACTCCAAGCTAAGTGTGATGATGAAGAAGTCAATGCTTAAGGGGCTTCCTCAACTTGAGGTGCGAACAGACACAGTATGTGCAGGATGCCAGTATGGTAAAGCGCACCAATTGCCATACAAGGAATCGAAGTTTAAGTCCAAAGAACCATTAGAGTTAGTTCACTCTGATGTATTCGGGCCAGTGAAGCAACCATCAATTGGCGGTTTGCGGTACATGGTGACATTTATTGATGACTTCTCCAGGTATGTGTGGGTTTTCTTTATGAAAGAAAAATCTGACACATTCTCAAAGTTTAAAGAGTTCAAAGAGTCAGTCGAAAGAGAAGTAGGAAAGAAGATTATTTGCTTACGCACAGACAATGGGGGAGAATATAGCTCAATCGAGTTTTCTCAATACTTAAGGGAGTGCCGAATACGTCATCAATACACTTGTGCCAACACACCACAACAAAATGGTGTGGCGGAGAGAAAGAACCGACACCTTGCAGAAATTTGTCGAAGTATGCTCCATGCAAAGAACGTACCTGGAAGGTTTTGGGCCGAAGCAATGAGGACTGCAGCCTTTGTGATCAACAGACTTCCTCAATCAAGGTTAGAATTTATTTCACCCTTTGAAAAACTATGGAATATGAAACCCACAGTTAGCTACTTTCGAGTATTTGGCTGTGTGTGCTATGTATTTGTTCCTGATCATTTACGAAGCAAGTTCGATAAGAAGGCTGTTAGATGCATCTTTGTGGGATACGACAGCCAAAGAAAGGGGTGGAAATATTGCGATCCAAAAAGTGGAAGATGCTACACTTCACGCAATGTGGTGTTTGATGAAGCATCTTCTTGGTGGTCCTCAGAGAAGGAGGTGCTACCAGACTCCATAGAATTTGGAGAAAAGCTGCAACAGAAGATGGGGGAGCATACTATCCAACTCAAACCAACTTCAGATGAACCAGGAGATCCAGACGGCGACAATGTCGAAACAAGGGTACCTCAGAATCCTTGGCAAACTGGAGTGTATCAACAACCAAACGAAGAAGATGGGCTTAATGAAACGGAAGAATCAACTCCACGGTCTCAACTTCGAAGGTCAACAAGAGCACGAAGGCCAAATCCTAAGTACGCAAATGCAGCCATTATTGAAGAAGCAACCGAGCCTGAGACGTTCGAAGAAGCATCGCGGAGGTCTGAGTGGATGATAGCTATGAAAGAAGAGATCGATGCACTTCGGCAAAATCAAACTTGGGATCTCGTGCCAAAGCCAAAAGATGTAAAACCTACATCCTGCAAGTGGGTTTATAAGATAAAGCGTCGTCCAGATGGGTCAATCGAGAGGTACAAGGCACGATTGGTAGCTCGAGGTTTCTCTCAACTGTATGGACTAGACTATGATGAAACGTTTAGTCCAGTGGCAAAACTTACAACTGTTCGAGTCCTGCTTGCACTTGCAACCAACAAAGATTGGAGTCTGTGGTAGATGGATGTGAAGAATGCTTTTCTTCATGGAGAGCTGGATCGAGAGATCTACATGATCCAACCAATGGGCTTTCAGAATCAAGTTCATCCTGGATATGTGTGTAAGCTGCGAAAGGCACTCTACGGCTTGAAACAAGCACCCAGGGCATGGTATGGTAAGATTGCTGAATTTCTAACTCAAAGTGGTTATTCAGTAACACCTGCAGATTCCAGCTTGTTTGTTAAAGTGAATGAAGGAAAGCTAGCTATCGTGCTAGTATATGAATGACTTGATCATAACCGGTGATGATGAGACGGAAATTCATCGCACGAAGGAGAATTTATCGGTTCGTTTCCAGATGAAAGAACTTGGTCAGCTCAAGCACTTCCTTGGTTTAGAGGTTGATCGCACACAAGAAGGAATATTTCTTTGTCAGCAAAAATATTCCAAAGACTTGTTGAAGAGGTTCGGAATGCTCGAATGCAAGCCAATTTCGACGCCGATGGAACCGAATGCCAAAATGTGTGCATATGAAGGAAAAGATTTGGAAGATGCAACGATGTATCGACAATTGGTAGGTAGTCTAATCTACTTAACCTTAACTCGACCTGACATTTCTTATGCAGTTAGTGTGATGAGTCGATACATGCAAAATCCAAAGAAGACTCATTTGGAAGCAGTTCGACGAATATTGAGATATGTGAAGAGTACAATTGACTATGGTCTTTTGTACAAGAAAGTGAGGACTGCAAGTTAGTTGGTCACTGCGATGCTGATTATGCAGGAGATCATGACACTCGAAGATCAACAACAGGGTACGCATTTAAGCTGGGTTCCGGAACAATTTCTTGGTGTAGCAAGAGACAACCGACGGTATCATTATCAACCACTGAAGCTGAGTATCGAGCAGCGGCAATGGCAGCTCAAGAGAGTACATGGTTAATACAACTGATGAATAATTTACACCAGCCAGTAGATTATGCAGTTCCGTTGTACTGTGACAATCAGTCGGCAATTCGTTTGGCGGAGAATCCAGTCTTTCATGCAAGAACTAAACATATTGAGGTTCATTACCATTTTATCAGAGAAAAGGTTTTGCAGGAAGAAATTGAGATGAGGCAAATTAAGACAGATGATCAAGTTGCAGACTTGTTCACCAAAGGCTTGAGCACCGGCAAGTTCGAAACGTTTCGTCGTCAACTCGGTGTGGTACAAATAGTAAGGGCTAGTGTTGAGGGGGAGTGTTGAAGATCAACACAAGCCCAAGTTATTTGTTGAGCCCAAGAACAAACAAAAGTCCAATCCATTTAGTAGAAGATTGTGGAAGAAAGATATTTGTGTGGAAGAGTGTGGAAATGAGATATTTTGGTGGAAGTATGTAGAAATGAGATATTTTAGGAGAAGTGTATAGAATGTGGTATTAATGTGTGGTTAGGATTTTTTCTTAATATAATAATTGTATGGTGGAGAATGCTTGGAGAGTAGTATAAATACCCTCCCTTGCATTTGTGTTATGCATCCACCAAAAAAAAAACCAAATCTTCCATTCCTATAAGAAGTGTAGTGTCTTGAGTGTGAGTTGTGAGCTTCCTATTGAGTGTTTGTATTTCTCTTCAAATAGTGAGAGTTCTCTTAAAGTGTTGTAGTGTCTTCTATTGTGGGTATAATACAAGTAATTTATTTACTTGTTTGGGTTCAATATTAGTACGTTTAGAGTTATACACTCTAAATATTACTCAACACTTTTATGGCTTAAAGAAGCTTCTAAGCTGCATATGCTACCTCCTGTATGAAGCTTTACTATCAGCTTCCATGCAGTTTCTTTTATGTCAGCATAATTTTATACATTCTCTTCTAATAGGATTTATTGGTGCAGGATTTATTGCAATGTATGCTACTCTGGCCAGCCGAGATGTGGACTGCTGTTTGATCCCAGAATCCCCCTTCTATCTCGAAGGAAAAGGGGGGCTTTTCGAATATATTGAGAAAACGATCAAAGAACACGGACATATGGTCATTGTTATTGCTGAAGGAGCAGGGCAGGAGCTTCTTGGGGCAAAAAATGAACAAGATGCTTCAGGAAATAAGCTACTACAAGATGTGGGGCTGTGGATTTCTCAAAGAATAAAGGTAGCGCTTATATGTATATTCATTTCCGTGGATATTTTTTTGTTATTGTTTTCTTTCATACATATTTGTGATAATTGAAAAAAGAAAAAAAAAAAACATTTTTCTTCTTAAAGCACCGAGAGTTTTCCTTATATTGTTTCTTGGATATTTATGGTGTAAAATTGGGAATCTTAAGTTGGACGTCTATTAAGGCTCTCGATGAAGTAAATTTAAGATAAGAACTAAGGCTTGGGTTTAATTGGGACTATCTGTTTGATCTAATTTGAATATATTTCTTCTATGTATAAAAAACCTTCACGATGAAAGTTCTAATTTTGGGTGGGTTAAAGGGCGGAGGGCAACAAATTTCATTAGTTTAAACATAGATGTTTCTCATGCTCTAGTCGAGATTTAACATGGGGAACTTGAGTTTTCTACAGAAGGCAACATTATGGTTCATTTATTATATTTCCGCTTACCTACTTTTCTCTTTTGGCAGGACCATTTCGCCAAGCAAAATAAATTTCCGATTACTCTAAAATATATAGGTTAGAATACTCAATACTGAAATTATTGTATCCTATTTCTTACAGATAAAGATACTAACTTGACGATTTGCAGATCCAACTTATATGATCCGTGCTATTCCTAGCAATGCAGCTGACAATGTGTACTGCACACTCCTTGCTCAAAGTTGTGTTCATGGAGCAATGGCAGGGTATACGGGCTACACAAGTGGGCTTGTTAATGGCCGGCAAACATACATCCCCTTTCACGTAAGTAATGTTATTACAGAATAATTTTTCTATTTTTCAGGTTGCATTTTTTTTCAAGTATCCAACTTAAGTTCTCCGCATATGCTAGTGGCGTGCCTATTGTTTAACATTATACGGTGCTATAGAATTTCTAGAGGCCTTACCGTTCCAATTTCTCATTTTTTTTCATCTCATCATTATTTCTGAAAGGAGCACCGAAAGAATTCTCATTTTTTCAGCGCTCCTGTGTGTGTTGACATGGCTCTAGCCTCTAATAACTAGACTACAAATATTCCCAACCTCGACAATCAGCTAGTGACTTAGTAAAAAGCAAGGTAATTAGACCATGGGCTTTACTTATATTGACTTCACTGAATATCAATCCAAAAACTTGAAGAAAATCTGACTACCCTGAAACTAAAGCACCACACACCTCTACGGTCACGACATAGATTATCTGCAAATAACTGTAGGTTTTCAATGCTCTGTCCTGGATACCATATTAACTAAATCAAAGACTTTTTTTTTTTTTTTTATTTGCAGCGTATAATTGAAAAGCAAAACAAGGTTGTCATAACTGACAGAATGTGGGCAAGGCTTCTATCTTCAACCAATCAACCGAGTTTCCTGGGCCCAAAATGTGTCGATGTTGAGAAGGAAGGTAATACAGACATCAACAAGAAAGAAACAAAAAACACATGATTCTTGAGTACCTACTTCCTGGTTGTATGAGTTGTCAGCAAAAGCGATCTCCTGTACCCCGTTTCAAAGTTCGGAGATATGTAATATAAATTAATAATGGCCATGTAGGAAATTTTTTGAAGGTCTGCAATCTGTTAGGATGGTCTCAGCTTCAGACAATGATTTTCTATTGAAGAGTCTTATTTTAAAGCTTTGTGACTGAAAGCAGTTTATTCTGATTTTTGCACTGATGATCACACTGCATTTTTTTTAACACAATCAGTTTAGATGATGATCAAAACAATAATGTTCAATACTTGCCTTTCGCCCATATAATTGATTTTGTGGAATGCTCTCAAATCGTTGTTATTTTTGCTTTATGATTTTATCCATAGTATATGGTGTTGTTACTCAACTATGTTGTATGTACACGCTCTGAAGTTGAGAAATTGTGGGAATAGACAAAATTGTTCCTTAGTTGTGTGTAGGTGTCTCTTGTGTTAAAGATAAAATAATGGAGAGAGAGCAATTGAAATATTACAAATAATAAGCAGAGCCAATAACAATAAAATTACAATGGAAATTGAGGTTTAAAATATATTCTCTCTTTCGCACAGTGGTTGAGGACTGTTGGACGTCCAATTTTTAGGATACAACGACAATAATTGTAGAATTTGTGGTGCAATAATTTCAGTATATAGCAAACTAGAGTGTGCCTGAAATAATGGCCAAGATTGGAGGGACAAGGATTTTCGAGCAAAGTTTTGCAGAGTGTTGAAGTTTTGATTTTGTGATATTGGCCTCTGAATTGAACCTCCTGCGCAGACTTTTTTTTTGTTTTTTCTGAGTGAGATAATTTTACAAGTATTCCAACCCACTTCACTTTAACAGTATGATAGATATGAATGAATGAAAAAAAATGCATGAATGAAATCAATTTTGAAATGGAATGATGATGGGAAAAGAATGATATAAATACATTCATTCCACTGATTTGTATGTTAAACGAATGACATAAATATTATATTAAAATATGTAAATAAATTTATTATTAATTATAAAAATCTGTAATAACAATCAGTAATAAAATTAGTAATTAATACAATTAATAATTATTACCATTGCAAAATAATAGTAACAATAATAATGATAAATTAGAAATAAACATAGTTATTCTATGATTATAATACTTAATAATATTATTACAAATCAATTATAATAATTACTCTTTTTAATGAGTAAATATTATTAATTATTATAATCATATAGAAAATTATATTATTTACAACATGTTGTAATTATTTTATTATAATAAAAATTATTATAGTTACTATTAAATTAATAATTATTATTTATCAATTATAATAATTTCTATTTTTAATGAGCAAATATTATTGATTATTATAATCACATAATAATAATTATATTATTAATATTATATTACTAATAATAATATAATTATTATATTATTATAATTGTTTTAATTATTTTTTAATAATATTTGTTACTATTACTTTTATTATTAATATGTTAAATAATTACTAATTGTAATAATAAATATTAAATTAATAATTATTATTATCAATTGATTATAATAATTACTCTTCTTAATTAATGAAGATTTTTTATGATTATAGTCCAAGAATAATTATTATTATTATTTTTTTTAATTATTATATAATAATTATTTATTATTACTAAATAATAATAATAATAATAATATTATTATTATTATTATTATTATTGTTATTATTATTATTATTATTCTACATTGTAAGAAATAGCTAATACCATTACCATGTGGTATGGGAAGGAATGACTAATTCCATAAATGTGGGAGCAGGAAATCCTATGAAAATGATAAGTCCCAACATAAAATTATACCAATTTTAATAAAAATTAAAAGGAATATAAAAGTGATCATTCCCTTTCTACCTCATTCATTCATTCATAGTAAAATTTCAATTTCACATTTACCCACAAATAATTTGCCCAACAAGGGTTGATTTTCCAACATCTTGTCAATATAGATCACCTGTGTTGCAGAATGATGTTTCATTTAATGATCGAGCACATGCGTGCACAAGATATAATATATTTTTTTACATTAATAATAAAGGATAAAATTATATTTATTATTATTATTATAAAATTTTATATTATATTAATTATATTTATATTATTGTTATGCAATTTACTTTTTTTATTATATTATATTATATTTTTATTATCTTAAATTATATTTTTATTAAATAATAAATTGTACGACTTTTTTAACTAAATTTTAAAATACTCCCAACTGAATTCAAAATTATGAACTCATTGAAACCTATTAAGCTGAAGGAATAAATTATAATATTATATAAATTAGTAGTATATTTTTTTTTACTCAAGCATAATACACACCATAAATTACCAGGTAAGTTGCTCAACTTTGAAAAGAACTCAAATCATGTTGCACCGTAAAAATAACACAATTTAATTTGTATGAGAAATAACGTAAGGAGCGTAACATCACAAATTTGTAAATCCTGGGAATATATACATACAGGGGAAAGTAACTGCACAACTGAATGCTACAAATATGTATATATATGTGCCTAACCTACCCTGTAATTTCCATTTTCTTTTCATCATCTTCTTTATTACAACTATGCAACCACTCTATTTTCTAAATGAACCTCATAAATAAACATATCAAACAAAACGCATTAAACAAAAGACTTTGATGGGTGCAAGTGGGAAACATTTATGACTGCCAAAACAGGTTGAAGTCCTTACTATACAAGGAAGGATCCTGAATTTCCAGATTCGCCACGTGCCAATTCACAAGCTGGGATTGGATGCATTTACACCAAAGAAGGGCGAAAGGGAAAATCCACCATTCACTTCCATCCCTATATTGACAGACAACATTTTGAGCACATGATAATAGGCAGCTCTGATGAAGTTATAAAAACTATGACAGTTGGGCTCACATATTCAATGGCTGAAAATTTGGAAGTTGCCTGCTTGATTGCATCCGGTAGTGTATATAACCACATACAAAAGCGACGCCCTAAGTCAAAGGCAGAAAACATGAGATACATAAACTATTCAAGTTAACTGGAGGTGCTTTTAATGGAATCACTGAAGTGGCTAACTTTGCTATCAAAGGACTTATTGAATCAAGGAATGAGAAAACAGAAATATTGAAAGTTCAAAGCACAACCACCTGTACTTAATATGTCACAGTACTTTTAACTTTTTGTTCAAAGGTCCCTGTACTTTACCTGTTGCTGCAGTAGGTCCTTCTCTAGTGTCAATGCTAACCATTTCAGCAACTTTCTTAATAAATGGTCTCATGAGATGAAATATAAAAGTATGAGACTGAAACGAAGAATTAGAAGTGGAGAGACCTAAAGATGAATTTTGCCATTCAAAATAGTATAGCATCTCTCTCAGCTGAAACTCGTAAAGTAGGTGAAGAGTATATCATTTCAAATCAAAAGACAATATTTAAAGAGAGAACAGAAACTAACAAGAATCTGTATAAAAAACTTTTTTCTCTGTATTTGTTAAGTCACGAACACCCAAAAAGATAGACATTAAAATGGTTTGGTAAGAAGATATGAACATTCAAGAAACTGCTTTCAGATCAGGTTTAGAGAAAACAGGGGAGGCAGAATAGAAACTAGCAACGGAACAATTCTCTACTTAGAAGTTGTTTCACAATTTTTAAGATATACTTAGTGATGTACAACTCATGTGATGTTATAGTGAGCGGCACTATACAGAAACTGAAGGAAAGGTTGGGAAGAGCAACTTACAGTGTTTACCAATGATGTGATGTTCCACAAAGCATACATACGTGCAAGACCTGCCGATCGCCTTGGTCCATGAATGAATAAAGCATTGATTCCAGCAGGGAAGGGAATGAAAATACCCATCGGTAAAATAAACAAGACAAGAAAGACGTTTGCTAGGGAAAGTGAATACAACTCGAGCAATGTGAGCAATACTAAACTAAAATCTCCTAGAAGCAGGATAGAGATGACCAAACCAACCACATCCTGCAGCAGAATGAAGAAGTGTTTTTTTTTTAGAAATAAATAGATATAAATGCAATATAACAGAGAAAAAAGGGGGGCCTAGTACCCAAAACAAATTCAAACCTTTGTGATGCCAGTTCTTTTAAAATAATAAAATTGTTAATCTAGTCATGATTTTGGCAGGTGTGTATTGACATGGAATATATATAAATCAAAATTTCAAGGATTTGAAATAACATATAATAAAAGTAATCCCATTTAGAGCCAATTATGTAAATGAAGCAGTTGGTAAAAATACTCATAGGGTATGTGTGCGTTTATGTGGTTATGGATAATCGATACTATGATTGATACAATTCACTTGATGTAGTATCACTGAAACCCCTTATACCCTTAAAGTAAAAATAAACACATCAGCTAATTTTGACCACCCTGACAAATTGGCCAAGATTGCAGTCTATTTGCCAAATCATGGCTAAATTGACATCGTAAATAATTGACCAAATGAGAAAAAATGTAAACTGTAAATACAATTTTATTTTTTTATTTTGGATGGAGGGGGGAAGAAGAGAGAGACCTGGTGGCCAACAGGTTTAGTGTTGCGAATTAGAAAAGAGAGGGCAACAGATACATCTCTTTTCTCATCGAGCACCTTCAAACTGTTAATATCTAAAATTTGTCCATAATTCTTCTGTGTTGACATGTGTTCAGAGCTGCTCTGACTTCGCCCCAAGTTGGTCTCATCTTCCAGAGAGAAGAAACTCGTGGCACTGCTTCATACCACATGCACACACAAAAGAGAAAAAGATTGACAACATAGAACTAGCCAAGAATACCAACATCATGCAGACTAACTTCATGGGCAATAAAGCATGGGAAATGGTATCACAGAATTCCACATGAAAGGAACTTCGATCAGTACTAAAAGCAGGAGCTCCCCCAATTTCTGTCAAACTCATCCTATTTTTCCTTAATAAAATGGACACAGACCTCACCCTCACCCCTCTTGCAACACTGGGACTAGTCAATTCCATTGCCATTGGATCCACAGAACAGCCAAGGTAAACGCTCAACTCTATGTAAGATTTAGAGTTGAAGCCAAGAAGGAGGAAAAAAATGAGGATAGCCTTATAGTTTAGATTATTGTTTCCTACTTTCCCTACACCAATCAAATATCCAATTCCACCAAAATGACCACACACAAACCTAGAATGAACTTCTATAGTCTCTTAAGGTGGTGTGGAATTGGAAAAGTATCAAGCACCTTAAAGTCTAATTAGGATATTTCGCTCAAATCCAGGTCTCTGAAATGCAACCTCATAAATTCTTACATTCGCTCCATAAATGAAGAAGACAGATGTCACAGACAAAAGGCACACATCCCTACACTGAAAGACAACATCCGCCAGCACAAGGAATAGAAAAATAACTTTTAATAGTGGTTTTGGTGGTTTAATGAATTTAGAATGTAATGTTCTACAGTTTTACACGTCTGACTTTGTAATTTTGACAGGCTGCAAAAATATGGGGAATGAAGTGATGGTTTCATCAAAAGCCTATTGGAAATTGTTAGAAACACTACCATAAGTGCCTTTTCGCCGGAATGTTTCATGAACAGATACAAAACAACAGCATGTATCAATATCTAAATAAATCTCTACGTTAAGTATAATTCAGTGCTGACATGCATACCGTGAGTATTGCTCGTCTTGAGTCCCTCCATCAGGAAATCCTAATGACAGATGGTCTATTTCTTCTTCAACAGCAAATATCAGAAGCCCATAGTGGCAATAGCCATTAACTGTAGCTTGAAATGAAGCAAGATCCACATGCACACCATAGATCTTTAATGTGGGATTTGCAAAAGTTTCAAGCCACTGAATGACCGGGCGAAGCTTTGCTCTAAAGCAACCCCTACGAACCAAGCGTAACTGCACATTCAAGCCAGCGACAAAGCGATACCATGTGGTAGGAGGCACAGCCTGAAGAAAAGATGTGAATCAGTAGTATGCAGTTTATGAAATGCATTAAAAGAATATACTTGATTCACACACGTGGCCTTCATTTCCTGGACTTGAGACAACAAACCTGACTCATGAGACTGGTGATGATGTTGTCATTATGAAGTGTAAAAGGAGCCATGAAGCTCCCATCACCTCCAAATAATAGAGACATTGGGAATCGCTGATGGAGACGAGGAGGAAGATCCCTTCTCTTTTCATCACCACCCAGGAAAAAATCGATGTATGCTAGCATAAAATCTGGTGTTGCAGCAACCTAAGGTTACAAATATGAGCAATAATATAATTGGAAGTATTAACAAAATGCAGCTAAAAGAGATGAGATTTCAAGGAGATGGACATATTTAGACGATGAGCAGCCACCTATGTGCCAAGTCAACTTCTAACTTGTTTTTATGAGTATAGAAAGGGAAAAATGGTAATAAACTGTAGGCAACAGCGCAATGAAAATGATACATAACAAAATACCATGGAAACAATGGAAAGAATGGGATTTATAAAACGTCTTATTTTTGTAATGATCTGACCTGATGAACACCCAACCAGCCATGCTAGAAAAAACATAGGGAAGGGACCAATTACAAATTTCCACTTGCAATGTACATGCAGGTTCATGAGGGTATTTGGCACATTCTCCTTGGTGTTAACCACCAGGTCCAGATCAGTTGATACAAATTTAACAAAAGAAAGCGTTCAGTTGGGCCAATAAATCAAATTATTTTTTTAAATACCTTAAGGTCTCATGCATAAATAAGTAACAGGAACTACCAACACTAACCTTCAGTCCTTCATACAGAGCACGTGAACGGCAAGAGCGTAAGCAAGCATGGTCATATTCAGATCGCACAAACTCTCGTATTCTTTGTAGCTTCATTCTCCGTCGCCATTGTTGCCATGACCATGCAAGAGGGTAGGCAAGTATGCAAAAAATACTATGCACTGACCCTTCCCACCACTGATAGGTAGCAAGCTCATTGATCTCATCCACAAATGTATTAAACGCACCCTCATATCTGCCATTTCAAAATATAAATTTCAATTCTTTTTTCAGGTCAGCAATATCTGTAAAACATAATATTAAGACAGCGCAATACATACAAAAAAAAAAAAGTTAAATGGTTAAAACAGCTGATATTGCTAATAATTGTCGTAACTGAGTAGCGCAATAACATCAGAAATAACTTACACTATATCTTTTACTTGTTCAGGGGGTGAATGAGGAAGGTGCCAAGGTTCACTAAATGAATTTGGACCTACAAAGTACAATCTGTGCACGTGACTCTGTGATTCCTCAACTCTGTTAGTTTCCAGAACCTATTGGCAAACATGATGTCAAATTTGTCATTCTAGATCACCCCAAATACAGAACGGAAGATAAGTTAGATTGTGCTATTTATTCTCCACATTCAAATCAATGTATTATTGACTAAATGTTCACAATTATACGGAAAATACCTCATTCAGAGACTCTAGGAAAGGGAATGAGTGATCTATTAGAGAACCCTGCTGTGTAGGAGCAGGACCGGGTAACTCATCTACTCCAATGAACTTCACCCGCGCCACACTTAACACCATTGCAAGCAAAACAAGGAGGCTGAAAAGCAGGAGAGCGAACAACCAGGGTCCTCCAAATGTATACATCAACTCTTCAAGAGCCGTATAACAGTGTGGCATGTGATATATCTCAGAAATGCATCTGTAAGGACACGGTGTCTCAGTGATACCACCTGCTAGGAGCAAACAGACACAGTTAAACAAAATAGATGCATAAACTGACAGAAGGCAACACAAATGGAGCTCACATCTATCCAAAGTGCATAATCTTAGTTTGTAATTTGATGATACAGAACTAGCATAATTAGATTGTCTTATAGGTTTCCAATGTTATTTGAAAAGAGGAGAAAGATCAAATCAATGTCTGTAGGGACCACGTAACCCTCAGGCTTTGGAGATACCTCGGACATGAACATAAACAGCACGATCCGGAAGCTCATGATTTGGACATGAAAAACACAGGGATCTATCAGACCCTGTAACATTTTTGTAAGTACCATCAGGACACTCCTGCAGATATTAGGGAAATATCACCATCAAAACACCGATGTTGACTGAAAAGCAGTTCAAAATACATTACATAGGAGCATTTTCTGATAGATGAAAACCCCTTATCCATTTTATGAGAGGGAGGGGGAAAAGAATATAGCAGCCTAGAAAATCATAAAACAAGAGCTTGTAAAAGCATTTAATGTTTCTCAACTAAGTCATAATAAAGCCAGTGCTGTGAGTATACGGATTTAATGACAAAAAATTATGATCAATCCAGTGAATAAATTCTGCTGATTGAAAAAAAAAATTATATTAAGATTCCTGTTAAGATTACCTTTAGTGCTAAGCATTCAGTGTTTCACCCTTTAGCCTTACAATTTAACTTATGAAGCTCCCCTTAGTAATTAAAAGAATAAAACTTTGATCAAATCATGATTTTGGAGAAGATGAAGAAATATTATACCTCACAGAATATTCCATAAAGCCCCTTGGGACAAGTTTTTCCACTGACAGTTCCAGATTCACCCATGTGACTTTGGTTGCCACCAAACCCACCCCTAAGGTAGAACAATTAGTATTACCAAAATAAACAACACCAGAAAAGCAGTAGACAACATAAATGCAATAAGCCAAGGCTCATCCAAAGGAAACACGAATTTCGCAAGGATTCAACTGAATTGTCATACTGGAATTATTTAATATTCAGAAGCAACAATAGGACTTGAATTTTTTTCTGGAACTTCATATTCAGAGAACTCAATTTCGCATACTTCAAACAGAAATTCATTTCCAAATCTTGAAACTAAGAATGGAAGTGAAATCAATACAAAGTGAAAGTAAACATATCCAAAACATTTTATCTATCCTGCCAGACCAACTGAATTGTACAAATATGACCAATAAAACCCAAGGCAAAGTCAAAACACATTTGACATTTTTCAATTCCTTTGGATGGACCTCAATCTCAAAACAACCTCATCTGAAACTAACTTGAGAAGTACTAGAGTATTATATAAACAACTACAAGTAAAATTCTATTGATAGCACAATCTCTAAGAAAACTCTGCATGCTGATAGAAGAACAGCTTAGAATCCAATTTTGCACATTGCTTCTTGAACTGCAACTTCCGAAAACCTTCAGCCAATAATATTATCAAAACATTAAAATTTTCCATCTGAGACTACATAATTGGTTAAAAGGTGCAAAAATAAAACATAAGTGTAATAACTCATCAAGTAAAACAGTTTAGTATTGGACTAGACAAATTCCACATTTTGCATAACTTGGCAAGCATCAGCATCAGCATCAGCAGGTGAAGTATTGGTACTGACCCTGCATGAATGCTTCCATTCACTATAGCCACTGGCCAATATACATCTCCAGTGGGAATATCTGACCAGTGAAAATGAATCCTTCCACCACCACCACCACCACCACCAAGCAGGCTACCATTACCTCCAATACTTGATATAATAGCAATTTCACCAAGAGCAAAAGCATGCAAGAACAACAGGATAGTACCACCAGATCCACCCCCTGGACCAATATATGGATAATAATTGAGGGCATCCTTTGTTTGGATGCCCCCTCTGAAGCTGTCTCCATCTGCTCTCACTGAACCTTCAACATGTAAATTTAGCAAGGGATGCTCTGATGAACCCATCACTGCATGTTAGGAGCAAATCAACAATGGAGACGCAAAGATTTTACATTTTGACTATTATTTTAGATATTGGGATCTAATCTGCTAGTAAATACAACATTTTGATGAAATTAACAAACTGTTAGCCATCAGGAGAAGGTAAGCAGTAGATAAATATGCTAGTAAATACAACATTTTGATGAAATTAACAAACTGTTAGCCATCAGGAGAAGGTAAGCAGTAGATAAACACGTCCATCTAATATAAACTATACCCATGTTTGAGATTTCACCAAAGACCAAGGAAACAAATGTTCCTACAGAGACAATATAAAACTCTTGGTCTAGGAAAGATGGTGCCATTTGAAGACTATCCAGAACCAAGCAAAGGTTCTGGTTTTCTTATTGCAACAATATAATTAAGTGACCCCACAACAACATATGGTGGGATAACCAGAACAAAAAGGGGAACCAATCATTATCTATCTATCCTATAAACTTAGAATGTGAACCCTTGAAAGTTTAATACTGACTGACTGATACATTCCGAAGAATACATAAACAGACATAGAAGAGGTACCATCCCTTTACTTCTAATACTTCATCAGAAGTGACTCCAAATTATATCTATGGCAAAAAGACCCCTGCTCATTCTAGAATAACTTGAGAGTGGCAAGCGCAGCTAGAAAAACTAATCTATAGACATCATCCAAGTATAGCATTATATAAAAACTGAAAAAAAGAGGGGGGGGAATCATATTCAAAATGGATAATTTAGCCAACCTAAAACACCTCCGCCAGTGGTTGACATGGACAAGCTATTATTTCCGCTTCCACTACCCAGTTCACAAGGTAAATTAGCATCTCCATAGGATACACCTCCCTCTATGCAACTTCCATTGTAACAGCCCATTCCACCTCGACCACCGTGCCCACCACCACTACCAAGACCATAAACTAGTAATTTACCTTGACCAATACCACCACTGCAACCTGCACATATAGAATTTCATAAATTGTCAAGCATGATCATAGTTTACCATTTCACACGGATGCAAAGTCTCAAGTAACTACTTAACTAAAGGATGCGAAAAGGAGTTGGGAGTCATACCCATTCCAGATGCGCTTATAATTCCAGAAGACCGGACAGTGATAGTCCTGGCTCTGTGGAATATTACAACAGAGCCTTCAACAAGACCTTGAACAAGTATATCCTCCACACGGCAAATCTACATAGCCAATGAGAAAATACATAAATAGCTTATTCCAGCACATATCGATGGATACTGAATTAGCATTACAAAGTACAGAAGGTTTTTCAGCTACACACAAAGGGAAAAGTAAAACTTTTTTAATTTCTTAACAGAAAATAGGCACCTGCAGGGTAAAGGGTAGAGAAGAGTTCACGTTACAGTCTTCAGGTGGGTGAAGAAGCTCAATGGGACAATTCTGTGAATCACAGTGCAGTTTTGGCATCCTAAAAAGTAACAATAAACAATCATGCAAAGACAAGAATAAGCCATATATAAGTTATTTAAGCAGGATTTGGAACTTACACGGCATCACCAGTGGTATTTCTAAAAGGACCACGCAGAACCGACCCAGGTCCAACCTTCATCACAACATGGTAAAAGGATGCAATAATACCCAAATTAATCAAAATATAACATCTATTGCAAATGATCACGAAGGCTATAGCTCCGTTTGTATAGGAAATAACTTAAATATAAAGTCAGTTAATAGAGAAAAAATGGCAAACTATAGCAAGCTCTTGCTAAGTTATATAAGAAGTTAGAGAGAAAGGGCAGCGGGGTAAGAAAAGAATGCACACACAACAACAGAAACAACAAAAACAAAGAAGACAAATGTGAATGATCCACAAAGCTAAAAATATATTTGATAGTTTAAACAATCACATGTCAGTTGACTTACCAGGTGAAGTGAACATTTTACATTTCCTTTACTTATATTTTCTTTATAAGAATGATAGTAGATGCAAAATATTGCATGCAGATTTACAGGCAGCAAAGCTTAGTAAAAACTAAAACCAACTAGCTTTGCACTAAGGAAAACGTATAAAGGCCATCAAAAGAGGAATATGGCAAGCAGTTGGATCTTGAATTAGGACAATGATAATATAATCTGGTGGAGGCCCATTGAACAGTTTTAAGATCCATAACTAGAATCATGAAATTTCTGGCAGCCCATATTTCATTGAAAACAAGATAATAAAGGAATAGGCAACTAAAGGAAATGTCTAAATAAAAGACTTCATGTTGGAATTACAAATGTAAAAAACAAGAGATGAATTCAGGCTGAGAAGTAACATGTACACATCGAACTTTATGGCTTACATTGATGCTAAAGAACAACGACAAAACTAAACGTTGAGCTTCAATAGAATCTCCGGACCCAGTCAAATTCAACGAACCTTGACCCTGAACTCCAAGGCTTGCATTTGAATGTATAAAAGATGATTCCTGTCAAAGGAAAACCAACAAGTAAGTTGTATGTGAATGCCATGAACACAGTATAGTAGGCAGAAGCTCACCCTTAGGACCATGAGATTACTAGCTTCGAGCAATGATGTCCCAACAGTTTCATCTCCACCTCCATAAATTAGCATCTTTGAGTTCCACATCAAAAACATTTTAACAGACATGCGGAGAGCCCCAAAAACCTAGAAATTAATGTCAGAAATAAGCATTGTGTTTCTCAAGTATCTAACTTACAAACACGTTACAGATTAGGAAAAAGCTGGTTCAAGCTCAGATTTCTTGAGAAAATGCTGGTGTAAGCAGCAGTACACCCTCAATGAAATTGGTAATACACCAAAGCACATCTAGAGGAAGAGAAGAACTGTGCCCAGACCACAAACACACCCACCAAAACCCTTAATGTGCAGGCTCCTCTGCTTATTCTTTCGTAAGTCAAACAAATTACCACTTACTCTTATAACAGAATCACTCATTAACAGCTCTTCTGCAAACAATTCAAACTCTGACATTGAATACCGTGCAAGCCCAAAGCTCAACACTCCACTTGAAAGGCTGATCTGTCCTTGAACCTGAAGGAGGACAAATTAGATTCTCATAGGCAAAAAATGTGTGTCCAGATGAACAAAAAAAAAACATATGATAACTGTTCAGAGGTCCCAATAACAAGTTGATAGCATACTTCAATCGGCTTAGAGGGATAACAGCACAAGATAAGGTCATACTCCAGAAGCTACATTGTAGAAAATTAAGGTTTCAATGGTATAGAAAAGATGCAACCATCCAAAAAACACACTGACCTGGACACGGCTCCAAAGCAAGGGAACAGCAGCCTTTGCCTGATTGCAGATATAGACACTTGTTAAAAATGGTTGCGGGAATTCCAAGAGAAGTGTGTCCGTGTATGTAGATTTGCCATGATTACTGACACTAAGGCTGTGAGGAACTGAATCATAAAAGGTACCAGCAGCACCAGCATTCTCGGGGCAACCAAGACTGCTTCCTCCTATATCATAAAATATGGATGTGACAATTGACCAGATCAAATACGCAGACCCGCAGAAAAAAGTAGTTTTTGATTAGATTATTCTTTCAGGTGCTATATATAACTTCAATCAGTAAGGCACTTACCAACTGTTTTAATAATCATTTAAGCCAAAGATAGAAAGGCATTTTATTGAGAAGTCTTAACTTAACACATGATAACAAATAGTCCAATACCAGTGAAGGGTATTGAAAGCAGCTGCATATGCAAATACTCATACTACCATCTCAATTTCCCAAAGGATCAAAAAAGAGGCATTGCAAGTCCCATTCTAGTCATTGAAGCTTTAGGGAAAACAGAAAATCTGATGACACATATAAAAAAGCTTCTCTTTTTGAAAGACAAACAGGAAAAGAGCCGAGAATATGAATTGGGTGTGGCTGATGATTAAAACCGGTTGTCTATCATACGAGCTGCCCCCTAGATCCGCAGCTCTCCACCAGAAAGGAGAAAACTGAAAAAGGTGATGAAGTTTCACATTGAGAAAACAAAATACCAACTGTTATGCTGTGGTATGTGGAAATCTTGACAGTGTCACATTCACAGCAAAAACCTTGCAAAAATAGCTGACATATTTATCGCTGTTGAATGCAAACATAAGTGACATTTTCACCTCTTTTGATTTTGAATTCTCAGGAAATGCAGCCCAAGGTTTAAAAGGCATGAGATTTTTTCACACCACATGAAGTAGTAAATAAGTTATATCTAAAGGGTCAAAAAGAAAAGAGACAATAAATAGCACGGGTCATACCATGTACGGCTATGGCCGGATCGTCATGCCTACTAAATATATCAACTGAAACTCTACCACCACCACCTCCAGCAAAACCACTACCACCACAAGCACTTATTCTGCCAATTCCAATCCTGCATTTCACAAGAAACAAAGACTCTGATATAAATCAAACTTTGAGGTCCAGCATTTTTTGTTGACCTCAGGTATGGTCAATTTGTTTTCAAAGGATACTAAAACAGACAAGAATACAGTATAGCCAAAGAATAAAAATGAAAGTACATCAAAATAACAGTATGTGGTACATCATCCTTAGTATTCAGAAACAAAAGAACGAAGTAAATTCACAATAAATCCATGAAACCCTTATGTGAGCTAACAATAAGCGTGGAAGGAATCTTATAGGAAGATCCCAGAGCTTTTCATGCAGGTTAACAACTAACAGCAAGAAAAAACAATTAATGATGATACAATCTATATGCTGCACGCTATGAATGAAACCAAACTGGCCCAAAAGATAATGCATATTGAACATATATGATCTGCTGTTAAGTAGAATAGTAGATAAACAAATGACCTGATGGCATTCTGCAATAATAAGCCGTTTAAGATTTCGTGGACTAATTCTTGAATGTCAGTTATAGTATAAAATAATATTGAAGGGGAACATTCTCAATTTTTCAAGTGATGCATGTTTACTAAACCAGATAGTTGCTATCAGGCATAAGCTGTTTAACTAGAAGTCCTTTTATAGCTAGCATACAGTGAGGATAAAGAGAGAGAACAATAGAACATCATGCTAATAAAAACATCATACAAGAAACATTGTTAGTTTTCATTTCTAATATCTATTCATTTCAAGTGCTCAAGATTTGAATAGCTCAATGCATCATAGATTACCTACAAAATATGGCTTGACAAGATAACAGCATGCAACAGCAATAAAATACTTGAAGCAATAAGTAATCTTGAATGATATGTAAGAACCTTCATCAGATCTTTTGATTTTAAGGGTTCACTGACAATTTGATAACAAGGGCAAGGAAAGAAGTAAAACATAATAAGTAAGAGCCCACATCTCAGAGATATGAAATGGTTGTTAAATTTCCAGTGATGTAAAACAATCACAAATTAGTTCCCCAGTTAACGGACTAAACTGCAGTTGATAACATGGAGATTAGGGAAGTAGTATGATTCCAACATCAACAAACAAGGAAGCCGTGAATCTTTCTGTAGAGGATGCTTGTGCACCCAATATCAGGTCAAACCATGTAAAACTCTCATGATAAGTAAATATTGATTCAAAATATGTGCTTCTACAAATTCTAACCACCAACAGTCCGCTGAAAGGTATCCAAATTCACTATCATCACTTACATTCCTACCATAACTGCTGACAAGACAAACAGGAGAGTCCTCAGAAAAACCAAAAAAAAAACAAAACAAAACAAAAACTGTAATTAAAATCAATCGGTGACCGCAAATTGCAACACATGTATCCATACTTTCACATTTAAAAATAAGCACAATAAAACTTAAATAAAAGAATAAACGAAGAAATTACATCTTATAAGCCTCTATGTAGATACTGCCTCCAGACCCGCCCCCACCTTTGCCACCCCCATCTCCTCCATCAGCTAAAACACTACCATTCACCTCCAAAAGTCTCGAAATCAGAAGCATTACCCTCCCACCTCCTCCACCACCATAATTGACTTCCTTACTAGTTGTCCCACCTCGACTCCCGTAATTCCATGGCTTCTCTAAACCCGACCATGAATATGCATCCCCACCCCACATGTCTTCTGGAAGCTTAGTCGTATCCTTCAAACACGCTGCACCCCTGCCCCCATGACCCCCACCGGCCCCATCAACCCCTCCCGGGGTCCCACTAGTCTGTGGAGGCGGTGACCCCCCCAATGATGTCGTATTTACTGTAGAGCCATTCCCAAAACTGGCGTTATCCGCAACTAACAGAAATGTCCCACTGATTATCGATGAATTCGCTCCCAAAGTGAAGTTTCCCGTAACATTAATTGCAAGCTCGCAGCCAGAAAACGATGAGCAGTTCACTTTGACATTGGGCGAAATTATGACGTTACCCTTGCCTTCAACATAGACATTCTCTCTAAGGTTCAAATCCGAGACTATTTGACAAGTGGTGTCCAATGATCCAATTCCCCCGAGACCGGACTCGCAGGAGAGCGACGGGGGATGCGGTGGAGGCGGCGGAGGTGCAGGTGGCGTGTAGTCCTGATGCACCAAAAGAATATCCGAACCGAAATCCGACTCCGACCAAGCAACACCTGAGCTAGGAGACGCAAAGATTAACACCAGGATCACGGAAGCTAGTCCGATTACCTGAGGTGAAATTGCATGCGGGAGCGTAGAAATAGCCATTGACAGGGGAGAATTGTCATCACATCAGACGTATGAGGGTGGAAGAAGCAAAACGGATTGCATCTGCAGAAGTATTTCAAATCAAAACCCTCAGAAAACCGCTGGAAAAACTCTATGCAGCAGTTACAGTCACTGTAAGCTCACAGTGCGTGTGAATCGGGCCTGAGCTGCGAGATATACGTGTACAAAGTTCTAGATGCAAGTGTGTGTGTGTGTGTGTGTGTGTGTGTGTGTGAATGCCGACAAGGATGGGGTTTCGCAAAGAAAAGGGATGGGCAGTATGGTATGAGAGAGAAAGGGAGAGGGCGATGGGATACGGAGAGAGAAAATGATGACTGGTGAGTTGTTTAATTTGGAGGGGAGCAGAGAAGGTGGCAGAAGGACAATTTGCGTTAATTTTATTATCCTATTCTTTTTTTCTATTTTTCCTAATATTAAATATTTTTAATTATGGTAAATATTTTATTATTTACAATGACAATTAGTCCGGTCCAATCCAATTATCCTGAAATATAACTTCTTGGGAGGTTTCATCTTTCATGTAGGTTCACAATAACACATTTATTCAAATTTATTTAAATGCAAAAACTGATATGTATTGGATGCATCGTGCAATTCAATATAAAATATTATTTATTTACTTAAAAAGTACTATTACTTGTTATTATCTTGAAAACAATAGCATTATTTTTCAAATGAACAAGTAATATTGTGGATCGTATGGATGCTTGCATAAGAGACTCGCTCTTATTTACATTATTATAAGATTAAAATCGATATTTATCTTCTCTTATTTTAAGTGATTCGAGCATATATCTGTTTTGATCGCCATATTTTTTATTGATTTATAAATAAATATTAAAATAAGTTAAATATATTTATTGAAACAAGCTCAAAGAATAAAAAGAAACCTTTTTAAAGGATATTTTCAAAATGAATATTAAGTATCAAATAATTTAATTTAATTTGATTTTGTTTTTCTTTTCAATGCTGATATTTTGATTAAACTTCATCCATCAATTGTATATGTTGCATATTGGGTTGTTTCAGACTCTTCAAACAATGAGTTGAATCGAATTTGATGAGGCGACTCATTATGAAAAGCTCGGCTCATCCATCTTTGTAAATTTCAATTAGTTTAATTTTAAGTCGGCCCAAAAAATATAGTTTTATTGATATTTTAGAATGAATCAAATTATCTAGTACTTAATTTATGTTCGATTATTAAAAATTTATTCAAATATTTTATACTTCCTTCATTCCAAAATAAGAATCATATTTTACAAATGTACATTTTTTTATTTTTTTTGTTAATTCAAAAATATGCAATTTTCTAAAAACAATTAAATCTCACTTACATAATTTATTTTATTCGTTAATTTAAGTTATTTACTTTATATATAACCATATTTGTTCTATAAAAAATAAACTTTTACTTTAATTAATAAAATAAGATATTATTTTTTCATTAAAAAAATATTTTTATTGTTCATCTCGTAAATTCAAAACCAACATGGAAGCCAATAGGAATTTTTGTATGAAAGTAAGCTAAATTTAAGGCTAAAAATCAAATCAAGCTATTCTAGTTCGTTTAAACTCGGTACGATAATAATGTCAAACAAATTTGAACACACTTTTACACTTTTACGTTTGATAAAATCTAAAACTTGATTTCAGCTCGAGCTTGTTAAGCGAATTTCATTAAAATAAGTATAAAATATCAAACTACTTGAGCTCGACTGGTGTGCGACTCGATTAATTTCAAACTCAACCGATTAATAATCATATCAATCCCAAATAAAATATTAAAAGTTCGATAACATTTAAATTAATCTTGAACAAAATTACATTTGACTTAATTCAACTTCTTTACACCTCTACACAGTAGCCAAAAAAATAAAAAATGACAGGTTGTATAGTTGGGATTAGTTCTGGACGTGGAAGGAAAGAATTCTCTTTAAATAAGCGTGTTTTTAAACTTGATGTAGGGAATATAATGACTTAATGATTGATACAAAAAAAATCAAATCTTTTAAAATAAACTTTGACACATGTCATTGAATTTAATAAAACTACAAATTGGGTGACGTAATATGCATGCTTATCTAACAAGTAATTCAGAAAATTGATTGTTCATGACATTATCCCTTTTTGTGTTCATCAAGTATGGCTAGTAGTTTGTAAAATAAATATTTTATTTATTTTAAAAAATTAAAAGATAATATTTACCTCAAGAAACAAATATAATTTTTGGTGTCACATGTTACGAATTAATTCATCACTCATGTGAAAAAAACTCAATAACATAAAGGGAGCTGCTATACACACCACCAAAAATGCTAAACACACCACACCACCAAAAATGACAAAAAAGGACATTAACAAAATTACCAAAATAACCCTCAGGGCGTTCGGCCAACACTGGCCGAACGGATCACAATACGTTCGGCCAGTGCTGGCCGAACACACTATACCATGTTCGGCCAGTGCTGGCCGAACGCACTATACCATGTTCGGCCAGCACTGGCCGAACGTATTGTGATCCGTTCGGCCAGTGTTGGCCGAACGCCCTGAACTTCGTGTTATACATTCTGTTTTTTCGGGTTTCTGTTTTTTTCGGGTTATGTATTTTGTACGTTAAGTTTTTTTTCAACTAATGCAAAAATCAAGCTTAGTGTAGGCAAACAGAGTATCGAGCAAACATTAAAATTATAATTTAAAAATATTATGGACACCGAATAAAATAATAATTTAACATTCAAATGTAGAAAATTTTAATGTCATACATATATGTTTACAAAATCACTACTCTACTCATCGGAGTCACCCCCCTCATCCACCGTGAGACCCTCGAGTATTCTTGTACCCTCCTCGACTCTAGGCATCACGTAATCCATCGATAGCTGCGGATCATGGGCTGTCCACATGCGAACCAGTGGGTGAAGAATATTCCAGTGGGTTAACATACAAACTTTAAAAATAAAATAATACAGGCACACTGTCAGGCTGTTCGGCCAGTGCAGGCCGAACGTCTCGCAGTCTGTTCGGCCAGTGCAGGCCGAACGCCTATCAGGATGTTCGGCCAGTGGTGGCCGAACGCCTAGCAGGCAGTTCGGCCAGTGCAGGCCGAACGCCTAGCAGGCAGTTCGGCCAATGCAGACCGAACTTTGTTTGCTACGTTCGGCCTGTTCTCACCGAACGCCCTGCAGGCTGTTCGGTGAACCAGCGCCGAACGCATTGCGATTTTATGGAAAAAGAGGGCGACAGAAATTACCTGGAGTCACATTACTTTCGCGTTCGGCGTCCACGTCCTTCGAAGGGTTCGACGGTGGAGGGGGAGAGAGTAGTTCGGCGCGGTGGGTTTGGGGATGGGGATGTGTTCGGCTCTTGCGGTGGGTTGGGGGGGAAGCTGTTCGGCCTTGCGGTGGGTTCGGGAGGTAGGGTTTGGGTAGTTCTTTTTTTTTTTTTTTTTTAAGGGTTTAAGGGTATAATAGGTATTTTTGTGGTGTGTTTAGTAATTTTGAATTTTTAAATGTAATTTTATGTGGTGTGTTTAGTAAATGTGGTGTGTTTAGAAATTTTGGTGGTGTGTATAAAATATGCCTAACATAAAATACTACCACATCAATTGCTCATTGTACAAACAAGATAAATAGTTATAATGGTAGCAATAGAGCTTAAATAAAGCTAGAAAAACCTAGGAGTTAGCTTTGAGTTATTGTAGTGGAGTTGCCTATTTTAACATCAAGAATATTAAATTTACAAAAATGAAAGTTAAAAAAAATAGAGGAAAAATGAGCAGTTGGGTTGTGCTGGATGAGGAACCACGACCACTGCTAGAAGTCATGATGGACGAAAGATATGTAAAAGAAAAAGAATGAAGATGATAAGGGTTATATGCCTAGATTAGGCTCATGTTGTGTCAATTAACGCTTGCGTTACATATGTGTCGTTCATGGGTCCACATTCTCCGCAATTGTTGGCCACCTTCAATTTTTTATTATTATTTTTATGTAAATAAATGTAATAGCATCAAATACTTTATTACTTTAGATAGATGAGATTTTTAAAAATATTAAATTTCCATAAAATATGCTATATTTTGTATTTCATTAGCTCGCACATATATTATTTTCTAAAAATGAAATATATTGAATATTTATTTATTTAAAAGGAAAGGTCAAACCTTACGATTAAAAAATATAATCGGATATAACAATCCAAAAAATATATATATAAAAAGCTAATATAAAGGGGAAATCATCAGCATTTTTAAGTTTTACGAAGATTGGTTTCAAAAGCTGATACAGCAGATTGTCTTAACATATTCACAAATTGCTCGAATCCCCATTGAGTCGATTCACTCAAATATGGGCCACGCCCAAACTAAAGATAAAAATAATGAGTTTAATATGGGCCCATCAAGTAAATTCACGGCCCACAAAATAACCCTATACATTATTAACGGGACTTTAATTGGGCTCAACTTTTTAATCTTTTATATATAGTTTTTAAAAATCCACTAGCTCTTATTGTTTTCAATTGAGTGACGCACATGTGCCAATTTTGAGTTACAATCGCTGATTTGGAACCCAAACATATTATGACCTACACTGCTAAATAGAAAAAATAAACAAATTTTTGTCTCAAATATGTGAAATAAATAACCACCGTCTTCAACCTTTGTGATCTATATTTTCTTTATACATGTTAGTAACATATCTTTGACTTTTTTAGCTTCATATGATATTATTGTTTGGATTAGTAGTAAATTGATGAATATTAAATAGTGTTATTTTATATTTGATAGTAATTTAATTTTAATATAATACAATACGTTTTAAGGAGGTTTTGGAAAACGAAAAACAAATCGCAAATATTCAATGGTGGTGGTTGCTTATACCATGAAATAGAAGCAATCCTCATATTTCTATAAATAAAACAATGTCATTTCCATTAGTTTGAATTTTTAAGTTAAGAAAAAAGGAAAGCAAAATCAACTTATTAAATATATATAGAATGGGGATAAAAAAAATAGGATAAATGTAAACAATTGGAGCCCAAAATTTGTCTACATGCACAGAGTTAAAAATAAAATAAAAAGGTAATGTATTTCTATGTTAAATTTTTAAAAAACATATTGTAAATGATAGATTAACACAAATGTCTGTGAATTTTTATGTGATTAAAAAAATCAATTTTTGCCATGAGTATAGCAGTGGACACAAATACAAATTTTGAGTTTTACATCAGCAATTGGAGCTCAAAATTGTACTACATGTATCAAATTTTATATACATTTGAATATTTGTTTTCACTCGATCGGGTTAAAAATTGTTGAACTTGTGGTAGGCAAAGTACAACATTAAACAAAAGGAAATAGATTAAAAATAGAGCGAAAGAAACACTAAAAGTAATAAAATGATATGTGATTTATTCGGTAGAACAAAACTGGAAAGAATATTTTTTTTAATTAATTATGATATATGACAATAGTGGTTCAAAAATGCTGAACCAACAATAAATACTCATATTTATAATTGGAGGATTTGCCTATTCTATAACTGATGGTTTTCGGGTATGTTTGTTTTAAATTTGGTGTGAAACGATTTTTTATTTCAAAATATTTTATTTTTATTTATTTTAAATTATAAAATTAAATTTTGCAATTTAATAAAATTTGATCCTAATACTATTATTTGTATCTATTATGCATTATATTATTTAACTATATTTTTATGTCTTATAATATGCATGTTCATCTCTTTTAAATTTTTTATTTCTCAATACAATTAACTAATTATTTTGCAATCATTCAATTAGTACAAACACAATATAATATTATAATAAATTATTTTTGTATACATTAATTTTATATCTATGATAAAAATATCACTATTCAAATTTATTTTACAATTTCAAAATTTTAAAATCAAAATTTTCCACGATCTATTTAAAGATACTCTTAGGTATTATCTCAGCCAATAAGGTCGCGTGAGGCTATCCAGATCTTGAGAAAGAATGGGCCAAGCAACATCGGCTCGTGCAACCAAGCCCAGATGCAAAGATGTAACTCGTTCGACTAAACAAGGATGTAAGAGTTCGCAGTTGTCAAGGTATTGGATCTAATTGGTAACAAAGGATCAATCAAGTCTATCAGCCAATTCGATTTGGACAGTTGGGGGCACAATAATTTACATATTCTCAAATAATTACAAACCATTATATATGTTTAGAATATTGTATTATAACAAAAGATTTGATTTCAAAAATGAGAAATACAAAATTTTCATTCAGATTGAATTAAAATAACATTGATTAATTGACGATCATTTAGACCAACCAAATTGTATAACTTAAAAGTGAGTTTCTTATATATTAGGTGTATGTGCAACATAATTTAAGTATTAATTGTTTAATTATAAAATATTATTTTTTTAACTATAAAGTATTACTATCTTTTTAAGGTAACTAATTAGAAGTAATACATTTTAAGCAACAAGTAATATTTTATAATTAAAACAAGTAATACTGTAAATCATGTTGTACGTGCACCCACTACACATAAATTTTTGTGATGATTTAAAAATCAAAAATCAATTTCACCTCATCATGAAAAAGTATTATTTATTAATTTAAAAAGTATTATTATCATTTTATTATTTTATAAAAAAATAATAATATATTTTAAATAAATAAATAATATTATAAATTAGAGGCTAGTACAACTGATGCATACGACTCTTAAATTAATAAAAGATTACAAGTTCAATTTTCAATTCTACCAGTTCTTCCTCACACACCCCCACCCCCAGCGCGCGCCCATATATATATATATATATATATATATTTCAATAAAGAAAAACCTGCAAGTGCCTATTATGAATATGATTCTGAAACACTTGCGATTTACTCCATTTGCACCTTTTTTGCTCGTAGGACCTAACCTACCCTAAACTCCACACCAGATAAGATTTGAGGTGTGGAATTTTTTAAATAACAAATAAAAAAATATATAAATAATATACGTAAAAGAAAATGTGAATAATAATAACAAAAAAGGTGTTATAAAATCACGAGGGATGATCTGCAACTGAGACGACATTTAATGCATATCCATAAATAAATGGCCACGTAATCAAATGTCGCTTTCACCGGCTACACGCCGCCAAACACGTGTTCCTACCTTGACTAAAATGTTTTCCCTCACGTGACATTTGAGACACGTGGCATCCGTACAGATCTTCTTGGGATATAGATAACAGGCAAATTCTCTATAAGCAAATATCTTCTTTTGTTTATTATTATTTTTTTTATCAAATTTGAATACAGTAGAGCATCTTTTAACTAATACTTAATAAATTAATAATTTGTTTAATATAATACTTTCTCAATTTCTTTAAATGTTCTTTTATAATTTTGGTAAATGTAAAAATTAAAATTAATGTACATTGATTAATTAATAATATTTTTAATTAACTATACTAATAATTTGAATAGAAAATATCTTTTTAGAAACATAGACATTAGGTAGGAATAAACTTGGAACAATTGCAAAAATATTTGAAACGATAATTATTTTAAAATAATTTTAAATTTCTAGGCTGATAGAAAATAAAATAGAGGAAGTATGTTTTTTATTCAGATATAATATTTATAAACAAAATTAATACTCGATAAATTAAGAATATATTTTCATTAATAAATTTTCAACGATCCAAATTTTATCAATTTAAAAAGATTTACAGTATTTTACTTTAATATTTTCGTGAGATTATTTCTTTTTAACAATTTAAATCACTATTATATCATATATACTCATATATTTATCATGTTTACCTCAAAACTAATCAAATCATATATCTTTTCATGCAGAAAGCCTCACAAAATAAATCTGCCTTCAATTGACACTTTACATTGTATTAAAATATAAATACTTGTATAAAAATCCAATAGTATAATGTTTATTTAAAAAATAAACGAGCTTGAAATGGGAGTACCTTCTCCTTCGCAAAGATTAAATGAAATTTTTTTTCTTTTTTTTTTTTTTTTTTATAAAAATAACATTATAGAGGTAGTGCAACTTAAGGAAGAAGAGGGCTCTACCCTAACAACCACCTCTCGATCTGATTTTGAATAAATATAAATGGGTTTGGGTTGAATTTGGATCCGTCATCAAGATATCAATGCATAATCATAGCATTTTTAGAAGATATATATATACATACATATATATATATATTTTAATTCAGATAATGTGTCTTAAAAAAATTTAAATACATCTTTGATTATATACGATACATATCAAGTTTTTCATATTACCATCCACTAAGTATAGATGGATAAAATTTTGTGTCACTCATAACCTAGATGTGGCCCTAAGATTGATGTAATTAATTAATCGCAAATCTACATTATTATCGCTTGTTCATCAATAATAGTACATACACACATAATAATATATGTATCAATTGATGAGTCTAGATATTAGAGAGGAGGAATAAATGATCTTATCTAACACTTTGGAACATTTCACATTATATCCACCAATTATAGTAGTAAATATGTCAATATAAAAATGTGATATTTTCAAAATTAACAATTTTTTTTTCAAATTTTACACACATCACATATATTTTTGAGACATTAACAAAAATGTCAAAATGGATAATGATTATTCATAGTCCTAACAATAAAAACATTGTAGTAACGAATCAATAGTAAGAGACCTAAATACTCAAAACAATTTATTTATTTATTTATTTTAATTTGTTGGTCCTAGCAATATTACACTCCATTATTATGGATGGGCTATAGTTTATAACAGTTCTGGAAGTTGCACACGTTCTTTGAACAAAACAGCTCTTAAGGAAAATAATATTAATTGAAGCAAACTACTATAGTAAAGAGCATTTATTTGATATTTTCTTGGTAGCTGGAGATATAATAGTTTTAATTGTAAGCATTAATTGAATTTAAAAATGTTTTTCAATTATATTCTGATGGAAAATTTGAAAAATTACGAAATTATTTCAATAAATAAAGTCCATAAATATCAATTGACGTGCTCTCTTTTTTGTGTCAATTTGTTTTTCTTAAGAAATTATGAGACTCAATCCTTTATTGAAAAAAAAACCATAAATTAAAATAATCCTCTGCCCAATTATATTTCCTCTGACTCCATTTTCTTTTTGCTTTAAAAATATTTTTATTAAAAACAGTAATGTTTAAAATAAAGATCTCGTTTTATTTGTGAAAGTAAAAAATATTTTTTTATTTTACAAACAAATACCATATAATTAAATAAGTCAAATTATATAAAAAATATGCGAATTTGTGAATTTTAGAAGGTTCTATTTTATAAAAAAATTAAAACTCTTAAGAAATATAATTCTTTTTTAGGTCGCATTTATAAATTACTGTACCTAATTTACATTTCTTACGGTTTGACATCCATATTTTATAACTAAATAATAAAAATTTGAATACCGATAAAACAGCCAATAGGAATATTTTATAAAAATAAATAAAAATTGATATCAATAATAAAAATATATACACACACACACACTCACGCACAACAGTAAACTAGGAGATGGCCACATACACTTTGGGGTGCGTACAGTTTGTGAACTTCGTACGGGCAGATCAAATTCGCTGCATGTAGCGTAGGAGGCGCAAATTAGCATACAAAAAGGGGTTTTGTCTACGGGGATCTCCAGGGGGACACGTTTAGGTAAAACACGCCATGGGTCCTACGACAAATCGCGCCCCACGATGAGTGGTCGGCTTTCCACAAGGCTTCTCAATATTACTCCACGTGTCACTCTCAGAATAATATTGCTAAAAATATCTGTACCAGGCGAGTATTTGGCGATATGCTTGGATAGTTACCCCTGCTGTCAAAATCGTACAAGTCAGAGATTAATCGTGTGGCTGCGATGCAGCCAAAATTTACTTTGTTTGGATCTTAACAACCTTTTTGGTTTATCTTACTATAAATAATTTATATTTTAGTAAATTTCAGATTTCGATGTATTCTTCCTTTAAAAAGATAAAAGAGGCAATGAAAAACTTATTTCAATATATTCTTATTGGCTAAACTTGTTTGTATTGAATTTATGGTACAATCTAATTTATAATATTAATTAGTTAATTAAAAATATTATTATTAATTTATTATTTTTATAAAATTAATAAAATTTACAATACGGTGTTTTTTTAACATAATTTTTTATATATTATAGTACAATTCAATCTTAACCTACCCTACCTATATGATGTATCCACTATCATTTTTATGATAAAAATAACTTTGTACAAAATTTTATGTCTCTCAAATCTCTAATTTTTCTTTCACATCATCTAATGCGGATGTCTAGCATTAAAGCCTCCTAGTTTTCATAAGTTTCTACATACTTATTTGCTTTCAAAGTTTAAATTTTTAATTGAACCATTTTTAGCTCGATTCGGATCTTTGATTTATTTTTTATTTCATTTCTTATTTCAACTTCACCAATACAACATATATATATATTAAATAATATCATTCTATATACATAATATATATTAAAAAAATTAAAATATGAGATAAAATATATAATTGAATAGATGATCTATGGTGTCGCGCACTTTTGAGAAAATAAATTGCACCCTCGCAATGTGAGTTAGCAAAAATAAACTCTTAAACTATTACACCAAAATCTAATTTGGCACAATTTGATGTTATATGTGTTTTAGTAATCTTATTTTTTAAAACATATAGCAATAAGAAGTACATAAATATAGAAAATTTTCCAATGTCACAAAAATAAGTCTTGAAAGTAAAAAAATATAAAAAAATGAAAACGAGTATAGGTAATAATTAAATTTGAAAAAGTATCTTAGTCATTTCTTGAAACTTCTCAATCAGCATGAAATTTTATAAGACTATATTTATTTTTTAAAAAGGAGAAAATACTATAAAAGATGCAATTAAGTCCAAAAAAAGGTTAAAAAACATTAAATTTGAAGCAATGCATAAAAAAATTCCTAAAATTAGAAAAGCCTAGCTTATTGGAATAACACACAAGAAGAACAAAACTTAAATTTGATTGTTACAAAAATCTAGGTATTTTTTACTTTACTTGTGCTCCCAACAAACAAGACCTATTTTCATTATTTATTGCCCCAAAAATATCCTCCACCGCCCCTCCCCCACCCCACCCCACCCCACCCCACCCACGAGAGAGAGAGAGAGAGAGAGAGAGAGAGGAGAGGAGGGGTGAAGGGGGGGGGGGGGGAGGAGAGGGGACTTTGAAGTGAATGGAAAGGTAAGTTTTAGGTCTGTGGCTTTATTTTATCTAAAGCCCACTTGTCAAGCTAATGGATATGGTGAAATCGAAGCCCAAAATATATTAATATAATAATAAGAATAATACAATTTCATGGTAGATATTTAATCTAACCGTGGTTGAGTTAAGTCTTTAACCACAGTTCAAATATCAGTTTATATTGGAAGCCCTCGCGTCACAATTCTTGGTGATCATGACAGTGCCATTAAAGTGAGAAAATATAAAAAGAGGAAAAACTATAAATTCCGAAGAAGAACAAAAATGATGATGATGACCGGAGATCATCCTAGGTCGAATCCGACGGTGCAAATCCCACCTTGGGATTGCCATTACGAGGAGGATCCGACGGCCCACATTCACTCTCCCATTTCACATTCTGTTGATGCTTCCCACTACGAGAATGCTATGGCGGCGCTGCAGCGTTATCTGCCGTCGAACAAGGACGACGTCGTGCTGGCCGACTATGCAGACGATTTCGATGTTCCGGTGGACGCTTTCTCATGCGATGATTTCCGAATGTTCGAGTTCAAGGTGAAGAAATGCGCTATTGCGAAGTCGCATGACTGGACGGTGTGCCCGTTTGCTCATCCCGGGGAGAAGGCGCGGCGGCGGGACCCGCGGAGGTACCACTACTCTGGCGGCGCGTGCCCCGACTTCCGCAAGGGTGAGTGCGCGAGGGGCGACGCCTGCGAGTACGCGCACGGCGTTTTTGAGTCGTGGCTCCACCCAGCTCGCTATCGTACGCAGCCGTGCAAGGATGGGACCCACTGCCGACGGCGAGTCTGCTTCTTCGCCCATACGCCGGAGCAGCTCAGAGTTGTGCCGTACTCCACTAGCCCAGACGCGTCACCGCGTCGACTCGGTCAAGACTCGTTTGCAATGGGTTTGTTTGGTTCCTCACCGAAGTCGGCTCTGTACTCCCCTCCGCCGTCTTCTCCGACGACTGGTTCGCCGCCGGTTTCTCCGAGCGGATCAATGAACCTGAACTCAGTTAACCAGCTGACCGAGTCCATGCGGTGCCTGCAGCTCAGCAAGATGAAAATGGGCATGGGCTTGAGCATGAGTCCACCGTCGTGGGGTGTTGGTTACGGGTCGCCCCGGAGCCCCAGACCCGGATTTATGAGCCTGCCTTCAACTCCGATTCGCGCTCAAACTCGATCAGGGCTTAGCGCTTCCGATCCATGGGGTATTTCCAACGAGGAGGAGCCAGTGATGGAGAGGGTGGAGTCGGGGCAAGAACTGCGTGAAAGAATCTATGCAAAACTAGGGAGGGAGAACTCTCTAGAGCGAGGAGGGCGAGCTAACCCAGTGGGGTGGGTGGGGCGAGTTTCGGTTTTTGATGGGTTGAGGAACTAGTAAAATGAAGCGGTTCAAGTTATTGGGCTGGGTGCTCGGGTGGAGCAGCTGATCGAGTTATATTTTGGCGACTGTGAATATGTTGTCTGACTATTGAAGACAATCCGGGTAACTGGGTCGGGTTAACGGGTATTTGATAATTAATTATTATATATTTGGTGTTTTTTATAGTGTTTTGAGGGAAGAAATTCCAAGTTTGTAATTTTGTACAGGGTAAAATTGTGGTGGCCTAGGGAGGGATTCTGCTGTAACTTGTAGCCTACATTTGCTTCTGCAATTTTATTTACATCTTTATTTACATAAACCAATTTTTACAATATTGCTGATAATTATTCCACTATATTTGGTAATTTTACGATTTTATTTTATTTTGTGTTTATTAAATATTTAATTTTTTTTATTGTATTTCACATTTTATAAGAAATTTTAATTTATTAATTCTATATGTATGATATGTGTTGTCCTTAGAATTGAATATCTTAATGAAATTAGATTCACTTTCAAAGATAAGTTTGCACTGTTCTAAAAACAATTATAAAAATCTTTAAAGATTATTTCATGTCCTAAAAGAAGTTTTGTTTCTAAGATTAAGATTTTAATTTATTTGTCAGACAACAAATTGAGTGCAAATGAATAATATATAATTAAATTAATTAAATCAGCAAATATGAAAGTTGTAAAAAGATAATGCATGGTTTTATGAAGTTTTACTTCATCAATTAATAACATAAATACTTCTGAATTAAATGAATTTTGCTTTGCTGTGTTATTTTCAAATAATTTTAAAAGGTATACATTTTAAAGGGTATTATATTTTATTTTTAAAATAGAAATTCTTTTAGCCTAATCGGTAATAAAATATAATAATTAAATTATTAAAATTAATTTACATAAAAAAAAAAACTATATTCTGCACACAAATAAATAGACCAAGTTCTATATATTGACGTAAGCAAATCACATTTATTTGGAAGGATCTGTATATGTTTACTATATTCACATCAAAATTAATCATATTACCTACTTTTTGCTCGTTCAGAATATTTGTACATTTTTATACGTATTTAATGAGTACATTTTCTATTTGTACATTTTTTTACCAATTTATTGAATTTTACATTCTCTATGTATACATTTTTATACATATCCGATAAATTTATATTTGGTGCGCACATATATACAAATATAAATATATATCACAAAAAAATTATGTTAACCAATTGCAGTGTGACACGATTTAAGGTATTACTTGTTTAACTATAAAATATCACTATTTCTTTATATATTAAAAAAATAATAATACTTTATAATTAAACAAGTAATACTTTATATTATATAAATGTACCTTAAATTATGTATGCCATACATGTAACCATTATATAGGATATTCACTCTATATATATATATATATACACAAGTTGTGTGAATAGATTGGTAAGGTTAAACTTAATTAAAATGTGTAATTAAAGAAAAAGGTTAAATGTAATAAGTTGGAATTTGAGAAAATGGATTATAGGGTGGGAAGAATACAAAATAGGGAGAGTAATTATTAGAAAGTGATAAGCTACTTTTTTAATGGTTAATGCAGAAAGGATAAGGGCGAAGACCACACACGTACACACACACACATATATATATATATATTCATCAGTTACATGTCCACATCACCTATCCTATCTTTTTAATTAAATTATTATATTTTTTACTAAGTCCCACTTCCATAACTTAGGTTACAAATTTATTATTATAATTATAAAAAATAAAATAAAAAGTTTTGCTAAGTGGGCCTTTGATGGTTCGGTTTTTATATTCCTAAAGGTGGGCAGCCTATAGTATCCTGTTATGTGCACTTACGTTGGATTTTGTTGGACTGATATAATTCATCATTATAATTTATTTTAGTGGGATTCCAAATTGTACCTTCCAATTATTAAATAAATATATTATAACTCCCTCTTAATATATTGAGTGAAATTTTTCACTAAATATTATTTTGTAATATTAATAATTAGTAATAAATATGAGAAATTAAAAACAGAAAGATAAGGATTAGATAATTTTATTGAATGATAAAATTAATTTCCATTTTAAAACAAATAGATTTTAGATTTTTTTGGCATTCAAAATTTGTGTGTGATGAGTCAGACTAGGCATACTTGCAATTTACAAATTTAATTAGTTTCTCTATATGTATACCGAATTATATGATAATCGACCCTCACGATGAAAATAACTAAAAGAGTGAATTTTCTGTGATATCATTTAAGGTATTACTAGATCAATTATAAAGTATCACTATTTTTTAAAATAACTAATCAGCATAAATACATTTAAAAAATTAATAATACTTTATAGTTAAATAAATAATATTTTAAATCGTGACACACTTACAACTGTTTTGTTGTATAATTAAAAAAATTTAAATTGCGATTATAAATTTAACCTCAAATCTTCTTATTTATTTTTTTTGGCCAATTTTCCTTTAAATTAAATTAAATTTAGCTTTATATTTCATTTGATCAAATATACATTATACATACAACAATTAAAGTGATGTGATAGGCATTGGTAAGATGATATTTGGGTGAGTCGATGGAACCAAATACTACCTCTAATAATAGATTATTTTATTATAAATATTAGCACACAAACTAAAGATAGCAATAGAATAGATCAGATCGAATACTTGAAGATTTGGATTTGTTTTATTCTTAAACAAGACAAAGCGGGGCAGACTTGCTGCACATCGTGTTCAGACGGGGCGACCCGTCCTCACTTGATTTGATCATATAAATATAATTTTAATATAAAATCAAAATTTTAAATAAAAAATAATAATTAATATCAAAATTATATTTATACATTTATATTTTAATTACAAATTTTAATTATAAAATTGTGATATTATATTTTATATTATGTATAAAATAAATAATAAGTGATACCTAAATCGCTTATTTCACTGCGATTTGCAGGTCGAATCACCATAAATGGACAGATCGGGTCATATCCCTAATATAAACAACTCTATTAAAATACATATATAATTTATCTCTTTATTTAATTAATTATTAATTAATAACGAAAAGGAAACTGGAAAAAAAATTAGAAAAAAAAGAAAGATGAATTGATTCATTAATAATTATGAGAAGTGCAGAAAACAAACCTAAAAAGCATCAATAGTAGAGTTAGTGGAATGCTCTTTTTTGCTTCAAAGTATGAGCCAAATCTCATCTTTTCAGGCTTTTTATTTGTTTCCATCACTTCGTAAGAGTCGAGGTTTGGGATATATTTGTTTTATACTTAAAGTAATGGGGAATAAATTGATTTGGGTATATTTATTATTTGTCTTTAAATTTAATATTTCTAAAAAAATTGAAATAAAAGTATCTAAAATTATGAAAATGTATGAAAATTTTATTGTTATTATTACATGATTTGTAATAATGATACTTATAATAATATAAAATAATTGAGATAGAAAAAAATTAAAAAAATAATAAGTGTCAATATTTTTTAGGAGGAATTTACAAGATTTCATTCACCAAAATAACTTAAAAAGTAAATTATATAAGAAATAGAGGTTCATAACGGGCAAATTATAAAGAAATATAACGTTGAATATTTTAATACTTTTTATATTATCTATTAAAATTTTGATAGTTGAGATTTGGAGTCTATATGATGTGTTCTAAGGGAGTGAATATTTGTTTTGATGGAATATTGGTAAATATGAATATCGGTATCATATTGGTTAGTCTGATATACAAACAATCGTGTAGAAATAAAAAATTGGCAGTCTCGAAGGCGGCGATTAGACGATCGATTTTTTTTATAAATATTTTTAACCTTATAGTATGTGATAAATTGATAATATGAGATAATTTTGCAGGAAGTATTATTTATATAATAAAGTGTTAATTTTCATAAAATAATGATAATATATTTGCAATATAAAAATGAGAACTATTAAAGTTTTTATTTGACAATATTTTTTACGAAAATAAAATATTTTCAAACTTGCTTTTTATTTAATATATTATAAATATGTTTGAATTAGTTATTTTATTTATATAATCAATAAAAAAATTGTGTGATAATTTTTTTTTTCAATTTTGCGAAAAGACACGATATTAATAGATTTTGAGAAGAAGATTAATATGATTAAACAATACAAGATACTAATAAATCAAAATAGATAATCTCAAGATGTTTTTTTTTCTATTTTAGAAATGGAAAAAAATTAAGTATAAAAGAATTATATTTTCAATTAATACATTTTTCTTATAAAATGACATTAACCATTAGTGGATTAAAATAAAATTTGAGTCATATGAAGCAACATGAATACAAATTAAATCTAATATAATTATTAAAAAAATATAAATAAATATAAAAATTTCGACAAAAAAATCAAAAAATATTTTGTTTGCCTAACCCGCCTAGATGTTAATTTTTGAAAAAAAAATCATAAATTCACTTTAATTTTATCAAAATCGGGTAGGAGGCGGGCGCCTAACGCCTAACTCAATTTTTGCAATAGTTTATACAAATTGAGTTGAATATAATTTTTAATTAGTTATCTCGTGCATTGTGTGAATGGTAATATTTGTGATTTAATAGTAAATTATTTTAATAAAATTATTAAATATTGTTTATTGTTTTATTTGGTTCCAATTTATTGTATTGTCAAAAAATTGAAATCCTTATATAATAAGTTATTAATCTTGTAAAAATAGTAATTTTAGAAAAACATTAAAAAAAATTAATTAAAAAAATTATAAAAATATATCTTTTTTAAATAAAAATATCCCACATTTTTTTGCAATAAACTTTTTTTTACTACAATAATATATCACAATTAACTTAAGCAACAATATTTCATATTTAAAAAAATTTATATTTATATATATGTAATAAAAATATAAAATTGAAGATCGTGAAAAAAATTAATTTAATATAATTTTTATAAATAAAAATTTATTAAGTTTTTAATGAAAAGGTACAAAATAATTTTAAACAATCAAAATTATCAGCTGTTACATAGCAAGAATTAATATAAATTATATTTGATAATATGTGCTTACTCGGAGTGATCTATTTGATATTATAATTCAATTTTATATTTTATATTTCATATGTAAAATATATTTATAACTCCAAATATTTCATTTGTTGTAAAATAATTCATGCTCACAAAAAAAAAATACAATTTTTAATATTAGGTCAATTTAATGAAATAAATTGACACACCATAAGCGTAATCAAACATTCAGTTTAAATACTAAAAGCCCAGCTATTAATTTTAAATACGACGGCGATCCAATTTGTTCATAAAAGGTAGTGCGATCTTGTCTCTGTCATCTTCTTCAGATTCGAGCGATACGCTCTCGAATTAGGAACGGTCCCGTCTCCATCACAAAGTTGTAATTATTAATTTGAAATTCTAGAAGCAGACTATAAGACAAAATGTGAGTATTATGCAAGAAATAAAGCATTTAATGTGAGCTGTATCATTCCCAGGAAGCACCACCCACCAAACCACTGCCTTGTATTTCTTCCCTGTACAGAGACAATCAGAATCACCCTCTTGCATTGCAATCAAATACTTATTCCATATACACCAAAATTACAAAACTATCCTCAAACCTTGCCCAATTTACCTAACAAAGTAACCTCTGGGGAGAGTATTTTTTGTAATTAATAAATTAAAAAAAATAAAAAAAGTTAAGCAATTAGTAAAACTAGTATCTCTTTTGTTGCACGATTTATAATATAATATAAAAATAATAATGTATAATTTTTTAAAATAAGATATATAATTATATATAATACATTTTAATTAAAACTTATTTAAAATAAATCTCACAATATAAACATATAGTAAATATTAATTTTTACCACAATTATTGTATGAACAAATATTTTATATTTAAAAATTAATATTTTATTTTTATATGTGCAATATAAAAATATATTAAATATTAATTTTACCACAATTATTGTATGAAAAAATATTTTATATTTAAAAATTAATATTTTATTTTTATGTGGGTAATATGGATATAAAAAATGATAATTTGATATATTTTTCATAAAAATAAAATTGAAATGAAAAAGTTATAAACCTTTGACAATTAAATTAAAAAAAATAAAGAAAAAGAAAATATCTTATTAGAGATATGGGACTTTCACAAAATAGAAAGGTAATTTGAGTGGACAAAATGCTAATTTTTATTTTTAGCTGTGAATTTGTTATTATATATATATGTGATGGTGGTTATTTAATACATCTTTTTGGAGAGTTTTTGGTGTAATTTTAATGATCATTATCCCTCAACACCTATATTTTCGAGCTAATTCAGTTTGTTGCATGATTGTAGGAGAATATTCAACTTTGGAGAAAAAAAGGGGCAAAATATCCGGAAAAATCAAGCAGGGATTTACTGGAAGACGGTCGGTATGGGCATACCGACCAGTTGGGCCTGAATAGAATATTTTTAGCGGCCCAGGATCGATTTAAAGGCCCAATTTCACCACACATATGGGTTCCTACGGGATTTGACAGCAATATACGAGATAAACTTGTATCCATGGGCTTCATGAACATTAGATTTGTATATATAGTTGAACTACGGTTCCATTAGGATAGACTTTACATTATCAGATTTAACCTACTTCAAGAAACCAAGAAGGCAGCCGTTCTTCTCTCCAAGAAGCAGCCCGGTTTTATCTTTCTATCTTTTATTTTGGTTTCTTGATTTTATTATGGGTTGTAGCTAAACTCTTTTATTCCGGTAACAATTAAGGAAACTTTAGCTATTCTATTTTATGAGATCAAATATGTTCGTATACTTTATTTTATGCAACTATCTGTGATTCTCTGTGTTTACTGTGGTTAATTGTTTCGGATCTATTGGGTAGTTCGAAATATTCATTAGACCGTAATTAATTAGTAGCCAATTAAATTGGCCATCCGTAATTGTGGTTTAGATTTGATTAGTGGTACATTGATTCTTCAGAATCAAGGGAAGATCAGTCTTAATTCGGTAATCTTGCGTCAGAGTTTATCGATTTTGAATTGGGTCTCTCTAATTATTAATGTGTCGGCTCATTAAATCCATAGAGCGTCTCTAGGGTTGTCAGTCGATTAGGGAAATAATTGGTGAAGCGTCTTCCTGATTATCAAGAAATTAAGGAGAGATAAGACCGCGTCAGAAGCGTCTTCGGTGGTTATAACTAATTTATTTGCATGAATTAAAGTTAATTTTGCATCAATGATTGAAATAGATAGCTATAGTGGAATTAATTGGAACCCGGAATATTTTACATATCTGATACAAACCCTTTTCTTAATTTTTGTTATTCAATTTCAATCTGAAAATACAAATCTTTGCTACTGATTTTCGTGATTATTGGCAAATCAAAAGATTAGAAAAATCCTCGCCAGTCCTTTAGGAGACGATCTTGCTTACTGCTGTTCTGGTCAGTGTGGGCATACCGACCGCTGGTCGGATTATTTTTGGTGGAGAAACGACGCTACCAAAATTTGGCGCCGTTGCCGGGGACTGGTTTTAAGCAGTGATATTTCTGATCTACTGATTTGACAATTTTTTTTATTTTATTTTTTTTTCAATTTTATGCCCCGTTCTTCACGTACAGGAAAATTGATTTTTGATTCGGAAGTGGAGAAAACTGCCAAAAGCTTGAGGAAAAAAGCCAAGGAAGCTGTTATTTCAGAAAATATGGCTAATAATGAAGAACGTGGACTCTTACCAAGAGAAGAAGTTGAACCTCTTATAAAGAAATTGGGTCGTCACCGCAATAATCGACCTATTTGCATTGTGCTGCCACATATTGCACAAAACGCTGAAATTAGACCTGGTTTTATCCAAGTGCTGCCCAAGTTCGGTGATCTACCCGGAGAGAGTGCACACAAACATCTTGCTGAATTTGACTTAGTTTGCTCTACTCTACGCCCTCAAGGTTTTTCTGAAAATAATTTGAGATTACTAACTTTTTCTCATACATTGCAGGGAAAGGCTAGAGATTGGCTGTTTGACCTTCCATCGGGCTCCATTCAAACTTGGAATGAATTGGAGGAGCAGTTCTTGCGAAAATTCTTTCCAGAATCAAGGGCTGCCAATTTAAGAATGGCTATCAGCAGCATTAAACAAAAATCAAGAGAGAGCCTTGCTGATTATTGGGAGAGATTTCAGCAGCTATGTCGGAAATGTCCCGACCACGAATTTTCTGAATATCAATTGCTAACGAATTATTTTTATCGTGGTATGTGTTCATTTGACAGGAAAATAATTGATGCTGCTTGTGGAGGATCCTTAACCAACAAGACATTGGCCGAAGCAAAACAACTCATTGTGGATATGGTTTCTAATGGCCAACAATATGAAGATGAGGATGATGATAGATACCGGCCTGTAAGAGGAGCCGAAGGAATAGAGAGTTCAAGTGTCAATGATAAGATTGATGCTCTCACCTCTTTAGTTAGAGGACTTGCTGTTACTCAAACTCAAAAAATTATATGTGATATTTGTTCGGAAAATAATCATACTAGTGATTTTTGTCCTATTTTGCAGAATTCTCAACCCGAACAAGTATGCTATGGATCGGGGGATGCCCAATACGATGCACAAAGGAATAAGAGGAATGATCCATTCTCGAACACATATAACAGAGGCTGGAGAAATCACCCAAATTTCAGTTGGAAACAACAAAATCCGAAGGTACCTGGGAATCTGCCGTTCAGACAGCAGGACGGGCAGTATCCGATCAGAACCCAGCATGAACGATATTTTGAAAACTCTTGCACACAGCAGCGAAATTGTTAAAAATATGGTGCAAAGTCAGCAAGCTTTCCAGCAGGAGACACAAGCTGCCTTGGGCAGTATGGGCACACAGATCACCCAACTCGCCGCTCAAATGAACAAAATGCAAGCGAATCAAGGCAGACTACCATCCCAAACTGAGATAAACCCTAAGGAGAATGTTAGTGCTGTAACTTTGAGGAATGGAAAAGAGCTGGTGGAGCAAGAGGTTAGGAAGAAAGAGAAGGAGCCAAAAGATAAGAATGAAAATCAAACGAAGGAGGTCGTTGAGGAGGCACAACAACCGGATCAACCTCTTCCCCCTAAGGTAATTGTTAATTCTAAAATTGCTAATTCTCAATCTATTTTGGCAGCCCCTTTTCCTTCCAGGTTGGTTCAGAATAAAAAAGAGGACGATGAGAAAGAAATTCTTGAGATGTTCAAAAAGGTAGAAATTAACTTGCCCTTGATTGATGCCATTAAGCAAGTGCCCAGGTACGCAAAATTCTTGAAAGAATTGTGTGCTAAAAAGATGAGATATGGGAAAGATGCAAAAATCAAGGTTAGTGAAAATGTTTCAGCAGTTATTCAAAGAAAATTACCGAAAAAATGTAGGGATCCTGGCATGTTTACTATTCCTTGCATCATTGGTAGTAAGAAAGTTGAGAGAGCTTTGCTAGATTTAGGTGCTTCCATCAATGTTATGCCACTCTTTATGTATAAGGAACTACAGTTAGGCGATATGAAGGAAACTCGTGTGATAATTCAATTAGCTGATAGGTCTAATACATATCCTATAGGTGTGGTGGAAGATGTCTTGGTTAAAGTCAATGATTTAATTTTTCCGGTGGATTTTTATATTGTTGATATGGATGATACCTTTGCTGCACATAGACCTTTAATTCTTTTAGGAAGGCCATTCATGAAAACTGCTAGAACTAAAATTGACGTTGATAACGGCATTCTTAGCTTCGAATTCAATGGTGATACTGTTACATTTAATATTTTTGAAGCTATGAAGCATGTTGAGGATCGTGAAGGTTTGTATATGGTTGATGTTGTTGATTCCTTAATTGACGATTTTGTTGAAAATAATTTTAGGGAAGACAAATTGGAGCAGGTACTGCTCAAGGGGACAGCTGGAACATTAGCAATACCTGAAGAAGATGAGGAAATTCGTGCCACCAGCGAATTTCCTATTCGGCATCTGTCAAGCAGAATGCCCATACCGACCAGTACAGAACCTATTTTACCGTCTGTAGCGAAAGCTCTAGTGCTGGAACTGAAGGTACTGCCCCAGCATCTGAAATACGCGTTCTTGGGTGAGAAGGAGTCGCTGCCTGTCATCATTAGCAATGAGCTTTGCAAGGAACAAGAGGAAAGGTTGGTCGAGCTCTTAAAGAAGCATAAAACGACAATTGGGTGGACTTTAGCCGACATAAAAGGTATCAGCCCCTCTATATGCATGCATCGAATTTTACTTGAACCTAATTGTAAACCTTCTAGAGATCCACAAAGAAAATTGAATCCTGTCATGAAAGCGGTTGTGCTTAAAGAAATTCTTAAATTGTTAGAGTTAGGGATTATTTATCCAATTTCTGATAGTGTTTGGGTTAGCCCTGTTCATGTGGTCCCTAAAAAGTCTGGATTTCAGTTGGTAAAAAATGAAAATAATGAATTAATCCCAATGAGACTTCAAACTGGTTGGCGTATGTGCATAGACTTTAGGAAGTTGAATGATGCTACTAGGAAAGATCATTTTCCATTGCCTTTTATTGATGAGATGCTTGAAAGATTGGCTGGAAAATCATTCTTTTGTTTTCTTGATGGTTATTCGGGATATTTTCAAATTTTTGTGGCGGAAGAGGATCAAGAAAAAACAACTTTCACTTGTCCATTTGGAACTTTTGCTTGCCGTCGTATGCCTTTTGGTTTATGTAATGCTGCTGGCACTTTCCAAAGGTGTATGATGAGTATTTTTTCTGATTTGATCAAAAATTGCATTGAGATTTTTATGGATGATTTTACTGTTCATGGTGCAAATTTTGATCATTGTTTGAATAATTTGGAACAAGTTTTGGAGAGGTGTGTTGAAACTAACCTTGTGTTAAATTTTGAAAAATGTCATTTCATGGTAAAACAAGGTATAGTACTTGGACATGTTATATCTGAAAATGGGATAGAAGTGGATAAGGCGAAAATTGATATGATTGTGAAATTACCTTACCCATCTAATGAAAAAGATATTCGAGCTTTCTTAGGCCATGCAGGTTTCTATAGACGTTTCATTAAAGAATTTTCAAAGATTGCACAACCCCTAACCAAGTTGTTGCAAAAAGAGACGCCATTTGTCTTTGATGAAAAGTGCAAGGAAGCTTTCGATCTCTTGAAGAGCAAGTTGACTTCTACTCCTATAATCCGACCACCAAAATGGGGAATGCCATTTGAGATCATGTGTGATGCAAGTGATTTCGCCGTTGGAGCTGTGCTTGGCCAAAAGAACGGGAAAGAAAGCCATGTGATATATTATGCTTCAAAGACACTCAACCCTGCCCAATGCAATTACACGACGACAGAAAAGGAGCTACTTTCTGTTGTTTTTGCTTGTGAAAAATTTAGATCTTATCTTATTGGTTCTAAAGTTATTGTTTATTCCGACCATGCAGCTTTAAAGTATTTGCTCTCCAAGAAGGAATCCAAGCCACGTCTCATCCGCTGGATATTGCTGCTACAAGAATTTGACTTGGAGATCGAAGATAAAAAAGGGGCGGAAAATAACGTTGCTGACCATTTGAGCAGGCTGAAAACAGAGTCGGACAGTATGCCCATACCGGACGATTTTCCTGATGAGCTGCTGCTAGTAGCTAAAGGTACGATCCCTTGGTTCGCCGATTTAGTTAATTATTTAACCACTGGAATTTTTCCAAAAGGGACTGAAACAGATAGAAAGAATAAGTTGAATAGCCAAGCAAAATATTTCATATGGGACGACCCTTATTTTTGGAAGACTTGTGCCGATCAAGTGATACGGAGATGCGTTCCTGAAAATGAAATCCCATCCATTCTGAATTTTTTTCATGCCCATGCGTGTGGTGGTCATTTTGGACCAAAAAGGACAGCCCGTAAGGTTCTTGATTCCGGTTTTTATTGGGAAACTATTTTTAGGGATGCTTATTTTTTCTGCAAAAATTGTGATTGCTGCCAACGAACAGGTAACATCTCATCTCGCAATGAAATGCCCCAAACCCCTATTTTGGTGTGTGAAATTTTTGATGTGTGGGGGATGGACTTTATGGGTCCATTCCCAAGTTCGTTTGGAAATTCTTACATCTTATTGGCAGTTGATTATGTGTCCAAGTGGATTGAGGTAAAGGCTACTTACACCAATGATTCTAAGGTGGTTGCAGGTTTTCTTAAGACTAACATTTTTAATAGGTTCGGTGTGCCACGTGCCATTATAAGCGATCAAGGAACACATTTTTGTAATCGAACGTTAGAGGCTCTTTTTAAGAAATATGGGGTTCACCACCGAGTTGCAACCGCTTATCACCCACAATTAAATGGACAAGCTGAGGTGTCCAACCGGGAGATTAAAAATATTTTGGAAAAAACAGTAAATCCGAACCGAAAAGACTGGAGTCTTCGACTGGATGATGCGGTATGGGCATACCGCACGGCTTACAAGTCACCCATCGGAATGTCCCCTTACCGTCTAATTTTTGGGAAGCAGTGCCATTTACCAGTCGAATTGCAGCATAAGGCATTTTGGGCAGTAAAACAATGTTGTCTTGACCAAGAGCTTGTTGGTCAAGAAAGGAAACTTCAATTGCAAGAGTTAGAGGAGATTCGATTGGAAGCCTACGATAGTGCCAGCCTTTACAAGGAACGCACGAAATTCCTCCATGACAAATATATTCGAAGAAAATCCTTTGAAGTTGGACAAAAAGTTCTCCTATTCAATTCTCGACTTCGAATCATGGCGGGTAAACTGAAATCCCATTGGATGGGACCCTTTGAAGTAATAAATGTAAGCCCTCATGGAGTTGTCGAGATTCAAAGTTTAAGTACTTCCAAGGTGTTGAAGGTGAATGGGCAATTGTTGAAGCCATACTACGGGGAAACGGAAATAGCTATCGATGGAATGACTTTGACAGCCCCCGAGATCCTTCCATGATCAACCACTTGATACGTCGAGCCTAAGACGTTAAACAAGGGCGCTTCTTGGGAGGCAACCCAAGCCCTTTTATTTCGATTTCCTCTTAATTTTTTTATGATAGTTTAGCTATATATATAAAAAAAAAAAAAAAAAAAGAGGGGCTGTCCAAATTTACAAGCTTATGGAATTAATCTATTCTTATTTTTGAATTGTTGGCAGGTTACTAGCAGGTGTGGGAATCACTCCTTAAACTCAAAAATTAAAGCAGGGGCCAAATTTATGTAGGGTGAAATCTGGGGACCTAAGTGCAAAACAAAGGAAAGTTGGAATTGGGGGAGATTGTGCCCTAATTTGAAACAGAAACTCACGCCTCCCCACTCTCTCCCTTTTCCCCACAGCTAGACCCACTTTCCTATACTCTCTCCCCTCTCCAGAATCTCTCACTCCAGAATCTCTCACACACATGCACACTGCACTCTCTCTCCAATCTCACACTCCACTCTCTCTCCAATCCCCCACTACCTCTCTCTCTTCCGTCCCGTTACCCTCTCTCCCATCTCTTCAACAAACCATCTGCCCAATTTTCCCTTTCCCTTTCTCTCTCTACTAAGCCGCGACCACAACCTCCAGCCCTCCCCCTCTCGCATTCTCGTACAACCTCTCACCCATATGGCCCCCAAACGCCATAGCAAACGACATGAGGCGTTGTCGTCCTCCGCCGATGCACAACCGCCATCGACGCCGACCCCAGTCACCGTGGACGACTCTTTCTTCCTTTCAGTCGCGCCGGCCACTCGTCGGATGATGCTCCGACACACTGCTGCTGCCCATCCGACCATCGACGTCCCGGTCGCTCGGTGCACCCGCGCCCGAGCACCCGTTCCTGAGCCATTGTCGGACAGCGACGACGATACAACGCCGAATCCTCCAGCCCCATCGCGCTCCCCGTCGCCCCCAGTGAGTCCTCCTGCCTCTCCGCCCAACTTCCTTTCTCCCGAGGAGGTCGACACTCAACGCAGTATGAATTACTTTCGCCAGTTTATAAATGTGCGTCTGTTTGACTGGAATGCTATTGAACGCCTAGGTGTGAATGATTCCATTCGACAATACTTTGCAAACGTTGGTTGGTCACCATTGCTTGATATGTCTGAATCTGTGTATAAGGAATTGTCCCTGGAATTTATCTCTTCTTTTGTTTTTGACCCATCTCGCCCTTTGTCTGACCCGCATGCTCTATTATTTGAACTAAAGGGTCACACATTTTACTTCTCTGTTGACCAATTAAATATGCTGCTGGATTTTGAAACTGAAGATTCTATACACTCTGCTGAATATAATAATGCTATATGTGATGTTCCTGAAAACTTATCGTCTACCATCCACGAAAAATGGAGGGCTCTATCTGTGGAACCGTCGTATGCCAAGGGGTGTTCAAAAAGTGCCAATATTGTTGACCATGGTTTACGTTTGTGCCATAGATTTTTTGTACATAATCTGTTTGCCCGCCTTGACTCCTTGAACATTGTTACAATGAATGATATTTTTATCCTGACAAACATGGTTTCTGGTACAAAAATGAATTTTGGTTTCTGGGCTGCCAAGCAATGGCGTGCCAGCTCCACTCGTTTCAACGGCAAATTTCCCTTGGGAGCTTTTGTTACTAGGATAGCCCAGAAACTAAATATCTTTGAAGTCGAGTCCGTGTTCTTTCCCCCTTACTATTTCACCCTAACGGACCTCCACAACATGCATCTCCTATTTGTCAATAATGAGGGGAATTATCAATTGTTGAAGCCAGGTGTTTCGACCCCGAGCATCCCTCTTCCTTCAGGTTCTTCTTCTGCAGGTCCTTCGGCCGCCCCATCTCTAGCCAACATCAGAGAGTTATTTGAGAACTCTGTTCCTCATTGGGCCGTGGCTTTGGAGGACAAGATAGGGACCCAGATTGAAGCTCTCAGTGACCGCGTTACAGCTGTGGAGAAAGCGGTCCGCCGGATGTCCCGTTCCTCGAAGCCTTGACACTATCCAGGGGAGTTTTCGTTCCTTTTCCCTTTTTGTTAGTTCTTATTTGGTTTTAATTTTTGTCGTATATTTTCCTTTTCCACAGTGAGGACACTGTAGTTTCCAAAGTGTGGGGGGGGGAGTATACGTATTTTGTGTACAAAAAAAAAACAAGAGTCTTGATCGAGTCGTTGGCAGCATGGATATGGTCAATATGAAAAGTTGGTCTGTTGGATTATTTGGTTGTTGTCTTTTGTGGTGAAATTGTGTTTATGTTCGCATGTATTCTAGGATGACAAAATTTGCATAGTCAATCCTGCCCTTCCAAGTTTCACTCAAATTCTCTCAAATAAGAAATAGGGACAGTTTCATTCACTTAAATCACAACTTGTTACTATCGAACACTTGTTTGCCCTTAAGTCACCATTTCTACCCGGAATATGAGATAAAAGCACAAATCAAAAGGTCTTTGCAGGGTTGTAATGGGGCTAGGGGATGAGGTAGGATGGAAGGATAGAATGGTTAAATTATGGAAATATACGAGCATATCAAAATATTCGAGCTACTCCTAAAAACAAGATGATATTCAATTGAACAAAGCACGATTAACGTCCACAATTTTTTTTTTCGGCCGAACAATAACCGGAACACTGTTACTCCAGAAACTGATGAATTTCAATTTTTTTTTATTTTTGGGAACAGTAACTGGAGTACTGTTACTCCAGAAATTGCTGATTTCGATTTTTTTTTTTTTTGGCTGAACAACATTTTTCTATTCACAAAACAGGAACATATATCCATAAGACTCAGCATTTCGGCACATAGCATCTTCAAGTATAGGAGTTTTTATTTTCAGCACATTCTAACATACTCGTGTACTTCCATGGGACAAAAGCAGGCCAAAACAGGTTATGGATTAATAGTTTAGTGGCTGTAATCAATAAAGACGGCTAAGGCACAACAGGCTCATTAGTGGATATGTAGGGTTTGGATAATATATTCAGGCCAAAACTGGGTTAATCCTAAATGCCTTAATCATTTTTATGCAAGAATCTCAAAAGGGTTTCAACTATGGCAATCGGGCAAACAGGAAATCCAGCATACAAGTTTGATACACTCATTCAGAATAAATTGAGCAATTTTCAGATATAAAATAATGCTCATCAGGCTCAATTCTCACAATATATAAAGTTGTAATCATGTGATCGATTATGCAAATTTTGTCATCCTAGAATACATGCGAACATAAACACAATTTCACCACAAAAGACAACAACCAAACAATCCAACAGACCAACTTTTCATATTGACCATATCCAAGCTGCCAACGACTCGATCAAGACTCTTGTTTTTTTTTTGTTGTACACAAAATACGTATACTCCCCCCCACACTTTGGAAACTACAGTGTCCTCACTGTGGAAAAGGAAAATATACGACAAAAATTAAAACCAAATAAGAACTAACAAAAAGGGAAAAGGAACGAAAACTCCCCTAGATAGTGTCAAGGCTTCGAGGAACGGGACATCCGGCGGACCGCTTTCTCCACAGCTGTAACGCGGTCACTGAGAGCTTCAATCTGGGTCCCTATCTTGTCCTCCAAAGCCACGGCCCAATGAGGAACAGAGTTCTCAAATAACTCTCTGATGTCGGCTAGAGATAGGGCGGCCGAAGGACCTGCAGAAGAAGAACCTGAAGGAAGAGGGATGCTCGGGGTCGAAACACCTGGCTTCAACAATTGATAATTCCCCTCATTATTGACAAATAGGAGACGCATGTTGTGGAGGTCTGTTAGGGTGAAATAGTAAGGGGGAAAGAACACGGACTCGACTTCTAAGATATTTAGTTTCTGGGCTATCCTAGTAACAAAAGCTCCCAAGGGAAATTTGCCGTTGAAACGAGTGGAGCTGGCACGCCATTGCTTGGCAGCCCAGAAACCAAAATTCATTTTTGTACCAGAAACCATGTTTGTCAGGATAAAAATATCATTCATTGTAACAATGTTCAAGGAGTCAAGGCGGGTAAACAGATTATGTACAAAAAATCTATGGCACAAACGTAAACCATGGTCAACAATATTGGCACTTTTTGAACACCCCTTGGCATACGACGATTCCACAGATAGAGCCCGCCATTTTTCGTGGATGGTAGACGATAAGTTTTCAGGAACATCACATATAGCATTATTATATTCAGCAGAGTGTATAGAATCTTCAGTTTCAAAATCCAGCAGCATATTTAATTGGTCAACAGAGAAGTAAAATTTGTGACCCTTTAGTTCAAATAATAGAGCATGCGGGTCAGACAAAGGGCGAGATGGGTCAAAAACAAAAGAAGAGATAAATTCCAGGGACAATTCCTTATACACAGATTCAGACATATCAAGCAATGGTGACCAACCAACGTTTGCAAAGTACTGTCGAATGGAATCATTCACACCTAGGCATTCAATAGCATTCCAGTCAAACAGACGCACATTTATAAACTGGCGAAAGTAATTCTTACTGCGTCGAGTGTCGACCTCCTCGGGAGAAAGGAAGTTGGGCGGAGATGCAGGAGGACTCACTGGGGGCGACGGGGAGCGCGATGGGGCTGGAGGATCCGACGTTGTATCGTCGTCGCTGTCCGACGACGGCTCAGGAACGGGTGCTCGGGTGCGGGTGCGGGTGCGCCGAGCGACCGGGACGTCGACGGTCGGATGGGCAGCAGCAGTGTGTCGGAGCATCATCCGACGAGTGGCCGGCGCGACTGAAAGGAAGAAAGAGTCATCCACGGTGACTGGGGTCGGCGTCGGCGGCGGTTGTGCATCGGCGGAGGACGACAACGCCTCATGTCGTTTGCTATGGCGTTTGGGGGCCATATGGGTGAGAGGTTGTACGAGAATGCGAGAGGGGGATGGCTGGAGGTTGTGGTCGCGGCTTAGTAGAGATAGAAAGGGAAAGGGAAAATTGGACAGATTGTTTGTTGAAGAGATGGGAGAGAGAGTAACGGGACGGAAGAGAGAGAGGTAGTGGGGGATTGGAGAGAGAGTGGAGTGTGAGATTGGAGAGAGAGTGCAGTGTGCATGTGTGTGAGAGATTCTGGAGAGGGGAGAGAGAATAGGAAAGTGGGTCTAGCTGTGGGGAAAAGGGAGAGTGGGGGAGGCGTGAGTTTCTGTTTCAAATTAGGGCACAATCTCCCCCAATTCCAACTTTCCTTTGTTTTGCACTTAGGTCCCCAAATTTCCTCCTTCATCAATTTGGCCCTTGCTTTAATTTTTGAGTTTAAGGAGTGATTCCCACACCTGCTAGTAACCTGCCAGCAATTAAAAAATAAGAATAGATTAATTCCATAAACTTGTAAAGAGCTAATGCACATTTTTGCCACAAGAGAAGGGTTGGTGGTTTGTGGATGATCATGCTTTGATTATTGTCTGTTGAAATGTTGCCAATGATTGTTTTGCCTTTGGAGTATCGAGTCCAGTTTTCTTTCTTGAGTTATGCTCGAGGGCGAGCATTGTTTAAGTGTGGGGGGATTTGATGGTGGTTATTTAATACATCTTTTTGGAGAGTTTTTGGTGTAATTTTAATGATCATTATCCCTTCAACACCTATATTTTCAAGCTAATTCAGTTTGTTGCATAATTGTAGGAGAATATTCAACTTTGGAGAAAAAAAGGGGTAAAATATCCGGAAAAATCAAGCAGGGATTTACTGGAAGACGGTCGGTATGGGCATACCGACCAGTTGGGCCTGAACAGAATATTTTTTAGCGGCACAGGATCGATTTAAAGGCCCAATTTCACCACACATATGGGTTCCTACGGGATTTGACAGCAAGATACGAGATAAACTTGTATCCATAGGCTTCATGAACATTAGATTTGTATATATAGTTGAACTAGGGTTCCATTAGGATAGACTTTACATTATCAGATTTAACCTACTTCAAGAAACCAAGAAGGCAGCCGTTCTTCTCTCCAAGAAGCAGCCCGATTTTATCTTTCTATCTTTTATTTTGGTTTCTTGATTTTATTATGGGTTGTAGCTAAACTCTTTTATTCCGGTAACGATTAAGGAAACTTTAGCTATTCTATTTTATGAGATCAAATCTGTTCGTATACTTTATTTTATGCAAGTATCTGTGATTCTCTGTGTTTACTGTGGTTATTTGTTTCGGATCTATTGGGTAGTTCGAAATATTCATTAGACCGTAATTAATTAGTAGCCAATTAAATCGGCCATCCGTAATTGTGGTTCAGATTTGATTAGTGGTACATTGATTCTTCAGAATCAAGGGAAGATCAGTCTTAATTCGGTAATCCTGCGTCAGAGTTTATCGATTTTGAATTGGATCTCTCTAATTATTAATGCTGTCGGCTTATTAAATCCATAGAGCGTCTCTAGGGTTGTCAGTCGATTAGGGAAATAATTGGTGAAGCGTCTTCCTGATTATCAAAAAATTAAGGAGAGATAAGACTGCATCAGAAGCATCTTCGGTGGTTATAACTAATTTATTTGCATGAATTAAAGTTAATTTTGCATCAATGATTGAAATAGATAGCTAGAGTGGAATTAATTGGAACCCGGAATATTTTACATATCTGATACAAACCCTTTTCTTAATTTTTGTTATTCAATTTCAATCTGAAAATACAAATCTTTGCTACTGATTTTTGTGATTATTAGCAAATCAAAAGATTAGAAAAATCCTCGCCAGTCCTTTGGGAGACGATCTTGCTTACTGCTGTTCTGGTCAGTGTGGGCATACCGACCGCTGGTCGGATTATTTTTGGTGGAGAAATGACGCTACCAATATGTTTGTGTATGTAGGGAGAGAGAGATGGGTCCAAAAAGATACCTCCTTAAATGGCCGTTTCCTTATCCAGTTCATCAAATTGATCTTCAACTCTCTTTGGTAGTTGGATTTGAGCAGGAGGAGCTTGGATTTGAGAAGGAGGATCTTGCTGGGCTTTTGCAATATAGTTGAGCTGGGCTTTTGCCCAATATAATTGGGTTGAAATTTAAAGAAAAACCCATGAAAATTTTTTAGGCCAATTTTGACAAAATAATGGGTTTGTGTTCTCAATGAAAAGAATAGTTCAATTTTGAGAATAAGAGAAGGAACAAGAGAAGAGAGAGAGAGAGAGAGAGAGAGAGAGAGAGATACACACCAGAACAAAGAAAAAGTGGGAGACGGAAGAGAGACAAGGAACGGGTGATTTCTTATCCTCTTATTCTATCATTTGTGATACTCCTTACATTTATTGTGGATGCCAAGAATGGTTTTCTTTGCCAATTATGGTTTTCTTGAGTAGTTTCTTGGAAGAATGATTTTTTTGAGTAGTTTCTTGGTGATGTTGTATTGATTTCTCTATTTGTAATAGAGAAGGAGACTGTGTAATTTCGGTTTACATAGTGGAATTTTTCCTGGATTAGATCCCGTGGTTTTTACCCTTGATTTGAGTGATTTTTCACGTTAAAGTCTTGGTGACGATTTTTGTTGATTTCTTGCAATTTATAATTATCAAATGTTTCTTGCCTGTTTATATATATGTGGTACGATTCAATTGCTCTGATTGATTTAGTTGATTCCGCTGTATTATTTGATCTGGGATTGCTGCTACCATAACAGTGGTATCAGGGCCATGGTTAGGCAGAAACTATGGAGGGTAGTGTTGGGTCGATGATTAAATTGAATGCAGAGAATTATTCCATATGGAAACCTGTGATGGAGGATTTACTCTATTGTAAAGATTTGTATGATCCTGTTGAAGGCAAAAAATGCTAAGCATGAGAACATAGAAGATAAAGAGTGGGAATAATTAGGAAGAAAAACAATTGGTACAATCGGACAGTGGGTAGATATCAGTGTTTTTCATCATGTGGCTAAAGAGATCGATCCATGTGATCTGTGGAAAGAGATGCAGGAATTGTATGAAAGGAAGAATGCACAGAACAAAGCATTTGTTATCAAAAAATTGATAAATTTGAAATACAAAGATGGAAGTTCTGTGGCAGAGCACTTAAATGTTTTTCAAGATTTGGTAAAACAACTTTCTACCATGAAAATTGCATTTGATGATGAAGTGCAGACGCTATTTTTATTGGGTTCTCTACCTGACAATTGGGAAACTGTGGTGGTGACACTCAGTAATATAGCTCCAAATGGAAAGTTGACGTTGAACATGGTCAAAGAAAGTATGTTTTAATGAAGAAATTAGGAGAAAAGAATCAGGGGCCAGTTTTTCACAAGCATTTGTCAAGGAAAATAGAGGTAGAAGCAAGAGCAAAGGACCTAAAGGTCG